>OY856410.1:344338882-345538882 GCA_963693085.1 Alisma plantago-aquatica
GGTTTAGGTCAAACCTAGGTTCAATCTGATCTTAGGATGGTATTTGGTATTTTTATTTTGATATATATGTCATTATTAAGGTCGAATATGAATTTCATATTTTTCTGATGCTTTATCTATTTTCTAGAATTAAAATGGACTTAAAGATCATCTAATTATCTTTAATTGTAAACACCAAGTATTTGGGTCTAATACTTAGATCATAGTTAAAATTTAATATGTGCATGATGTGAGGGTTTATTATTATTTTTATCATATTTACTATCCATCATTGACTAATTATTTCAATTATATGAACCCTAATGGAAGCATTTACTTCTACATTATACACCATCATTATTTATTCTACAAAAACATGATCTAGGGGTTCAATAATAAAGGGGATATTTTTAGGAGTGTGGGGTTATTTCTGGGGGATTTACTGTCTTGATATGTATTTTTGGTGATTTTCTTAAGAAAAAGACATTTTTTGGGAATATCAATAAAGATTATCTTTCTTTGGCATGAATCCACCAGGGTCTCGACCCGCAGACCCTCCTGGCTCGTTTGCTCTCCCACGCGAGCCTCGCGGTCTCACAAGCGTCCTCAGCCGTGGTCCTCAGCAGGTACCGATCCTGCGCCGCCGCATAGAGGCACTCCGGCGAGCACTAGGTCCGGTTCTTGGCTTCCTAGAGTGGATCTGGTCGACGTAGTAGCTCCAAGGGAGAAGTGGTGTCTTCATGGCACCTACTTCCCCGGGGAGGCGCCAATCACCGACTACTAGACTTCAGTCGTCCTCGTCCTCCGCTTCAAATCAGGGAAAGGGTGAAATCAACAATGGTCGTGTTCCCTTCCATTTCATGCTCGAAGAAGCTACTGATTTTTTCCAAAGCCCCATCCTTGTCCCTGATACCCGATGCCAAAGGCTCCTCCTTTGCTAACCAGCTTCGGTTGCCCTCCATGGATCTGTTTCCGTTTCCTAATCAAATCTCAGCCAAAGCTTTCGGTCAATCCACAAGCTCCCAACGGGTGCCGCCCTTCACAGTGGATCTGCGGCAAGTTGCCAATGTCGAGGGAGCCACCCTCGTGGTGATCTGTAGGAGGTCATGAGCTTGCTCCGACCCTTTTCAGTCCAGCGGGTTGAGGGAGCTTTGGTTCGGGGCCAGAAGACTCATCCCTAGGGTCATCATCCTCCTCCCTCGGTGATGGGGTGGACATGCATGGGAATTGTTGTGTTTCCAGATGAACAGGTCGAGGTATTGACAGCACGAGGTCACATCCTTCCACCTGACCACTTTAGAGCTCCTCGCCGGAACCATGAGGAGGCGAAGGCTGACAGAGTTTGATCCTCAAGACGACGACGTAGAGAAGTCTGTGATGCCTCCTACAGCTCAGTCGGGCAGCCATGCTCTATCAATGGCCTTCCGAACCAGATGGAGGTGTTTGAACGTTGCAGGGTAACCTTGAGAGTGATATATAGGCCTGTCTTCCTCCTCTAGCCATGATGGATTTGCAGGCCATGGGACTCACGAAGAGGCGCCCTTCTGGTCCTACGCCCGTCATTGTCAAAGCTAGCACATATGGAAATCTTAGAATCTTGCCCCATCTTCCTACCTTCGTCTCTCTCCCTATCCTTCTCCTCTGGACTGCAACCTACGGAGGAGAACACCTGTGAGAAGGCAGTTCATTCTCCCCTGCTATGGCGCCACTCTCCTGAACGGTGAGGCTGGAAAGAAGGATCAAAATGATTCCCCCATATACAACCGATCCACCTTAGTAAAAACCAATTCCTGATCTTGCGCACTTCACAACCAAGACCATCTCTCCCTTGGCGGCTTCGGCTCCCAATTGTTTGGATCTGAAGGCAAACTCATGGGCGCCAATCCCAAAACTATGTCTACATGGGCCCCCAGTTGCCATACCAAGTCGCGCCCAAAACAAGGGGCAGATCAGTGTGACATCACAATGTAACAACTACTGATGTTCTACAATCAAACTTAGGTCGAAATACAAATGAGACATTGATCTTTTAATACAGATTCAAATGCTAATGACTTTCAAATGGCTAATCTATGTGCCATAAAATTTTAAGCATTACTTCCTTAGCATGTAATCTGCATTCCACCAAATTGACACTGAAAGTCCAACATTTTTTTGTTAAACATAATTCTTAAATAACCTCACAAATAAGTGTTTGAAACCTTGAATATAAATCAATTAATCATTGAATCTTGATGAAACAAGTCAAGAAATACTTTTATGATCCAAACACATCTTAGAGTTCATCCTTACCACATAACACCTTGATGTCCACCATTGATTCATATTACTTAAGGTATGTCTTCAAATACTCTACTGGATACAAAAGTCCTAAAAGTCAAGGTCATCACAATTATCTCATAACTGAATAAAACCAAATAAATTAGAAGATTTTCTTTATCATTAATAAAATCATTTACAAGATATGCCATTATTATGTGATTAGATCTATAGGCATACATACCAATAAGTCTGAGACGAAAGCAACCGATTTTGACGCGCCATAGATCTGGACCAGAGATTGAAGTTATCATTTGAGATTTTTGATGAGATTACTAATCTTCTACTATATGCTGCTACTTTCTCCATATGTTTCTTCTTTTTCTCTCTCCCTTTATACCATAATCATGACAAGGGAGTGGATCTCTTACGGGGACACATGGATTATCCCTGGTACCCGTATTCTATTTCTACATTGTTAATTGTTGTTTGTATGAACATATACACTAGTACAGAAAGGGTTTGTAGCGTCGGTTTTTTAAAGCCTGCAACGTCACTTTTCGACCGACGCCTAGGTGGCCGTCGCTACAGAATTTGGTCTATAGCGTCGGATTATTTAACCAAATAAAACTGACCTTACAGAGTAAAAACCGACGGAAAAGGTTGTAAAAATGCTGACCTAGGCGAGAAAAAAGGAGCTTGTAAGGTCGGTTATTTCATAAAACCGACCCTGTAAACGTTCTCGGTCGAGAAAATTGTCGACCGAGAACGTTTACAGAGTCGTTTTTTATGAAATAACCGACCCTAAAGATTGAATAACATTTCAGTGGTAACTCTCGGTCGAGAAAATTCTCGACCGAGAACGTTTACATGGTCGGTTTTTATGAAATAACTGACCCTAAAGATTGAATAACATTTCAGTGGTAACTCTCGGTCGAGAAAATTCTCGACCGAAAGTATTTCGGTCTCGACCGAGAACCCTCTATAAGGTCGGTTTTTTAAAAATAACCGACCCTAAAGATTGAATAAAACATTTCAGTGTAACATTCGGTCAACAAGTTTGTCGACCGATAGATATTCGGTCGAGAATGTTGTCGACCGAGTCCTACACTGAAATGTTTTAATCAATCTATAGGGTCGGTTATTTCAAAAAACCAACCTTATAGAGGACATTATAGACTCGGTTTTTTACAAAACCCGACACTAGAAGTTCTATTTTGGTCGAAAATTGTTCGATCGAAGAGTGTACAATCTCTAGGGTCGGTTATTTAAAAAACCGACGCTAGAAGTTACAATTTTTTTTAAAAAATTTCTACAGAAATTGATATAGAACAGAAGAACAAGAAGATTCATATATTATGGGAGAGGGGAGCATTTATGCTCAACCGTCACCATTCAAAACTACACATTCATAACAAAAATGATAATCAATATCATAATTTACAAAATGATAGAGTGCAAGTCTGAGATGACATATTATAAAAGTAAAAATATGAAAGAGTACGTACTCAAACCACATACATAAATGGAGCCGACATATTTAATCCAATACTATTTCGACTTCACTTATAAAAAACTCTGACCACTCTTCTCGGAATTCATTCAAGTCCACATGTGTGTAAGGCTGAGTTGTAAAGATCTGTAATAGAAAATGCACATGTTAATATTTTATAAAAATGACTACAATCACTTGTAAATTTATGATGTTATTCTTTATTACTTGACTTATAGTCTGAATGTCATGTGATGCTTGTTTGACAATAGCTTGCATGTATTTCATTACATAGTAGCCACAAGCCCAGTCATTATTTTGCATAGGACACTACAAATAATAAATTATACTTAATGTTAGTAAACTACTATAAACAACAATTGAGATAAGAGTATAAGAGTTGACATATTACAGTTGAAAATTAATACATAAAGAGTAAGCAGTTGTCAAAGTAGCTACCTTGACATTTTTCAAAGTCAATGTCTTTAATTTTGTGGGTATTTGTCCTCCAGCTTCACGAAAAGCCTTTATACCCCTATCAATTAAACGATAGTTGGTAAAATAGAAATTCTAAATAAAAATATCATGTTGAAGCAATTGATTAAATTTATGCTTACTCCATAGCTGACAATTTCAGTTTGTGACTCCTTGTTGTTTCACCCATTGGGTCAAGATAATAAAGAGTCATCAATTTTGGGACAATCACCAGTAATTCCCAATGTCTAGCTCTGAGTAAGAGTAAAACAAACATTAAAATAAATAGTTTCATTCATTATTAAAATTATATTGAATAATAATACTTACTGGACGTTAAAAGGAATTAAGATAATTTCCTTCCCCTCACTAGCAAAATATTTGAATGCATCAGAGAAGTACTCATTCACATCCTCAATATTTGTCTCCACCTGACTAGTGACCGAAGGAACTAAGAATGCAATATTCTTTATATAAAAGTTGGTGACCTCGGTATATAAATGGCTGTTAAACATTTGTAATTATTTTCATATGTAGAAATAAGCTAAAATGTGTATTGAAATTTTCTATATATTATTGATATATCCTTACCTTATCCATACTTCTATTATCGAAGTGTTCATCCAATCATACCAGAACAACTCTATAATATCATCAAGAAAAATAAAATTCTCAAAGTCCCTCCCAACTGCATCTTCTGTTAACTTGACCATCATATTTGATCCCGATTTTTGGTTGGCTAAGTATCGACACAAACCTTTAGATTTGCTTCCCAATTCATCGAATGTAGTTTCGGGAATGAAAGATGGCTTGGGCATAGGAGGACGACTAGCAGAATTTTTACTTTTTGGTTTACAAACCTATTAATTAAATTACATACTTATATTACATGAGTTCATATATGCAGTCAAATATGAAAAATATGATAGAAATAAGGTATACCTTGTCATTGATAACCAAGTGTCTAGGCCAACCCACCATAGCACCCTCAGCTTCTTCAACTGTACTATATTCAGCATTAGGTATGGGTAGTGGTTTGTCCCCCATTCCTTCATACACAAGATGGATGGACACACGGCAGATGTCATCAGTAATTTGTTGGCAATGCAATGTACCACCAAGGTTGTACACTTTGCCCACTGCCACAACATTATATTCTGGAACCTCCACTGCAAGTTTACAGTTCATACCAACCTAGATTGAAATAATATAAGTTATATAAGAAATAGTAGAACAGATACATGTTACAACTATATATATTATCAATATATTTATCATATTAATAACACAACATAATAGAACAAAAACTTACTACAGATTGTTGTGGTGGTTCATCGGGAGTGCTCCCATGACCTTCTACAACTGTAGCATGGGCTTGTACCTCATCACTTGAGAGACGTGCAATATGAATAGGTTGAGAAGGTTGGGTAGGCTGATATGTAGACATTATTTCTTTTACTTTCTACGCTACTAATGCTTCAAGATCCTCTTGTGTAAGACCTCCTACATGACCTCTTTTAGATTGCGAAGGGCCAAAATAAGACTTGAATCCTATGCCAGCTCCTAATCCCCTAACACGACCAGGATGCTCCTTCGTACCAAGAGCAACTGCTAGTTCATCCATGTAGCCAGTTGGGATGAACTTTCCTTCCTTCCTTTGCTCGTGGAGATCAATCTATTCATAGTTAATAAAAATATTAAATCACAATATCAATTAGATATAAATAAATCTAAGTTTGTGGAAGTTACTCTTTACTTAGTTGGGATAAACCTACCATCTTTTGTGCCACCTCCTTAGTTGCAGGGTTGACAATTTCACCGGCTCGATTCTTTCTAGATTCAATCCATGTCATGTGTCGGGGTGGTCTCTCAACTTGAGTTGTACTAGATTCTTCTCCAGAAGATGATTGCTTCTCTTGTAGTTGGCGGTGGAAGGCATAACCACCGGGCCCCAAGCGATGGTCATGCACATTTTTAGCCCGTCTTTCCTTTTGAGCCTGGTGAATAGCCTGATCATTTAAAACGAGGTATTGCAATTTAGACTTGGCAAACATGTATAAAAAGATTCACCTCCTTAATTGTATAAAATATTCATACAATACATCACAATCTTTATTACCTGAAACTCTTCTGATCTCCTAGCTGCAACAAATCTTTCCCACACCTCAGGATCAATAAAAATATATACATCTGTAGCTTTCTTCTTTTGTTTAGGATTATTTATAAATTCCCTTACAAGATATGTCTTAAAACCCCTCCATCGTACACCACAACATTGTAGCACTCTTTTCTTGTGATCTTTTTCATTTAGATGAAAAACACCCTATACATACAAAAGAAGCAATTAATAATGTTGTTTTGAAAAGGAATTAATTCCAAGAAAACTAAATTAGAATCAATAGATAAAAAACATATTAAAATGATATCACTTCCACTCACAGATATATCTTTCCATATGAGGTCTTTTTTGGCATTAGGAACATCATGCCAATTTTCTATATCTATTGGCACCTTACTGTGCGCGGTCACCCCTACATAATGCTTGAAAGCACTAGCATGTTCCCCAAAAGGTGCTCCTGTCATATCAAACTGGATTGGCAATTTATCCCCTTTAGCCCTGAGCTCCTGCAGCCTACGCATCAATGTAGGACCTCTACTGTTCTTAGCATCACCACTACCATCCTCATGGTGCTCATGCTCAGAATATTCATCTTCATGGTACTCATGCTCAAAATGTTCATCTTCACTCGCCATTTTAGAACATGCAAGTATACATGATAAAAAAAAGTGATAATAAAAGCACAAGTGATAAGGTATACATGATAATAAAATAAATAATTCAAAGAATACATGCCTTTAGTATTGGTTGAGTTGTTAGTCAAGGAAAATTCCTTCAGCATGGTCTTGACGTTTATAATATTCATCGGTGTTATCTTCAACATTTACACTTGGCAAACCAACTGAGAATGGACTAGAATCATCAACTTTTCGTAGTATTCTTCTTCATTTATAGGATCTATAGTAAACTGTCTTTTTCCATTAAGAACGACAGACCAATTTTTATTTGCCGGGTCATCAATATAGAATACTTGTTTTGCTTGGTTTGCCATGATGAATGGCTCATCTTTGAAACCAATCTTTTTAAAATTCACCAATTTGAAACCCAACTCATCCACTAAAACTCCTTTATTGTTGTCAACCCAATTACACCTAAATATAGGAACTCAAAAATTTGTATAGTCCATTTCCCATATGTCCTCAATGACGCCGTAATATGACATCTCAGCTTCACGTGGTCTTTTATCTTTGGCACTAGCAAAATACAATGAACAAGCTTTAACAGTGACCCCACTATTTTGAACTACGCTACTTTCATCTTGACGCTTTGTGTAGTATGAAAATCTGTTAATGTCATAACCTTCATATGACATGACATCCATTTTTGGCTTAAAGGCGAGCCATTTTATGTTCTCAGCAACATTATTTGGCCATTCAGATAGTTGATTAAATACTTTCTCTTCAAACCACCTAATAAATGTTCGATTATGCTCTCTTGCAAGCCACATTGAACTGGATTGCGGATGATTTCTCTTGATAAGATCATTGTGTTCTGTGATGTAGCTACTAACTTCATCGATGTTGTGTAAAATATACAAATGCGCTTGTTCCCACAACTCACGACTGATTCCTTTCACTCGTCCTCCCAGAGTTCCTTTGCCACAATAAGATCCAGTGTGATGCGAATTTTTTTGATCGCTACAAGTTTCATTGCAATTCAAAAAATCATTACAAAAATCCATCACCTCCCTAGCCACGTAACCCTCAACAATACTCCCTTCAGGACGATAACGATTCCGAACATCACCTTTAAAAACACTCATGTAGCGTTCAAATGGATACATCCAGTGTAAGAAAATTGGACCCAACATCTTCACCTCCCTTGTAATATGTACTACAAGATGAACCATGATATCAAAAAATGAAGGAGGAAATTACATTTCAAGTTGACACATGGTAACAATTACATCTTTCTGTAATTTATCGAGAGTATCAGGATGTATCACTTTGTTGCATATTTCATTGAAGAAGAAACATAGTCTTGTGATTGCAAACCTTGCATGCTTCGGCAATATAGATCGAATAGCCACAGGTAAAATTTGTTGCATTAAGGTGTGAAAATCGTGAGATTTGAGACCTATCAATTTCAGATCCTTCATTGATACCAATCTACGAATATTAGAAGAGTATCCTTGTGGAACCTTAATATTATACAAGCACTCACAGAAAGTCTTTTTCTCTTTCTTTGACAAAGTGTAACAAGCCGGTGGCAAATATGTGCGGCGACCCCTGATCTCCACTGATAATTCTTTTCTAATACCCATTAATTCTAAATCTTTTCTAGATTTGATGCCATCTTTAGTCTTTCCTGGTATGTTCAATAGCGTACCGATGATGCTATTACAAATATTTTTTTTCAACATGCATGACGTCAATGCAGTGTCTAATTGCCAAAGATCTCCAATAAGGAAGATCCCAGATAATTGACCACTTCTTGTATAGAGATTTGTCACATGCGAGTGTATGACTACTTGAACTCTTTCCAAATTCATTAACAATATGTTTCACCCTATCATATACAACATGTCCTGGTATAGGTTTAGGAGCACTTCGTTCCTCAGTTGACCCATTAAAGGTTTTGCATTGCCTTCGATAAGGATGCACTGGTTGGAGAAATCTCCGATGACCAAGATATACGATTTTACCACCATGTTTCAGTCTGATTGAATCAATATTTTCCTCACAAACAGGACATGCTTTGTATCCTTTTATGCTATATCCAGACAAATTTCCATAAGCTAGAAAGTCATTAATCGTGCAAAATAACATAGCACGCAAACTGAAGATCTCTTTACATGAAGCATCATATGTCATAATACCTTCTTCCCATAGTTTCATTAGGTCATCAATTAGAGGTTGAAGGTAAACATCAATATCATTTCCAGGTTGCTTGGCCCCTGATATCAATGTTGACAACATCACATACTTATTTTTCATACACAACCAAGGAGGAAGATTGTATATAACAATCATAACAGGCCACGTGCTATGTTGGCTGCTTAATGTACCATAGGGATTCATTCCATCTATACAGAGTCCAAGTCTAAGGTTTCTTGGTTCTTTACCAAATTGAGGGTATAATAAATCAATTTTCTTCCATTGTGGTGAATCAGATGCATGTCGTAGGACTCCATCATCATTGACCTTTAACTCCCCATGCCAAGACAAATTTTGCGCATCTTCTGTATTAGCAAATAAGCGTTGAAATCGTGGTATTATTGGTAGATACCACATCACCTTGGCAGGAGAGCCATTTGTAGCCTTAGCTGAATTTGTAGTCTTATACCTTGATGCACCACATTTTGGACAATTTATCAAATTATTATAGTCCTTCTGAAATAACACACAATCATTTGGACATGCATGAATCTTCTTAGCCTCCATTCCCATTGGGCACATTATTTTCTTTGCTTGATATGTTGAAATTGGAAGCTCGTTGCCTTCAGGAAGAATTTCCTTTAACAAAGACAACAGTGAAGTGAAACTCTTATCGCTCCACCGGTTTTGAGCTTTAAGAGTGTATAATCGCATCACAACACTCAACCTCGTGAACTTAATACAACCCTTATATAATGGTTTTTCAGCATCATGGACAATGTTTGCAAATAAAGAAGGTGGATCAATGACATTGTCCTGACAACTACGTAGCATCTCATCAATCATATCATCCTGAATCTAGTCATCTTCAGTCGGTTCATCATTAACATTATCATCATTATCTATATCTTCTATCCCACAACTATTAGTATCGACATTTTCTGCTCCATAATTCAATTTCTCTCCATGCCAATACCATTCATTATAACCTTGTATGATCCCATTGCATATGACATGATTCTTAATTTCCTCACCAGTATCAACTTTCAAATTGTTACAACAATTTCTACATGGACAATATAGCCTATCTGTAGGTAGTTTCCTATGTTCCTCAGCAAATCTGATAAATTCATCAAGACCTTTGGAAAACTCTGGACTGCAACGGTTCTTGATAGACATTCAACTTCGATCCATTTTCTATATCACATTAAAATTAATTATAAAACTAACAGTTTAATATTGATACTATAATAATATGTAAGTTTTTATTGATAGAAAATGTACCACCTATCCCATTTTTGAATATTTAATCTCACTAGTAACTGTATAATGTATGTTTAGTTTTGAAGAAAATTTCAGCAGCATTTCCCCTAAGTTCTCCAAGTACACCGATGTAAATGGCAAATAACCACTCACATATGTACCCAGAGAACAAATGGAGAAATCCTACTGAAATAATCTACAAAACTAAACTTACATTATACAGGTACATCCTAAGTGAGATTAAAATATCCAAAAACAGTCCCAAACCGGGGACTATCCAAAGTTTACTCATAATGAGTAAATTTTGAACGGGTTTCTAAGTTAATATATAAATGCATTATTTTCATATTTATATATTAAGTTAAACATCATGCATCAACCCTAAAGTGTCAATCTAGGAGTACACATGTCTAATCTAATATTAATTTCTAAAATTTATATAATAATTACATATGAAAAAAGACATGCATGTTTTGATTACTTGTACAAATTAGCAAAGTAAGGCCGTTTCCAACAATCCAAAGATTGAAATCATTATAATATTCAGAACTATTTGTGAACATTACAACAAATATGATTAAAACATTTATAGCTTCAACATAAATAAGTTCCAGGTCCATCTCGGTTGACAATTAGTCGACTGAGAGCCCACCTGCGCGCAGCGTCCAGGTCCACTCTCGGTCGACAAATTGTCAACCGAGAGTGGACCTGGACGCTGCGCGTAGGTGGGCTCTCGGTCGACTAATTGTCGACCGAGATGGACCTGGAAGCAGCAATGGCGGCGGGCGGAATGAAGGGAACAAGGAGAAGGAAGCTCGAACTTACTTGGAAATGGCAGCGAGCTTCGTGGAGGAAGAGACGAACTTCACGGAGAGGCGGAGACCTTCGTGGAAAAGTGGAAGGCGGCGACGACGAGCTTCACGACAATGAAAAGCTTCACGGCAAGGAAGAGAGCTTCACGGCAAAGAAGAGAGCTTCACGACAACGACAGGCTTCATGGTGTAAGAGTGGAAGGCGGCGACGACGAGCTTCACGATCTTCTTCATGGCGCCGACGAGCTTCACGATCCTCTTGGCGGCGTGGAGAGGTGGCAACGGCGGAAAAAGTGGTTTCGCGGCGCCGTGGGAGAGAGATTAGAAAAGAGAAAAGGGTTTTGCGGGAGGAAGAAAGACTAAAATTTTGGCTTCTTGCAAGGAGTGAAAAACTCTAGCGTCGGTTAACAACCAAAAACCGACTCTACATATAAACGGTGCCCGTGTCGGGTTGTTTAATAACAATCAATCGCAAACTCGGTCGACGAATTTGTCGACTGAAACGATCTATAGGGTCGGTTATTATGTAAAACCGACGCTACAAGTGCTAATACGAAGAAATCTGGCTGGTTTCGGTCGACGATTTGTCGACCGAAAAGGAGCACGACTTCCTTCGTACAAGCACCTCTAGGGTCGATTTTTTCGTATAACCGACCCTAGAGGTTCTTATACATGTGTAAAAAACTAAACTGGATATTGTCGGTCGACAATATTGTCGACCGAGAACCTTATAGGGTCGGTTATTATAAAAAACGACCCTAGAGGTGCTTCTAAGAAAGAAATCTGGCTTCATTCGGTCGACAGATTCATCGACCAAAGATGTGTGAAAACTGGATCGAAAATTCATTTCGGTCGACAAATTGTCGACCGGGTATTGTTCTAGAGTCGGTTATAAAGGAAAAACCGACCCTATAGGTGCTTATACACGTGAAATCTGACTCTCACTTGGTCGACAAATTCGTCGACCAAGGAGCTCTAAAGTGCTTCCACAACCCTAACAATGATGTTATGTGAAACTTTAATATATGGTGATGTTGTATGAAACCCTAATATGGGATAATGTTATGTGAAACCCTTATATGGAATGATGTTATGTGAAACCCTAACATGGAAATGTTATGTGAAACCTTAATATAGGGTGGTGTTGTGTAAAAACCCTAATATGGGATAATGTTATTTGAAATTTTCAATATGGGATGCTGATATGTGAAACCTTAATTGATAAAGATGGAAACTCTAACCCTAATGAGGGAATATAGATGTTATTTTTGTATTGCCTGATGTTGATATGAAATTGATATGGTTGATATGAAATTGAGATGATTGTGTAACAAATATCCTGAATACCTTGGTCAGATGACCTGAAGGTAATAGTTACCTGATAAGTGATAACCATGTTTAGTGATGAACTAAGGGTTTAAATACCCAAAATCAGCAAATGTGATGATGGTGGTATTGAGGGATGTGAATTCCCAACAATGAGACAAAAGATTGAGATCCCAATGCTTTATAACGTTTTGAAAAATACTAAACTCTATTCAAAAATTCTGTCGGTCGACTATTTGTCGAACGAAAAAGCTCTAAAGTCATCCTCGATCGACTATTTGTCGAACGAAAGAGCTCTAAAGTCATCCTCGGTCGACAATATTGTCGACCAAAATTAACCTTGTTTCAATGTTTTAAATTAAGTATCAAGTGTGTGTGTATGAGATTAACCAAGTGATGCTTTGTCAAATTTAGCCATAATTTATTTTTCAATCATTTGAAATAACAATATTCTTATATAACATGTATATGTCCAAATGAATCTATGGAAAACACTTTTATTCATAACAATTTAATGCCCATACACTTTATAAGATGAAACATGACATACTTTCTTTATAAAAAGATAAACATTACATCATTACAAAGATATCTCATTATCTCACTGAAAAGACCAAAGGATTACATCAATGTCTGGATCTTTTCCAAGAAAGGGCTCAGCTCCATAATAATTGACCAGTGTCTGCCACTCCAAGGCACCTGTCTTGGTTAAGGCATAAGCCTCCAAGAAGGTGGGAACACGATCAAAGCGAAAGTGGGCAGCAATGTCTTGAAGTTGAATTGGGGAAAACTGAGTATGTGTGAGATCAGGAGATGGTGGAGGTGGAATTTGATAGTAGTTGTAGGAAGGATTGTATGGATTTATCATGCCAGGATCAAGGGAATAGGGATATTCATCAGGTTGGTTAGGAGAGAGAGCTTGCATCCTTTGGTTTAAATAAGTCATGCCATGGTGATTATAATCCAATTGCCTACTTAGGTGATATTGGGATCCAGCAATGTATGTCAAGGTGTTTGTAATAGGATCATGGGGTAGGTTGGTAGGAGGAGGTGGTGGAGGTATGTCTTGAGTGGATGTCTTCCCTTCAGTCGTAGCCCTTTTGTGGCCAAAGTCGATTTCCATCTTTTCCACCGTATTTTTACTTATTTTTTGGGGTTTTCTATCCCATGTGTAACCTAAGTCGTCCTCAATATTCTTCTTAAGAAAATGTTGAGTGATTTGGCATACAAAGTCGCCATATGGTGGATTGCCAGAAAACTCAAACATATTCTTAATGATGATACAAATAAAGTTTATGGGAATACTTTTGAGAATGGCATAGATAAGGTACATACGAAAGGTGGGTACCTCAGATTTGTTTTCTCTAGGATGGATATTGGTGGCAACAATGAGATTTATGATCCTAGCTTCAGGTTTTAAATTTATGGCATAATAGGTACCCCTATCTTCATGACAAGTCGTATTGGATTGAAAGATGGCTGTTTTGACATCACTAAGGTTAATTGCAATGTTATCTTGGGAGAGTTTGTTGAGTGGAGTTCCTCTAGTGAGATCAATAATTTTTTTATATTCTTCTATATCTATGTCAAGCATTTCAAGAATACCCTCCTCAGTAAAATAGAATCCATACCCACCAACCATAGAGGAGAAGGAATCATGGTCAGGATGTTCGACTAAATTGGCATAGAATTCATTAACTAGTTTGGAGGAGTAGGATTGGAAGGAGGGATTTAGAAAATCAGTCAAATGTTGCACCTCAAAAAGTTCCTCCAAATCGACAATGCTTTGGAAGTCCATGACGTCGACTGGCCGTCGTGGAAGAGGAGTTTTTGAGGAGAGCCTGAGGTAACGGTCGCCTGTAGCTTGGTCGATGAAAGGGACGTCGTTGATGAACGACAGCGGTGCAAGGCCCGTCCTTCCTTTCCTACCTGCAACTTGCTTCTTTCCACACGTAGATGATGAAGCCATTTCGTTGCTTTGAAATGGAGAAATAGCAAGCAAGAATTGGATGTAGAGAAGCTGAAGATTTTCACAAGAATACACTAGAGAGGAGCTAGAGAAGTGAGAATGTGAAGGTGTGAAGAAATGGATCATTTTGGGTGCTATTTATAGCAAAACAGACCCCATTTCGGTCGACAATTCGTCGACCGACGCCCCCAACGGTCGTCTTCTGGACCGTTCTCCTGGTCTCCCAACGGTCGTATTTATGGCCGTTACGACGGTTGAAATTCTAGCCGTTATGACGGTTGATTTTTTTAGTCGTTACGACGGTTGATTTTCTGGCCGTTGTGACGGTTGTTTTTTTAGACGTTATTCGTTCGAAAAATTAGTCGACCGATATGATTCGGTCGACGATTCGTCGACCTAGATTGAGCCAGAATTCATTCACTTAAGTACCTATAGGGTCAGTTTTTAGGTTAAAACCGACCCTTCAAGTACTTATTCATGTGTGAAATACTAAACTGGATCCTAGTTTATCTCGATCGACAATATTGTCGACCGAATGTACTTCTAAGGTTGGTTATAAAGAAAATACCGACCCTAAAAGTTGCTTATACACTTGAAAACTAACCCTTATCGGTCGAAAAATTTGTCGACCGAGAAATGCTCTAAGGTCGGTTATAAGAGCAAATCTGACGCTAGAGGTGCTTGTACATGCGTGAATTATCCGGATCCAGAATAGATATCGGTCGACAAATTTGTCGACCGAAAAATGCTCTAAGGTCGGTTATAAGTGCAAATCCGACGCTAGAGGTGCTTATACATGCGTGAATTATCTGGATCCAGAATAGATATCGGTCGATAAATTTGTCGACCGAGAAATGCTCTAAGGTCGGTTATAAGTGCAAATCCGACGCTAGAGGTGCTTATACATGCGTGAATTATCTGGATCCAGAATAGATATCGGTCGATGAATTTGTCGACCAAGTATATCGGTCGAAATATTGGTCGACCGAGGAGGCTCTAAGGTCGGTTTTAAGTGCAAATCCGACGCTAGATGTGCTTATACATGCGTGAACTTTGATCCAGAATAAATATCGGTCGACAAATTTGTCGATCGAGGACGCATTTAAGGTCAGTTTTGTAGAAATAACCGACCTTAGAGGTGCTTAACCGAGGAGGACTGTAAGGTCAATTATAAAGAAAAAACCGACCCTATAGGTTCTTGTATACATAAAATTCAGCTCATTTTCGGTCGACAAATTTGTCGACCGAGGTGCCCTTTAGGGTCGGTTATAAGGTAAAACCGACGCTAGAGATCGAGGCGCGAAACCAAATTTTTACCGCGGTAAAAATTGTCTATAAGGTCGCTTATTTTAGAAAAACCGACCCTATAGAGATGTACTACAAGGTCGGTTATTTTAAAAAAAGCGACTCAAAAGGTCATAAGTGGAGCCCGCGATTTTTATAGACATATAAGGTTGGTTATTTGGAAAACGGACCCTATAGAGATACACTACAAGGTCGGTTATTTTAAGAAAAGCGACCCAAGAGGTCTTAAGTGGTGCCCGCATTTTTTATAAACATATAAGGTCGGTTATTTGGAAAACTGACCCTATAGAGTTACACTACAAGGTCGGTTTATTTAAAAAAACTGACCTAAGAGGTCTTAAGTGGTGCCCGCGTTTTTTTTAGACATATAAAGTCGGTTATTTGGTAAAACTGACCCTACATGTAGTGACGTTATAACCCATTTCTGTACTAGTGATAGATTGATAACTAATTGTTTAATATTTGTTTTATAGCCTTATTATGTATCTTGCATGATTATTATAATAATATAAGTAGAGACCTTGAATTCTAGGATTAGAATACCAAAGAATATTGTTGAACTCTAGATGAGACCATAGTAGGGCGTTCTCTAGGGTGACAAACTAAGGATCCATAAGTAATGATACCTCGAGCCTAGAGATTAGTCCATGTGGATTTTATACTCTGAAAGAGTATGAAATCCCTTATCCCCAATCTAGTGTTCATATGAATAATGATGCAATGTTTAGAATAGTTACATAGTAAGTGACGGCGAACTCCATTGTTCTGCCAATTTTATCATATTGTTGAAAGTTATTTTCTTAATAGCTTGATTTATTTCTTATTTGTTAATTTAGTTAATCAACCAAAAATCAAACAACCATCTACTTTTTAAATAATTTTCTTTATTAGATCAAAGGTCCAAATTGTTCTTAAAATGGTTGTCCTTGAGTTCAATCCTTAGCCATACTACAATAAGATACGTCCACTTGTAGGTGGTGATGATTGCATGTTAGTTTAGGTAAGAACTCAGGGACTTTTTCCTAGGTGAATTTCTAGTCCTATAATCTACCACATAAAGTTTTGATATATTTCAGTAGTTTTAAGCTACAATCTCACGCTTATAATACTTTTTAGGGTGTAGGTCATGAAATATACATAGGAATACCTTATATATGTGATATATATTAAATGTTATATATATATAAATAAAAAGTCCAGTGGCAAGGAAGTTACCTTGGCAGGCTCAATAGCTATCCAAGTAACACAAACACCTGGACACCTGTAAACTATGTCAATGACTAAATAGGGGGAATAAACCTATAAGAGAGGTTATTAGTAAGCTTGGACCCACAAGTATAATTTTTTAATACCACCTTTATGGTGAGGAACAATTGTATATGAATCAATATTTAACTTTGTAATTGTTTTGTTCTACTGCTAACAAACCCTTACGCTCTGTAATTTGCATACCAATTGAGAAACAATAAATTCCTGCATTCCTCTATTATGGAGAAGGATTATTTATTCTCTCTATATAGTGAAGAGTGGATTCCCTCTCGGGTCCCACTTTTTACAGAATGGTTTCAAAATATTAAGTAGTGTCTGATTTGACTATTTCAAGTTATATCACATAGTTCCTTAATTAGGTAGTTAAATAACCCTTTATAGGTTGAGTCATTGAATACCAACTAGGTTTTCAAACCCTGACTAATTTGATTACTTACACTCTCCAACTAACTGTGAGGTTGAGTCACTCTTCAATCACCTAATCACTTCCACACTCTTTATGGAGGTGAATGTCACCACATAGGAATTGACTCTTCTAATGTTTGATTCCTATATCCCATTATCTAGATGGTTACCTTGAGAATTATGGAGTGTAGGTTTATTTGAATGCTCATAGATAGGCTTAATCCAAGTTATCACCTTTAAACCTTCCCTTGTTGTTTACCTAGCATGCCTCACATATGTCCACCTTGGGTACTAGGCATGCATGGATGACTAATACAAAATCATGGTGTTAACTCTAGTCTTGTGATTATATACTTGATACAAAGTGATAACCTAAATTTTCTCCATTGAGATTTAACATGCCTTTCCTTCAACATCTAGTATCTCAACATATCTATGCCCAAATTAATCTATCTAAGGGCTAGGAACCATCCTCATTGATCTTGTTATGTCTCATACATGAGAATCGGTTGCTTAAATATATAAATTTTAATACATATCCTTAAGGGTTCACCTCTCTCACCTCTGATAGTGTACATGTAATTTAAGTGATTGAGATGAGTAAGTAGACTATAAAGGTTACCTTATCTTGTGAAGGCACAATGGTTGTAAACTATCCAGTGATGGGAAAATCATAAATATATTCTATAACATGGAATGATGTTGTGACTCCCTTGGGTCTTGATATGAGGCCATTTAAATTATTTAGGAATGACATGAGAGTGGTGGATATTGTGCCTTATTAGGGTCTATCAGAAGTTGATCGTGCATAACAAGAAACCCTTCTCCCTCCTATGCTTGTGTAGTAGAGATGCAGTAGTATACCCTTTACATGTTTGAAGAGTTAGACCCTTTTCATCAAATGAAGTGATAGTGTTGTGTTGTGAAAGGAGGCTGACTTGGTTCTGGGATTGATTTTTGCACCAAATTGAATTTTCATCACAAAGATTTTCTCACTAAACTTATTTTCATTATAAACTTATATGTACAAAAGAAAATGTTTCACATTTTATCGATGGATTTGGGAAACAAGTCACCACCACAAGAAAGTTTTACGTAGTAGAGAAACTCTTCAGCGAAGAACCCTTGACTAGATTGATCAACCCGTAGACCCTAAGCCTGAGTGTGATGTAGTAAGTACAAAGAGGAAGTTTCAGATATATAGGACAAAGTTGATATATTCTTGTTTCCTCTCTAGATGATTAGAAAGTTATTGATTAATCCTTTTAAGGGACGGAGTTTTGCACACTTTATTCATTAGTAGTACTTGGGTAATTTCCAATATTAGTTTATCTACCACCTAACTAGGGTATGTGGGAACCCTTAATAATTGGGCTACCATGAATGATTACTTGGTTAATAAAAATGAGTTTTAGAATGTAAATGTATTTACCTAAAACGATGACCATTAAAAAATTTAGTTACTAAGTAATAAATTAGAAGTTTGCACTTAATGCCCTAAATACCATTTGAATCTGAATAAATGATACAGATACCTCTACCCTAGAAACTAGTTAGGATGTAAACATTGATGAATGTGCATATTGCATGCACAAAAATAAAAAATTTAAGTGAAGGGTATTCAGTACACTCTAATATAATATGTACTTTAATGCATTTACTAAAAACCATGGAAGACTAGTTCACCAAGTTGCTTATAATACACTAAATTACTTGAATGGGGTCGGTAAGTCATGTTTTCTAACAAAACCCTAATCTTACACCTCAACCCTAATATGCCTAGTAGTATATGAAAGGGCTTGGTCATGAGACAAGATAACACTAGGTTCTGGTGTATCCATAGCTCATTATCCTAGATGAGCACACTAATGGGGTGGTATAGTTTTCTATCTTGAGATGGACATAAATGTCCACAAAATAGTATACTATGATCCACTAAACTAAGTGATCTATAATCTTATAGTTTGGTTAGGAAATATATGTTATTATGTCATTCTATAAATTTGGTGGATTTTAGGGATGAACTCTTTAAGGGGTGAAGTGTTGTAACATTCTCAATTCTAGGCATATATATTACCCCCCCTCTAGGCCATTTATGTAAGTATAAATTCAAGTCCTTATCTCACTTATTTTATAATATATAAGGATTCTTTTTGAGTAAAATAATATCATGCATTAAAATATTATCCATTTACACAAAAGTTTAGTATATTAACTAAATTATATCTAGGGGTTAATTATACAAATCCACTAATTAAATTGCTTTGGTTGTAATGTGGCACTCAACAGTCACACTAAGCCTAGTTGATGAGAGTAAATAAGTAAACAATGAATAATGTATGGGGTGATTAAAAGGGAGAGTAAACTCATTAATTGAGTACTTAACCACTATGTAATGAAATAAATTACTAAACATTCTCAAATTGTGAAACTAATGTTAAAATTGAAATCATCATACCTTAATTATCCTATTAGTAAGATGTTGTCTCAATCAAACTCTATTTGGTTGTATGTTCAATTAATTGAAGACCCTAGCTTTAGTATACCAATTCAATTCTATAATTACATTTATATGCCACCTTCCTTCCCCACTGATTCATGCTAAATCCTACGTTTCTCCCCTGGTCATGTGGCATGTCTTCTTCCTCTTTGTAAGAACTGTTACAACTGATAAATCTTTCTCTTCCCCTATCTTCTTCTCCCCCCTCTTCCTTTTTCTCATGCTCTACACAACCCCCTTCTCTTCAAGATTGGTTCTTCTTCTTCTTCTTCTCTGGCCTCCCACTCTTCTCATCCTCCCATATCACACCATCACAGCCGTGTTGTGGCATAGATGTTGGCATCACTTGTGGGCGGAGCATGAGAACATTGCCACTCCTAACAATACGTCCTTCCTCTTATTTTCCTCCCATCTTCATCCAAGTTTCCATAAACAACCTAGCTTCCAATTTCTTCTCTAATCATGTGCCTGACAACCATGGTAGGCATCCACCTACTAACACAAAATCACCATGCTTCAGATCATCATCATCAACACCCCAATATCCTTCATGCATGCATCTGCAAGCCCTATTATAGTTGAGAGAGCACCACCGCCTTATCCAACTTCCTAGCACCATAGGCCATTGATAGAGTCCTTTCCATCTTCTAGGACGGTGGCTAATAGACATGCAACTCACCCACAACAGTGCACTCCTCCCATATACACCGTTGTCACTCTTTTCCCCTAAACCCAGCCGCTTCCACAAGAATTGTTATACTGGTGAAGGCTTTAGGAGCAACCAAATCATTGTGGAATACCCTTCTCTTCACCTCCAGGTCTACACTAACCACCCAATGCCAACATGGAGGTTGATTGTTGAATACCAATACAACTAGATATAGGTAATCCTCCTTGATCCCATACTTTAGGTTCATAGTCCAACTAGGCTTTATAATGCATGTGAATACAACTACAAATATAAATAAAGTGAAGTAGGTCTGGTGTCCCATCTGAATAATGAGTAGTAATTCAAGAAATGATAACCTAATATTCGATAATCAATACATTAATCCTAATGAGTAGTTAAATTCATTAACCATTAAACCCTATGACACATGTTCACCTATACACATGCCTATGAATGTATACCCTTAAGATAGACTAATTGTTTGTATATTATCCTTTGTTAAGTGATGATTAGACCATGATAGAGATAGTATAAACTGATTTGATCAATTGTCTTAGTAATTTCCATATATCACTAATGTATATAAATGTTTGTATGGTTGAGAAAATGAATAAGTGATGACTTAGAAATTCAGTAGTAGTTGACAAGAAAATCAAAGTAATAATATCATTCCTTTTATGGATCAAGAATCTTAGACTCAGATAATGTATTCTATACATATGAAAATACTTAGAAATGCACATGTGTATAGGGAGTACGTTTGTCTAGATTTTATCTATGTACAATTAAATGAAATATGAGATAAGAAGAGAGAATGGAAATACAAGACTTAAATTTAAAGAATGCATATTATAACCCACATATATATGTAGCTTAGACATACTTTAACTTATGTGAAATATGGATATTAGAATTAAAATAGGTATCTAATGGATTCACATAAGAAGATTCAAATCTTAATATACCATGAGGTGGTCAAAATTTGGGTAAGGGATTAATATGTAGCTATACTAAGAATGAATACACATGTCAAATTTAATTTGACGAACATACCTAATATGTTCCTACGATGAAAACTCAACTTCATGGACCAAGTATATAGATGGAGTTAAAATTTATCTATGATGATCATATATCTGCAACTTCTATTTGTATTTGGGCATTTAATCGACTTAATATATATTTTACAATAATGAGGCACCTCTCAACTCCTTTAGTTATTATTGAAATATCATGTTCTTATTGTGGAAATAATTCTTAATCTCCGATGCTATGTTTATTCATACTTGATGTCTTTGTAAACCCCCTTTTCCTTGTAATGTTGGACATCAATGTTTCCTTATACTATTGAATTTGATTTTAGACTAATTTAACTAATGTATATGCTTTTACATAACCATATTTTTTGTATGTAAGTACGTGCTTTTCTGCTTGGGGTGTGTTATTCCACCCTTAATAAAACAGGGACATGCTTTTCCACCCAGGCATGCTATTGCACCATCCCTATTATAGGATAATGATTCCTTGGTGTTTAGGACATGCTTTAGATACTTTTAATCTACATATCTACATGCATTTGTTTATTTTATGAATTGATTAATGGAAATACATTTTATGACAGTTTGTTATTATTTAAATGCATCACTCTTTTTAAGTTCTTTTTTATATCTTCTTGAACTTACATACTTTTTGATAGACCCCTCTTTAATGGAACCATCCTTTATTACACTCTTCTCATCTAAATGCTTAAACATATTTTTATAATGCACATACACAAAATTCTTCTGACACACAACTTTTTGTTTCTTTTACTGGGTGTGGTTCCCAAAACTGCCCTGGTGTAGGAGTTGTAGATGACAAAGACTCAAGAAGATCAATTATAGGATGTGGACCTAAGGATAGCTTGGAATAGCTAGGTCACCCTCTTCTACTGGCTTTAATTGTGGTCCATGATTTTGTAATACCACCTTTTTGGTGAGGAACAATGGTAAATGAATCATCATGTAACTTTGCAATAGTTTTGTTTTCGATGGTAAAAACTCGTGCTCTATAATTTACATACCATCCGAGAAATAATAAATTTCTCCTTTCCTCTATTTTGGAGCGGGATGGTTTATTCTCTCAATATAGTGAAGAGTGGATCCCCTCTCAGGTCCCACTCTTTACAAGATAGCTCAAGGAGACTAGATTCTTAGGTTTATACAGAGCTATAGAGAACATCCAGTCCATATTTCCTTCACCCTCCTTCACAACTGGTTCTCCTACTCCCTTTCCAAAGATATTGAAGGAGGGTGGCCATCCCTCTAGAGGATCATATAGCAAAAATTCATTGTCAATATCTCTATACTCTAGGAGGGGAAGGATCCTTGTAGTGAAAAGGGGGTCTAACTCATTTATTATGTCCTCGATTGTCTCCCATACCTATTCCCCTTGAGTAATTGATTCTTATATGATGTATTCTTTACTGTGGCCTTGATGGCCTTGTGGTAGTAGTGCATTCAGGTACTGCTGGGGAACCCCCGTATTTGTTTTCCTTTGGTTCCTCTGTTATCCTAGGCTTGTTGATGGAGTGCACTAGTAAGATTGGGGAATTCGTATTGTTATCTCCTCTAACATGCACTTTCACATTATTTGTAGATTCTTCTTCTTCTTGTTCAACATACAACTCTATTGTGGCTTCTTTTCCCAGCGATGGTGCGATGGACATGATGCTCAACTTTGCTAGCAACATGTCTGCATTTATATGCATGCATGTGTCCAAATTTTCCCGAGGTTGGAATTCATCATCAACCCTATGTCTTTTTGTGATTGATTTGTCTTGGGATGGCAACATCGAAAATTGTTCCTTGCACTTCTTCTTGTTAGAGGCACATGAGATCATTCTGACACCTCAATTCATCTCGCTCCTTCCTTAGTGAAGTAATTTCTTTATCCATATAGGACAAAGCCTCCATGATTCTTATCTAATGTACTATAAGGGGCTAGATGTAGTGTGGCAAGTTCATAATAGGTTGGATTTTTGTTGGTACCTCTTTTACCTCTGATGTTAGTGATAAAGTACCTACAATTAAATCGGAAATATTAAGTGCAGAGTTAGAAACAATCTCATGTTGGTCGTCAATTCCTTGTCTGCCTTTTATGAATTTCATTGCATGAGAGCTCATTTTGGTTGTTCGTCACATCTGCACAAGATGGCTTCCTGCCCATGCTCATCCTTCTGGATAGAGTTAATGTGTCCTCTGCTTATGTGCAAGATCTATTCCACCTCTTTAGATAACGAGATGGTTCTTTATCTGCTCGCTACTTTTCAACTTCTCCCTTTTCACAAAAGATGTTTTGTTTATCAATGCCCTTTTTGCTAGACGTTGTCTTCACCAAAATGCTCCCCTTATCTATGCTTGGGGATGACACTTGCTTCAATAGAGGGGGCTCTCTTCTCATTTTCTTACGACTGGACATCATGAGGTGTGTCTACCAATCTTTTTTGATGGTGGTTGTGGGGGTAGTCACATGATTTTCTACTTCATCCTCTATAACTATTATTTTGGGTGAAGGGGACTTCATTTGTTTTTGATTGGTGGTATTATTTTGGGGCAGGCTGACCACGAGCTTCTTTTTCACTGACTCTACATGTTTGTTTTTAATATGTTCAATTTTTCTTATTGTAGATGCTTGTTTTCTTATCTATGGGAGAGTCTTATATACTGAATTCTTTTTCAGAATATCTTCATCTAGAATATAAGCCTATCCCATTTGTAGCTGCTCGCCTCAAGAAGAGGAAGGAAGTCTTTTGATCTAGGGAATATGTAAAAGTACTTCTCCTTTTTCCTCTCCAAGGCATTTGTAGATGTCAAATATTTTACATCTACTTGTCTTTCCCCATTATGAATAGTGACGTTATTCAATTCCTTGGGGCATCTTAGCCGATGAGCGTATATGTTATGCAACTTCCCATACGAAATTCTCAGGAGCCTTCGAGATCCATTGCTACCGCTATCCTGTCAATTAATATTTACCCGATATTGACTGGATTTTTCTGTAGGATGCTCCACAGGATCCGAAGATCCATCCTAGTTACATTTCTTATGTCAGATCTAAAAAACAAGGTGTTGGTGAGGATTTTATGATGCCATAATGCATTTTGACATCTTTGAACTGCCCAAGTTGAATTGGTCTTCTCTTGATAGCTTTTCCCAAGTCTTTCTAGTGATAAATCCTTAGACTTCTCTATCTCTCCTAGCTTTATTGTCCAACTCACTCTGTTCATCTGAATCATTGAAAATCAAGTTTAGCCTTTTTTTCGTCAATATATAGTCTTCTTTGATTATTCTCATTTCCAATTTGAAACCCCTGACACTCTTTGTCTTCTTCAACTTGGACTAGTAATTTCTTTAGAGATGACATGAACTCTAGGGTGAGGTCATTGCAAGAGATATGATTGTAAAAATATATTTTATAGAGACCAATGTTATATAGATGTTTCTTTACCCTTTGGTAGATTACCAATTTAATTAGGGTGTCAACGTTGCCAAACCTTATTGTCTTTAAGGTTTTTCTTCTGAACATCTTTTCCAAAAATTTATCATATGCACCATCCTTTGGGATAAAGTAAATGTCTGGTTGGGGTCTGGAGATGACATTTGTCATCTGAGGAATGTTCAAGGTAGGTGCATTAGTAGGGGTAACTACTAATAGCTGGGATATGGTCCTATCTTCTATACGTTTCTTTCTAGTCACTCTATCCATCTTGCCTATTTTTCCCTTTAGGAAGGGATGCAACACCTTCCTCCCTTTTGGGTTTCCAACCACTTCTGGGGGAGTATATTCTAAAGTTTTCCCCCCTTTGACTATGCAGATTTGGAAGACTCATCTAGAATTGGTTGATCAAGTTGCCTTAGCCTATCTGCCCCCAACCTAGACTTTTTGCTTTCTGGGGTGGGATCTCCATGAACCTGAATGTATCTGACTACTTCATTCTTAAATTTTTCTATTCTATAAATCAACTCTTTGCTTTAGTGCATCTAGCTCGCTCATTCTTTTGACTAGTCCTGGTGTGAGGTAGGATCTCTCATTACTAGTATTTCCTACCATTTGAACTAAGTTGTGATGTAGATACTAGATGTATATATCATGCAAAATGGTTAGGGCAATAGGTAATACTAGAAATTGGGAGTAATCACTGAGCTAAAATTAAATCTGATGGAAAGATAAAATCTTAGTAGGTAAACTTGTGTAGACCAATGGTGGTAGACAACTTTATGATGGTTTGCAAAACAATTGAAGACTAGCTTCTGATGGCTCTGAAACTTATGATTTAGCTGTGGTCCTGGAACCAATGGTTTTGAGGGTTATAAAAGTTGTGCTCCTGATGGCAGGTGTCTTCTTTGGAAATCAAAGATTTTGGTTTTGCAAGTTGATGGTGTTGGTAAGTATGCCGGAGAGCCAATCATATGATGATTGAAATTGCATATCTTGTGAACAATTTGATTAATAATAAAGGGAATCTTACAATTTATTTTGTTTATTCAGTTATGAGATAAGGATATAAAAAATAAATGTCTAAAGAATGATATTACTCAATGACGCATATCTTCAGGTTGAGGACCTGAACGATGAGATCATACATATGTCAAGAATGTATGCATTCTTGTTATGTCCCTTATTATATGTTATTGTGGAAGGCTAATAGATAGAAATAACACTTAAGACTAGAGTGTGTGTTGGTTGATGACAAAATCTCATTAGTCATGATATGTGATATCGAACCAAGCACATATATACTTGTTAGAAGATAGTGTATCAGAAAGACCGACCTTGAGAGTGACACATGGAACCATGAATGGTAGTAAGAGCCATATCTCAAAGTGATGGTGGTGATTGTGGTTCTTAGACCTGAAGTCACTACACTCATCACATGTCATTCCATGTGCTTTGACATCATCCACTGTGATCCTAAATAAGGGTTGCCACAAAGGTGGTGCTTGGGTGCACTGTGACACATGGGGATGACTGTGAGTGATGTAGATGAGATTTGTCCCTCCTACAATAGTTTGATATCCTAGCCACTTGATAAGAGAGATTGAGAAATGCATGGCCATGCTGGTGTGAGTCAATATGTCATATTGAGATTACACACATCTCAGACAATCTGCTCTAGTTCAAGGAACATGGATTGAATGTTGAAGAGGATGAAGATTCCAAGCCTCGAGTTCAATCCAGATGTCAAAGATGAAGGAACTATACATTCACTATAACACCAATTACAGATGATTGGTTAAGTTGTTCTCCAACATCTCCAATTACTTGGGTAGCAATGAAGTCTTGCTAGATACCAATCATTGTTTGTGAAATCATAACATGATTATGAATATCACAACCATCATAATATGGAACCTACTAGGTCACACATATAGGATGTGATTGGAATAGGAGTATAATTATGGATGTGATTGGAAATTTTTTGAATCAAATTGATTACTAAAACATTTAGGTAATATACTATAATATTGTAATATAGTCCGAGTTAATTGGTTAAAATGTTTAAACCAATTAATTAGATTTGATTGTTAAGTTGGCTGGCTGATTCAGAGCAAATAACTAGATATGGATAACAAAAATTAGTTAATCTATTAATATGATTAATTAATTGTTTCCATAATATTCTTTTATTGGTCCACGGGTGACACATTTTAAAAGTAGCCGCAACCCTTTTATTTTCCAAGGCTTTTGGGAAAACCCTACTGCCTTTCCTCTACAATTAATAGGGGCATGATGTCTACCTTTTTCCCAATGCTAATGCTTAGATGCTGAGGTTATGCTCTTGTACGTGAACCCTAGCCATCATCGTCCCTAAGTGAGAGAAGGAGAGCAAACGACGCTAGGACGTCATCAAATAGAAAGTTGTTGCTTCCTGACAGCTTGAGAAGTGTGATGTGGAGTTTGAGTCCAGTCACATGGATGAAGTAGAGACGTAGATGCTGAGTTGCCGGTGTTCAGAGGATGGCTGAGGACCACCTGTGCACTCTAGGAGTGACGTACATCACTAGGCAAAGGGATGTCATTGGACCTACTCAGGGACAAGGTATATCCATACACCCTCTTTATGAATATGTTATTGACGATGAAATCCTCAAGTAGGGTATATGGAGAAAAAAATAATTTCTTCCGTTGCGCCTTTCGCCTCCTCAAAACCCAACAGATGGTTAGTGTGGAAAGTAATGGTGGTAAATACTATGAGGAATATCGAGGATTGAGGTTTTAGTGCAAGACCTCTACCAGTGGTAGAGGATTAGTGAACAACATGGACATCAATGGTGTGAGAAGCTAAGATCAAACAATGAAGATGAGAAGGAAGGGGCGAAAATGTCAAAAACAAAGGTATAAGGAAAAACTAGGGAACCTCTATTGAGGTGCTTATGCTAAAGATGGCATCTCAAACTCACTTTTCTTTTATGTACGGATGAAAAATCATTGACAACATCATATTCACACAAGAGATCATCCATACTATGAGAAGGAAGTGAAGTGGAAGGAAATTGAGGGCTCTAAAGGTAGATGGTAGTCACCATCACCATAACCTCAAGGGTTTGGTGTCATCAGGTCAAAACAAAGAAAGAGAAAGAAGTTCTCAGGAAGTTACCAATATTCATCGAGGTTCTTCACACTTTTTTGCACTGAGCTCCCCACCACAATGTATTCAAAATGTTTCTTCATGCTCCACCTCTGCTCTCATGTCATTGTTGTTCTGCTAGTTGACACAATGTCGTGGTTGCTGCACCTCCTTAGAAGGGTCCATGGTGGAGCCTTTGCCTCTAAGACGGAGGAGGTATAAAATGATGAGCATGAATCAAAGGTACCAAGGTAATGGCGCTAATCATCCATCTTCCAATGGCCTTAGGTGGTGTAGGTGGGATGATGGTTTAAGTTCTCTTTACTGGTTTAAATCTAAATGTACGCTAGGGGTGCACAAGTGTTGGGCCTCCTACTACTTCTATAGTTTTGGGAAATTTGGGCACAAAGTATAGCAGTAAAAACAAAATTTTTTATCTATCCATATTCATGTAACAATAAGACCGCGTCAACTACTATGAAATAATGAGGATGGTTTAATGAGTTATACCTAGTCCCGAAGCAAGTTCAGTGAAAACAACTCGCTTCAATGCAATTGTCTCTAGTTGCTCTTGGATAGTGGTTGTGCAGCTCCTGGTCTTCACCGCGGACAAAAAATATGACATCTTCTACAATGACACCTGTGGTCTCACCACAGACTGTAGGTTGACTTTGCTCTCCTAACAGCAGTCAAAGGACTCCTTCCTCTAGAGTAGTCCACATAGACTAACTAGAACTCATGTCGTTCAACTAGAAAAGAAAAGGAGTTGTCCCTCCTGTTGGAGTACTAGTCATCAACTTGCTCTTCCACAACAATGATCCTCACTTGTTCTCTCCCATAGCTATCCCTCCCTAGTTGGGTATGACTTGTTTGGGCTCTCTTGGTTACCAAAACCAGAGGGGAAAACAATTTTCAGAGTAACTAATTGTCAACCCCCAATACCCCTCTATTTATAGGTGGGGTTTGGGCCAGGGTTCCCAGTACATTCGGGATCTATATGGGAGTGGAAGGGACCAGAAGATCTTGAATTTTCACAACTTGCAAACCAAAAAATGTCATCTAGTGACCCAGACCATTGTTTGGTCACATGAGACAGTCATCTCGTACTGTGAGACAGTCATGTGGCACATCCCAATCTCACACAAAATTGGAAATTTGATTTCCATTAATGTTAGACATTAATTCCTTACACTACAAGCAATGTGCAATCAAAATGAGTTTGGGAAACTTCCAGAATGTTCGTATTGCCCCAAACAAGCCATCTCACATAGTCAAGATGCCCATCTCACTCACCTATATGGTTATCTAGTGAGCCGGTCTGAGCCGGTCAGTTCACACCTCGGTTTGGGCAAAAACTTAGCCAATTCTATTTCTGATTAGCCTGACAACCCAAACGGTCGTCTCAACACTTGAGACACTTGTCTAGCTGTCCAAATGGATGTATCACCATGTGAGAAGGTCGTTTGGTAGTGCACTCAGCCACTATGTTGTGTAAATTGAGTACTAAAATACTTTAGTAATAAGTCAAATAATTATTCAAGATCAAACACCTCTTCTAGGAGTTCCTATGTGTGTAACCCTATAGGTCCCATATAATGTTGGCAGTGAATGTCCATAACTAACCTATGACATCACAATCAAAGAGTGGTGTCTAGTCACACATCAGTGCTACCTAAGTGAATGGAAAGTTAGAGAAAAACTTCAACTTACGATCTATGCAAGGTGTTGCAGTAATTGTATAATTCCTTTGTCACTGATCTCCAAGATGAACTCGAGGCATGGAATCATCATCCTCTCAATGTTCTATCTATGTTCCTTGAACCAAGAGTAGTCTGTCTGAGATAATGTGACCTAAACATCATATATCGATTCACATGTACATGCACATGCATTTGTCAGTCTCGCTTATCAAGTGGCAAGGATATAAATCTCCAATGGGAGGGACAAATCCAATATGTATCACTCACAGTCGATCCCCATGTGTCAAAGTCACCCAATCATCATTGTTATAACAACCCATGTTTTAGGACTGCGTATGATGATGTCAAAGTGTACCCAACGACATGTGATGAGTGTAGTAATTTCAGGTCTAAGAATCACAATCACCACCTTCACTATGCGAGATGACTATGACTACCAATGATGGTTTCCATGTGTCACTCTCAGGGTGGGTCTATCTGGTACATTGTTCTCTAACATGTATCTATGTTCTTGGTTTGATATTTCCATATCATGATTAATGAGATTTTGTCATCAACCAACACACTTATGTGTTAGTGGTGTCTATCTACCTTCCACAATGACAACCGACTAGGGACATAATAAGAATGTACATACCCTTAAAATTTATATGATCTCATCCTCCAAGTCACTACTTGAAGAAATACATCATTGAGTATTGTCATTCTTTAGACACTCATAATGTTTCCTCATTGTCTCATAACTGAATGAAATGGAATGAATTGGAAGCTTGCCTTTATGAGTATTAATCAAATCCTTTATGTTATATGCCATGTCAATCATCACATGATTGGCTATATGAGCATACCTTTTTTTTGGTGCAAATAGGGTGGGGTGCCTCTTTACTCGAAGAAAAAGTATATGTAGGTAGATACAAGGTGTAGCCACCAAGGAAAAAAGAAGGAAGTTGTAAGGTACAACCACCAACAGAAGAAAAAGATAGAAAAGAAAACTGTACAGACTACTACAACTATTATCTATACATATGGGGGTAAATTAGTATTGTGTAAAAGAAAATACTCTCTTTCACATTTAGACCAAAATTCTTCCACCTCCAAGCGAACAACCTTGAAAATTCTCATGTTCCTTTCCATCCACAGCATACAAACTACACAAGTTGCTTGAGATTTCATCTCTCCCTTCAGACCCAGAAGATCATCCAACGAACCAACTCTGGCCTGGTACTTCAGAAAGAAATTCCCCCAAATATTCTTAGCAAACCAACAATTAAAGAACAGATGGTCAGAGGTTTCTTCATCGTTCTCACACATAAAACACCTAGAGATGAAATGAAAACCAACTTTCTTTAAATACTCAATGGTGGAGAGCTTCCCAAGAAACAATTTCCACAGGAAGACAGACCATCTTCTCAGAAAACAACCAGACCACACCCACTTAGCCCAGCAAACCGAATGAAAGTTTTCTCTAGAAATGTTCCAACCATCTCTCAACGACATCTCTCTTCCTCCTTTAAAAAGAATAGCATCATTTTCTTCAGGAAAGATGGATTGACTGTTCAGAATCTTCATCAACATATCTGCACCCCTAAATTTAGGGATCGACCAGTTCCCTTCAGCTATACAACATGAAGCTTTGCAAAACCTACCTTTCCCCATTCTCAAAATGAGTTTTTGATCAACAAGGTTAGCAAGCCTTTCACCACCATTAACCCAGGGGTCGAGCCAAAAAAGAAAGGATTCTCCCTTTCCTAGACAGAGATCAATATGATTAAGAAGAGTGTTTCTATGATCCAGAATTTTTTTCCATACCCAAGCAACATTAGATTTAGCTTCAATAGTCCAGATGGATTCAGCTTTAATATACTTCTCGTGAACCCATTTCACCCATAGCCCATCCTTCTTTGAAGCAATACACAACAAGTTTTTAATCAAACCTCCATTCAACCAATCCACAATGGATCTAATACCAAGGCCCCCCTCATCTTTAGGCCTACAAATAGACCTCCAAGAAACATAGTGCATATGTTTCTTATCCTTTGAATCATTCCAAATGAAGTCCCTGAACAACCTTTCTAGATGATGAACCACTGATTTAGGAATAGGAAAAGCAACAGTCCAGAAGATGTTATAAGTAGAGAGAGTAGAGACAACCAGTTCGATCCTTCCAGCTTGAGAAAGAAAATGAGCCTTCCAAGAATCAGGCTTGAGTTTAACCCTATCCACAATAGGATTACACATAGATCTAGTAAGTAGTCTTCCAGTGAAAAGAGGAAGCCCCAAGTATTTCATAGGTAAAGAACAAATCTTGATGTTTAGGATACTAGAAATATTACCCTCATCTGCCTTCTTGCTAAGAAACACTTGACTCTTCTCATTGTTTAGGTCAAGACCATAAATCCTACCAAAAGTATCAAGGATAGTTTTTTAAACATAAAGCATCATTATCGTCAGCTCTGGAAAATAACAGGAGATCGTCAGCAAACACTATATGTGAGATAGCCAAGGAGCCAATATTGCCCACTAGTCTAAAGTTGCCTTGACGAAGCTCAGCTAAAATAATAGATGACAGCTCCTGCATAGCTATGAAAAAAAGAAATGGAGCAAGGGGGTCTCCTTGACGTACCCCATTGGATGCATTAAACTGCTCAGTAGGAGAACCGTTAACCAAGACTCTATATGAAGCAGTTGTGAAAGTTTCATTAACCCAATTAACCCAACAAGAAGGGAACCCCATCTTCTCCAGCAAAAATAGAATGTAATCCCTCCGAACAGTATCATAAGCCTTTGATAAATCAGCCTTGATGCACATAACCTTGCGAGAACTAGTGAAGGAGCTCAGGATGTCATTTGCCAATAAAATAGCCTTTCCAATCCTTCTCCCATGGACAAAAGCAAACTGATTTTTGTCCACAATGGTAGGTAAGATGAGCTTCACCCTATTCGCCATAATTTTTGTAATCACCTTATAGATGACATTACATAAAGAGATAGGTCTGAAGTCTTTAAGATCAGTAGCTGCAGCTTTTTTTTTGAATGAGAGTAATCAACGTGCTATTACACTTTTTAAGGAGTTTACTAGAACTAAAAAATCCCTGAACCGCCTTGACAATGTCATTACCAATAATATGCCAAACAAATTTATAAAGAACTGTGTTGTATCCGTCTGGTCCAGGTGCCTTGCCATCTTTCATCCTATTCATAACATCTTCTATTTCATCTTTCGTGACTATCCTTCTTAACTCATCAGACTGGCTCAAACTTATCTTAGGCAATTTCCATTCTTCATTCCAGATAACCTGATCGTTAGAAGTGCCATTAAATAATCCATCATAGAAGCCCTTAATAGTACCCTTAATAGCATCCACCTCATAGATACAGTTCCCCTCCTTATCATGCAGAACCGTAATATTATTTCTCAATCTCCTAGCTTTAATAGAAGCATAAAAAAAGAAGAGTTCCTATCCCCCAGCTTAAGCCATTTCACCATACTCTTCTATTTTAGTAGACTTTCTTCATCAATAATAGCTCTTAAAGCTTTATTTCTAGCTTCAACAAGGTTATTATGCTTCTCTTCATTTTCAGGGTCTTCATCCATCATAGTCTGTAGCATCTTCACGTGGGTTTCCAACTATTTAGCTAAGGAAATGTAATTACCTACAACATCTCTGTTCCAGACTCACAAAGCACTTGTTACAGCTTGTAACTTCCTGTAAACTTTAAACATGGTAGAGCCAGAAAAGATAGCAGAGCTCCAAGCATTTCTAACAACCTCCCTAATGGAAGGGTTATTTGTCCATGAGTTAATGAAACGAAAGGGGTGGAGCCGTATTTACCTCTGTTAAACCTCAAGGCAATGATCCTGTGATCGCTTACAACTGACGCAATAACTTCTCCCCAACAAAAAGGGAAACTAGACATGAAATTATCATTGCAAAAGATGCGATCAATCTTTGAAAGAGTGCTCTTCCCTTTCTTTCTATGGCTGTCCCAGGTAAAAAATTGTCCTTTGGGAGAAACTTCAATAAGACCAGAAGAACTAACAACATCATTAAACTCCCGCATGATTTTACTGGAAGGAGGATGCTTACCTTGCCTTTCATAAGTCAGCCTAACCGCATTAAAGTCTCCCATCACGCACCAGTTGATAGGGTTAAGACTGGATATAGAAACCAAGGAACTCCATAACTCAGCCCTATCACCATCATCGTTCAACCCGTAGATAGCAGAGAAATCAAAGAACAAATTCTGCTTAACAACAACACTATGAATCACTTGCTCATTTGACAGTTTTTTATGCATGACAATATCAGGATCGATCCACAATATAATAATTCTAGTATAAGAATAGAATTCAGAGTTGTCTAGATAGAAAGCTCCGTTCCAAATGATGTTAACAAAGTTCTTAAGGTCCTTCTTACTAATACGAGATTCAAGAATGATATAGATGTCAGCTTTTCTCTCCCTGATCTCCTTCTGAATGTGAGGGATTTTATTGGCCCCTCCCCTTACATACCAAGATCTAGTCATAAAAGGACTAACCATTAGGGGGAAGATTGATTGTACCATCCCTTTCTTCCATATTCGATAATAAGGAAAACTTATTCAGAGAGGAAGGAATATTCCTATTCACAACTGGTTTAGGTACAACTCTGGGTGGAGATTTGGATTTCTTGACCCTCGTTTCCCAACCAACATCAGGAGAAGTGTTTGGAGTAATAGAATCAATCATCACCGCATTACCCCTCCCTTCTTCCAAGGAAACAACAACTTGGACATCCTTACCAATTCCACATCTTACATGGTCTGTAGATGCAATCACCAGATCACCTGTAGGAGCAGCTTCCATCGAGGACCAACATCTTCTGTAGTTACTTCCTGTATGGAATCAACCACATCAATGAAAACTTCAGCTTCCTCCCCTTTATGTGAGTCAACAGTTCTCGGCCTCCAAACTATTTTCTTGTTAGTATCAATAGTGGCCTTCTTTCCGATCTTCTTATCTAGAACAGAGCCACAGAGGGACGATTCATGGATAAAGAGACCACAAATCAAACACCTACTAGGCTCCCATTCATATTCAAAGGTAATAGAATCTGTTTGACCGTCATCGCTTTCTATCTGTAGATCCTTTGGGAATGAGAAATCTAATGGAATCAAAACCTGTAGTCTCACGTACTCCAGTATGAGAAATTCATTAGTGAATCGATCCGGTTGAAGAGGAACCCCCATAAATGAACCAATCTTATTGAACATTTCTATATCCCAGAGCTCCAGAGGTAGGTTGAAAATCTTCAGCCGTATCGGTTTTTCAGTCAATTTCATCTTCTCAAGAGGATCTCCTCTCTCCCACCTTTTGATGATCAACGGTCTACCAGCAACGAACCAGGGACCTCCATCAATTGCTGTCGACATGTCTTCATCATTCGAGAACAACACTATGAAGAAACCCCGCCCTCTCGATCGAACTTCAATAGAACCTTTGGCTTGCCAGATCTGGGCTAGATGTCGAGCTAGGACCATCCAGTTAGGTTTCAGACCAACTACATAGCCCACTACCATTCTGTTCCACCGATTTAGATTCCTCTCTGCAATGTCCTTCGAATAGAATAGTTTCCCTTCTGTCAGTTGGATGTTCATTTTCTTCAAGCAGACAGGACCATTACTCTTCTTCTCTTTGAACAAATCCAACCAGGATCTAGCTTCCTTTGCTACTGAGATATTGCCAGCAGAGACCTGAGTCCTTGAAGCTCCTGGATCTGGGGGATTTGACGCTGAAGCCTGCTTCTCTATAATCACCTCTGCCGTCGCCTCCGCAGGAACCTCAGACATCGCGCCTCCCAATGTTTTACATTACCATATTTCATATACCTTACCAACATATAGTGGCCACTTTATGTGGTGGTAGGGCCCTCATGAACTTCAGTGTGTGTCTGGCCAACTTTTGATGGTTAGTTATGGTGCGCCTTCTAAATGTGGGTCAAGTGCCTATAATCTGATGGCAATTCATGGCTTACACAAATTGATGGTTGATCAATGCATCTGGCTTCTTATGGAAGATCTAATTATTTCATTGGAACCCGATGGCCTTCTTGCTACTCAAAACTGGACTATTGTCCAATATTTAATCTTCTATGGACGGAATTTGATGGTTAAACTGAGTGGCATTTCGATGGTTTCCCTGGTTAAATAGACGATTGTTGAGCAGATAGACCAATCGATTGAAGTACGTTTAGATAGTTAAACCAATTTTAGATCATTCACTAACTTTATTCTATGTACACAAATATTAAATAAAATCAAGGTCAATCTAGGAGGGTATTCAAAATATATGAAACTAAACATTAAAATAAAACCTAGTAACTGAGAAATTATTAAAACTAGAAATTCAAATTGCATATTTTAGAAGGACTTGGATTGCCTCCCAAGAAGTATTAGTTTATAGTTTTTAGCCCTACTTTCTTTAGGATTATCATAGATCTAGTTCTAGTGGTGCTGGAGGTGGCTCATCTAACTAAACTTCGGTTCTCCATGTAAAAGCCTCATCTTCATAGAATCTTTTTACCATGTGGCCATTCATTGGTAATGTGCCAAACTTTTAACTGAATAGTTCCATCATTCCTGGTAGAAATATCTTTGACATAGTGAAGGGGCATGACCATCTTGATTGGAGTTTTCTGTGGAAGAGTTATATGCTTGAGTTAAACAACATGACCTTGACCCCTACAATGTCATCTTTCCTTGTTTAGGTGGGCATCATGCCACACCTTGGTCCCCTCCTTATAAATCCTAACATTCTCATAGGCATGCAACCTAAGTTCTTCTAATTTTGTACCTACAAAAATATCTTCTTGCCTGCTTGTTCTAGGTCCATGTTGAGGATCTTGATGGATCATAAAGATTTATGCTCAAGCTTGACTAGTTGGTGGCACACCTTGCCATATATCATCCTATAAAGAGTGGTCCCTATAGGAGTTTTGTAGGCCTTACTATATGCCAAGAGGGCCTTATCAAGCTTCATAGACCAATCTTGTGTGATGCATCCTATAGTCTTTCCAGAATCTATTTGATCTTCCTGTTGGTCACTTCAACCTATCCTAGCATATTTGGGTGATAAGGGGTGGCAATCTTGTGTTTTATTTTGTACTTTCATATTAGATCCTCAAACTGTCTTTCCTTAAAATGAGATCCCCCATCACTAATGATGCTGCACGGGACCCCATATCTTGAGAAGATAACCTTCTCGAATAGCCTCATCACTACTTTTACATCACGTGTAGGAGTAACCACAACTTCTACCCATTTGGAAATCTAGTCAACCACAACCAAGATATACTGGTTTCCTCATAATGAGGGGAAACACCCCATATAATAATTCCCCCACACATCAAATATTTCAAAATCTATCCAATCTAATAGAGACATCTCATTCCTTTTTGATATCTTTCCTGTACGTTAACATTCATTGCAAGCCTTTGAATATGCATGAGGATCCTTTAATAGATTGGGCCAGTAGAACCCATATTGTAGAATCTTGGTGGCGATCCTATCATTGCCTAAGTGACGACTATACAATGAAGAATGACACCCCTACATGATATGTGGTACTTCTTCCTCAACAATACATCAATAGTATAGGTTATCAGTGCATTTTCTAAAGAAAAGGGGGTCTTCCAAATAATAATATTTTATGTCAAAGAATAACTTTTCCTTTTCATTATAGGTAAAGTCTAATAACAACTATTGGCATGCCCTATATTTGTAAAAATCAATAAACCATGGTACAATAGGTTCTATGGTATTTGCCATCATCAAAGCCTCACCAAGATAATTATCATTAATTGAAAGTGAGTTATCATAGGCCACTACAATTCCAATTAGGTGAATAATGACTACATTATATGTCCCTTTCTTATCTATGATCTTGTGGTGGAACTCCTATAGTAGGAGTGCCCACGTAAGAAGTCTCGCCTTTGTATCCTTTTTCTACATCAGATACTTTATAGCTCCATGATCAGTATAGATTGCCACCTTTGATCTTGTTAGGAAGCATATAAATTGGTCAAAGGCATAAACTATGGCCAACATTTCCTTATCACTTGTAGTGTAATTTATTTGAGTTCGTCAAGAGTTTTGCTTGCATAGTAGATGACATTGGTGCGTTTTGTCTTTGTTTTATCCTAGCACCACTTTGATTGCATAGTTTGTTGCATCAAACATGAATTCAAAAAGAAGTTCATAGTTTGGAACTTTGATGGATTGGCACAATAGTGAGAGTGCCCTTCAAAGTGTTGAAAGCTTTCAAGCATTCATCAGTGAAATAACAAACAAAATCTTTAACGAAGAAATTGGATAAGGGATTAGGGATTTTATAGAAGTATTTAATAAACCTCCTATAGTATCTAGCATGTCCAAGGAAATTTATTACACCAATTATGGATTTAGGAGGTGGAAGCTTAAATATGGCTTCACTTTGCTCAAATTGACTTTGGTTCCTTTTTCAGAGATCTTATGACCCATTAAAATTCCTTCTTGTACCATGAAATTGTTGGGTTTTAGGGGAGATAGAGAAGGCAACAGAAACAAAAGAAATTCTTCTCCCAAACCCAGAAAAAGGAATCGCGTCAACGTCTATACAGTAGGAAGGATGGTTTGTATAGGCGTACCTTGTCCCGAGGCTTTCTCGATGACTTTACCTCACGGCTTGCGCAATCTTCACCTCTAATCTTAGACGGTGTCTGTGCAGCTCCTGGTCTCACTGGGACTGTCGGGATTGACAACTGTCCTCTGAGAGGTAGAAGACTTCCGCCTCTAAAGTAGTCCACACAGACCACCTAGAACTCTGATCTCCTTGTCCCACAAGGAATTGGAAGGAGTCGCAACCTCCTATCAGTGTACTAGTCACCAACACACTCTCCTACAACCAATTTCCTTTCTACAGTTGTCTTTCCCTTGTTGTGCCTCCCTGATCAGGTAGCACTTGCTCGGGCTCTCTCTCAGTTACCAAAACCAGAGAGAACGACAACTTTGCAGAGCGACTGATCTCTGAGTTGTTGTTCCTGAGAAGCCCCCAATAACCCTATATATAGGAGGGTCATGGGATAGGGTTCTCTATCCCGGACAATGCAGGATTAAAGCAGGAGTAGAAGGGTTTGAGATTTTCCAAAAACAATCAACTTGTGCCAGCTGAACCGATCTTTTCAACCCTAAAATGATCGTTTGGTGACCTCAACTGATCGTTTCAAGCTGAACCGATCATTTGGGACGCCTGAGCCAATCGGTTTATCACATGAGCTGATCGGTTCGTGGTCCTAGTCCAACTCAAATTGACTTTCAAAATTTTCTCTGATTAATCAAATATTAATCCTTGTCCAAAATAGAATTTGTACAAGTGAAACAATTTGTATTTGCAAAAATAGTCTTCTGATTTTCCAAACGACCTCGGTTGCACACATGAGGTGACCAGTTCAACAATTGAGCCGATCAGTTCATTGCACATGAGCCGATCGGTTCACCAACCTGAGCCGATCAGTTGGAGCAGCAGACTTGTGCAAATCAGTCAATCATAGTTTCAATAAATGTGATAGTCTAATCAATCATTCCAACACCTCAAACACTATGATATTGAGCTATCAATTGATTGAGTATTTAATTGAACTACTAAACTCCATTAGTAATCAATCTAAACATCATTTGTGGAAAAATTCCGCTTCCAGGTTAAATCCTATGTGTGTGACCCTGCAGGTCTATTTCACGTTGGCAGTGAAAGTCCATAACATTTATTACTTCACAAACAAAGAGCAGTGCCTAGTCGCACATCAGTGCTACCCAAGTGAAATAGAAAGTTGGAGAACAACTTTCAATCCTACAATTCGTGAATAGTTACAGCGGATGTATAATTCCTTTGTCACTGATATCCCGAATGACTCAAGGCATGGAACAATCATCCTGTCAACGTTCATTCACTTTCGTGATCTGAGAGTAGATTGGAGGAGATATGTATGACATCAATATCACATACTGATTCACACATGTGTGAACATGCCTATCTCAATCCTACTCATCAAGTGGCCATGGATAACAAACTCCCTCAGGAGGGACTAATCCCATATCTATCACTCACCCCTCAAAAGCTCCATGTGTCAAAGCCACCCAATCATCACCTTTATAACAACCCATGTTTTAGGACTGCGTCTGATGATGTCAAAGTGTACCCAATGACATGTGTTGAGTGTAGTGATTTTAGGTCAAAGAATCACACTCACCACCATCACTATGAGAACTTCCTGTGACTACCATATCATGGTTCCATGTGTCAAACTCACGGTGGGTCTGTCTGATAAACTTGTTCTCTAGCAAGTACCTATGTGTTTGGTTTGATATCTCCATATCATGACTAATGAGATTCTGTCATCAACCAACACCACAATCTAGTATTGTGTATCATTGTTGTCTATCTACCTTCCACAATGACATCTGACTAGGGACATAACAAGAATGTACAAACTCTTAGCATCCATATGATCTCATCATTTAGGTCCTCAACCTGAAAGCATACGTCATTGAGTACTATCATTCTCTAGACATTCAATCTGTTCTATCACTATCTTATATGATTGAACCAGAAAGAATTGGAAGCTTGCCTTTGATTTTTATCAAATCAATCTTAATGTATCCCACCAATCATCCCATGATTGTCTCTTAGGGCATACATACCAACAGACTCCTACTTGCACTGTGAGCCAATCACCCTTGAATCATATTCATAGTAATCTTCAAACATGTCCCACAAGCTACTATGCTCTAATGCTTACACAGTGAGTTATGGCAACACCTTGCCAAAGTCGGTATTAATTGCATGTCTCTCATCTCTTCATTGTACGTCACACATATGATATGGAGTTTCCATAATATGTGATCTAATATTCCTTTACTAACCTTTAGCCACATTGCATGACCAAGTACTCATAACTTGTCATCAATGACTGAAATAACTATTCATCTCTATGAACTATTAGATCAATATAGTATCCACTATTGTTCTCTAACACACATATACTCGGCATTTTCTTTTAAAATAGCTTTATTGTAATGTTTCCAATTAGCAACAAACATTCACCTTTTATATATATCCCATATATATATAGCGATTAATTTTCTGTCCTTTTCATAAGTTCACATCAGTGTAACTGTTTACAATGAACCCTTCCTTATTTCCATAGAACTAGTACTTCTCAAGTACTTATCAAGTTCTTATGGTATTCCAGTAACCCTTACTGGAACTAGACAAACATCCACTTGTCATGTCTTACATATGAGTTATCATGATGAACATATCATATTGTCATGTCCTACATACAAGATGATAAATGCATTTTGTTCTTACCATGTCCATTCATGCAAGATAATGGGATGATTACATACATGATAGATTCATATCTATTCTTAGTGTTCCCATTCTTCATAAGAATTGGACACTTGGTCTTGGGATACCAACTCCATATAACATGGACAAGTTTTCTCCCACAAAATCTATGCACACTGAACCCTTCAGTATAGATTGCCAATGTATGCTCTCTCTTTTCAGGTCAAGAGGTTTTTGAGAACTATCTCTATAGATCTCTATTCCTATCATATAGGAAATGTCTCTATCTTCCCTAAAGATAATTTCCACTTTGGATTTCCATTTTTAGAACATTTCCATTTCACATCGACATGTGGAATGTGAGTACGCTCCCACTAAATCACAGATCCCTTCTTTATCTTTGACATATCAGTCAAACCCTTTGACTATATCATCAAAGTAAAGATCCAACTCTGAGTTGCTTGTACTTAATCAATCACATTGATTAGTCCATTGTAACTTATAGACTTCATTTGCATTAATGGATTCATAAACCTTATAGGTTGTGTCACGTACACATCCTTGTTTTATTCCTCATAGGAATGTAGTTTTAGTATCCGTATGCCAAATCTCTTAGTCATTAAGTTACAATAAAAAAGTATCATCCTTCTCAAAATGTTATGCATGTGTCTTAACACTTAAGACTTATTTGCACTTATGGATTTTATCCCAATGGGTGCTACCATCAAGGTCATACCTTATGGTTCACATGGAAGTCATTTAGGATGTAATGATAATAAACCATAACTCAAAATCTGGTTCCTCATATTCATTTAGATAGTTGACTCATCTCATGACAAACTCATCACATAGATAATTGAGGTGTATCTGTCAAGAATATAAGAACTCACAACTCCTTGTGATTCTTAATGTCCTTTATTAGTGTGGGGTATTCTTTATTAAGAAGAAATTAGTTATTTGATAATCATCCTCTAACTCCTTAGAGTATGACTCCTTTTGATTTAGACATCACTATGCCTTAATCATGACTTCACTATGATACACTATCATAATCACTCGTAAGGATCTCAAACATTTGGTTCAAGTATTTCATTCATTGATCTCACCAAGAATTAACACTTTACCAAATCACACTTCATCTATGGTATTCTTGAACACTTCAAGATATTCATATCGGTATTTCTCTAAACACCACTTGAAGTATTAGCATTAACTCTAATAGGTATGTACATACATCACATGTATTATACCTAATAGGATAATCATTCTCCCACTACCATTAGTGAAGATTGATTTATCATGTTCAAGAGATTTATGTCTCTTACTGGTTCTCTAACCAAAAGAGTCTAGATTATCCATCATATGGAAACTAGAAATGAACTTCTCATGATTTATGTTAATTTGATTGTTTGAGTTATCAATAACTTTTAGGTATCATTTTAGCTTATGCATACCAAGTACCATAAGATAAATAAGGCATTTCCATAAAGATCATATCTTTTGAGATTGAAAAATTAACTTTATTAATTTCTATCATTGTCATACAATATGCAAAAATAAAGTGTTTCTATCTATTGGAAAATATGAAATAACAGTTCATAACTCTATTACATGCCTTCAAGGCTGAAAATAAACTAAAGTACTCCTATCTATCGAGGCAACACTTGCCCCATTTATTGAGTGCTTTACATTTTATATCTTGGAATCATATACCTCAAAAATGTTACAAGTTTATTTCATGAAACCTTCAGGTGGAGACGTTTGTCACCTCCTTCTTCTTTAGTTCTTCCAGATAGAGTGGACAATTCCTTTTCCAATGTCCTGGTTTTTGACAATGATGGCAATTGCCTCTCTTGGTCACGCCTCCCTTGGCCTTGAGAGTTGAAGACACCTTGGGCTCCTGGCTAGCATCAGAACCCTTCTTAGCTTTGCCCTTGCCCTTGTGCTTGGACATGCCGTTCTTGCTACTGATCATCATCACAGACTTAGGCTTGTGCTTCTTCATCTGTGTTTCAGCTGTCCTCAACATGCCTAAAAACTCTGTCAATGACTTGTCAAAGTTGTTCATGTTGTAGTTCATCACAAACTGACTGTAGGATTCTGACAACGATTGCAGTATCACGTCAGTAGCCAACTCTTAGCTCAGGGGAAATCCCAGTCTTATCATGTTCTCCACATTCCCAATCATCTTGAGTGTGTGAGGACCAACTGGATCTCCTTCTGTCATGACACACTTGAACAACGCCCTGGAGACATCATATCTCTCTTGTCGTGCTTCATCTTCATACATGTTCTTGAGATGCTGAATCATCTCAATGACACCCATGTTCTCATGTTGTCTCTGCAACTTGTGGTTCATGGAGCACAACATCAAGCACTTTGCATCAATGGCATCATCAGAATGCTTCTTGTAAGCATCCTTTTCTGCCTTTGGTGCGGTAGGAGCGGGTTCCTCTAGAATTGGAGTATCCAGGACATAGATCTTTCACTCTTGAGCGAGAACAATTCTCAATGTCCTAAACCAGTCATGGAAGTTAGTCCCATTCAGCTTGTCCTTTTTGAAGACCAATCGCAACGAAAAGTGATTGTTGTTTGTTGTCATTTGTACTACAAAAAGAAATTTATGCAATTTAGTCCAAAACTCAATTTTGACTTATTTGATTGATTTGAAAGGTTGACGATATAATTAGGACTTTAATTAATTATCACTCCCACTATTTTGTTCAAATTGATAGCCCTCACCATCAATTCAGAAGATTGCTGCATACAACCTTCTAGTGGGCAAGATCCTGAAATCCTCCAAGTCATGAACCAGCTAGGGTTGTCACCCACAACTTAGATCTTCCAAGTAGGCAAATTTTGCTAATTGCATCATATGCAACTCTTGAAAGATGTCATATGCAACTCCTTTCCATGATCACCTCCATGCCTCAAGGTGCTAGATCCTATCTAGGTCACCTTATTAAGTCTGACCCAAAGCCAACACGATGAATATGCACCCTGCTAGGGCAGACCCACATATTCATCCTTCACACTTCCACGAGATAGACAGTGCACCACGCTAGGGCGTGCCCACACATGGATGATCAAGATTTTCACGTGTGTCGCATTTGGAAGGCATCTAAAACTTTAATATTTAATGAGGGATTTGGTTTTATAGGTACATATACATATCCAATTACCATAATATATAGTATGTATCATATACATGCTATATCCCACATAAAACATGTGAAATGATAAAAGCAATGATTATGGCCATCCTAATGTGATTCCTCGAGCCAAGAGGAATCACAGTCATCTAGGTCTACATCACATACAACATGTACAAGATGAACTCTATGCTATTGCCGTCCAGGTTAATCAACTCATCACATGAATGACCTGCTCGCCTTGGCCGGTCGTCTGGGTGCCACCAGCCGATCAGTTGGCTCCTCCAACCGATCGGTTTGCTTGGTCATCGTGCATGTCTTCATGGCCGCCACCCGCTCATATCGCTCCTTGAATCGGTTGTTTGAAATGCCAATCGATCGGTTCACGCCTTGAATCGATCGTCTAAGTTGTCGTCAGGTTGTCCGCCATTCTTTGACATAATAGGAAATAAAAGATCTATCCTATTTTACATTTGAAAAGGGAATCCCCGAGTTACATTCAGGGGGAGCAAAGGTAGGAAAGAAATCTCGAGTTATCTCGAGTTACATCAAGAATAGGAGATAGGGAATCGGTGCACAGACCGAGATGAAAGCAACCACATACAACCAAGCACACATATAGGGATTATTGGCCATAACCACGCTATACATCCACCACAAAACTCGTTTAAGGGTGACACGTATCGAGTGCATTCATATTACATATCATATATGTATATTAGGATTTGTGGATTTAAGATTGGACATGCACAAAGCCAATTTTATTCGCATCGTATGCAATAAATAAAGGCGACAAACCAAAATCGATAATATCGATAATCCTAAAGTATAGAGCAGTTGACGTGGCTCTCATACCACTGTTGGGTTTTAGGGGAGACAGAGAAGGCAGCGGAAACAAACAAAATTCTTCTCCCAAACCCAGAAAAAGGAATCACGTCAACGTCTATACAGTAGGAAGGATGGTTTGTAGAGGTGTACCTTGTCCTGAGGCTTGCTCGGTGACTTTACCTTGCGTCTTGCATGATCTTCACCTCTGGTCATGGACGGTGTCTGTTCTGCTCCTGGTATCACCAGGACTGTCAAGATTGATAGCTATCCTCAGAGCGGCAAAAGTCTCTCACCTTTGAAGTAGTCCACACGGACCACCTGGAACTCCGATCTCCTTATCCCACAAGGAATTAGAAGGAGTCGCACTCTCCTGTCGGTGTACTAGTCACCAACACACTCTCCTACAACCAGTTGCCTTTCTACAATTGTCTTTCCCTTGTTGTGCCTCCTTTATCGGGTAGCACTTGCTCGAGCTATTTCTCGGTTACCAAAACCAGAGAGAATGACAACTTTGCAAAGCAATTGATCTCTGAGTTGTTGTTCCTGAGAAGCCCCCAATACCCCTATATATAGGAGGGTCATGGGACAGGGTTCTCTATCCTGGGCAATGTGGGATTAAAGCATGAGTAGAAGGGTTCGAGATTTTCCACAAAATAATCAACTTGCGCCAGCTGAATCGATCGTTTCAACCCTGAAATGATCGTTTGGTGACCTCAACTGATCATTTCAAGTTGAACTGATAGTTTGGGACACCTGAGCCGATCGGTTTGTGGTCCTGGTCCAACTCAAATTGACTTTCAAATTTGTCTGCGATTAATCAAATATTAATCCTTGTCCAAATCGAATTTCTACAAATGAAACACATTGCATTTGCAAAAATAGTCTTCTGATTTTCAAAACGACCTCAGTTGGACACATGAGCCAACCGGTTCAACAATTGAGTCGATCAGTTCATTGCAGATGAGCCGATCGTCTCACCTGTTGAGACGATTGGTTAACCAACCTGAGCCAATCAGTTTGAGTAGCAGACTTGTGCAAATCAGTCAATCACAGTTTCAATTAATCTGATAGTCTAATCAATCGGTCTAAGACCTTGAACACTATGATATTGAGCTATCAATTTATTGAGTGTTTAATTGAACTAATAAACTCCTTTACTAATCAATCTAAACATCATTTGTGGAAAAACTCCTCTTCCAGGTTAAATCCTATGTGTGTGACCCTACAGGTCCATTTCACGTTGGCAGTGAAAGTCCATAACATTTATGACTTCACAAACAAAGAGTGGTGCCTAGTCGCACATCAGTGCTACCCAAGTGAAATAGAAAGTTGGAGAACAACTTGCAATCCTACAATCCTTGAATGGTGTTACAACGAATGTATAATTCCTTTGTCACTGATATCCCGAATGAACTCAAGGCATGGAACAATCATCCTGTCAACATTCATTCACTTTCTTGATCTCAGAGTATATTAGAGGAGATATGTATGACATCAGTATCACATACTGATTCAGACACGCATGCACATGCCTATCTCAATCCTACTCATCAACTGGCCATGGATATCAAACTCCCTCACGAGGGACAAATACCATATCTATCACTCACCCCTCAAAAGCCCCATGTGTCAAAGCCACCCAATCATCACCTTTATAACAACCCATGTTTCAGGATTGCGTTTAATGATGTCAAAGTGTACCCAATGACATGTGTTGAGTGTAGTGATTTCAGGTCAAAGAATCACACTCACCACCATCACTGTGAGAACTGACTGTAACTACCATGTCATAGTTCCATGTGTCAAACTCACATTGGGTCTGTCCGGTAAACTTGTTCTCTGACAAGTACCTATGTGTTTGGTTTGATATCTCCATATCATGACTAATGAGATTATGTCATCAACCAACACCATAATCTAGTCTTGTGTGTCATTGTTGTCTATCTACCTTCCACAATGACATACGACTAGGGACATAACAAGAATGTACAAACTCTTAGCATCTGTATGATCTCATCGTTCAGGTCCTCAACCTAAAAGCATACGTCATTGAGTACTGTCATTCTCTAGACATTCAATCTGTTCTATCACTATCTCATATGACTGAACCAGAATGAATTGGAAGCTTGCCTTTGATGTTTATCAAATCAATCTTAATGTATCCCACCAATCATCCCATGATTGGCTCTCAGGGCATACATACCAACAAAAATGTCACTTTTCCCAATTCAACATAAGTTTCTTTTCATCACAATGTTTTACGACTTATAACAAATGCCTTAAGCAATCATCAAAATTAGTCCCATAGATAGAAATGTCATGCATGGAAACTTCCATAGTTCCTCTAAGAAGTCAGAGAATAGGGAGATCATGCACCTCTGGAATGTTGCAGGTGTGTTGCAGAGTCCAAATGTCATTCATATAAAGGCTTAACTTCTATAAATACAAGTGAATGTGGCCTTCTCTTGGTGGTCTCAGTGTATGGGAACCTAATAGAATCCCGAATATCCATTGAGAAAGAAAAAGTAAGAGTGGTGAGCCCTTTGCTCAAAAACTTGATCAATGAAGGGCAATGGAAAATGATTTTTCTTTGTTACAATGTTTATTTTTATATAATAGATGCACGTCCTCCATCCCATAATCGTGGGTTTCTACTTTGTAACCATTTTTTACCCAAACCACTATCACGCCTAATTTCTTAGGTACAACATGAATGTGACTTACCCAATTACTATCTTTGATGGGGTAGATGATCCCCAAATCTTGAAGTTTTATGACTTCCTTCCTAATAACTTCTCTGAAATTTTGTTTGAGTTTCCTTTGAGGTTGGGAAAGAGGTTTCTCTTCTTCTTTGAGGTGGATTTTGTGCATACAGTCATCAAGGGTTAAACCTCCAGTGTCATCCACATAATATCCAATTGATTTCCTTCTCAGTACTATTTCAGACAACAACTTTTCCTATTACTCTTATATAAGAGTAGAGTTTGTGATAATCAAGTTTCTCTATTCATCATCTAAAATTCATACTTCAAGCCTTCTGGGAGCTACTTCAGCTCTGGCTTGGTCTTCATTTTTTTGTTCAGAAGTCTATTCTAGGGAAGCATATTTCAAAGTTTACAAGATTGTATCCTTTTCATCATTGTCCTCATCCTCTGGTTGGTTTAGATTATCAAATAGTTCAATGACTTATGGATTATATTCATTAGGACTAGAATTGTTCATATCTTTCATCAGAGGATCAACATGGCATTTTTTTCTTGAGCTTCCACACATAATTGGTTATATTTGTCCATGAAGTAGATATATTTGAAGAGGGAAGTCCCCCTCATAGAGTCCTAGACATGGAAATCAATATGGTCTTTGCCTACTTTTATGATGATGAATCCTGCTTGCAGACCAATTAAAGCTCTTCCAATAAAAAAATGGTCATCCAAAAATCATCTGGCATGTTGGATCCTCCAAAATATCTATTACAACAATATCATAGGTGATAAAAAATCTCCCGACGTGTATCAAAACATCCTCTACTGTCCCAATAGGCTTTGTAAAGGAATGGTCTGCTAGATGAATTTGCATTCTAGTATTTACCATGTCTGTCATGGCTAGTCTCTATGAAATGGTTAGAGACATTAGACTTATGCTAGCTCCAGTTCTGCTAATCCTTTCCTTTCTTTGTTATCTCCCACATTGAATGGAATAGTGAAGGCTATGGGGTCCTTCTATTTAGTCAACATTGTTTTTTTTATTTTAAAAAATGGCCATTCTATTCATCCCGTGGCCTGGGCTCGATCCTAGGACCTCTCGCTAACAAACAGAGTGTCTAACCATATTTCACAAATCCACTTGACATCTTATCAAGGCTAACAATTTCAAATTCATCTCCACACCTTCACTTCATAAAAAGATTCTTGAAGAATTGTGTAAGTTAACATCTATTCGATGCCATCAAGAAAAGGGACAAGTGCAACTTCTCCATAGCTTCTAAGAACTTTTAATACCTCTTTTTTAGATGAGCTTTTATTAACTTGCATGAGAAAGGTGTCCCTGGTGTATAGGCATCCCTATTGACTATGGCCTCTTCATCAGCATCAAGCTTCTTCTCCTTCACTGACTTCTTTCCTTAACCTTTTTCTTTTGACTTAACCTTCTAAGATATACCTTCAACTTTGGGTTCTTCCTTTCTTAAGTTATCTTCAGGTAAGGGTTCAGTGATGGGAATATTTACTTGAGTAGCCGTGTTAGTTAATTCTTCCAAAACTTTGCCTTATCTGAGCATAGACAATTTTGCAGTCTCAATTGTGTTCTTGATCAATTTTGTTGGTTGTGCTAAGAGTTGATCAATCAATTTTCCATGAGATTGCATATCAGCCATCCATATGGAGACACCTCCTATGTGGGATAACATTGTATTCAGTAGACATGTATTATTGATAGCTCTTTGGCTCATTTGCTCATTTACAATTGCTTGTCTTTTTGCTAAGGTGAACATTTCTCATCAAATCTTGTTGCGTAGAGGTCTGGATCAAACCTTGACTTGTTCCCACAAAGTTCAGTTTTGGTTCTAATTCTGTCCTTAAGAATTATTTCTTTTCTATTGATAACTCATGTTTCAAGTGAATCAATAGGGTCCTCCTCCTCTACCAAACCTAGGTGGTTAGTTAGGTGGGTTGTTCACAATGTCGAAGAGTTGGGCTTTCTCAGACGCATCTTTGTTCCCAGAAGAGAACCCCAAATTATTTGGTCTCTTGAAATTAAAATATGAGATGTTCTCCATATCAACTTCTTGGTTGTCCCCCTCTGGTATGGTTTAGATGCAATTGTCCACCGCATGCCCTCCTTCTCTACATGTAACACACTTCATCACTATTTTAGTCATGATCTTCCCTTTGTTCCCATAATCTTTCAGCTGGTGAATGTCGGTAGCGATCTTTTAAATTTGAGCCTTTAGAGCTTCAAGGGTCTTAGATTCAAATGTTGTCCCTTCAACAAATACCTTGCTTACCGAACCATTCTCATAATCTAGGACAGCTTGTAGTGCATCCATGTTATTGATGGTCTTCATAGTTTTCTTCGGGTTCTTACTCAAGAAATAACTACATGCAACTACATTTAGTGATGTCCTTTTTATAGAGCTGAGACCATTGTAGAAGGTGGTCACAAAGAATCCTTTGTCATAATTATGATGAGGGTAGTCCCTTTGATATGCTTGGAATGTATCCCATGCCTCAAATAAGTTCTCACTTGGTTTTTTTGTCTAAAACCTATGATTTCATGTCTACTTGAAAGCATTTTCTCCACTAGATAGAACTCAATGACAAAAGGGATAGCTATAGGTCCCAACTCATTGATGCTTTTGTCTGCCAAAGTGAGATACCATGATAGGACCTTGTCCCTTAGAGAGAAATTGAACCCTTTGAAGTAGATAACTTCCTATGGTACCCGGTTCATCTTAACGATGTCACAAATATTTTTATAAGAATCAAGGTGGTGACATGGATTTTCATCCAAGAGATTTCTATGAAAGTTCTTTGCCTGATTAAATTTATGGCTTCTAGTTTCATCTCAAAATTCGTAGTGGTAAACCAAGAGATGATGACTGGGCATTTGGATCCACTATCCTGTGTGACAAATAGATTGCTCTGAGAGTAACCTCCATCTTCATAATCATCATCATCACTATTGTCATTTTTGTTATTGTTGTTTCATTTCCTTGGCCAACATGAGGTTGGGGTTCTTCTACTTCATGGAAATGTGCTTCATCATTTTCTTCCCAATGGTGATCCTCACTACAATCTTCATTACGATCCTCAAGGTTCTCCTCATTATTTTAGTTGAGAAGAGTCGTTCTCCTTCTAGGAGACACAATCCTTGCAATTGCCCCGAATGCGGTCCGGTTCACACTAACTCCTTGAAATAAATCTCATGGCCAAGTTTAGAAACTCAACACATGTTGTGAAGTATCCAAGAAAGCAAGTATTATCAGATCTAAAATGTGTAGTTAAGTCTATTGCTAGACTTAAAGCACACGCGTGCTAAGTAGACTCAGGTTCTTAACAGTACTGGTCGCCCTATTCCCAATAACAATGCCAAAAGTTGATTGCCTAAAATCACACGTCCAAAGGAGTGGATCCTTAATATTTAGACTATAAATTTATACCCAATACTTAGGCGCCCACAACAATAATAATGGGGCCCGAAGTAGTAAATCGGGATCAAACACAAGGACAAGGGTGGTATGCATTAAGAAGTAAATTCCTTAACTTAGTTACACCAACCAAAAGGTAGGTAAGTGTACCTTGTGGAACATAGATAACAAACAAGTAAAGTAAACATAAAAAATCAATCAAAATAGAACAAGAATGATTAAACAAGATATGATAATATGGATGGAAAACTTAGATTGGGTTTCACCATATAAGATCTCTCACTAACATGCAACACCCATACCCATTGTACATGCTTAGGATGTTTACAAGTAGTCATCATAAGTGTATATTCCCTCCTTTATCAAGCTTAGGATAGATCCAGATTATAAGGTTGTTTCTCTCTTGATATGAAAAAAAATAATCAACATAAAACCATATGATCATTAGCTTATGAATTCCAATATTATCATGCATTCATGAAAATCCACAACTCTTAGATATAGGTTAATACTACTCTATAAATGTATTAACAATCAAGCAACACAAGATGGTAGGTAATCATGCAAGTGAAACTTTAAGAATAAGAGTCTATAGACAAATATTTCTAAGAGTATATACATTCAATGGATATAAGTGTTTACATGTTCTGGGAGAGTTGGTGTCTACTCCTAACCCAACTTAAATGTCTTATACACTCATGGTAGTGAGTGACATTATAGATTTACAAGTATAAGGTGTCATGGTGATGGATGGATGGATGAGAGTGAACGAATTAGAGAAGAAGATTGAAGATACACCAACAACAACTCTATTTGGAATCAAGGTTGATGGTGACCTCCTTCTCCTGTAACTCCAGTGACGGTGCATGGAAGGTGGGCATTAGATCTGTCATCCTCCTTCTCTTGAAGAAGGCTACAAGTGTTTCTTAGGGATGATGAAGGTACACTAGACCATTAGAATTTCCTCCTTAGATACAAAGAACCAATGGATATGGGCAGAGGTCTATGGTAAGCAAGTGTAACGATGAGTGAAACCTTCAAAGTAGCAAGAGGTGTGTTATTTATAGAGTCTAGTGTAGGGGTTGGGGTGCTCACAAATGATCTTTTTGTGAGACCTATGTCTTCTGGGCACATTCCTCAGGGAATTCTCTTAACTAACCCATTGACTAATGCTTGCAGCACCGCCAGTGGTAGGTGAATGCAGATGACAGGTTGATGCATGTCGTTTTCACAACACGTCATCAGGAAAAGTTCTAGAGTTTAAACTTCTAAAAAGACATTCAACTCTTTGCAAGAAATGAATCCACTTTCTAGTAATAAGGTATGGATCCAAGGGATAGTTGAAAGATGACACATAGGACTTCTATCTACAAGACACAACAGACAGTACACTCAACCTGAGCTATCACTATTGTCGCTGCTGCTATTTTTCTCCTTCTGCAGTATGGTCTCAACCCTCTTCGTGCACGTCCACCTAAAAAAATGTGGATCCCACGAGGTAAGACAATTGTCCCAGCAAGAGATATAACTCTCCACCAACAATTTTATTATCATAGTTAAATAGTACTAAACTAAGCAGAGGATAAGCAATTTAGAATATTCTCATATTTTAAAGCATTGCAACTATCTATGATAGAGCAGTAAATCATCTATTCTCTTTATAAGGAATAGGAAGAACATTTATATCATTTACCCATCATACTATATCAACATCTCAAGCTTATCCTGTGATGCTCATTATCATGGTATGCCATCCATGAATCATTCTCATTTCTATTTGTTGGCTCTCAGCCAATTTGCTAGCTAGGTGTTGGATTGTACCAGTCGTGTGAATGTACATCATCATAATCAGTTCTAGGTATTGGCTTTGCCAATCCTGTGCAACTATTCCAGGTATTGGACTATGCCAATCCTTTGATAACAACCAGGTGTTGGGTTATTACCAACCCTGTGATTAACATCCAGGCATTGGTTTATTACCAATCTTGTGATTAACAACCATGCATTGGGTTATTACCAATCTTGTGATTAACATCCAGGTATTGGGTTATTACCAATCCAATGATTAACAACTAGCTATTGGACTCTACCAATCCTATGATTGACAGCCAGGAACTGGGTTATTACCAATCATGTGATTAACATCCAGACATTGGGTTATTACCAATCTTGTGATTAACAACCATGCATTTGGTTATTACCAACCCTGTGACAACCAGGTATTGGGTTATTACCAATCCTGCGCTTAATAGCCAGGCATTGGGTTATTACCAATCCTGTGATTAATAGTAGGCATTGGGTTATTACCAATACTGTGACAGCCATGTATTGGGTTATTACCAATCTGTGATTAACAGCCAAGTATTAGACTCTACCAATCCTGTGATTAACAACCAAGTATTGGGATATTACCAATCCTGTGATTAACAACCAGGTATTGGGTTATTACCAATCCTATGATTAATAGCCTGGTATTGGACTCTACTAATCCTGTGATTAACATCTAGGTATTGGGTTATTACCAATCATGTGACAGCCAGGTATTGGGTTATTACCAATCCTGTGATTAACATCCAGGTATTGGGTTATTACCAATCCTGTGATTAACATCTAGGTATTGGACTCTACCAATCTTGTGATTAACAACCAAGCATTGGGTTATTACCAATCCTGTGATTAACAGTTAGGTATTGGACTATGCCAATCCCATGCATCTATTCTAGGCATTAGACTATGCCAATCATGTGCATCTCATCACTGAATACCACATCACCTTTACTAGGCATTATACCTTGGCCAAGCCATCAGACGTATTCACATCCTTTATATAATACAAGTATTCCTTTGATCTCCTTTAAGCATATTCAAAACACTATAGCCCTTATTTGTCTATAAGCATAAAGCATGTATGATTAAGTTTTCATTATTATTATTGTATCCATTTATTATTATTATTATTATGTTACTAAGTTTCCATTTCCTAGTTTATTTTTAACATTATCATTTCTTACATGAGACATTTATAAACATCTTGTTACCTCTCACTAGGCAACAACTAACCACATGGCTCACAAGGCCCATTAAACATCTTGTCACCTCTCACTAGGCAACAACTATTCTCATGGCTCACAAGGACATTAAACATCTTGTCACCTCTCACTAGGCAACAACTATTCACATGACTCACAAGCACATCAAACATCTTGTCACCTCTCACTAGGAAACAACTATTCACATGGCTCACAAGGCCATTAAACATCTTGTCACCTCTCACTAGGAAACAACTATTAGGGTTAGGGTTTCCCTTTATAGAAGAATAGGGTTTCAAGTTCATATTATCAATCAAAACCCTAATTCATTGCTCCACACATCTAGGAGCATACATTAATATCATAAGTATTCAATCATACTTATTTATTCCCATCATTTGTCATTAAATGATTATCAACACAAAGTATGAGTTTCTCTCTTATCCTTACTAGGATATTGATTACTTCATACTTTATTAAGTTGGCTCAACCTTTCCTTCAAGGTACATTAGCCTACTTAATGAATATTCATTAAACTCCATACCCATTAATGTATGACTTGATATAAGACACTTCATGTGTTACTCCATCAAGTACATTTCATCTAAGGTGTTTTCCTTCATATGGGTTTTGAGGTGCTTCCACCATATCGGGTATGAGGTGTGTGTTTTCTACCCATATCACTTTAGAGGTGTATGTGTGCTTCACACCATATCGGGCAGAGAGGTGCATGCTTGATCCATACCACTTTTGAGGTGTTTGGGTGCATCACACCATATCAGGTAGAGATGTGTGTGTGTGCTTCACACCATATCGGGCAGAGAGGTGTGTGCTTAACCCAATATTGTTTTTGAGGTTTTTTCTTGACCTCATATCGTGCAAGAGGTGTATAATACATCACCATATCGTGCAAGAAAGTATATACTCATATCCATGTCATTTTAGTGGAGTAGGTGCATCACCATATCGAGTTAGAGGTGCTTGCTTGTGTGCTTGAACCCGATATCACTTTATAAGGTGATACCATCTTCTTCAAGACCAAGAACTTCTTTCTAACTATTAACGTTCATGGAAACAAGTCTAAGAAACTAATAGAACTCATAATTTCATCAACTATTTCAGAAAATTTCGGAATTAAAAGTAGATCATTAAGTATAGCAATTTAGGTGATGAATAATAACATGGTTGAGTTCAAGTTATATAACCTGCCTTAATAACAACTTCAAAGCTCCAAGATCCAAAGATCCACGTTCCTAAGGTTGAATATTACTTATAAACAGTCCAAGGCTCGTTCACAACTTTTTCATATACAAGGAATCACCATGGATAAGAAATTGGTGAAGAAGAAAAGAAAGAAAGATCATAACCCTAAAATCATGCTTCAATCCACGGTTGAAGATGATCATGGCCTCACCTTAGGGTTAATTATTGAGCTCTATCTTGCTCCTTAGCACCTTTTCACGATACCTCACTACCCTTGCATGATATGCCATCACTTTTGGCCGATATCCCCCTCACTTGTGATCAAAACACTTCACTATGGCTAATATCACCTTACTAGGCTGATATCACCCTACTTGGCCCATATGATCTTTCTATGGACGATACCCAAGGCCCTATGCATGATAAAAATTCACTCCTGCACGATAAAAGGACCCTATGCATGATATATAAGAGAAAGGAGGTGGTAGGTTTCGAAAACGTTCACTAAAGGGTGAAAGAAGGGGTATATATACTTGTTGTTCATGAAGAAGTGTGAAAATGAGGTGTCATCAATTTGAGCTACTAGGTGCCACGTGTACATGCAGGCATTAAAATTTATCTTGAAATGAAAAACACTTGAGGATAATCTAGGGATGAATTTTCATCCATTACTTATCCCTTTGAATAAAATATATCAACTAAATCACCACTTTATTCACAACCCGATACAACTTTTCTAAGGAAGTTGTAAACTGATACACTTCACCTCCTTGAGGTGTTTTGCACGTCATGGGCTTTTCCAATATTCCAAAAAACGATATTGGACTCCTCCAATGCTCCTTGGCCGATAGGCACTCATATATAAGCTTTTCAACTTGATACAACTCAAGTTAGGGTTTCATATTCAACCACTTTCTTGATCATTTCATCACCAAGAGTACCATCATGCATAATTGATTCAAACATGGTTCCTCATTATTTATCTCTCATTTAAATGATACTAGGAGGGAGTAGGGACACTCTATAGATGGTAATTTGCATATCAACCCCACAGTTTGGGTAAAATACAATTTGTACCAAAATTGGTACACAAGTCATCAACATTATTCATACAAGTTCAAACTTGGAATTTAGGCTTTCCACAAGCCACCACCTTGCTTCATTCTTTCTATAATTATGCTTAAACACTTAGGGAACATTCAACATGTGATAAATTGCAATATAACCCCTCATCTTGGGTAAATTGCATTTTGGTCCAAAACATGAGAACATTGCTCAAACATTATTCAAATAGGACCAAATTTGAAGCATAAGTTTATTACATGATAGAAAAACACTTTAGAGGATTATATTCAAGTTCTAAGAAACTTACTTAATGAAAAAAAATAGGGTTACCTCATAACCCAGGTCAGGGTCATTACAAATTATAAACCCCTAACAAGGATTTCGTCCCCGAAATCCCAGGTAAAGGGAGACAGATATTATTTATTCATCATATCATCAAGCCTCCACATAACATATTAATGTCATGGAGATGCCATAGAACTTTGACCAACACAGAGTTATTTCACACAAGTTTATCATATAATATGTCATATAGGACACATACTCCACTGTCCTTTTCATTATTGACTGTAGAGTGAACTCTGTGTCGGGTGACATTTTTTTCTTAGTCAGAGAATCATTATACATACCTTATTTAACTCAGGTGTCAAACCTCACTGATTTTTCACCCACTTGAAACTACAAGTCTTATCATACATTTTTAGCTTTGATAAGCTTTTTCTCAAATGATTCTACCTTTATTCCTTCAATTAATATATCTTTATCAAAGTTATGCTTATGCTAGCATAAACCTCTAACATATAATTTTCCTACTAGAATTGTCCCAAGGTTGCCCCTTCTAGGTAACCAAACATTGCTCCTTGTCAGGAATCATGTTGTCATTTTTTCTCATATCATTGAAGGTTCTTGGATACTAGGATTCTTTACCTTGGTATCCATTATTTGTGCCAAAAACACATCACATCATCATCATTTCCATCCTCTATTGTTATTTACCAAGGCTAAACATATTACTTATCACATATGCTTGTCTTAGAACTAAAATCCAAGACTAGCTAATACTTTTCTAAGTATCCATCCATAGAACACTTCTAACTCATGCACATCAGGTGTCATAAGACTTACTTGATTGTCATGTTCCGAAAGAGAAAGAGTACAAGGAAACGTAGTCCTTTCTATCACCCACCATTATTTAGGGTTCTTTATTGAAGAAAAGAGATTATCACCTTCTTCGAGTATTACATGAACTTTCAATTATTCATGTGTCATTCAATCTTATTTCCTCTTAAGTTCCTTGCCTACAGCATAAGAATTATAGAGATGATTACATGTTACCACCTCTCAGTATTATCATCATCATGATTACTAGATCTGGGTATTCCAACCCTTAGTTCATCACTGAACATTGTTACCTCTCATCGGGTAACTGTTACCTCTAGGTCCTCAGACCAAGGTATACATTATACTAAACATCTTCTTTTGTTTATAAGTTGATCTACGATTAACTCAAATTTCTCCATATATCAATCAGGATGTGGTAGAAATATCCATGCCACATATTTTACTTCATTATGCTCTTTAGATTGTCTCAAAATGATTACTTGATCAGAGTAATCAGAAAGATAGCAATCTAAGAGTATCATACTTACCTTATCTTCAATAGATGAATACCTAGCCAGGGTATTCAAGAACTGAAATTAGGTAGTATGCATTTGTTTTATATTATGTTTCATCTTTTTAAATTTTTACTATTTAGTATCTCAAATTTTCTCTAGCTTTTTCTTTTACATCTCTTCCCTTCCTTCATGAAGAGAGAAATTTCAAAACATATACGAGAATATTGGACTGAATATAAGTTCTTATCCTTCTTATCTCTTCCTCATGTCCTCATAGGACTAATTAAAGGAATCTCAACAACAACTACCTTCTTATAATTATCAGATAAAATCCAGAGAAGACGTATGACATGCTTTTTACGTGCGTAGAAACACAAGTGTACGCATCAATGTAATATAGGCCTTTGTGAGGCCCGAGTCGAACTCAGGGATACGTGAATTGTCAGAGACTACTACTAACTACTCGCAATCAGGTAGACCAATTAAAGAGTTGGAAATTGTTGTTAAAATTAAAAGAAAATGAAATAAAACAAAACAAAGCAATTGATTAAATGTTTGGTTTAATCAATTCAAGATGAGATCTTTAAGATTGTGGTTTCACCATGGGTTTTCATTGTATTGAATTCTATTCGGTCATTCAAATTTATCTCTCTATCCGGGTAGTGGCCTGAAATCAAAATTGCCCACTGTCGTGGTACAATTCACTACCTATGTCTAGGTCGATTCCACCGTCGTAGTAACCTATACCCTAAACTAGGTGCATTAAAATCGATCTCTCGGTATCCACCATTAACCTTACACCACCTTGTTCAAGGGATTTGCCAATTAATGTGAATTTTGTCTCTTTTCAACCGTTAATTCTTCTTTCAAAGTAATTAAGGGCATTATATTATTATTATGGTGATCAAGCATAACAATATAATTGAGAAAACAAAATTATACCACAGATTTAAGAGATAAAATATGAATTACTATGATAAAATTGTCATATAATGAATTCCCGGGCTACTCCCGGTCCTAAAGACAAAGGGAATTAGCCCCGCATGTTCATCTCAGAGCAAAATGTGGAGTAGAAAAAGGGAAACATGGAGAAAAATGTGATTGAGTGGTGAAACCCCTGAACGGAGAAGATCCAAGCGCTCCTTGGCGTAGAATACGCGTTCTCCCGCCTTTCGGTGGTGGAAATCGTCTTCTTCGGCATCCGGATCGGCTGGGGCATGCTTCTGGGCTCTGTTCTTCTCTCCACACCTTCTTGGGACATGTCTAGCGGCTAATGACGTGATAGATTTCTCTTGGCCTCTGTCATTAGGTATAATCACCGAGTTAGGTCGCAAAAATATCACATCCGTCAGATTTAGATCAATATGAAGAAAACATGTATCTAACGGTGGTATCGACCTGATGTGATATCAGCAGTTCTTCTTTTCTTTTGTCTTTGCGCCTGATGCTATCTCGATACCATCGACAAGTGTCGATGGTATCAACAAATCTGTAGTGACGGTTTTTTCTTTTTGTGTCACTGTAGCTCCCCATGTCGATAGTATCGACTGATGTGTCGATAGTATCGACTCACTTTTTGCCAGCAACCTGATGGTAAATCGATACCATCGACTCTTCTGTCGCTAGTATCAACTTTCTTCTGCTCCTTGCGGCTGGCAACCTGTGGTCCGGTCGATGGTACCGACCCCCGTCGATGGTATCGACAGAAGCAGATACTTGTTTTTCCTGAAATTACAACACGAAACCACATAAGCCTACACAAAACATATTCTTGTAATAATTTGTGCTCAAAATACTGAAATAAGGGAGATTTGACATAGAGAAGTATCATAGACCAAAGTAGATGAATTATGCAACATTAACCACAGAAATGACTAATAAATGCATAAAACACATATAAAACAAGCCTATAAATGCAACTCAAAATCATTGCATCAAACTCCCCTAAGCTTGAACATTGCTCACCCTCGAGCAACTAAACCTTAGAATAGAATTGCCAGAGTCAACTAAAGAACAAATCATCACAACAGACATCCCATATGATCCCCACCGGACATTCACATTCCAGCCCTCACTAATCACGGAATGATAATTACCCTAAAGGCGACAATAATCATCCATAAAAGATTTCTACCTCAAAACTGATGAACACTATCACATAAGGCAGTTAACATAATACAACTCGCCTGTCCAGACTCGGTGCGTCTTGTGATCTCCTATACTACGTTGCTCGCCCTAACTACCATCTACATGGAAGCAGCTCTCGTGATATTCACAAGTGAGGAGAAAATCACGTTGGCCTACCAATTCGAGCAACGGGTGGATGGAATGGGTGGCTCATGGAAGAAACAGAAGTATTATACAGTTTCAACATGCATAAAATAAGAATGCCCTAAATGATGCATTTGCACATGAACATGCCCTAATGCCTAAGATTAGGTGGAATGATGCATTCACTAACATCCCGTCTCAAAATGAGATGGATATCTAACTGAGCTACATCATGTACTTACTCATCTTAAGATACAGGTGAGATTATGTTCCTTTATCCCTCTTATTCTACTTGCTTCTTAATAACTTTCTTTTTCTTTTTCATTTTTTTAAATTTTTTTCTCTTTTTTTTTCTTTTTTTTTCAGGCCCTTATATCCCCAAATGACAATGAATAATTCATTGGGCTTTCTTTTTCTGCATAACTCAAATAGTTGAACTATTTAGAAGGTATGGAACAATTTTAATTCACCTTTAAAAAAAATAAGTTACATGATCTGCTCTATGCATAGAAATTATGAATGCAACTAAATGACATACACCTAAGGATAATGTGCATGTATCACTATTCTATATATATTTTTTGTTTTTGATGCAAAACATATGAAAGTGGTTACAATGCAAAACCTATCTACATGATATGCAATCAAAAAGGTTAAAACCGTAAAGTACTTCCAATTCTTATGGTGGATTGTGAAAAACAATGAGGTGGAAAGATCACAAGACTACTTGACTGAACCTTTGAAAAGTATTATGTGTCCCTCCTTACTGACCTATGTAGTAGTTAAGAGGTTTCTCTCTCTTACTTCAAATTGGAGTCTCATTATCATTTGGTCAGTTTAGGCTCAAACAACCAATTCCATCCACTTTTCATGAATCATTAGGAATGTACAGTTGTGATTTTCTGTTTTAAAGTTGAAAAAACCAGTCATTTTCTTAAGTTATGTGCTCAAGGTTGAACAATGGTCAAGCTTGGGAACACTCAAATTTTTTTAATTTTCCCTTAATTCCCATGTACAAGCAAGTGAGACGACACATGACTTAAGACATCCACAATTACACTAGATATAATGTGGATCCTACAAACAAACTAAGACTGCAAGAAATAAATGACAAGAAGTAAAAAAATAAAAACTAAAAACTAAGAAAATAAAAGATAGAGATGTTCCAACTCCCCCCCTAAGCTTGAATTCGACTATGGCCTCATAGTAAAAAACAATCTTAAAGGTTGGAATAGAGATACCGATTTACTCTTCTGGCGGAGGCTGGTATTGTGGGGCCGTGGGGTCCCAGGATGGATATTGCCCCTGAAAGCTGGGATCATACTGGGGCATGGGTAGAGGTTGTGGATACCCCCCAAAGTAGTTCTGGCTCCAGTAATGATCATAAAAGGGCTACTGCTGCATCTCCATCCTATGCAACCTGTCATGAATCTGTTGTTGGTTGTCAAGGAGGAGGCGCTCATTTTCGAAGATAGCCCTCTGATTGTCAAGTAACCGGTTTGTCGTCCCCTGAACACCGGTGTACAATGCTGTATGGTGCTGCTGCATTTGCTATATATCCTGCAGCATGGCATACATTCCTTGCATGGAATAAACATCCTCGCTTGGTTGCGAGGGCGTTGGTGGTGGCGGAGGCTGCGAAGATGAAGATGCACCCAGATGCATCTGAGGATGCTTCCTAGGTGCCAATCATGCCCGAAGAGGAGTGTATGGCTCCTCTTCCTCTTCAGCCTCATCATCATTGTTGTCGTTGTCGTTGCCGCCGTATTCATTGGAGTCAGCAATGGCTATGATGGGCCATAGGAAATGTTGAGCACCCTCGATATTGAAGACAAGATCGGGAAGCAAACATTCTTGGTATGTGTGGTTTACATGGCAATGAGCATAAGGTAAACCATCCCAAAGCAAGATGAGGTTTGATCGGTGAAGATGTAGCAAATTGACCTTGCTTATGTTGGAGAGCGGAGTCAAGGTTGCGGAGTTCAACCCAAGGTAGTGTGCCAGCGGAGTGATGAGTCCTCCAAAGTGAATTGGAGCCTTCCGCGTACTCCGCTTTACCACCAACACTCTCTGTAGAAAGAAAGCTCCCCAGTTGCATTCTTGGCGCTTGAGTAGTTTGTACAAGAAGAACATGTCCGTCTCCTGGAATTTTCTAAGAGACAGATCACCCCTAGCAAACATGGTAGAACACAACATCCGGTGGAGAATCCGTATGAACGGATGCTCGAAGTCATCTACCGCTGCATTGTGGTAGCTCACCGATTTGCCCGACGGCACCGTCACAAGCTCGACGAAGATCGCGTCGTAATCTGTACGGTTTTCCGGCCGTCGGTAGTCACTTCGCGAATGATTCCAGTTGTAAATCTCATTGAACTGACGGAGTGTAAGATTGTAATCATTGTTGTACAGCCGGAAAGACACCCGACCCTTGATCCACTCACAGTATGTGGCAATGATGTCGTTTGGCACGACACAGACGTCCAGCGACGCCATGAATTCAGCCACCAGCTCCTTGTATGTCGGCCAGTCACTGAAGAATGGCTGGCCATCGACATGGTACTCCATCTCGTCGGGCGTCCTGCTCGTGTGTCTCGCCTTCCCTTTCAAGACGTAGGCGAGATTAGCGTCAAACCCCAAGTTGCGGATCGTCTCCCGCTCAACATAGCGGGTCGGCACAATTTTCCTCTTCATGATCTCCTCGTAGATCTTCTTGACCTCTGCAGACGGATGAACAATTCATGGATGTGGAATCGATCGGTGGCGGCACGAACTTCGGGATGTCCATCGGGTTGGCGTGCGAAGAAGATGAACCAGCAACATGCACCATGGTTGCGGAAGAAGGAGGAGTAGAGAAAGAGCTCGGTGAGGATCAGAGAAGGAAATCTCCGCTCGATGAAGAACGTGCTCCTGGATGCTTATCGCCGGGCTCGGATTGCTCTGGAGGACGCTCAGCGCAAGTGGAGAAGAATTGCTCTGGGGTGTGACGTCATATGACGACAATTCTTCTCATATATAGTTGACGTCGGCGCTGCTGTGTGCCCGTCGATACCATCGACGCGGGTCGATGGTATCGACGTGCGTAGCACAATTCATACTTCCGCTGGTATCGACGGTCATCGATGGCTGGATCTGCGGGGCCCAGATCGCTGATGTGTCGATACTATCGATAGGTGTCAATGGTATTGACATGTCCCACAGATCATCTTTCTGGTTTTAGCAATTGCCGTTGATCTTCTCTCGCAGATTGGTGACGTGGCACGTCGATACTATCGACGCAAGTCGATAGTATCGACTCTCTGATTAGGGTAACTCCCTCGCGAGGCTGGCCGCCGCCTTCTGTATGTGAACGTGTCGATACCATCGACAGGCCCATCGATGGTATCGACTTTACTGAGACGAATTCTTCTGAATATCTCTAGAGATCTCGCGAGTATCGACACCCAAGTCGATACTATCGACCTATGCTTGCGATCTTCCTGTTGGTATGTCGATACCATCGACGATGCCGTCGATGGTATCGACACAGTGCGATTTCTGTAGTCGCCAACCTGTACCATGGTCGATACCATCGACACAAGGGTCGATGGTATCGACTCTGCCTCAGTCCTGCACAATGAGCAAATGATCACAGTATCTTTTTTGCACTAAAAACAAAGTCAAAACAAATCAAACTACAAATGTAAATGAAACTAAACTAAAGTACCGATGGTTGGGTTGCCTCCCAACAAGCGCCCTTATTTAACGTCTTAGGCTAGACGACTTGAAGCTCGTCATGCATCCAGAAGTGCAATGAGTTTGACCTCATTCACTTTCCTCGTGTAATCTTCACCAAAATACAATTTCAACCTTTGTCCATTGACCAAAAACTGGTCTCGCCATCGCGCACCATGATTGCGCCATGTGGTCTGACCTCCTCTACTGTGAATGGTCCACTCCATCGGGATTTCAGCTTCCCGGGATGCATCTTCAGCCTGGAGTTGAACAAAAGGACACGATCTCCTTTCTTCAAAATGCGCATCTGAATGTGGCGATCATGAATCAACTTTGTACGCTCCTTGTAGATCTGAGAGTTTTCATATGCATTCATTCGCAGCTCATCAAGTTCATTTAGTTCAAGTAACCTCTTCTTTCCCGCTTCATCATAACTCAGGTTTAGCTTCCTCAGTGCCCAATGTGCTTTATGCTCTAATTCCACCGGTAAGTGACAGGCCCGACCATAAGCCAACCTAAAAGGTGTGGTGCCTATAGGTGTCTTGTATGCCGTCCTGTATGCCCACAACACATCCGGTAGTAGGGCACTCCAATTCTTCCTCGTGGAAGCCACAATACGCTCCAAGATCTTCTTAATCTCTCGATTGGAGACCTCCACTTGTCCTTGAGTTTGCGGGTGGTACGGGGTACCAATGTTGTGTTTGACCCCGTATTTTCTCAATAGTGCCGAGAACTTTTGATTCCGGAAGTGTGTACCCCCGTCACTAATGATCATTCGGGGCACACCGAACCTGCAGAAAATATATTCCTTAACAAACCTGCACACTACTGTGGAATCATTAGTCCTTGTGGGTATTGCCTCTACCCACTTCGACACATAATCAACAGCCAAAAGGATATACAAACTAGAATTTGATGACACAAAGGGTCCCATAAAATCTATACCCCATAAGTCAAATACCTCAACCTCCTAGAATACATTAAGGGGCATCTCTTGTCTCTTCGAGATGTTGCCTGCCCTTTGGCAGGAATCACATTGCCGCACAAACTCATAAGCGTCCCTAAATAAGGTAGGCCAGTATAGGCCACTTTCGAGTACTTTGGCTGCCATACGAGAGCTTGCATGGTGTCTGCCCGTCGATAGTGTGTGGCAATGACGAAGAACACTCTCGTATTCCACCTCAGGTACACACCTGCGTAAGACACCATCCCTGCATTGCTTCAAGAGAATAGGGTCATCCCAAAAATAATATCGTAGAGAATGGAAAAATTTCTTCTTCTCTTGATACGTCCAATCATCCGGGATGATTTTGCAGGCAAGATAGTTCACAATATAAGAGAACCACGGATCTTTAGATTTCACTTTCAAAAGTTGTTCATCCGGAAATGTCTCGGTAATGGGTATGTGTAAATCTTTTTCATCTACCCTCTCTAACCTAGTCAAATGGTCTGCGACCACATTTTCAATCCCTGCCTTGTCTTTGATTTCGATATCAAATTCCTGTAAAAGCAAGATCCACCTAATCAGTCTAGGTTTGGCATCTTTTTTCTCCATCAAATACTTAATGGCGGCGTGGTCCATCCAAACCACGACTTTCAATCCAACTAGATATTGTTGAAATTTTTCAAAAGCAAAAACAACGGCAAGCAATTCTTTCTCGGTAGTCGTGTAATTGAGTTGGGCGTCATTCAAAGTTTTAGATGCATAAAAAATCACAGCGGGTTTATTGTCCACCCGCTGTCCCAACACAGCCCCAACCACGAAATCAGACGTGTCACACATTAGTTCAAACGGCTTGGTCCAATCCGGTGTTTGCACAACCGGTGTGGAATTCAATTTTTCCTTAAGCATGTTGAACGCATGTAGGCATTTTTCATTAAAGTAAAAAACAACATCCTTTTCTAAAAGCTCAGATAAAGGTTTGGCAATTTTAGAAAAATCCTTTATAAAATGACGATAGAAATCGGCGTGACCTAAGAAACTTCGCACCCCTTTTACCGAATTTGGTGGGGGCAATTTGGAAATCACTTCAATTTTTACCGGGTCTACCTCCAAACCTTTACTAGACACTTTATGTCCCAGCACTATTCCTTCACTCACCATCATGTGACATTTTTCCCAATTAAGGACCAAATGTGTGTCCTCGCAACGTTGTAAAACCTTATCCAGATTGCAAAGGCACTCATCAAAAGATGCACCATAAATAGACAAATCATCCATAAAAACCTCTAGACAGCGTTCTACCATATCAGAAAAAATGGCGAGCATACAACGCTGAAAGGTCACTGGTGCATTACATAACCCAAAAGGCATACGGCGGTATGAAAACGTTCCATAAGGACAAGTGAAGGTGGACTTCTTTTGGTCCTTAGGATCTATCGAAATCTGATTGTACCCTGAATAACCATCCAGAAAACAAAAATGTGATCGGCCGACTAAGCACTCTAAAATTTGATCAATAAATGGAAGAGGAAAGTGATCCTTTAGCGTAGCGGCATTCAATCGTCGATAGTCTATCCAAACACGCCACTCGGTTACCAAGCGGGTGGTGACAGGTTCATTTAAAAGATTATGGGTAACAGTGATTCCCCCCTTTTTAGGGACTACCTGCGTAGGACTCACCCATGTCGAGATAGAAATAGAATAGATGATACCTGCAGAAAGAAGCTTAATCACCTCCTTCTTAACAACCTCCATCATGCTCGGATTTAGTCGACGTTGCGGTTGAATCACCGTCTTGGCTCCCTCCTCGAGCTAAATCTTGTGCTGGCTCAAAGTAGGGGAGATCCCCTTGATATCTGCAACAAACCACCCAAATGCTCCCCGGTGGTTCTTCAGCACTATCAGCAACTGGTCCTCCTCCTCAGCACTCAGATAAGTAGATATAATCACAGGAAAGTTTTCTTTCTCAGCTAGAAATGCATACTTGAGGTGCGGTGGCAACGACTTCAACTCCAATTCTGGCGGGCTGATTAAGGATGATTGAAGCGGTGGTGGGAGTTCACCTAAATCTTCTAATACCTCGCACAGAAGAACGACAACATTTGAAGCATCTTGGCACACTCCTACAGTGATTTGCTTGTCATCCAATCATGAGTGATATTAACTAAGCATGCCTCAAGTGGTAATTCTGGATATGTGTCAAAAACCGAATTTGCTATAGCCTCATCTTCAGCAGAGGGAGGAATGTCATCCTCCTCATCGTTCGGAAAACCTACAGCCTTGCTAAGGGATACCACCTTGGTCTGCTCCATGATGTCCACAGCCAAAGTTCCTTTTTCCACCTTGGTCATTACATGATCCATATCTGAAAATGGTTTCCTTAGACAAAGTGAGATATTGTGATCAAAATGTTTTATCATGTGGCATTGCTCCTTGGCTTTAGGTGAAGTGGCGCTAGAAGGCATGACCATATCGAATCGATCATCGGCTATGCCTAAGGTCAAACGACCTCTCCCCATCTCAAGTATCATGTCACCTGTAGCTTGGAAAGGTCGTCCGAGTAGTAGCTCATTGCCTTGTTCATCTTGCATCTCCATGATGACAAAATCTACTGGAAATACAAATCGATCTACTTTCACTAGCACGTCTTCACAAATACCGTATGGCTTTACCACTAAATTGTCCACCAATTGGATTGTCATGTTGCTCGGCCATGACTCTTTTAATCCCAGCTTCTTGAATGTAGAGAGGGGCATCAAGTTAATGCTCACCCATGAGTCACATAGCGCTCCACCAAACTTAACTTTCCCAATGTAACATGAGATGTTGAAACATCCCGGATCCTGCCTCTTTGGCGGCAATGTGCCCATGATGAAGGCACTCACCTGCTCCTTAAGCACAACAACCTCCGTGTCTGGGATTTTTCTCTTCTTGGTAATGATGTCTTTCCGAAATTTTCTGTAAGAAGGGATTTGCTCAATTGCTTCCAATAATGGGATGTTGATTGAAAGCTTTCTAAAACTATCTAGAAACTTTTTAAATTGGGCATCCACTTTCCTTGCCTTCGCACTGTTCGGATATGGGACCGGGACAGCCTGTGCCCTTTGATGCGGTGGCACATAAGGTGTCCTTTTCTGTGTCTCCTCCTCCTCTGCAATAGGATCTTCAGTAGCATCCACTGCTATATCCGCAACTGGTTCTGTGACCGGTATGGGTAGCTCCTCAGTGGCCTCACCTTCAATTTCTACTTGGGGTTTGCTTGGTTCATCGGCTCTGGGGTTTAACAGTTTCTTGCCACTCCTTAGCAAGATGGCCTTCGCCTGTTGGTTTCCTCCTGGAATATTAGTGTTACCCAGAAAACCTTGGTGCGCCGACTTCTTCAAATTGGCTATCTCCGCTGCCATTTACGCCATGGACGTCTCTATTGTCCTCATTTGAGCCCCATGGCTCTGCAGTGTCTGCTCGAACTGGTTAATAAACTCCCCTTGTTGCTTTATCTACTGGCCAAAAGTAGTCATTAATTCTAGATTTTGCTTTATCACTTGATTGAGCAACTCTGTGCTCTTATCCTCCGCTACTGGCTGGGGTTTTGCATCTGGATCCTGTAAGAAGTTGTTTGGATCCTTCCAAGAGAACTTCTTGTCCTTCCTCCATGAATAATCATTAATTCTGTAGCCTTGCTGCTGCCTCATGAATTTAACTTGAGCCTCATCCTCGGACTCAGTATCCTTTGTTACAAACGATTTCTTCACGAGAAGATCCATCTTCTCATTCAACTCCTTGATTGCTTTAGATTCCCCTGCTACTCGAACGTGCTCCACAGCGTCTCTATTGCCCCACGATTGCTTCTTGGCCATGTTCTTAAGAATTTCCCAACACCTCGTGTCGGTATTGTTCAAAAAGAATCCTGAGCCTGCTGAATCGAGGTTACTTCTATCGTGCTCGGAGAGAGAAAAATAGAAGATCTTGACATGTGTCTCCTTGTCAAGCCCGTGATGCGGGCATCGCCTAAGCATGATCTGAAACCTTTCCCAGGTCTCAGAGTAAGTCTCTCTTGCTTTCTGGGTGAAGTTGTGGATCTTCCTGATCATGTCATTGGTCTTCTCAGGTGGGAAGAACCTTTCAAAGAAAACCTCCACCATGTGGTCCCAGGATTCCACATATTCATCATCCAGGTTGTACAACCACTCTCATGCATTTCCCGCTAGAGAACTCGGGAAGAGCTTCAAGTAGAGAACATCTTGTGGAAATCTGTCTATTTTTATCATATCACAATTCTCCACAAATTGACTTATATGCGCGACTGGGTCTTCATTCTTAAGCCCATGGAATGCATTCGACTTCACCAAGTTGATTAATGCAGGATCAATCTTGTATGTCGGAATATTAACCGCCTACCTCTTGATCGGCCCCTTGGAAGCGGATGAAGAAGAAGCATTGATCTTCTCCCATATTGTCTGTGGCTCTACCATATCTTCCTGTTCGGATTCTGAGTCTATGTCTTCTAGATGTTCTTGATTGAAATCCTCCTCGTCTTCTGGTCCCTGCAATGGAACCTCTAGTGCGTGCCGTGTGTAGTCGGTGCTATGGGTCTGTACCATGCACAATACCTGCAAAGTGAAAATTTAAGTTCAGTACAGTGCTTGACGATTACAAATTTTAGAAAATAGACTATGCATTTTTTTATGAAAAAAATAAAATAAAATAAAAATGTGGCCTAAAGTGGCTTCTTGCAGCACTCGAAGTGCCGACAAATTGCCGTATCCCCGGAAACGACACCAAAAACTTGACACGCTTTTTACGTGCGTAGAAACGCAAGTGTACGCGTCAATGTAATATAGGCCTTTGTGAGGCCCGAGTCGAACTCAGGGATGCGTGAATTGTCAGAGACTACTACTAACTACACGCAATCAGCTAGACTGATTAAAGAGTTAGAAATTGTTGTTAAAATTAAAAGAAAATGAAATAAAACAAAACAAAGCAATCGATTAAATGTTTGGTTTAATCAATTCAAGATGAGATCTTTAGGATTGCGGTTTCATCACGGGTTTTCATTGTATTGAATTCTATTCGATCATTCAAATTTATCTCTCTATCCGGTTAGTGGCCTGAAATCAGAATTGCCCACTGTCGTGGTACAATTCACTACCTATGTCTAGGTCGGTTCCACCGTCATAGTAACCTATACCCTAAATTAGGTGCATTAAAATCGATCTCTCGGTATCCACCATTAACCTTACACCACCTTGTTCAAGGGATTTGTCAATTAATGTGAATTTCGTCTCTTTTCAACCGTTAATTCTTCTTTCAAAGTAATTAAGGGCATTAGATTATTATTATGGTGATCAAGCATAAAAATATAATTGAGAAAATGAAATTATACCACAGATTTAAGAGATAAAATATGAATTACTATGATAAAATTGTCATACAATGAATTCCCGGGCTACTCCCGGTCCTAAAGACAAAGGGAATTAGCCCCGCATGTTCATCTCAGAGCAAAATGTGGAGTAGAAAAAGGGAAACATGGAGAAAAACATGATTGAGTGGTGAAACCCCTGAACGGAGAAGATCCAAGCGCTCCTTGGCGTAGAATACGTGTTCTCCTGCCTTTCGGTGGTGGAAATCATCTTCTTCAGCGTCTGGATCGGCTGGGGCGTGCTTCTGGGCTCCGTTCTTCTCTCCACACCTTCTTGGGACGTGTGCAGTGGCTAATGATGTGATAGATTGCTCTTGGCCGCCGTCATTAGGTATAATCACCGAGTTAGGTCGCAAAAATATCACAACCGTCAGATTTAGATCAATCTGAAGCAAACATGTATCTAATGGTGTCGATATCATCGACGCGGGTCGATGGTATCGACCTTGTGTGATATCAGCAGTTCTTCATTTCTTTTATCTTTGCGCCTGATGCTATCTCGATACCATCGATGAGTGTCGATGGTATCGACAAACCTGTAGAGACGGTTTTGTCTTTTTGTGTCGTTGTAGCTCCCCCTGTCGATAGTATCGACTGATGTGTCAATAGTATCAACTCACTTTTCGCTAGCAACCTGATGGTAAATCGATACCATCGACTCTTCTGTCGCTAGTATCGACTTTCTTCTGCTCCTTGCGGCTGGCAACTTGTGGTCCTGTCGATGGTATCGACCCCCGTCAATGGTATCGACAGAAGCAGATACTTGTTTTTCCTGAAATTACAACACGAAACCACATAAGCCTACACAAAACGTATTTTTGTAATAATTTGTGCTCAAAATACCTTTAATTAAGGTAGATTTGACATAGAGAAGTATCATAGACCAAAGTAGATGAATTATGCAACATTAACCACAAAAATGACTAATAAATGCATAAAACACATATAAAACAAGCCTATAAATGTGACTCAAAATCATCGCATCAACGTATCAGAATGAGAAAGCTCTATCTGACTGTCACCCCTCGCAATCATCCACCACTTCAGGTTGACTCAAACATAGAGTCTAGTTGTTTCATGTGGTTTCTTTTTCCTTTTTACACTATTAGGTTGTAACTTTTGTAAGCCCTACCGAGTCTGCCTCAGTTGTTGGGTCATTTACTCCCTTCTTTTTGAATAAAAGGGTTTAGTATATTTAACATGTCAATGTCTTGTCCTCATACCATACCCGTATCGGTCTTATTACCAATGTAGAAGCTAAGTCAGAAGTTCTTATTGGTGGAAAGTTAGGACTTCTACCTTTACTTAGTGACTATTTCCTTGGTGTACTAGGCATTCATTGTGCTGGTGGTAACAAAACCATTGGCTTTTTGGAACAACTAGGCAAATGACTCTAGAATTATAGAGACCTTTCCTTCATACTCAGCTTATTGCCTCTCCTTGGCATTGCCATCACAGATGTACTATCTGTCTGTACTTATGGTAGAGTCTATTTTCTTGTCATATGTTAATTCTTCCCACATTTTCCACTGTTCCAACATGACTATGTCATTCAAGAACCCTTTTAGAACCTAAAATTTGTACATTATGGGCTAGTAACCTATGTTGTAATGCTAGTATCCAGTCTACTATATGCATAACTTTTGTCCTAACCTGCCTAACAAGAGCATAAAAATAGGATCCTCTATCCTGATTAGGTCAAGATGGGAATTCTCAAGTACTCATTCTTTTCTTTCCTGATCCCTTGCACCCTCTCTTAGTGCAACAACACCTTGTGTTCTCCAGTCATTTTTAAACTTCACCCTTTCTTATGCATAAGCAGAGCTCACTTTAGGATATACTAGAGGATACTAGAACAAACTCAATAACTTAGTCCTATGTCTGTGTAGACTCAGCGAACCTTAAGCTCTGATACCAAACTTGTAACGACAGTCGCCAACCCGACAAACAAATCATTACTAATTATGCAGAATAATCATAAGAAACAAATTAACAAAAATCACTAAAAATTAAAACCATTTTCTTTGCAAAGAGATCCATTTCTAGGAAAACTCTTTAAGGAAGAACCAAAACCTGATATTCACATTGATCATATATTGTACATACACTGTTCCATTTCTTCTCAAGGACAACATATAACAGTTGCTTTCTCAAAACATATACTTAAAACCACATCAAACCTCGAGGCATACAAGCCAAAATCTCAGATTGTTCATAAAACAAACACATACTAAATCAAAGGACTTGAGAGTACAGAGACAACACATAGGACTTCTATCTACAAGACACGACAAACAATACACTCAACCTGAGATGTCCCTGCTGTTGTTGTTCTCCTTCTTTAGTACAGTCTCAACCTCCCTCGTGCACGTCCACCTAAAAAAAATATGGATCCCACAGGGTGAGACAATTATCCCAGCGTGAGATATAACTCTCCCCCAACAATGTTATTATCACAGTTAAATAGTATTAAACTGACCAGAGGATAAGCAGTTTAGAATATTCTCATATTTTAAAGCATTGCAACTATCTATGATAGAGAAGTAAATCATTTATACTCTTTATAAGGAATAGGAAGAACATGTATATCATTTACCCATCATACTATATCAACATCTCAAGCTTATCCAGTGATGCTCATTACCATGGTATGTCTTCCATGAATCATTCTCATTTCTATCTATTGGCTACACCAAACCTTCTAGCCAGGTGTAGGATTGTACCAGTCATGTGAATGCACATCATCACAATTTGTTCCAAGTATTGGCTTTGCCAATCCTATGCAACTATTCCATGTATTGGACTATGCCAATCCTTTGATAACAACAAGGTGTTGGGTTATTACCAACCCTGTGATTAACAGTCAGGAATTGGGTTATTACCAATAATGTGATTAACAACCAGACATTGGGTTATTACCAATCATGTGATTAACAACCATGTATTGGGTTATTACCAATCATGTGATTAATAGCCAGGTATTGGACTCTACCAATCTTGTGATTAACAACCAGACATTGGGTTATTACCAATCCTGTGATTAACAACCATGCGTTGGATTATTACCAATCATGTGATTAATAGCCATGCATTGGGTTATTAGCAATCCTATGATAGCCAGGTATTGGGTTATTACCAATCCTATGATTAACATCCATACATTTGGTTATTACCAATCCTGTGATTAACAACCAAGCATTGGGTTATTACCAATCCTATGACAGCCATGTATTGGGTTATTACCAATCCTATGATTAACAACAAGGTTTTGGGTTATTACCAATCCTGTGATTAACAACCAGTTTGGACTCTACCAATCCTATGATTTACAACCAGGTATTAGGTTATTACCAATCCTGTGATTAACAACCAGGTATTGGGTTATTACCAATCCTATGATTAACAACCAGGTATTGGACTCTACCAATCCTGTGATTAATAGCCAAGTATTGGGTTATTACCAATCCTGTGACAGCCACGTATTGGGTTATAACCAATCCTGTGATTAACAGGCAGGTATCAGGTTATTACCAATCCTATGATTAACAGCTAGGTATTGGACTCTACCAATCCTGTGATTAACAGCCGTGTATTGGACTCTACTAATCATGTGATTAACAACCACGCATTGGGTAATTACCAATCCTGTGATTAATAGCCATGTATTGGACTATGCCAATCCTGTGTATCTATTCAAGGTATTGGACTATGCCAATCTTGTGCATCTCATCACTAAATATCACATCACCTTTACTAGGCATTATACCTTGGCCAAGCCATCATACTTATTCACATCCTTTATATAATACAAGTATTCCTTTTATCTCCATTAAGCATATTCAAAACACTATAGCTGTTATTTGTCTATAAGCATAAAGCATGTATGATTAAGATTTCATTATTATTATTGTATCCATTTATTATTATTATTATTATTATGTTACTATGTTTCCATTTCCTAGTTTATTTTCAACATTATCATTTCTTACATGAGACATTTATTAACATCTTGTTACCTCTCACTAGGAAACAACTAACCACATGGCTCATAATGCCCATTAAACATCTTGTCACCTCTCACTAGGCAACAACTATTCTCATGGCTCACAAGGCCATTAAACATCTTGTCACCTCTCACTAGGCAACAACTATTCACATGGATCACAAGGCCATTAAACATCTTGTCACCTCTCACTAGGAAATAACTATTCACATGGCTCACAAGGCCATTAAACATCTTGTCACCTCTCACTAGGTAACAACTATTAGGGTTAGGGTTTCCCTTTATAGCCGAATAGGGTTTCAAGTTCATATTATCAATCAAAACCCTAATTCATTGCTCCACACATCTAGGACCATACATTAATATCATAAGTATTCAATCATACTTATTTATTCTCATCATTTGTCATTAAATGATTATCAACACAAAGTATGAGTTTCTCTCTTATCCTTACTAGGATATTGATTACTTCATACTTTATTAAGTTGGCTCAACCTTTCCTTCAAGGTACATTAGCCTACTTAATCAATATTCATTAAAATCCATACCCATTAATGTGACACCCCACCATCACATAGATAACAAGATGACACGCAAAAATGTGTCGAACCTTATATTACTGAAAACACGGGTTAATTAAAACCGATTGTGGAAAGTATACATGAGAGAACTTTAGCATCCTGATCCTACAGAGAAACATGTTATATCAACATTCACAAGCCTTGTTATAGGTCCACAGATTAACGGAACCAGTTGAACTGTAGCACCCGAGTTCAACACTTCTTTATACATACATAACGACCACGCACGGCCAGCAGCAGGATATACAAGATTACAACAGCTAAACATCGTGAAACGTCGTCAAACACCTCCGAGGACTTGAGAATACAGGAATGACTCTAGGAATCTACTACAGAACCACAAAACAATAACATGTCCATCTCTTTCCTTCTGCTTCTCTTCTTGCTGCTCGGCCGCAACCTCACGACCACCACCACGTCTAGAGCGATCCCCTAAAAAGGGTATAAACCAGCGGGGTGAAACACATAGTCCCAACGAGAAACATAACTCCCCACCAAAACTATAAAACCTCAGAAGGTTTAAGAAAAAATAGTAGATAACTGATAAACCATATAGCAAGAGCAGCATACTGAGCAAGGCTATTATTACCATCAACCTTACCAAGATATCCGGGTGGTGTATAACCAAGTATTTCTTTATGGAACTTGATTGACAAGATAAGCTTTATAAGAACTTATCACAAGATATAAGGATCATACACACAACTACATAGTTCAACGAGATCAACTATACAAGTAAGGCCTCAATTAATGTTTTGTACTTTGCTCTAAGCAAGATATACTATTCGGCTGGATTACATTTTATTATGCCCTGAGGAAGTGAGCCTTTCCTGCTCAAATCCAACCATTGGCTACGAAGCCCAATCCGGTGCCACACAAGGTCTAAGGAGATCTGGACTCCATGACCTCACCTTCCCGTGGTCAGTACACAAATCATCAAGCAAGACCACAATCTCATGCTTATAGGGCCTCATCCTCTGGGCCAGCTCCGCAAGATACCCATTTAAACATCCGAGCCATGAACACATCATGCTCATCATCACATATCCTGAGCCATGGGTTTGTTCACCTTGCTCAACATATCCTGAGTCTGCAACCACAGTTGCATTCAAACCCTCCTATTTTAGGCTAGGGGAAACCTCGCATATTTAACAATATGCGCTCCAGGTAATCCCGCAGGATAAACCTATTTCACCATCACCAAATGCTGATGATGATGGATCTATGGCCAGGGCAAACTACGTGATATGTTCATCTATAATTCATTAGTATATTTGTAAGCCAATTGTTGAGGCAACCAAAGTATAAACATAGCCTTATAGAATTATTTCATCAATGCCATCATCATACTGTCCTAGGACCTCAATCCCTCATTATAACAACCACTGCCCCTCAAGGCATCATATCATGCATCATTATTCTGGGAACACATCCCTTAACACATCATCAGAGGATAACACCTCAACTAGGCACTTAGTCTTTATCAGGTCCTCAGACCTATCAACTTGTTATCTCTTTAGCAAGGATTATCATCTCATTGGGCTAGTCAAAGCACATATTTCTCATAGCTCTCACCAGACTATGTATCCACATAGTATACCTGCATGGTTAGTATACGCATTCAGAGAGATAACTTAAATCATCATGGATTAATAGGATTATTATACTATCCAGTATAGATCAACATCCATGATTATAAGCTTTATCATTCATAGTATTATTGCCAATCATGAGTATATATATTATGCTTTATACTTGTGACCATATACACGTGTCACATTAACATGTGTAGCAACATCATATCTTTCCAAACATACCTGGTTCACAACCTATCATCTTATCTCATCATCATAGCTGCATAATTCAAGGTGGTTACATCATATCACTTGTATTATCATTATTAACAAAGTACCATCAACTATAAACATTCCGGGTTGTCAAAACCCTCACCAAAGCTCTGGAAACCCTTACTATAGGTATGGCGAGCAGCACCAACCCTCACCAAAGGGTGTTTTGGCTAGGGTTCCAACTCCTAGAGCACTTGGGCCATCATGTCGACCAACCACGCTTCAACCTATCGTGCACCCAGCTCACAAGGTGTTAGGTAACTCGATATAAGGATGGATCGTGCATCATCAGCAGGGGCTATCGAACAAAAGCCTATCGTGTACATGAACTAGGGTTAGGGTTCCTCTATCGGCTAACCCTCAACATTGACCATATCGAACAAAGGGTATAACACCCAAGGCGCCTCTATTCAAACATCTCCATGTCATTCAAGGGTCATCCCTATCGGCCAGGGAACCCATGTCATCCAAGATACTATATAGGGCATGGACATGCTGGATACTCATCCAACATATCAACCAACACTACTAGAGGTCTCTAAACCACCATCATCTCAGGCACCACAAGACTACTTCATACCGCCAAGACCCATCACAAGGTGTGTCGTGAAGAGCACACATCAAGGTGTATCGCCCAAGCTCCAACTCTACAAAGGGTATCGGCCAAACTCAACTAGGCATATCGGCTAAAGGAACAACACCACTTGAGGTACTTACTCAGATTCCTCAATACCACCATATCGAGCACCAAACCAAAAAACTCCACTAGGTGTGTCGGCTAAAGATCAACACAAGGTAGGGGTATTGGGCAACCTTACCTCAAGATGTATCGTTCAGAGCACAAGATATAAGGTGTAACGATTAAGGGTACAACCCAAGACAAGCCTATCAGGCAGCACTAATCCAAGGTCATATCATGCAAGGCACAACCCAACATGGTCATCTTCAACCTCAAGCACAAGGGCATCAAACCCTAATTGATCAAGAAGATCGGCTCACCTCTCAACAACCAAGAGAGAGGGGTTTTGCAAAACATCTATCACAAATCGGGAAACCACAAGGACCAACCCTCAACATAGGTCAACACATATCTGAGAGCTCACCTCTCAAATCCATGGTGAGAGGAGGGTGTTTCCCAAGCAACTAGAATATAAGCTCACCTCTCAACTTAAATGAGAGAGGGGTATTGCCTACATCACTAGAGCTCAAACTCACTTCTCATAAACCAAGGAGAGAAAGGGGTATTGCTACCAAAGAAAACCCGAAACTATGGTTCAGCCAACTAGGTGTAAAGGCATATAAACCATCAACAACATCATGCTCACTATATCCATAAGATCAACAACATGTGCTAGAGCAAGAAACATAACATACAATGGCCGATCATAAACATATATGAATCATGCAACATAGATAAGGTAGCATAGCTAGGGTTAGAAGTTATGTAACCCGCCTTAAGCAAACTCCTCAAGCTCCAAAGCTCCAGGCTTCAAGCTCCTAGATCCAAGCACACCACTTTTGGCCAACTCAAGAAAAGGAAGAAGAACCATAACCACAATGGCCGAAGGGTAGGAAATATGAAGAAGAATATGCTAAGGAGAGAGGGAAGATTCTTACCAAAGGACAAGACCACCTAAGGTTTAGCCACCAAGCTAGAGGAAGAAGAAGATATCTCCACCAAGGGGAAAGGATCGACCACTAAACTCTCCAAGGAAGGTGTGTCATGCACACAAGGAGGGAGGAGCAACAAAATAGCTAAAGGGTTCCCAAGGAAAAGAAAGGCAAGGCATATATAGATGAGGGTCAAGGTTAAACCAAGGCAAGGTGTCACCTTACCAAGGGACACTTGTCCATACGTTTTATCACCTTGCAAACCTCATCCACATGCCATGCCACCACTCAACCAAGGTTCGGCCACATGTCCAAGCTAGGGTGACACAACCAAAGCAAGGAGGTCAAACAAGGTCAAAGGCCGACACACCTCCACCACCTTGGCTGACACACCCATGGGTGATACCCCATGGCTGACACACGGCATCCTTGCCTGATACCGGGCTCAACCAGGCAAGGCAAGGCCCAAACAAGGAAAAACAAGGCCCAAAAGAGCTCAACCAAGCCCAAGGAAACTCAAGGTACGAGCCCAAACCTTCCTCTCAACCCTAGAGGAAGCAAAGAGAGAGAAAGACATCTCTCAAGGTGGCAAACTTTCTCTTCGACCCTAACTCAGGTTATTTTGCAAGTAGCACCTCCAACTATCAACAAAACACAAGAAAACCCTAATCACCACTAAAGGTGATTAGCAAGCAACCAAGCATAAGGTTTAGGGAAAACAAATAGGGTAAGCCCAAAACGAAGGTCAGGGTCCTTACCATTAATGTATGACTTGATATAAGACACTTCATGTGTTACTCCATCAAGTACATTGCATATAAGGTGCTTTCTTTCATATGGGTTTTGAGGTGCTTCCACCATATCTATAATGACCCTGCCTCCCGGTAACCCCCAATTAAGGGAGACCCAAAGGTTAGAGCCGTTATTCAATTAATAGGATCAAATGTTCGACAAATAATCAATAATATTTATGAAATTCTACTAACTATACTGAAAATTGGTATAAAATAAAACTTTTCTTACCTTGCAAAATTGGGATTTCTAAACTTCTATCCATGAAGATGCTAATCTAACTAATCCTCCTGTGCACGTTATTTCTCATTAAATTCCACATATGCCATTTTACTGTTTGTTCTTTTCATTGTACCTAAAACGCCGACAAACAAAACGTCGGTCAGTATATCGAAATATACTGGTATGTGGGGAAACCCAAAAGTTTGCACATATGGATAACAATCTAATTATCACAATCAAGTTAATTAACCAGTCAATTTACATTTTCTAGTATGACATTCTCCACCGCTTTTGTCCTAACCCTGACATACCCACCTTAGGGTTTCCTTTGCTAATGACTTAAGGCCACCTTCTCACTCCCGAGCTTGGTGCCTGGGGTCACCACTCATGGTTCCCTCTAGCCATGCAATATCATAGGCCACCTTCTCATTCCCGAGCTTCGTGCCTGGGGTCACCACTCAAGGTGTCCAATGGTCTACCCATCTGGGCTTGACCTTTGGTATCATCCATCAGGGTGACATGTAGGTGCGAGAATACATACTTCTATTATTAATGTGATAATCCTAGTGACTTTATAGTTTGCAAGTATGAACATCCAAACTGATAATTTGCATTCAATGTGAGGAAACATTTGAAAATCTTTGTGAAACAAAAGTGGTTATTCATAAGCGTAACCACATACCTGATCCAGAGAAACTTGATTGTCCAAGCAATAATGATAAAGAACAAGCAACAAGCAATCAAGAATATCCTGAAATTAATGCATGGGATCCAAGTGTTATAGTTTATCCAGATTATTCTAAAGCTAGATTTGGATTCTACCTTAAGCTTTCTAAGCCACTTTTAGGGTTTCCATTGTAATTAGGGTTTCCCTTCATCTTTTACTATTATAAACTCTAATTTAACGCAATTGATTACAAACCCTAATTATCTCAAAATCTAATCCTCAGTTTTAGATTAAAGGCATAATTATCCATTAATCAAGCCTCTTGACCCTCTTTTACATTAAAGCTACTATTTTATCATTTTAATCCATGAAAAGATCATTATGCTCATTTATCATCAATTCAAAGTTCATTATAGTTTAATTTGCATACAAACTTGATTTACCATTAATTCTATCTTTTAATCATCAGAAAACCCTAATTACTACATTGAGGGTATTTAACTACAACTAGGGACTTTAATGCTCAAATTAGATTAAATTCAGCATATTCCAACTTTAATCATAAAATTAATCAATTAAAGCCATTAATAGTCTCATTCACCAATATTAGGGTTTCAAGGCCCATTAAAGTATATACATGCGCATGAAACTCTAAATTAAACTAATTACATGCAAAATTCATCTTTTTTTATCTTAATGTATCTCTTTATGATTAATAGGTTAATATCAACTTTAATCATCAATTAAACCCTACTAATAACATTAATCATATCAAAATAGGGTTTCTTAATCATTATTACATTAAAGTTGATAACTTACACTACTTTTCAAATTGCAAGAGGCATCAGCCTTCAATTATATTTTTAATGGATTCCCCTCATTTTTTTGAGCAACTTTCATATTTTATGCGTGCTAATCTGAGCTACGAATCATTAGTTATAAAATTAGCAAAAACACCTACTTTGGGCCAATGGGGGGCTGCCACGTGTTCAGGCCCATGCAATGTCGCAGCTTGGTTTGGGAGACATTTCGAAATGTCAGATTTACCCCTGGTAAGTTGGGCGTGTCTTTAGCCCGAGGAGGGGCAGAATGGTCAAACGTGACCATCTCCTTCTTCCACCTTGCGCAGCCGCGCGCTTCATCCCTAGCGGCTGAGGGAGCGGCTCTCCCTCCTCCATCTGGACCTCGTCGTCCTCCAGGGATGCCTCCCTCGCCTCCATCGTACCCCGCACAGGCGAAGGTGCCCTGATATGCAGCCAAGACGACTGGAACTAGACTCCGCGAGTCTGCAGCTCACGGCCGAAACGCTGCCATGTTGTAGGTGTGTCGGAAGTGTTGCATGAGGTTGGGTGCGCGAGAGAATGATCTGATCATTCAAAGGTCATCGGGGAAACGTCATCCATCCTCACGATGGTTCCACGCCTCCCTGTTGCTCAAGGAAAACACCACACAATGATAGGGTTTTGAACACAAGAACAACGAAGAAGGAGAGATATAGTTGCATGGAATCCCCCTGGACTCGACCCCAGGTCTTCCCTTTATATAGGGGAGGGTTTTTGCACCCCAAGACGTGTATCCACAAAGGTGCAAGGTCTTTTCCTAATAAGAATAAATTCCTTCATTAGGAAGCAAGCTTCTCTCTCTCTCCTATTTATTTGATATTCCTTCTTCTTGTGATACTAGGATTTTGAAAATCCTTTCTCTTAGTCTCTCTTATGCTTGACTTTTACTCCATAAGCACGAAATTATAGTTTCCTTTAGAAGAAAATATCATCCTTTTAATAATGCCATGGAATTCATTCATTAAGCATCACATTATCCTCTTATTTTGCTTTATAGGTATTTTCTCTTTCCTCTTTCTTCATTGGGACTCCTTGGATCCAAAGAAACTCTATTATTTCAAAATCCTTTTTATTGGATACTCATTATGCTTCTAGATACATCTAAATGCATTATTTCACATTATCATGTTGATTTCTTATTAAAATATTTCCTTTTGAGGATTTCTCTTCATTTCTCTTTTATTTTCCTCATTGGTATTTATTTTATCATTAGGAGTCCTTAGGATACGAAATTCCACTAAGAATAACTCAATTCCACCTCTTTTCACTTGTTTTCCATATTTTACCATTGTTTTCAATTTCTTTATTAACAAGGAAATACTTAATTAATCTTTTCTTTTCTTATTGCTTTCTTTTTGCAACTTTGGACTCCTTGGACCCCAAGGAACCCAAGTGGCACGAAATCCCTCTTTCGATTTGCCTTCTAGAGGTTTCCACATTTTTCTTTTCTCAAAACTCAATTATTCATTTATTAATTGAATTTTCTTCTTATTGGGCCCAAAAGCCAATAAAGCCCACAACACAATCATCAAGGATATTGTAAACAAAATCCATTTATTTAAAACAAATTATATCATTATTTGTTCATTTACCTTTATTATGATAAATTACATTTCTCACCAAATGAACCCAAAAATTGGGGTTGTAACATCCTTCCCCTCTTATAAGAGTTTGGTCCTCAAAATTCCATCAAGCAAACAAACAGTTCAGGATAAGCCTTTCATACATCCATCAGGGCTCCCATGTGGCTTCACCCTTTCCATAGTGCTTCCCAAGAACCTTCATCATCTCATTTTCTTCCATCTGAGTTCTTTATTACCTTGGTATATCATACCCTCATAGGTGACTCAGGACATTTCAGCCTCTCAAAAGCTGAATAGGTTCAAGGTTCAGCACATGGCTTGGGTACCTCACATAGTGGTCTAGATCAGACTCATGTAACACCTTATACATCATGTTATCCTGAGGGGTAAGGCTAAACACAACCATCTCCACAAATCCATCTCAAATGGACCCATATATTGAGGACTCAACTTTCTCAGCTGTAGCTTAGAGGGGTCAGATTTTCACATCACATATTCTCCCATAGTAATCTGCATGTCAGTCTACTTTGCATCAGCTCATGACTCATGTCACCACTGGGCCCTCTCTCAGCCATTGCACGATCAAATCGACTTCATCTGTACACATTGTGGTTCTTTTCTGACCTTCACGAGGCCTCCTTCACCGACATCACCTTAATGAAGTGGTGACCAACACAACCTCCCTTTAGAACTTCTTGCATCCCGATAAAGGCTATGGTGGTTAACATCACATCTTAAGAACTGTCTCTATGTATCACCCTGAATGAGCACACGTGCTCTCATCAGACCCTCTAGTCTAGATCATAACGTCCATTAGTATGGGGTGATAAACTGTACTATCATCGAGTTCTTCATGTATCCACTCCCACCTCATGGAAGTGAACCTTGGTCATACCCAAGAACTTTTGAACTTGCATCATGGTGTAGTTGAACCATCTTTCTCTCTTAAGTAGTTCAATGAATCTGTCCTGTGACAATACTCTTCCTTTCTCATGTCATCTAGGTAAGGCGATCTACCATAACCCATATTGGATCTCGACCTTCCTTGGTTAGGGGAGACTCACAACATCCATAATGAAGAACTCCAATTCCCTTTCGGGAACTCTTTATACTTTATATCCATGTACTGGGTTACTGGTGTTCGTCCTTCGCCTCCTAGCTTTCATCGCCACATGCTACATGCAACTTTGTTTTAAGCATCCAAAGTGCCACTATCACTTACCATCTCTGTAGTTTCACAGTGTTTGGTGATCTTACAACCATGATCTCCTATATGTCATGATTCCCTAAGGTCGATTCCTTGAAAGCACTAAACCACTCTCAATAGGGTTTTATCACTTTCCTTTCCAAAGAAGTACATCTGAGGTTCGACAACCATCCTTTCATTATATCACGGACTAGGCTGGCTATCCAAACAACCACTAATCTTATTCAACATATCTCGTTATATCTAAGTGTTATCCAAATTTATCTCTTTTTCTCAACTTAAGGTTAGCCTAACAACCTCAACCTCTTCTAGCTTCCAGCTAAACTAGGCACTATATCTCAACCAGAGCATTCATTACCACTTCTTATCCTTAGGTGTTAGGTAACATACACCTCCATGTATTATTCTTATCATCTCAAACTCTAAGTTTATCTTCATCAAGAAACTCTGAGATCATCCACTTGGTGATCAAAATCAACCTTGTATAACTTGCAAATTCCACAAAGCTTCTACTAGGAACATCCTTACAAGGTGATTGTCTTAATACTTTTATCGTTTGTACCTGTCCATGTATCATTCATTCCACCAAGGTATGTTATCATCTCTATCCTCATACCTTGTAGCAGCATTCCAACTCGCATCATCTTTTATCCTTGGTGTATGGCATGTATACTGTCCCATCTCTCCCTCTCATAACAAGAGGAAATAAGCATTTGGTGGCCCTCCAGACACAAAGTTCTTCTTGTTCCAAGAATAGAGATGATACATCCACATCGCCAGTACACCTTCAATTCAAAGTTGAAACATGCAACTTATGTCTCTACATCAAACATCATGATATCAAAGTTACTTCCATGGAAAACTGGTCTCAAACCTACATGGGTCACCACACAATCCTTGGTCATCTCCTCTAGGTCTATAGAGTGTCGACACTTTTGGGGTCATCCCTTTTCCCTTATGCATCTAGAGAGTTCCCTACTCATCTGCCCTTTGGGTCCCATGAGTTCATGAAGGTGATCAATCTCCTAACACATGGCCCTCAGATAATGATAGTTGTTACCTCCCGACCCTATGGTCATGTGCAACTAGGGAATTAGGAAACTCCTTCTTCCATCGGTCTTATCCCTACCTGACCCTTGGATAGACTTAGGATTCCATTATAGTACATGTTCAACTTAGAACCTTACCCAATCCTTCCTCATCTCTCTCTGCATTCCTGACTGACTTTCATCCCTTCATAGGGGTCATGGCAACCTGCCTACCTTTGTCAGGCCCCATACCGGTTACCTCCATGGTAACACATCCACATGCACTTAGAGATGGCTATTTATGAGTCTACAGGTTCATTCTCATACCATGTACTTTTCATCTAGCTTCTCAAGATCCTCTAAAACCTCTTTAGGTTACCTCAAAACCAACAAAACTGGTATACACCCTACAAAAATGTCCCTCTCCCAGGATGGGAGGAAACTACACCTGATAACATTAGTCACAAACGTCCTTATGTTTAGGGTATGCATCCACATGAACGTGCTTAGCCCTAGAAAGCTACTAAGGCATAAGAAGATACTTACCAAACCATGCTAGGTCATACTTGTTCTCATCCTTAACATTAGACCAACTTAGTTGTGAGGGGTTCATCAAACATACCTTAACTTAAGGGGTTTCCTTTTCTCTACACATGAGGGGTACCATGCTCAAAACTATAGAGACTCAAATCTCATCATGAGTATCGGATACACTGCTTCCCCTCTTAGGCCTAGGAACCCTAGGTTCACCTTTGGGTGTCCGACTGCATGATCAATCTCTTAACCACGATTCAAGCATGTCCAATGTATGTCATGTACTTCCATGATCCTTCTACTCATAACACTTCGGAGTTGAGTCCTATTCCAGGACAATCAACTAGGTATAAAGCCTCACAATTGGTTACTTAAACCTCCTCAGGGTCTAAAACACTCTTTATCTCATCCAGCAGGTAATCACTTATACCATAGGTATTAGAAGCATCATCCTCTCTCTAGGGTTTGATTCCTCTAAAGGCAACCAAGATACCATCAGCCTCTAGGGTTCAAGCATAAGGCAACCACTATCCTCCACTTAGGTCGCATCATCCTAAACTCCCACTCTTCCTCATATATCAGAATCTAAGCTCCCAACCTTCTTTCTTGGGTCCTGCTTTCTCTCTATTGATCTAATTCCACATCCAGCCTCACTACATGAAGTTGGATCAAGCTTACCATCATATCCCTACCTGGGTGAAGCCTTTGCTAAACTCATGTTTGGCTCAACATTATCCTTAGCTCTTTATGTTTATCTCATAAGACATCCATCATGATTCCTTGTCCAGGGTTTCATCCTACAGTCAGCACTACTGACGTACTCTGGGTGCAAGCTACACCCTTCCTTCACAAGCCCATAGGGTTCTATAGGTTATTCTCTAACCTCATCCCTGAAGGAGCTATCCTTTTCTCAAACATGCACGACCCTTACCAGGATTGCCAAAGGTGCTGGGTCATCCAACCTCTCATGGCTCGTATGGAAATCCAAAAGCATATCTATCCAAACACCCAGTCAACCATGTCATCTAACTCATCATGCCATCTCTCTCTACCCTCCACTTAGGGTTAGGGTTAACATCATCCTCAAAGTATGTGCTAGGTCTCTATTTAGAATGGAGATCTTACTTCCATAACCAACTCTCTCTACACATTCTAGGTCTAGCCTCAGGTCTCTCCTGAGGGTAAAGACAACTCGTGTCATACGACCTAAGTATGTATCTATTCCTTTACGCTTACTCTATTAAGCTTATGTCCATGACATCTTATTTACATGCTTTTTATTAATTTGGTAGAGGATTCCTTACTCCTTATCAACCATGCCCATACCTCAAGAGGGTGAGGAGAAGAGAGGAAACCCTAATCATGAAGGTCCTTAATAGAATTTGAGTTGAGAAGGGATGAACAAGATGAGAGAGTCCTAAAGGTATCTTATTTCGAGTCATATCTTAAGACATCGGCCAGGCAGTCACACAATCCGGGAGTCCTCGTATTCTGACTAGCGGTGCAGAGGAAAATATTGCCAGCCCCCGGTCGTGATCCTTTTCTAGACACCTCTGTTTTTCAGATAATCCTCTAATAACTCCCTTGGGGTCTACAGAATTTGTAAAATTTAATAATTATTAAAGATTAAGTGAAGAACCTATGCTCTGATACCAATTGTAACGACCCCGCCTCCCGGTAACCCCCAATTAAGGGAGACCCGAAGGTTAGAGCAGTTATTCAATTAACAGGATCAAAGGTTCGACAAATAATCAATAATATTTATGAAATTCTACTAACTATACTGAAAACTGGTATAAAATAAAACTTTTCTTACCTTGGAAAAACTGGGATTTCTAAACTTCTATCCATGAAGATGCTAATCTAACTAATCCTCCTGTGCACGTTATTTCTCATTTAATTCCACATATGCCACTTTACTATTAGTTCTTTTCATTGTACCTAAAATGCCGACAAACAAAATGTCGATCAGTATATCGAAATATACTGGTATGTGGGCACAACCAAAAGTTTTTACATATGGATAACAATCTAATTATCACAATCAAGTTAATTTACCAGTCAATTTACATTTTCTAGTATGACATTCTCCACCACTTTTGGCCTAACCCTGGCATACCCACCTTAGGGTTTCCTTTGCTAATGACTTAAGGCCACCTTCTCAATCCCAAGCTTGGTGCCTGGGGTCACCACTCATGGTGCCCTCTAGCCATGCAGTATTATAGGCCATCTTCTCATTCCCGAGCTTGGTGCCTAGGGTCACCACTCAAGGTGTCCATTGGTCTACCCATCTGGGCCTGACCTTTGGTATAATCCATCAGAGTGGCATGGAGGTGCGAGAATACATACTTCTATTATTAATGTGATAATCATAGTGACTTTATAGTTTGCAAGTCTAAAGATCCAAACTGATAATTTGCATTCAATGTGAGGAAACATTTGAAAATCTTCATGAAACTAAAGCAGTTATTCATAAGCGTAACCACATACCTGATCCAGAGCAACTTGATTGTCCAAGCAATAATGATAAAGAACAAGCAAAAAGCAATCAACAATATCCTGAAATTAATGCATGGGATCCAAGTGTTATAGTTTATCCAAAACATTCTAAAGCTAGACTTGGATTCTACCTTAAGCTTTCTAAGCCACTTTTAGGTTTTCCATTGTTATTAGGGTTTCCCTTCATCTTTTACTATTATAAACTCTAATTTAACGCAATTGATTACAAACCCTAATTATCTCAACATCTAATCCTCAGTTTTAGATTAAAGGCATAATTATCCATTAATCGAGCCTCTTGACCCTCTTTTACATTAAAGCTACTATTTTATCCTTTTAATCCATGACAAGATCATTATGCTCATTTATCATCAATTTAAAGTTCATTATAGTTTAATTTGCATACGAACTTGATTTACCATTAATTCTATCTTTTATTCATTAGAAAACCCTAATTACTACATTTAGGGTATTTAACCACAATTAGGGACTTTAATGCTCAAATTAGATTAAATTCAGCATATTCCAACTTTAATCATAAAATTAATCAATTAAAGCCATTAATAGTCTCATTCACTAATATTAGGGTTTCAAGGCCCATTAAAGTATATACATGCGCATGAAACTCTAAATTAAACTAATTACGTGCAAAATTCATCTTTTTCGATCTTAATGTATCTCTTTATGATTAACAGGTTAATATCAACTTTAATCATCAATTAAACCCTACTAATCACATTAATCATATCAAAATAGGGTTTCTTAATCATTATTACATTAAAGTTGATAACTTACACTACTTTTCAAATTGCAAGAGGAATCAGCCTTCAATTATATTTTTAGTGGATTCCCCTCATTTTTTTGAGCAACTTTCATATTTTATGCGTGCTAATCTGAGCTACGAATCATTAGTTATAAAATTAGCAAAAACACTTACTTTGGGCCAATGGGGGGCTGCCACGTGTTCAGGCCCATGCAACGTCGCGGCTTGGTTTGGGAGACATTTCGAAATGTCAGATTTACCCCTGGTAAGTTGGACTCGTCTTTAGCCCGCGGAGGGGCAGAATGATCAAACGTGACCTTCTCCTTCTTCCACCTTGCACAGCTGCGCGCTTCCGCCCTAGCGGCCGAGGGAGCGGCTCTCCCTCCTCCATATGGACCTCGTCGTCCTCCAGGGATGCCTCCCTCGCCTCCGTTGTACCCCGCGCAGGCGAAGGTGCCCTGATATGCAGCCAAGACGACTGGAACTAGACTCCGTGAGTCTGCAGCTCACGGCCGAAACACAGCCATGTTGCAGGTGTGCCGGAAGTGCTGCACGACGTTGGTTGTGCGACGGAACGATCTGATCATTAAAAGGTCATCGGGGAAACATTGTCCTTCCTCACGATGGTTCCACACCTCCCTGTTGCTCAAGGAAAACACCACGCAATGATAGGGTTTTGAATACAAGAACAACGAAGAAGGAGAGATATAGTTGTGTGGAATCCCCCTGGACTCGACCCCATGTCTTCCCTTTATATAGGGGAGGGTTTTCGCACCCCAAGACGTGTATCCACAAAGGTGCAAGGTCTTTATCTAATAAGAATCAAATTCCTTCATCAGGAAGCAAGCTTCTCTCTCTCCTATTTCTTTCATATTCCTTCTTCTTGTGATATTATGATTTCAAAAATCCTTTCTCTTAGTCTCTTTTATGCTTGACTTTTACTCCATAAGCACGAAATTATAGTTTCCTTCAGAAGAAAATATCATCCTTTTAATAATGCCATGAAATTCATTCATTAAGCATCACATTTTCCTCTTATTTTTCTTTATAGGTATTTTCTCTTTCCTCTTTCTTCATTGGGACTCCTTGGATCCCAAGAAACTCTATTATTTTGAAATTCTTTTTATTGGATACTCATTATCCTTCTAGATACATCTAAATGCATTATTTCACATTATCATGTTGATTTCTGATTAAAATATTTCCTTTTGAGGATTTCTCTTCATTTCTCTTTTATTTTCCTCATTGGTATTCCTTTTATCATTAGGAATCCTTAGGATACGAAATTCCACTAAGAATAACTCAATTCCACCTCTTTTCACTTGTTTTCCATATTTTACCATTGTTTTCAATTTCTTTATTAATAAGGAAATACTTAATTAATCTTTTCTTTTCTTATTGCTTTCTTTTTGCAACTTTGGACTCCTTGGAGCCCAAGGAACCCAATAGGCACGAAATCCCTCTTTGGATTGTCCTTCTAGAGGTTTCCACATTTTTCTTTTCTCAAAACTCAATTATTCTTTTATTAATTGAATTTCCTTGTTATTGGGCCCAATAGAAAATAAAGCCCACAACACAATCATCAAGGCTATTGTAAACAAAATCCATTTACTTAAAACAAATTATATCATTATTTGTTCATTTACCTTTATTATGAGAAATTACATTTCTCACCAAATGAACCCAAAAATTGGGGTTGAACAACCTTCCCCTCTTATAAGAGTTTTGTCGTCAAAATTCCATCAAGCAAACAAACAGTTTAGGATAAGCCTTTCATACGTCCATCAGGGCTCCCATGTGGCTTCACCCTTTCCATAGTGCTTCCCAAGAACCTTAATCATCTCATATTCTTCCATCTGAGTTCTTTCTTACCTTGGTATATCATACCCTCATAAGTGACTCGGGACATTTCAGCCTCTCAAAAGTTGAATAGGTTCAAGGTTCAGCACATGGCTTGGGTACCTCACATAGTTCTCTAGACCGGACTCATGTAACACCTTATACATCATGTTATCCTTAGGGGTAAGGCTAAACACAACCACCTCCACCAATCCATCTCAAATGGACCCATATCAACTTTCTCAGTTGTAGCTTAGAGGGGTCAGATTTTCACATCACTTATTCTCCCACAGTAAACTGCATGCCAGTCTGCTTTGCATCATCTCGTGACTCATGTCACCACTGGGCCCTCTCTCAGCCATTGCACGATCAAAGCGACTTCATCTGCACACATTGTGGTTCTTTTCTGACCTTCACGAGGCCTCCTTCACCGACATCATCTTAATGAAGTGGTGACCGACACAACCTCCCTTTAGAACTTCTTGCATCCTGATAAAGGCTATGGTGGTTAACATCACATCTTAAGAACTGTCACTATGTATCACCCTGAATGAGTACACGTGCTCTCATCAGACCCTCTAGTCTAGATCATACTGTCCATTAGTATGGGGTGATAAACTGTACTATCATCGAGTTCTTCATGTATCCACTCCCACCTCATGGAAGTGAACCTTGGTCATACCCAAGAACTTTTGAACTTGCATCATGGTGTAGTTGAACCATCTTTCTCTCATAAGTAGTTCAACCGAATCTGTCCCGTGACAGTGCTCTTCCTTTCTCATGTAATCTAGGTAAGGCGATCTACCATAACCCACATTGGATCTCGACCTTCCTTGGTCCAGGGGAGACTCACAACATCCACAATGAAGAACTCCCATTCCCTTTCAGGAACTCTTTATACTTTATATCCCTGTACTGGGTTATTGGTATTCGTACTTCACCTCCTAGCTTGCATGGCCACATGCTACATGCAACTTTGTTTTAAAAATCCAAAGTGCCACTATCACTTACCATCTTTGTAGTTTCACGTTGTTTGGTGATCTTACAACCATGATCTCCTGTATGTCATGATTCCTCAAGGTCGATTCCTTGAAAGCACTAAACCACTCTCAATAGGGTTTTATCACTTTCCTTTCCAAAGAAGTACATCTGAGGTTCGACAACCATTCTTTCATTATATCACGGACTAGGCCGGGTATCCAAACAACCACTAATCTTATTCAACAGATCTCGTTATATCTAAGTTTTATCCAAATTTATCTCTTTTTCTCAACTTAAGGTTAGCCTAACAACCTCAACCTCTTCTAGCTTCCATCTAAACTAGGCACTATATCTCAACCAGAGCATTCATTACCACTTATTATCCTTAGGTGTTAGGTAACATACACCTCCATGTATTATTCTTATCATCTCAAACTCTAAGTTTATCTTCATCAAGAAACTCTGAGGTCATCCACTTGGTGATCAAACTCAACCTTGTATAACTTGCAAATTCCACAAAGCTTCTACTAGGAACATCCTTACAAGGTGATTATCTTAATACTTTTATCGTTTGTACCTGTCCATGTATCATTCATTCCACCAAGGTATGTTATCATCTCTATCCTCATATCTTGTAGCAACGTTCCAACTCACATCATCTTTTATCCTTGGTGTATGGCATGTATATTGTCCCATCTCTCCCTCTCATAATAAGAGGAATTAAGCATTTGGCGGCTGTCCAAACAAAAAGTTCTTTCTATTCCAAGAGTAGAGATAATACATCCACATCACCAGTACACCTTCAATTCAAAGTTGAAACATGCAACTTATGTCTGTACATCAAACATCATGATATCAAAGTTACTTCCATGGAAAGCTGGTCTCAAACCTACTAGGGTCACCACACAATCCTTGGTCATCTCCTCTAGGTTTATAGGGTGTCGACACTTTTGGGGTCATCCCTTTTCCCTTATGCATCCAGAGAGTGCCCTACTCATCTGCCCTTTGGGTCCCATGAGTACATGAAGGTGATAATTCTCCTAACCCATGGCCCTCGGATAATGATAGTTGTTACCTCTCGGCCCTATGGTCATGTGCAACTAGGGAATTAGGCAACTTCTTCTTCCATCGGTCTTATCCCTACCTGACCCTAGGATAGACTTAGGATTCCATTATAGTACATGTTCAACTTAGAACCTTACCCAATCCTTCCTCATCTCTCTCTGCATTCCTGACTGACTTTCATCCCTTCATAGGGGTCATGGCAACCTGCCTACCTTTGTCAGGCCCCATACCGGTTACCTCCATGGTAACACATCCACATGCACTTAGAGATGGCTATTTATGGGTCTACAGGTTCATTCTCATACCATGTACTTTTCATCTAGTTTCTCAAGATCCTCTAAAACCTGTTTAGGTTACCTCAAAACCAACAAAACTGGTATACACCCTACAAAAATGTCCCTCTCCCAGAATGGGAGGAAACTACACCTGATAACAGCAGTCACAAATGTCCTTATGTTTAGGGTATGCATCCACATGAACGTGCTTAGCCCTAGCAAGCTACTAAGGCATAAGAAGATACTTACCAAACCATGCTAGGTCACACTTGTTCTCATCCTTAACATTAGACCAACTTAGTTGTGAGGGGTTCATCAAACATACCTTAACTTAAGGGGTTTCCTTTTCTCTACACATGAGGAGTACCATGCTCGAAACTATAGAGACTCCAATCTCATCATGAGCATCGGAGACACTGCTTCCCCTCTTATGCCTAGGAACCCTAGGTTCACCTTTGGGTGTCCGACTGCATGCTCAATCTCTTAACCACGATTCAAGCATGTCCAAGGTATGTCATGTACTTCCATGATCCTTTTACTCGCAACACTTCGGAGTTGAGTCCTCTTCCAGGACAATCAACTAGGTATAAAGCCTCACAACTAGTTACATAAACCTCCTCAGGGTCTAAAACACTCTTTGTCTCATCCAGCAAGTAATCACTTATACCATAGGTATTAGAATCGTCATCCTCTCTCTAGGGTTTGATTCCTCTAATGGCAACCAAGATACCATCAGCCTCTAGGGTTCAAGCATAAGGCAACCACTATCCTCCACTTAGGTCGCATCATCCTAAACTCCCACTCTTCCTCATATCTCAGAATCTAAGCTCCCAACCTTCTTTCTTGGGTCCTGCTTTCTCTCTCTAGATCTAATTCCACATCCAGCCTCACTACATGAAGTTGGATCAAGCTTACCAGCATATCCCTACCTGGGTGAAGCCTTTGCTCAACTCATGTTTGGCTCAACATTATCCTTAGCTCTTTATGTTTATCTCATAAGACATCCATCATGATTCCTTGTCCAGGGTTTCATCCTATAGTAAGCACTACTGATGTACTCTGGGTGCAAGCTACACCCTTCCTGCACAAGCCCATAGGGTTGTATAGGTCCTTCTCGAACCTCATCCATGAAGGAGCTATCCTTCGCTCAAACATGGACGAACCATCTTATTCAAGCCCTAGACCTTCTTTCTAACTATTAAAGTTCATGGAAATAGGTCTAAGAAACTAATAGAACTCATAATGTCATCAATTATTTCAAAAAAATTCGGAATTAAATGTAGATCATTAAGTATAGCAATTTAGGTGATGAATAATAACATGGTTGAGTTCAAGCTGTATAACCCGCCTTAAGAACAACTTCAAAGCTCCAAGCTCCAAGGATCCACGTTCCTAAGGTTGAATATGACTTATCAAAAGTCCAAGGCTCGTTAAAAACTTCTTCATATACAAGGAATCACCATAAATAAGCAATTGGTGAAGAAGAAAAGAAAGAAAGATCATAACCCTAAAATCAAGCTTCAATCCAAGGTTGAAGATGATCATGGACTCACCTTAGGGTTAAGTATAGAGATCCTTCTTTCTCCTTAGCACCTTTACACGATACCTCACTACCCTTGCATGATATGCCATCCCTTGTGGCCTATATCCCCCTCACTTGTGATCAAAACACTTCACTATGGTCGATATCACCTCACTAGGTCGATATCACCCTACATGGTCGATATGATCTTGCTATGGACGATACCCAAGGCACTATGCAAGATACCACTTCACTCTTGCACGATATAAGGACCCTATGAATGATATATAAGAGCAAGGATGTGGTATGTTTCGAACAAGTTCACTAAAGGGTGAAAGAAGGGGTATATATACTTGTTGTTCATGAAGAAGTGTGAAAATGAGGTGTCATCAATTTGAGCTACTAGGTGCCACGTGTCCATGCATGGTTGACATGTGTACATGCATGAATTAACATTATATTGACATAAAAAACACTTTAGGATAATCTAGGGATGAATTTTTGTCCATTACTTATCCCTTTTAATACAATATATCAACTAAATCACCACTTTATTCACAACCCGATACAACTTTTCTAAGGAAGTTGTAAACTGATACTCTTCACCTCCTTGAGGTGATTTGCACATCATGGGCTTTTCCAAGAGTTCCAAAAATGATATGGGACTCCTCCTATGGTTCCTTGGCTTATAGGTACTCATATATAAGCTTTTCAACTTGATACAACTCAAGTTAGGGTTTCATATTCAACCCCTTTCTTGGTCATTTCATCACCAAGAGTACCATCACTCATAATTGATTCAAACACGGTGCGTCATTATTTCTCTCTCCTTTAAATGATATTAGTAGGGAGTAGGGACACTCTATAGGTGGTAATTTGCATATCAATCCCACATTTTGGGTAAATTACAATTTGTACCAAAATTGGTACACAAGTCACCAACATTATTCATACAAGTTCAAACTTGGAATTTAGACTTTCCACAAGAATGTGAAAAATTGCAATATAACCCCTCATCTTGGGTAAATTGCATTTTGGTCCAAAACATGAGAACATTGCTCAAACATTATTCAAACAGGACCAAATTTGAAACATAAGTTTGTTACCTGATAGAAAAACACTTTAGAGGATTATATTCAAGTTCTAAGAAACTTACTTAGACAAAACAAATAGGGTTACCTCATAACCCACGTCAGGGTCATTACATTATCTCTTTCTCCTTCATCTAGGGACATCTCATCCCACGACCATGCAAAACAAAGCAATAACATAAGTAAGTGGCACTATGCATTTTATAAGAGCTAAATAGTAAGAATATATACTTGAAATGAAATAAAATTGACATGATTTAACATTAAGATTTTTTATTACACTTTAGATTTTATTACATCAATGAATTAAGAAACATTACTATATTCATTCTCTCCATCATTTCCCATGTGGGGCACGTCATGCTCGGAAAGCCCATCTTTCCTATGAAGCCCATAATGAACATAAAGGTCTATCATTGTGAGAAACATATAATAAGTTACTTAATTTTCCTATCTTAAACATTAACATCATTGCTCTTATCTTGCCATCAACGTAATTTGTCCTCATCCAATAATTGCACCAAAGTTCTCATCAATCCAGTTAAGGCTCATTTTTGTTTCATCAAAGTGCTCATCAATGTTATAAAGAGAAAATAAAATCAAGAGGAATGATTAACAACTTAAGTGCATTTCTTAATCATCATGGGATTTCTCCCTCTTAATCTTGAAATTAACATTACATGATTTTTGTAGTTCTTTCTTTAATGTCGTAACCATTACATGATCATAGAGATAAACTACTGAGCATCAATGAAAATCATTGGAATTTATGAGTATAGCAAACAACATGCAATAATGAAATCTGAGGCATCATCATTATCTTAATTTCATTCATTAACTTAGAAATTCAAGGCATAATCTTAAATCATACTTAACATGCAATTCATCCAAAGTACTTATGCATAGTGGCATGACCTGTTTACTTGGAGCAAGGTAGATCTTAATGTAGCCTCTCTGATTCTGAGTCATTCCTAAGTCTCCTAATATTACATGATTTACATTAATTATCACATTAAATATCATCCTAAACCCTAATTTGGGTCTATTAAGAAAACATGGATAGAGATGATTGAATTGTGGTTTGAAAACCCCAAAATATGGTTCTTCTTGAAAAATCCTTCCCAACAAATATTAATACGTGTTTTTCTGAGCATGGATGTAATTACTATGACTTTAGGAAAATTTGAACAATCAGATATCACCTAAAATCCACACATGAAAAACAATTATCCATAGAGCTAGCAGATACCAGACCCCGCTTTGAGGTGGCTCAATCAAACACTACCCTCCTGGAACAGAGGCCGACCCGGTGAGCACGTGCATCAACAAGAAAGGGTGCATTAATAACCCTGATATACCCATGGTAGCGTAATAAGGGATAAGCGACTGAACAGGGACAAACTCATCAAACACCCATTAGTCATCTTTACTCCAAACAACAACAGACCAGACTGAACAAAGGGTAAACATAGAACTATTACTCATTGTATTATTGGGAGATGATACAAAACTCTAGGGCACACTTGTTGGTGAGGACCCCAAAGGGAAACACAACAAAACCTCCTGAATTATTCATATGGTTCTGGGAGAAGGTAAAAAAGGGAAAGGGAGTTACCAGTCTAAGAGTGGAATTGAATCCACTGAGTGCAATCCGGTGACCCAATGAAGAGTTACAAATCACCAGAAGTCGACCCGAAGCTTTGAAGTCTGGTGTTGAGTTAAAACTTGGTCAGAAGTTGAGTGGGAGGCATGGCAGAGTTGGGGGAGTGGATGTAGAGAGATTGATACCAAACAAGCTATTGGAACGTGTTTCTCTGACTTTGAGGATGATGGGGGAGGTTATATATAGGTGTGATGTTGAAGTACCATCTACATGGGAAAACAGGGGAGGGGCAGAGTCCCTTGAGGTCTGGGAACTATGACACATGAATCCCTAACTAAAAGGGATCATTGGATAAGTTGTGCAGCAAAGAACGTGAAAAGCCCAAAAACTCTGTGTGAAGTTCACCATTTTAGTAGAATCGTGATGGGTGGAGGTGTCGGATACTGGGGAGGCTATAGGAGATGGGAGTCGAGCGTAAGGGATGACTCGTGTTGCTGGAGATAGGATATATGAGTCCATACTAGACCAGGGTTCCAAAGGCCTGTGTGGCACTAATGAAAATGAGACTTTGGTTAGATTAGGTTAATTGATGATATTATTAATTCAAAATTGGAGAAACTTCTTTTATCTATTTAGATGCTAAAATGAAGTTCAATTGACTTCAAACTTGAAACATAAGTTGATTAAGGAGCCTAGATTCTTACTATATGGTTAGACTTAGGTTTTGATCATTTTTTGTCTATCAATTCATATGTGTCATTATATTAATGTTTATGAAATAAAATGAATTATCATGTATATTGGATCGATTAAACATAAACAAAAGGGAATGTGGAAACATATTTCATTTTCTCTCTCTTTATTTCAAATTTCAAATAATGTACTCAATTATTTGGGTAACTTGCATCAATGTTTAGCTTTTGAAATTAAAAGTAAATTTTTTGCATTAAAGGTCTTAAACTTATTTTATTCATAATTTGGGATGTTACAATTCTACCCACCTTAATTAAATTTCATCCTCGAAATTTCCTTAGAATACTACCCACCTTAGGTCTTTCCATATTCCTTTATTATCATAAAATATTATTAGAAAACTCACATATATAGTCTAACCATAAAGTTATAATCTAAAGGTGACAATCTTAAACCATACCTTGATCATTTTCCTCCTCCATTTTCACTACAAAGAGTCTAGGTTGTCTCTTAGGAGCTAGGTTCTAGATTTTGGCTTCCTTCCTTTATATCTTAGGACAATTTAGCTTTATATGTCTAGGCTCTCCACAATAATAACATAATCTAGTACCAAACCTACACAACCCTCCATGGACCCTCTTACAAGTCGGGAACTGGGATTTCTTTTGAACGGTAGGGACTTCAGCCTCAAGAGCCTTCCTTCTTATAAGACCTTTCGGGGTGGTCTTCTTGCTCCAGGGCTGCATCCAAAGCAACATAAAGGGTTCTATGACCTCTGCCTAAAAGGGTTAAGCTTAAGTCGGGCTTGAGTCCTCGGATGAACTTCTTTGTCCTATGTCACTCATTATAATCATAACCATACTACTGCAAGATCTTAAACTTCATGGAATACTGGGCCACCATCATGTCACCAACTTGAGCTAGATTGACAAACTCTAACTCCTTCTCAATGATGGCTTCAGATGCATAGTGTTCCTGGAAAGATTCAACAAATACTTCCCATGTGAGTGTAGGTGCACCGGTCGCTCTTGAGTTAAGGAAGTTCTCCCACCATGTATGGGCTACTCCCTTCAACATGTAGGTTGCAAAGAAAATCCTAGATTGTTGAGGGGAGTCTGGGTCACAGAAACAATGCTCCATGATCCTAATACATTCTTCCCCCTTGGTGACAACATCATCTTCTCCTTCTCTATCAAAGGAGTCATGTCTGACCTTAAAGAAGTCCAGTAAAGTCAGTTCATGGTGCTTGGTTTCATGTTGTCCTTGTCCTATGGCTATGTGATAGGAATAGCGATCTATAAAGACAGTTCTCAAAAGTCTCTTGACTTGATATAAAGAGAGAGAATACATTGGAAGTATATGCTAAAGGGATCAGTATGCAGAGATTCAGTGGGAGAAAACTTGTCCATGTTACATGGAGTTAGTCTCTCAGATGCCAAGTGTCTCAAATTCTTATGAAGAATAGGAACACATATATAGATGCCTTATGCATTCACAATTGGATCTATCATGTATGTAATCATCCCATTATCTTTTATGGATCAGACATGATAAGAATATATATATATATATATATATATATATATGCATTCATCATCTTGTATGTATTGGACATGACGAGTGGATGTCTGTCTACTTCCAGTGAGAGTCACTAGAATACCATAAATAACTTATTTAAGTACTTGTGAAGTATTAAAGGAGTAGTTCTATGGTAATAAAAGGAATATTTGAGTGTAAATGAGTAAGAATGATGCAAGCTTCGAAAATGACTAAAAAATGATTGCAAAATGCAAAATATAAAAGTTATATTCAATTGTAAAGTGAACAAGAGTTGTTAAATGGAAATGTTTTGAGTAAAATTAAAAGACCATTTAATTTTAAAAGGAATGTTGAGTATCCTTGTGTTATGAACTCTAGAGGATACTATATGGATCTAAAAGTTCATACGGATGAACTTATAGATATTCCAACCATTGATGACAGAGTAGAAATACTAAGTCAAACATGCACTATACGACAACTCCATCTCATATGAAATGTCATACAATGAGGAGATTGAAACATGCAATATAGCGACTAAAGCAAAGTGTTTCTAACTCACTGGATTAGCACTAGAGCAATAGAAACATGTGGGACATGTTTATAGATCACTAAGAATATGATTCAAAGGTGATTAGCTCTAAGTACAAGTGGGAGTCTATTGGTATGTATGCCATGAGAGCCAATCATATGATGATTGGATTCGCATACATCACGATTGATTTGATAAATATCAAAGACAAGCTTCCAACTTACTCTAGCTCAATCGATTATCGATAAATGATGGAGCACAATGAATGTCTAAAGAATGACAATACTTAATGGCATATATCTTCAGGTTGAGGACCTGAACAATGAGATCATACAAATGCTAAGAGTATGTAAATTCTTATTATGTCCCTAGTCATATGTCATTGTGGAAGGTTGATAGACAACAATGACACATTAAGACTAGAGTGTGTGTTGGTTGATGATAGTGTCTCATTAGTGATGATATATGATATCAAACTAAGCACTTAGATACATGTTAGAGAACTGTGTATCGGACATACCCACCATGAGAGTGACACAGGGAACCATGAAATGGTAGTCAGAATCATCACTCATAGTGATGGTGGTGATTGTGATTCTTAGACCAGAAATAACTGCACTTGTTGAATGTGATTGGGTACACTTTGACATTATCAAACGCAGTCCTAAAACATGGGTTGTTATAACGGTGATGATTGGGTGACTTTGACGCATGAGATTTACTGTGAGTGATAGATATGGGATTTTTCCCTCCTAAGGGAGTATGATGTCTAGGCCAGTTAATAAGTGAGACTGAGAAATGCATGCACATGCACATGTGAGTCAATATATGATATTGATGTCGCACATATCTCAGACAGTCTGCTCTAGTTCAAGAAACATGAATGAATGTTGAAAGCATGACAACTCCATGCCTTGAGTTCATTCATGATATTAGAGATAAAGGAATTATACATTCACTAGAACATCAATCACAAACTATAGGATTGAAAGTTGTTCTCCAACTTTCCTTTTCACTTGGGTAGCACTGATTTGTGACAAGGTATCACTCTTTGCTTGTGATGTCATAAGCTAGTTATGGACATTCACTGCCATTGTGAAATGGGACCTATAGGGTCACACACAAAGGATAAACCTGGAAGAGGAATTTATCCATGAATAATGTTTGGATTGATGACTAAAGTGTTTAGGTACTCAATCAAACATTCAATCAATGGACTTAACTCAGAGTCATCAAGATAAGTGTTGAACCAAATGATTGGAGTGTCAGATTGATTGAGAACTAAATTGACTTTGTTCTACACAACCTGGGCCACCAACTGACCAGTTCACTAGGTGAACCAATTCACTCATGGCCAGTGAGATGATCGGTTCACTTTGGTGAACCGATCGGTTCACTTTGGTGAACCGATCGGTTCATTCATCCAAACGAGTAGTGTTGGATTTTCCCAATTTGTAAGAATTGTTTTTTTCATTTCACTTGTTCAATTTGATTGGGACAAGAATTAATATTTGTGTTAATTAGAAATGAACAAGAAAAGTCAATTGTGGGAAAGTCTGGGAAGCAAAATGACTAGTTCACTAAGTGAACCGACCGGTTCACACTCCCAACCAACTGGTTCAAAAGTGAACCGATCGGCTCACCTTGCCAAATGATCATTTCAGTTATGAAATGACCGGTTCTCCTGCCGAAGTGCAAATTGTTCATGGAAATTCTAGACCCTTCTACTCCCACATAGACTGGGAACCCTGACCCTACCCTCTACTATAAATAGAGGGGTACATGGGGCTTCTACAGACACAACTCAGAACATCAGTTGCTCTGCAAAGTTGTTGTCCTCTCTAGTTGTGGTAACTGAGAGAGCCCAAACAAGTTCTACCCGTCCAGGGAGCAACAACGAGGGAAAGACAATTGTAGAAAAACAACTGATTGTGGGAGAGTGTGTCAGGGACTAGTACACCGACAGAAGGGGAAAACTCCTTCTAGTCTGTTCTTCAGGATGACTAGAGTTCCCGATAGTCCGTGTGGACTATCTATAGAGGTGGGAGATTTCTACCATTCAGGAGGATGACGATCAACCGTAGTCTGGGTCAAGACCAGGAGCTGCACAGACGTTGTTGAAGTTAGGTGGTTAAATACCGCACTTGCTGCAAGGTATTGTCACTGAGCAAGCCTCAAGACCAAGTATATCTTGCTAAAACCATCCTTCCCATTACATAGATGTTGATGCCATTTGCTGGTTATGGGTTTATGGTCAAATAAATTTTTGTTTTAGCTACCTACTCCGACCACATAAAAACCCAACAACATACACCTTCCTCGATTCTCATAGTCTCCTAGATAAGGAAGCCTCAAATCCAACTCTCCTGGTTGAAGTGGAAAATTTTCCCAGAAATGATATATATAAACCCAACCATACATACACCTTCCTCATACACCTAAATAGTTTAATTGACTTTCGGTTATGTATAAGATAGCTCATTTGAATCAATTGTGGATCATCTTCAACCTTGATATAATAAATAGAGGGTATGCCTCTAGAATCACCTTTCTACAATTGTTGTAATAAAAACCATTTTCGGACCCTTTGATGCACTCTCTATCACATATGAGTTTTATTGCTAGGATGAACTATCAACAAACTAGTTTTTGGAGATCACTAGAGCAGTCACTAGGGAACATCCGTTGGTGGTTTTTGAAGTATCAATGGGTTTGAACAAATCTTGGATCTTTTGAAGTAGATTTCCAATGCCTTAGATTAGTTCCTTGTCTCATCGTTACATGATTCAATATTTTCTTCTCCTTCATCTATCTAACAATGTAGGAAGCCTACTCTAAGGATTCTACCTCCTCACATCAATGCTCTAGATTGTCAGAATTGATAACATACAAGGAACCCAAATAGTTTAATTGCGCATGTTGTTTCTAAACTTTGAGCTCTGATTCGAAGTTGTGTATGTGTGAGTTGAACGAAGAATATGAGCTTCTAGTGTTTTACAAGTTTTCCTATTGGTTTTATTTGATAATTTCATGCTTACATGGGTGATATTGCCCTTCTATATTTTATTTTATGTCTGGTTGTGGGAGGTTTAATCATTGCATAAGTATTGAGTTACCCTGTCACACATCAACTTTGTGATGTGTGATGTGAGGGTATTATGGTCTATTAATTTTAGATATTTATCCTAATTTTAGTAAATAGGATAGTTTTGAACATTACATGATTAATTGTATAGTTTTTGAAAAATTACGAATAAGTACTCTTCGTATTAAAAATATTATTTACCTAAATAAATGTAAATCGGATCCCAAATTTAGTGATAGTAAGAGATGATGATGTAAATCAGATCCCAAATGGAAGGAGAAGGAGGTTTAGATGGTGGATAAGGGGTTTGTTGTGGATATGGGTGAGAGATGGAGGGTTTATGTGGTGGTTTAGTGGAGGGATGTTGGGTGGATTGGAGATGAAGGTGGAGATGGAGGGCCGATTGAGAGAGCAAAAGTGGTGGAAATGGAAGGGGTGGCTGTGGAATGATTTGGTATTAATTAGGGGTTGATTGGGGGTATTTTGAGGTGTTGGATGTGGATAACGGTGGAGGGCAAGGTAGTTGTGCACCGCCACAGTCGTGCAACTGAGGTAGAAGAAGAAGAAATGAAGAGGGGGGTCGGGTTTGATGTTAAAAGCTATATTTTTTCCTGGATCCTGTCGGGCCACGTTTGTGGCATAAGCTTGGTAGCACGGTCGTACCTGGGTGCCACGGTCATGTTGTCAATGTAGAATGTTTTCCCCTGACCTTGCCACGGTCGTGGCCATGCTTCTTCAACATGGCCGTGGTAGGAGGCCACGACTGTGGCCATTCGTCCAAAAGAACCTGACATTCTCTACCACTATGATGAAATAAAACCCATGACTATGGCGGGAGGCCACGATCGTGGTCGTCCACTTTTGTCACGACCATGGTCAAGCTCCACGGTTGTGTTGGGGGCAATATTTTAGTTTTCTCAATTCAAAATACAAGAACTTTGTTTGTCTTTGGCATTCTGCCACAAAATTGCTTTAATGACCATGACTCAACTTTAGTCCTCTCTCTAATGCTCATCAAAACTCAAAGAAAAACTATTATACACAAGTATGTGTGTGTATTTGTCGAAAATAAAACAAGAGTATCAAAAAGTAAGGTTTGAGAATCTCAAACAACGTGGGTTGCCTCCCACTAGTGCTAAATTTTATGCCTTCAGCTGGACTTATTGATTCTTGACTTATTTCACTTCTTTGGGATCCTCAACGCATACTTACTGTATATCTCTTTATCATCTGCTTCCAAACACATCTCTTCATCGGATTGTTGTTCTTCTACAAGCATCACAATGTCAAAACTTTGATTGGCCTTGTCCGGGCCTACTTCCACAACCATCTTTAATCTTTGCCCATTGATGGCAAACTCTTTTGATCATTCTTTCTCACATATCACAATAGCCTCAGATGGGTGCACTTTCTTGATAAGATAAGGTCCTTCCCATCTAAACTAGAGTTTTCTGGGAAAGAACTTCATTCTTGAATTGTATAGCCATACCCACTTGTCGGGCTCAAATTCCTTCTTTTTGATCATTTATCATGAAGAAACTTAGTCCTCTCCTTATATCTCTTGTACATGTCATATGCCTCATGACGCATTTCCTCCAACTCATTTAGTTGAAACTTTCTTTTCATTACCACATTTTCTCCATCAAGATCCATAGTTTTCAAAGCCCATAATGCATTGTGTTGCACTTCAACCGGCAAATGACATCTTTTTCCATAGACAAGTTTGAAGGGTGTAGTGCCAATTGTGGATTTGTATGCAGTCGAGTATGCCCATAAAGCTTCATTTAGATGGAGTGACCAATCCTTGCAGTCCAGTCTCACTATTTTCTCTAGGATGAGCTTTATCTCCCGATTGACCAACTCAACTTGTCCACTAGTTTGAGGGTGTTATGGGGTGGCTACTCGATGGTTTACTTCATGCTTCTTGAGCAACCCTTCAAAAGTGCGGTGAATGAAATGACTTCCTCCGTCACCTATCATGGCCCTTGGGATGCCAAAACGACTAAAAATGTTTGATTTCACAAATTCACACACCACCTTTTGGTCATTCGTTCGGGTTGCAATAGCCTCAATCCATTTTGATATGTTGTCCATGAAGACCAAAATGTAGACATACCCAAAGGAATGAGGGAAAGGACCCATGAAGTCAATTCCCCATACATCAAACACTTCCACCACAAGAATGGGTGATAGAGGCATCATGTCCCTTTTGGAGATAGTGCCCACTTTTTGGCACTTCAAGCAGCTTTTGCAAAATTCATGGAAGTCTTTGAACAAGGATGGCTAATAAAACCCACATTGGAGAACCTTTGCAGCCATGTGTTTTCCCCTAAAATGACCTCCACATACTATAATGGCCCATGGATAGGATTTCTTGTTGTTCTATTTCCGGAACACATCTGCTTGAGCTGATCGAGGCAATATTTGAAGAGGTGAGGGTCATCCCAAGCATAATTATTGACCATGGAAAACAACATTTTGTTTTCCTCCCTTTTCCATGTGCTGGGTATCTTCCCACTAGCCAAGAAATTGGCTATGTGTTGATATGATGTCCTTTGAGTGGATGAAAGAAGGAAGAGTTGTTCATGTGGCATCGTTTCCTTGATTCGACTTGTATAATCAAAGGGCTCATCAATTCGGGAGAGATGGTCGAAAACACCATTTTCCACTCCCTTCTTGTCTACAATCTCCACATCAAACTCTTGAAGCAATAGAATCCATATGATCAGCTTTGGCTTTGAATCTTTATTTGAAATGAGGTACTTTAGTGCAGCGTGGTCCGTGTATATCACTACATTGTTTTGCGAAAGATATGATAGGAATTTGTCAAGAGCGAAGATGACTGCAAGCAACTCTTTCTCAGTCGTTGTGTAATTCCTTTGGGTTTTGTCTAAAGTCCTGGTCGCGTAGTAGATAACATGTGGAATCCGGCCAACTCTTTGGCCCAGCAAAACCCCCATTGCCATGTCAGATGCATTGGTCATAATCTCGAATGGCAAAGAGAAATCCAGGGGTTGCATGATAGGAGCAGAAACTAGTCTTTCCTTTAAGTGGTTGAAAGCTTCAGCACACTTATCATCAAACTGAAATTCAACATCCTTCTCAAGAAAGTGACATAGAGGTCTTGAGATTTTACTAAAATCCTTGATGAAGCGGCGGTAGAAACCTACATGTCCCAGGAAAGACCAAACATGTCTTACAGTGGAAGGAATGGTGAGAGTTGAAATGAGGCCAACCTTGGCCTTGTCAACTTCAATTCCATCCTTCAAAACCCGATGACCCATAACTATGCCTTCGGGTACCATGAAGTGACTCTTTTCCCAAGATAGCACTAGGTGAACCTTGACGCATATCTCAAGAACAACAACCAAATGTAGCAAGCACTCATCAAATGTCTTACCAAAAACTGTGAAATCATCCATGAAAACTTCTAAAGACAAATCAAGCATATCTGTAAAAATAGAGGTCACACGTCTATGAAATGTAGAAGGGGCATTACACAACCCAAATGGCATTCTCTGGTACGCAAATGTACCACTCGGGCATGTGAATCTTGTCTTCTCTTGATCTGTAGGATGCACAGCAATTTGGAAGTATCCAGAATACCCATCAAGGAAACAATAGAAGCTTTGCCCCGCTAGCCTCTCTAGAATCTAGTCAAGGAATGGGAGAGGGTAGTGGTCCTTTTTGGTCTTTTCATTTAGCTTTCAATATTCAACACACATTCTCCACTTTGATTTTTCTCTAACTGGCATAAGCTTACCATCCACATTTTCTGCTATAGTGATCCCACCTTTCTTAGGCACAGCCTGGATGGGGCTCACCCATGTACTATAAAAAATGGGGTAGATTATCCCTACATCAAGCAATTTTACAAGCTCTTAGGTCACAGCCTCTTTCATCTTTGGATTCAACCGCCTTTGCATTTGGTGGGTCGGCCTTGCATCATCCTCTAGATATATCATGTGTACACAGATGGAGGGATCGATACCCCTCAAGTCAGCTATAGACCATCCAATGGCTTGGATGTTCTTCTTCAAGACTTTCATCAATGCCTCCTCTTGTTCTGGTGAGAGAATGGAGGAAATGATCACTGGGAGGGTTTCATTTGCCCCTAGAAAAGCATACTTCAACCCTTCTGGAAGTGACTTCAACTCAAGAGTGGGAGGTTCTTCAAGGGAGTTCTTTAATGGTTCAGAAATAGAAGGGAGGTCTTCACTTGCAGCCACCAAGGCTAGCTCATTCTCTTCATCATCATCATTGGGGAACTCAACTATTTTCTCTAGACCTCTACCTTGAGTGGTAGTTTGAATCCACATAGGTAGGCATTCCTCCACAATTTCATCTAGGCACTCAATGAGATAGCAATCTTCTTTAATGGCCCCTATTACCTCGGCTATGGTTGATACAACCAATCATAGTGGGAACCATTTAGAGATGACTGGTTTCCAAAGTTTCCATGCTAGGAGTGGGAAAAGATATGTCTAAGTATCTTAATGACCATCAGTTTTGTGTTAGTAAATATGGCGATGCAAAGGCTATCTCACATAGTGTTAAAAAAGTGTTGAGCGAGCATCATGAAGATGGGTCTCTTTCCATGATAAAAGAAGACTTATCTCATGCTTTCAACCTAGTGGATAAGACAGTACTACTTCATCAGGTGAGGTGGATGCATCCATATATTTCCTTGTGGGTGGATTTCTATATAGTTGGGAAGCTAGGTTATATCTCAAAGACAAGCATATTTGGTCAACCACTAGAGTGAAACAAGGTGACCCCTTAGGGCCACTTCTTTTTGGCCTTGTTCTACATCCTCTTGTCCAAGATATTAGAGACAATTATAAACTTCTTCTCCATGCATGGTACCTTGATTATAGGACAATTATTGGGGACACAAGGGAGGTGGTCAAGATGCTTGATTTCATTCACCATAGTGGTCGATGTTTGGGTCTCAAAATTGAATATTTGTAAGATTGAGATTTTTTTTTACCTACAATTAATAGTTGGAAGCTTCAACAAAGGTTGTTCCCTATAGACATTGAAAGGCCATTGCTTGGGGTGAAGTTTCTTGGAGGAACCATAGTAAGGACAAAGGTTTCATTGAGGAGTTGACTATGCAAAGGGCTATATAGGTTGGCGAACTGATGAAGCTCCTTCCACAGTTGCATGATCCACATAGTGAGATCTTCTTCTCTATTCTTGTATGGGTATTGTGAATCTTTTATTATGCCTTAGGGCATGCCAACCTATCCTCGTGGAGAAGGTATCAACATGCTTTGATGGAGGATTACAAGGGTCCGTTGAAGACATAGTTGTTTATGGAGGTCTCTTCTTCGATGACCTTCAAGGTTGTGTGGATTCCTTACCCATCCTCCTGGTTGGATTAGGATTGTAATCAACAATATAGGCCTCCTCATATACTTTTCTACTTCCAAGGCCCAATCTTTGGTGCTTCAGGACCATATTTTAGGATATAGTGGGACACACAACATGGAATCTGATTTTAACTTTTCTTTGGATTGTTTTCATGTCACAATTTTGACTTTTAACTATAATAGTATTGATCACAAGGAAACTATTCCCTCTAAAGCCCAAAATGCTTTGGTGAGTGCCCTTTTTAACAAAAGTATTGGAGACATGGAAGTCATGTTTGGCATGACCTCTAGACAAAAAGTTGTTTTCAGGTGTGTACAAGCTATTCATGCTCATGTTTTTATTCTTGTTGTTCCTATTAATGTGATAGGCTTGCATATGTCCCCAGTGGAGTATCAAACTATCCTTAAGTATCACCTTATGACACCTTTATTTCCATTTGATGAGGTTTTCCCAGTTTGTCGAAAGGCATGCTTGGACACTTTTGGGTAGCATGCAGTTCAATGTAGGGAACAAGTTGGTTTCCAATACAGACATGATGTTGATGGATATGTTCTCCATGATGTACCCAGGCACGTAGGAGTTGCTTCTAAGAAAGAGGCACCTATTAATTTTTTGTCCGGTCCACATGAAGGAAAATCAACACTTAGACTAGATGATGTCTTGATTTTTGGTTGGGTTGGAGGCAAAAAAGTATGTATAGATCTAACTACAGTTTCCCCATTGGTGGGAGTGGGAAGTGGGGCCTTCATTGCAGGATAGGATACACTCAAATACACCTCATCCAAAGTAGTCAAGCATGAGAAAGTGTGTATTGATAATCAACATGTCTTTGTTCCCTTAGTTTTTTGTACCTTTTAGTTTATAGCACTAGATGATGCAGAGATTCTTTAGAGGATTATAGAGGATAGGCTTTGTCATAGACAAAGGATTGGCAGTGCAGCTTGTTACCCATCTAAGCCAATGAATGTTGTGTTTTAGAGGATAGGATTTGTCATGGAGAAAGGTTTGGTGATGCAGCTTGTTTCCCATCTACCTTTCATCTCGATGTAATAAATTATTCATTAGTTTCCACATCTAAAGTAGACTTTGTATGTCACAGAAAAATAATTACACATGCAAAGACACATTTTCAAAATGATTTGGTTTAATAAATATTTCAAAAAATATTATTTTAACACGTTGAAACCTGATATCCTAATCATAGAAACCCTAAGTTAAATAATTAGATCTCAATGGGCTTACTTTTTAAGAAAACCCAAACATGGTGTAAGTTATATGTTGATGAACCTATGATGAGAAATTAGAGACAAACTCTAACCAATAGCCCTAAAATGCAAAGTAGATGTAGGTTATATATCTTACCATCACCCTGATAGTTGTAACACCCATTCTAACTTAACGGATATGATACAAGTCTATAAAGAGAAAAACATAGGTTAATTTCTTCATTAGTGAGGACACTTGACTTTATCAGGTTATAATAAGGGTCATGTTAAATTATGCTTAGAGGGGTAGGCATGAAATAGGACATTTTGTGTCATCAACATAAATCACATTATATAAGATACTTGTTATACATGAGTTGATTAAAAAAAATAAAGCATGATATATGATTTGAAGATCCTTATAATAATAGATAGCATGGCACATAATGTCTTCATTAGTGGGAACACTTGACTCTATTACGTTATAATTAGAGTCAAGATAATTATGTTGAGAGGGGATAGGACTTTTGGTGTGGTTAACATAAATCACATTATATAACATACCTATTTTACACGAGTTGATAAAGAAAATAATAAAGTATGATATATGATCTGAAGATCTTATAGTAATAAATAGCATGGCACATAATCACAACCCTAAATTCAACACACACATGCACACATGTACACACACACACACTTTGAGAATCCATCACTCTACACGAGATTACTAAAAACTCAAAACACAATCAATCACTAATTAACCACATAGTAGAAAAAGGGGACAATTAAAATCGATTCATTCCACCAGCATAAATAAGAACATTTACAAAAAGGCCCAACATGTTGCATATATTCATATTATGCCAAGTATCTTTTGCAACTGCTCTGTGGATCTAACTACAACATATATACAAAAAAACATGATCCACATATACCACTTGTACAAGCATCAACTTGCTACCAAAAGCTTGAGTCGATTGAAACATTATATGCAAACTTTCTCGCCCGAACCTGAGAGTATAGGGATGACTCTAGGACACACTAGAAATCTAACAACCTTCTCTATGGTTCATCACCATAGCTCCTTCTCACTGCCATGAGTCTTCTACCATTGTTGTCGTTCACATTAAAAGAGGTGACCCACAAGGAGAGACCCATGTCCTGGCGAGAGATATAACTCTCAAGAACGCTTATTGATTACAGCAGGTTATTTGATTAAATTGTTAAGCATGTTAAAAAAATTAAAATAGATAAGCATAACAATAGACATGATTAACAGGTTATATATAGGAAAAAATAAAGTTATCATCATTAGCTTGAATATCATCATATACCTTGCTAACAACATAAGAATACATAACAACATAAGAAATCTAGCGATATAAGCATAGTTAACATCCTAAGAAAGTCTAGAACCATAAACATAGACAACATCATAAGCAAGTCTAGTAGTATAAACATAGCTTACATCATAAGAAAGTCTAGAAGCATAAACATAGCTAATATCATAAGGATGTGTAGTAGCATAAGCATATCTATCAACATGAGTATATCTATCAGCATGAGCATGGCTACCTTCTATATTGAATTATACAACATCTATATATAAAATGAGCAAACAACAGTTATCATCCAATGTGAAGTGTTGTGTATAACCCTAAAAAATATAATACACTATTGGATTATGTCTTTTGTTAAGACCTAGGGAATTTGCGGTATACCACTCAATTCCGTATAATATCTAAGAGAGTCAACATCCTAAGATCTCCACCCTCGGTCAGTACGAGTGAAATGCAATGACATAACCATCAAGTGGCTAACACTAGCCCGTCCTTGGTATAAAGGTCATGACACTCCAAACCAGGGTATTCAAAACCATATCATCCATGGTATAATTGTAGTTGTCCTCAACCACATCACATACACAAATATCTAAGAACATCATCAACTGCTCTCAATATGAGGCATGACCGCAAACATCCTCTCTAACCTTGGGATTAGGATGTAAAGGATGTAAACTCACTGCACCCTGCATACTCAACAATATGTTCTCTGAGTTTCCCTTAGGAATGTTGGTTTCCCCATCCAGCAATTTGTGACACTGAATGGTTCTAAGGGATAGGGCACTACATTATTAGGGTTTCACTTGATTTGTTATTGCCAATTGAGTAAATGAAAGATGTATTAAACAAGTGGACATAGAAACCCTAATTCATTTCTAATAAGAACATGTATAACAACTCTAGAAGATATAAAATGTATGAGATACAATTCCTCATTTCAACATCATAGAATACCATTTCATTGCCATTTATGAGACCATAATTGTCATCACACCATTACATGATATAAATCATTATCACATTATTCTAGGGTACCAACTCTTGTCAACGTAAAGAGTATGACACATCCATAAGGGATCAAAACATGCCCAAGGGTCATTAAGACCATCACATCATTCCATGCATGATCATCATTATCTTTCAACACCTTGAAGAAGGTTCAACATACCATCACCAAACTTGTGATAAACATGTTCAACGTAACATTGCATTAAGAAGCTATGATGTTCACATGGTAGCATAAAAGAAAGCATCAATCATAAGGTTGTGATAACCACTTTTAACATGTCAGGGTTACAAGAAACATTAGAGAGAATATTCCTTCATCATATCACTAAAGGAAGCTAAGTATGATTAACCATCATTCCTTAATTGTGTTAAGTTCAACAAGATAGGTAGAAGTGATGTCATAAATCAACACGTCAAACTTAACCATAGGATCATCCACTTACTTAGGTCAAGGCACATCCTTCACACATACTATCCCCATCCGATCATGGATGCATAAGGTAAAATATTACCATCAAAACCTGTACCATCAAAACCTGTACCATCCTCAAGTATGAATTCATACATAACATAATATTTAACCATTGGATTGTAGCATTAAACCAAAACCATCAACACTTAGGGTTCATCAACCATTGTTTCATATAGATGCAAAACCATTGGATGTTACGTAGGAAAAACCATTGGATTTTATTAATTATAGGGAAAAGTTAAGAATACAAACTCATGGACTTAAAACCATAAATTATAAATCATCAAATCAAAACCATCAGATTAGGTGCAGCAAGAACAAGCCATTAAATTGATACTATACGTAAAACTATTAGTTTCATGGCAAATAAGACCATTGAATCATGTGCCTCAATCACCACCATTGCATCATGAGAGGCCCTAGGATTATACAACTAAAAGGGCCATATTTGATGACTTCAAAATTTCCATCGATTGTGGGCATCATCAAAGCCATCAGATGTAGCATCCGGTGCCACCATCGGTTGTGTCATCTAGTTCCACCATCACTTGTGGCATCCAGTTCCACAATCGACTGTGGCATCCAGTACCACCATCAGTTGTTTCATCTAGTGCCCCCATTTATTTTGGAATCTAGTGCCACCATTGGTTTTGGACCGTCATCCAAAGAGTTAGAGAACCATCAACCCAAGAATCAGAAGATCCATCGAGTTGTTGAACCAGAAAAGCCATTGGTTGATGACCTAGAGGGACCATCTAGTGTGGAATAAGTGGAACCATCAAATTGACCTAGTGGAGCCATCGGTTGACAAAACAAGATGAAGAATAGGTCAGCAAACCATTCTTTGAAGGACCCAAGCAACCATCATTAGGTAGGATCTAAGTCTGTCATTTGAACTATTTGAGAGGGTACCAATACCATCATTTGGTGAAGATAACATGACCATTGGTTCCATGCATAAGATAAAGCCCAAATCAACAACTAAGTATTCACCATCATTTTATGGAAAGGGACAAACCATCAGATCATGAACCAGGTGGAAATAAGCTCAAAGTACTAAGGGAAAGCCATCTTTTGTCACCTCAAAGAAACCCTAGAATCAAGGAACAAAATCCATCGACTTGAACCTCAAGAGGGAGGACTAAAACCATAATTTATCAAGCATAAGAAGGTCCAAAATGGAAGATAAGTATGGACCATCAGTTGTCACAAGAGGGTCACCCAAAACAACATCAAAACCACTCCATCAGTTTACAAAACAAGGGTGGAAATTGGCTCAAAACCCTAAATGATAACCATCTTTTGAGAGAAAACGCCATCAATTGTCTACATGCATGCACGTTCTAGAGCTTCCAATACCAAGGAAGGTTCATGCCCAAGGTTTAGGGTTCATCCAAGAAGGTAAAAACTCAAGAAATACCATACAAGCACAAACCCTAGACAAAGGTAGCATCTTTATACTTAGAACTTCATTTTTAAGCAAGAACTAGTACATGCAAGCTAGGAGTAAGAAATAAACGTGGACAAAGTTATTTAACTCACCTCTAGGATGAAGATGAATGTACAAACATCAAGGTAGAATGAGGGAAAGAAGGTGGAAACCCTATCTTGAGCACTCCACTCAGACAAGCTAGCTCCTTCTCCAAAAAGGAAGCAAACCCTGGGTCAAGGAAGCAAGAAAGAGGTGTTCTTCAAGATTTAGCACAAACTCCACCATGGGTCCAACCAAGAAGAAGAGAGAAGAAAGTAGAATAGTAAAGAAAATGAAGGAAATGTGTGAGAGCTCAGTTACTTTGGGCAAGAACAAGCCAAGGAAGCTCCACAAGCTCAAAGAGAGGGTAGATCTAAACCCTAGGTGTAGATGAAGGTAGATCGACCAAGATTCTCCTACCTTGTCTCCTTCTTCTTCACCATGAAAGGGGGATGAGCTCCAAGAAGAAAGGAAGAAGGAAGGGAGAGATAGGTGTGTAAATATCTCATTTGAAAGCAAGGAGGGAGGTATAAAAAGCTATGGATGAGAGAGGAAGGAAGGGTGAGGTGTCTAGCCAAGCTTGCCATGTGTCCAAGGTCTAAAGCATCACATACATGAAAACCAGTAGGTACATTGGTTGTGGGAGTTAGTAGGACCATATAATGTTGATTCCCAAGCTAACCATCAGCCTTTAATAGTAGGGTATCCATCGGAGCATTACCCTTTGGTTACGAGGGTGAAAACCCTAGCTCCACCATCGGTTTGCACCTCCACTTGGGGAACCACCAACCCAAGGAGCTCCAAGAGAGAAAATCATCGACCCTCACACCTAAAGGGTCCACCCTAGGATCCCAACACCATTGGATCCCATCAAACAAAGTGAAGCCATTGAGTTCCACCACTCAAGGTAGCTCATCTATGAGATGGAAACCCTAACTAAACCCTAGAAAGATATCACCACCAAACCAAGGTGTAACAAGGCACCCCATGGAACAACTAAGTCAAGCATGATATAAACACATGTAAGGAACAAAATTCGTTTGAATAATTTCAAGAAAAACCCTAGATATTGATAAATTGCATAAAATTCCAAAACAAGCATATAATTGCATAACTTGCTCAAATAGTGTCCAAATTGGACCAAACTTGAAACTTAACTTTGTAACATGATATCAAGGAACAAATTAGGGTTATATTAAGGATTTAAGAATCCAATTATGGTAAGAAAGCATGTTCAACAGGTCAGGGATCTCACAACCATAAACCCCTAACAAGGATTTCGCCCCTGAAATCCAAGGCCACAATGATGGGTACCTCCTATGCACCTAATACAATAACCTCCACATGGTTACTTCCATCTCATTATGATGTCACAACACTTATAATAGAATATCATGTTCTTCTCCCTCAACTTCTATGTGTCATCTTGGGTCAACATAGAAAACCGTCACAAAAGAAACATCCTCAACCAACTCCACCTCCATTGCCTGTATCACTTGTCCTGTACCAAGGTGATACTTCCTCATCATGGAACACAGAAACTATTGTGCAATCTATGAAACTCTAGTAGTAACTCTAACTTGGAACTCTATCTATTATCCTAAACTATTTCCATCTATTGCTGAATCACTATGTCCTTCATTGTGGTCCGTCATCTCAACACATCTTTAGAAGCTATTACTTTACATGTTCCTTAACATTCAAGGAGTGTCTTGTATCCCCCCCATAAGATGCTTTAAAAGGAGTCATGTCTATTCTCCTCTGATAGTTGTTGTTAAGAAAACTTGATCGATCTTAGGTGGACATCTTTTATCTGTCAAAAACTTTAAGGCATATGTTCTTAAAAATATTCTCCAATCATCCACATGATTCCTTCCAACTATCCATCTATCCAAGGTTGTGTCGAACTTCCACAGTGTACTTGCATGCTTCTACGGTTTCTCCTTGACTTGTTGGCAAATGTACACTTGACCGTACCTGTGTCATACCTTGTTGTGATACTCTGATCTGACGTCCTCCATTATGGTACCATCCATTTATATGCCTTTGATCTAATGTAGTGATGTTGGTCTGAGTTGTGTTTGTGTCAAAAATCTTGACAACAATGATTTTTTTGACTATACATCCTTCTATTGTAGAAATGCTAGCTTGTCTATTTTCATGTTGCGTAGAAGAGCATAACCATGCCTTGCTTGCAGTTGTTGATGAAGACCACTTCTGGTTTAGTGCATCAACTTCCACATCCTCCTTTCTGGTTGTCCATTTATTACACAATAATAATCATGTATTGGCACATATCCCAAACCATTCATTGAAGCATTACAAAAGACAATGTATCCTTCACTTTTTTCTGGCAGCACTATCACTGGAACACTTGTAAACTTCTCCTACAACATCTAGAAAGAACACTGACACCAACACTAACACTTGTCATTCCATACAAGAAGAAACACCTTTCCTTGTCAACCTTGTTAGGGGTAAAGCAATGGTTCTAACGTTCTGAGTGGACTTTCATGTAGTGTCATGCTAACCTTAAGAGGCTTCCTCGCTCAGTCGGTGTCTAGGGCTTCTCCCACTTCACCACAGCCTAACCTTAGTTGGATTTACACAACATACTTAGCAAATGTATCTTAACTGCAAGAATACACTTTAGTAAACCCCGAACTCACTCCTGCTGAACTTGAATCATAGTTGTTGATGCTTCAACAATCCTAGGGTTTAGTGGAGATGGTGACCATGCTACTGACCATATCTAAAGTACATTGAGATGTTATCAATAAAACTTGATACAACTCATAAAGACATTACCTGAGCACTCTATTTATCAAGTCCATAAATGTCTATGATGCATTGGTTAGTCTAAATGGAACAAACATGAACTCCTAGTGACCATACTATTGATGTCATTCACTCTAATTCTGATTTGATGATATCTCAACTTCAAGTCTATCTAAAGAACACTATAACACTCATAGATTGATCAATAAACCATATATCCTTAGTAGTGGTCTTGTACAACTGTCAGTAGCCCATATACAGTGGAGAAATCTTTTCAAGATCACAAACTAGATAATTAGATGGTGACTAGTTGCAACCCTAAAGGAAAACATACATATGTTTCAAAATTTATATATGGAACTAGTCCAACACATTGGCTTAACTAATCACACGTACCCACAAGTGCACGGGGTCATGCTATAATATAGGCAAGTGGAAAGAGTAGGGTCGATCCTCAGGGTGAGATGGGTCGTTGTTGGTATATATGCCTAGAGATCCAATCATATGATGATTGGGATATAACATTAGATACCTAATTTGATAATAACAAAGACAAGCTTCCAATTTATTTGTATATTCAGTTATGAGATAATGAATTACAAAATAAATGTCTACAGAATGATATTACTCAAAGATGTATGTCTTCAAGTATGTGACTTGGAAGAATGAGATGATACAAATGTTAAGAGTATATACATTCTCATTATGTCTCTAATCAGTTGTTATTATGGAAGGTAGATAGACAACAATAACACAAGATCAGAGTGTGAGTTGGTTGACGATTGAATCTCATTGGTCATGATATGTTAATATCAAACCAAGCACATAGATACATGTTAGAGAATAGTGTATCAGATAGACCCACAATGAGACTGACGTATGGAAGCCATCATCATGGAATTCATAGTCAACCTCAAAGAGATGGTGGTGATTGTGGTTCTTAGACCTAAAATCATTGCACTCATCACATGTCATTGGGTACATTTTGACATCATCAAATGCATTCCTAAAATATGGGTTGTTGTAATGGTGATGATTGGGTGACTTTGACATATGGGGACTGATTGTGAGTGATAGATATGGGATTTGTCCCTCCAATAGGAGTATGATATCCAGGGCCTCTTGATTAGAGAGACTGAGAGAAGTATTTCAATATGCATGTGAGTCAATGTGTGATATTGAGCTTACATATATCTCATGCAGCCTTCTCTGGTTCAAGGAATAATATTGTATAATAATGAGGGCTACTGGTCCATGCCTCTAGTTCAATATGGATATCAGTGACAAAGGAACTATACAAACACTATAACACCATACACAGATTGTAGGTTGAAGTTTCTCCCCAACTTTCCATTCACTTGGGTAGAATGATGTGCGACTAGGCACAACTCTTTTCTTGTGATGTAATAAGTTGTTATGGACATTCACTGCTAACGTGACATGGGACCTATAGGGTCACACACATAGGAACTCATCTAGAAAAGGAGTTTTATTTTGAATGGTAGTTGAATTGATTACTAAAATGTTTAGGTGTTTCAATTCACACAATAGATCAGATGACTAGACCGAAAAATGATCGGTTCAAGTGTTGAGACTATTGTTTGGAGTGTCAGGCTTATTTTATTGTACATTGGTTGGAATTCTACATGACCTGAGCTGTGAGACACCCATCTCGCTTGTGAAAAACGGCCTTCTGGATTGGTGTGAGATTTCCATCTCAGTTGCACCAAACGGCCGTCTGACCTGGGGCGAAACTCCTATCTCAGTTGCACCAAATGCCCATTTCGGGGGTATGCCAAGTTGAGTACTAATTGCAATTGAATTTCTGACATATGTGCGTGAGATGATCATCTCGCTGGGTGAGATGGCCGTTTCTTCACACGTAGGTTGTGAAACTTCCAGAAAAGTTGTAAAAAATCAAAATCTACTTGTCCTTTCCACTCCTACTTTAGTCCCGCATTGGTTGGGGATTGGGAACCCTAACCCCTCATATATATAGAGGGGTACTGGGGGCTTCCCAGAACACAACTACTACATAGACAATTGAATATCAGTTGCCTAGACAAGTGTTGTACTCTCTGGTTGTGGTAACCATGAGAGCCCAAACAAGTCCTACTGAACTAGGGAGGGATAGCCACAAGAGAGAAACAACTGAGGATCATTGTTGTGGGAGAATATGTTGGTGACTAGTACACCAATGGGAGGGACAACTCCTTCCTGTCCATTCTTGTAGAATGATAGGAGTTCTAGTTAGTCTGTCTGGATTACACTAGAGGCAGGAGTCTTTTGGCTACTACTAGGAGGGCAACATCAACTCACAGTCTGTGGCAAGATCTAAGGATCTACTACAGCAATTGTTTGTGTCTAATGTACGTGTAGGAGCAGTCATATGAGTCCTAGTGTGACTAGGAGTTGCGCAACCACCGTCCAAGATAGAGTGCGTAACTACATCAATGAGGATTATCGTTGGACTTACTCCAGGACCATGTATATCTTTTTTAAACCATCCTTCATGTTGCATAGTTATTGACACGATCTGCTTACTAATGGGAAATATGTCAATAAATTTTTTATTTCCACTACCTAACTGATGTCGTATTTCCCAAAAGTGGTATCAGAGCCACGCCAATTAATTATGTTTTGGGATAACTGATATGATTGGATTTTGGTTTTACCATGTTTATTTATTTCATGTGATGCAAATAATGTAACTGGGTTATGTGCACGTCCGTCTCAATCACCACATAAAAACCCTAACATATATATATATATATATGCAATTTACACACATCACCATATAATATATTTTGATGGTGTATATAAAGAATGGTTATGGCCAAAACCCCATATCTATGTGTGCATGGTAGTGGTTATTATTCTTGTTGTTAATCAGTCTACCTATCGAGCCTCTCTTTCCTTCCAAATATAAATTAATGCTCTTCTTATGATTTCCCCTCAAATGTAACTCAAGATTTCCCCATATACAATATAATAAGAAATATGATAGTTTTAATTTATGTTTCGACATGAGATGACGATCTGCACAAAGGTGAAATGACTGGCTTGTGATATGACCCGATAAACTGGAGGAGCAAGGAGGCCATTCCACTGGATGATGAATCGATCGATTGGTGGCCCAACCGACCATCTGGAGGTGCCCGAACGTTTCTTGGACCTATAAACCAGTCGACTATTTTAGACAAACCCAATCTAGCAACATGGAGGTGAGCTGACCGGTTCATGCGATAAACTAATCTGCTCAGATTGGTTCGAGCACATACCATCACCAATAATAGGTTGCATATGATGTGGACCATAGGTGGTAGTAATTCCTTGTGTCTCTAAGGAATTACATTAGGATAGCCATAACCATCACTTGTGTGTTTTATTTATTGCATGTTTTCATTTTTGGTTATAGCATGTATATGATACGTACTACATATGTAATGATTGGAAAAAGTATATGTATTTATACAAAATCCCTCAATTATAAATATCAAGTCTTAGATGCTTTCCAAAAGTGGACCACATGAAAAGTGGTTCCACCTCCGCGGGGTGCGCCGTCTATCTCATAGAAGTGTGTTGGTAATAGTGTAGGTTTTGCCTCAGTGGGGTGCATTATTATCATCTCAGCTTTTAGGTCAGGCTTGACTGGTGATTCTTAGAGCCTCTGGGCCTAGAAGCATGTAGATGATCATAGCAAGGAGTTGTACATATGATGCAATTGGCATGCTTGCATACCTTGATAATTGACTGTGGATGTTGGTGTAGTTTGAGTAACAGTTGAATAATTTTGGATCTTGGCCCACTAGAATATTGTATGATGGAATATTTTGAATTGATATTGAGGTTTATCAATTTGAATAAAATAGTGGGAGCAGTAGTCAATTAAAGACCTAGTTAGCATCATCAAATCTATAAAATCAAACCAAATAAAAAATGTTTTGAAAAAGGTTGCAATATTTCTGTGTAGAATCAAATGTCAAACACAAACACATTCAAATTGTGATCATTCCTTAAGAAGGACAAAATGAGATAAAGGTCCATAATTGGTTAAGGAATGTGAGAAATGGTCTCATCAATGAGAGAAAGCTCTATGTCCTTGATAGACCAATGCCAGAGAAACCAAATCCAAATGTGCCTAAGGTTAAATGGATGCTTATTGGAAGCATGCCTATGATGCCATATACATTTTAACATATACTATGTTATATGAACTATGAGTTGCATGTGCACCATGAATACATGGACATTCTCGATATGGTAACACATCTCAAGAATCATGTAAAGTAGGTATAATGTCTCCAAAGCGCTAATTGAGTACAATCTGACAAAGAAAGTTCCGGTAGAACCCCGTGTTCTCAATATGATTGGACATGTAGAATGGCTGGGATTTATTTTAGGTCAAGAGTTGACCATGAATATGATTATGCAAGCATTTCATGAATCATATAGTCAGTTTATCAAATGCTTGGCATGTTGATGCCAAAGCAAGGAAGAAGAAGGACAAATCCATGATGGTGATCAGTGGAAGTGATTCCTAGCCCAAAGGAAAGGCAAGGAAGCATTCTGAGACTAAGCTAAAGTGCAATTCATCTGCACTCAATATATGGAGAACGGTAAGTGTAAAATGAATTTGTCCTTTTTCAATTAAAGAATAAAGAAAACTGAGTGCCACCATTGTCACTTGTTTGGACATTGGAAATGAATTGTCCTCTTCATAGAGGATCTTAGGAAGAAGATAGAGATAAAGATCTCTACTTTTGGACCTAAGAAGAAGTAAGCTAGAACTATATGGAGCAAGGGTTGCTACCACTATAGTTAAAGGTTTTCATTCAAGGGAACATAATAGAATTAGTGAATTGGTATTGCGTACTTGCCAAACATCATATGCTCTGTATGACAAGAAGACTGTGATATTTTATGGTGATGCCCTATGTCTCATAAACTATACTTGATAGTTGTAAAGAAAAATATGTATGACACATATATTGAATGACTTGATGACTCAAAAATTGAATACCTATAGCACTATCATCTAGAGCACATAAATGAGAAATGCATTTCTAGAATCCATATGATGGTTATCTAGAATCTTTTAGCTAATGAATCAATAGAGACATGCATGTCTTATTTGTTGTGCAATATGACAAAAGCATATTCACTAGATGTAGTGGGAGATCGACTATTCCATTAGGACTAGTACATATTGATGTACATAGAACTTTTAGATGAATGATAAAGGTAGTTACAAATACCTCATCATATTTACTGATGTGATCAGTAGATATTGAAATATGTATTTAATAAAATACAAGTTTAGATCTCTTGAAGTGTTCAAGGAGATCATAAATGAAGTATGTAACTAAATTGGTAAAAGTATCAAGATACCTCACTATGATCGATGTCACCATGTTAATTCATGGTGAGATTATCAATAAAATCTAGCTAATCTTACAATTTCTTTTGGGCACATGCTTTAAAATAAAACAATGTACCGTCTAAAATGGTTTAAAAGTCACCATATGAGATATGGCATGGGAAGTGTACCAAGTATTCTTTTGTAGTGATTGGGATTGAAAGCTTGCACAAGAAAATAGTTTCTTAAAAGTCTTTATCCACAAATTACATGAATGTTATCTTGTTGATCACTACTTATATTCCAGCACAACAACAAAGTGTTTTTTTTACGATGGCTGAATTCCAAAAGGGAACTTAGTTCTAAAGGAATCAATGGGAGTAAAAGTAGAACTCAAAATGTTTGAGACAAACAAGAAAAACATTGAACCTAAGGAGGTACAACAAGGAACAAAGATAATCACAAACTGTTGTGGAATCTCAAGTTCCTTACGTAAACACAAAACTCATAGTTCTAGTAGAACACGCCTTAAGGTTGAAAGATTATGATATCTTATAACTCAAAAGGTCGTAAGTTGATCATAAAGATGAGTCAACAACCTACCTAGAAACTATTGAGGGACCAGAATATGAGAAATGGCTTGAGGCCATAAGATCAATGATTGACTCCATGTAAACCAATAAGGTATGACCTTGGTGAATCCACCTGAAGGGGTAAAACCCATTCGGTGCATTTGGGTCTCTGTAAGAAGACCAACATGGAAGGTTAAATAGGGTGTAAAGAGTTTCACACTAATTTAAGGTGTTGAACGTGATGAAGTCTTTCACCAGTTACTATGGTTAAGTCCATCAGGATCATGCTTGCTATTGCAACTTAGTATGACTATAAGATTTGGCATATGGATGTTGAAACCACATTCCTTAATTGGAATAATGAAGAGGATGTATATGTGACACAACCTAATGGTTTTATAAATATATTAATGCAAATAAAGTGTATAAGCTATAAAGGTCAATCTGAGGATTGAAGCAAGCATCTAAGAGTTGGAATATTCAATTTGACAAGTTATCAAAGGGTTTGATTTGAGTCAGAATGAAGATGGAATCTGTGATTACAAAAGATTTAGTGGGAGCGTATTTTATATTCCACATAACGATGGGGAATAATGTCCTTATCCTGCAAATGTTAAGACATGGCAAGGAAAATACCTTCTATATGAAGGGTTTAGGCAAAGCATCCTATGTAATAGGGATCGAGGTCTATAGATATAGATCTGGAAATCTTCCAGACCTAAGTAAGAGCACATACATTGGCAAGATGTTGAAGGATTCAACGTGAAAGACTCAATAAGAGAAAATGTGTCCATATTCCAATGAGTTAGTCTTTTAAGAGCCTAGTGTCCTAGTTCTTATGAACAATAGGGACACATGGATAGATGCCATATGCATTCACAATTTGAGATATCTTGAATGCAATGCTATGTACTTATCTCATTATCTCATATGTATTGGACATGATGAAATGATATCTAGTCATCTCATATGTATTTACATGATGAGAGGACGTATATATACCTACCTATCATCTCGTATGCATTGGACATAATGAGAGGGTATATGTCAGATACCAATGAGAGTCACTGGACTGCCATAATGAACATCCTTGTGTGGTTGTGAAGAACTAAAAGGATTGGTTCCTTGGTTATGGTAATAAGGAAGAGTTGGATGTAAAGGGTTACACCCATGCAAGCTTCCAAACTGACAAAATAATCGCAATCTAAATTTATGTTTTACATTAAATAAAAATTCTAAGCTAGAAAGAGTTATAAGCTAATGACAGTAGTTCAAATGTACAAAAGAAGTCGAGTATCTCTGTGCTATAAGAACAATAGAGGATATTGTATGGAAAAAGAAGTTCATATGGGTGAACTTATATGAGGTTCCAAACCATTGATGACACAGTAGAAATACTAATTACAACAATGGAGCTACTAGTTAGGTTGGGAATCTCAGATAGCATACTATGGCACATCAATCTCATACAAGTAGTCATACATTGAAGAGATGTGAAAATTGTAAAATACTAACTTAAGGAAAACGTTGCTAAACCCACTATAAAATTACTTACATAGTAGAAGTATGAAGGTCATGTTAGGTCACTTGGGATAAGATCTGTGGGTGATTGGCTCTAAGTGCAAGTGGGAGTATGTTGGTATATATGCCCAGAGAGCCAATCATATGATGATTGGGATATGGAATTAGATACCTAATTTGATAATAATAAAGGAAAGCTTCCAATTTATTTTGTATATTCAGTTATGAGATAATGAATTACATAATAAATGACTAGAGAATGATATTACTCAATGATGTATGTCTTCAAGTACGTAACCTGGAAGAATGAGATCATACAGATGTTAAGAGCATATATATTCTCATTATGTCCCTGATTGGTTGTTATTATGGAAGGTAGATAGACAACAATAACACATAAGATCAGAGTATGAGTTGGTTGATGATTGAATCTCATTGGTCATGATATGGAAATATCAAACCAAGCACATAGATACATGTTAGAGAACAATGTATCAGAAAGACCCATTGTGAGACTGACACATGGAAGCCATCATCATGGAAGTCATAGTCAACTCTCATAGTGATGATGGTGGTTGTGGTTCTTAGACTTAAAATCACTACATTCATCACATGTCATTGGGTACACTTTGACATCATCAAATGCATTCTTGAAACATGGGTTGTTATAACGGTGATGATTGGGTGACTTTGACACATGGGGACTGACTGTGAGTGATAGATATGGGATTTGTCCCTCCGACAGGAGTATGATATCCTGGGCCTCTTGATTAGTGAGTCTGAGAAAAGTATGTGAGTCAATATGTGATATTGAGCTTACATATATCTCATGCAGTCTGCTCTAGTTCAAGGAATAAGATTGAATAATAATGAGGGTGACTGCTCCATGCCTCTAGTTCAATATGGATATTAGTGATAAAGGAACTATACAAACACTATAACACCATACAAAGATTGTTGACTGAAGTTTCTCCCCAACTTTCCATTCACTTGGGTAGCAATGATGTGCAACTAGGCACCACTCTTTTCTTGTGATGTCATAAGCTGTTATGTGCATTCACTGCCAATGTGATATGGGACCTATAGGGTCACACATGTAGGAACTCATCTAGAAGAGGAGTTTGATCTTTAATGATAGTTGAATTTATTACTAAAATGTTTAGGTATTTCAATTTACGTAATGGATCAACATATTAGACTGCCAAACGATCAGTTCAAGTGTTAAGACTATTGTTTGGAGTGTCAGGCTAATTGTATTCTACATTGGTTGGAATTCTTCCTGACCTGGGTTTCGATACGTCTATCTTACTTGTGAAAAATGGTCATCTGGCTTGGTGTGAGATGCCCATCTCAGTTTCACCACACGCCCTCTGACCTGGTGCGAGACTTCTGTCTCAGTTAAATCGAACGTCCATTTTGGGGGTACGTCAAGTTGAGTACTAATTGGAATTTAATTGCTGACATATATATAGAACTGGAAGGTGCGAAATGATCGTCTCATTGGGGGAGACGATTGTTTCGTCACAAGAAGGTTGTGAAACTTCCGAAAAAGTTGCAAAAATTTAAGATTTACTTGTCCTTTCCACTCCCACTTTCATCCTGCATTGGCTTGGGACTTGGGACCCTAACCCTAACCCCTCTTATATATAGAAGGGTATCAAGGGCTTCCCAAAACACAACTACCACACAAACTATTGAGAATCAGTTACTCTAACAAGTGTTGTCATCTCTGGTTGTGGTAACCATGAGAGCCTAGGAAAGTCCTACTCGGATAGGGAGGGATAGCCACATGAGAGAAAAAATTGAGGATCATTGTTTTGGCAGAGTATGTTGGTGACTAATACACCAATAGGAGGGACAACTCCTTCTTGTCCATTCCTATAGGATGTTGGAGTTCTAGTTGGTCCATGTGGACTATCTAGAGGTAGGAGTTTGTTGGCTGCTCTTAGCAGGGAAACATCAACTCGCAGTCTGTGCCGAGATCTGAGGAGCCGCTGCAGTAGTTGTCTAAGTCTGATGTCCATGCAGGAGAAGTCAGATGAGTCCGAGTGTGACTAGGATCTACACAAACATTGTCCAAAATAGAGTTCACATCTACATCGATGGGGATTTTCACTGGACTTACTCCAAGACCATGTATATCTTCATAAAACCATCCTTCCCATTGCATAGTTATTGATACAATTTGTTGGTCAATGACAAATATGTCAGCAAAATTTTTTTTCCCTGCCTACATGGTGTCATATTTCCCAACAGGTACTAGAGCTAAGCTAATGTGAGCTATGTTCATATAGAGGAGTGTAGTGTTGGAGGGTTTAAAGGTTGGTTTTGATTGATTACACAACAATTGAAAGCAATTAACAACAAGAAAGAAGATAGATTACCAAAATCATATATTACCCTAAGCAGGTTAAGACTAAGAACAAGGAAACAAAATTAACAAAACTATAGCAAGAGGAACTGAACTACAATAGCAAGGAAGTTTATCAACTAAGATGCAAGCTAAGAAATAAGACAAGGAAGAGCCTAAGTTATCATTAGTTAAATAAAGAAACACTATCAAGCTCAAAAGAGCCCTAACAACTTAAGAAAGACCTAACTATCAAGAACTAAGCAATTAGCTAAGAAGTAACAAAGGCAATTAACTATACTAGCATTAACAAGATAAGAGGGCAAGGGTGGAATTTAAGCAATAAGATGGATAGGTGGGCTGCTTGGAAAGGAAACTTTGATATTAGATGGGGGATGTTACATAACAAGAAAGCTTTATATCTTCAATCTAGATTACCAAACCAAACAACCAGAAAAGTGTTATTGGAATATACCCTATGCTACTAGCTACAGAACTAGGGCTAGGTGTAATTCTAATAGGACTTGGCAAGTTTAGATTTGTAGGGTAAGTGGTATTAGGGAAATTGAGAGCCAAGGATAGGAATGGGAGTAGTGATGATGGTGTTTCACCTCATGTTACTTTCCATCTAGCCTTTAGGAAACTCTAGACAGTTGCACTAATCACACTTATACTAGCTACTTAGATCTCACACCTACTTGTAGAAGAAGGGAGTTGTATGTAGGAATAAATGGGGCTAGTTAGGGATCCACTAATTGGACCTAGGAGCCATTCCTAAGATAGCCGTATGCATTCCATTTTCCCCTAGAAGCTAGGTGTCATCAAGCATCATAAAACAAAAAATCCATGTTTAAAAGAATAAACCACATGAAAGATAATGGGAAATGAGATATAACCAAGAGGAAATCATCATAGAATGAAAATATGTTCAATACAAGTTATTTTCCCCCAACATGGTATCAAAGTAAAATTTTAACCCCAAATAACCCACCACTAGGACATGATCATACAAAAGAGAAAAGAAAGGAAAATAAAGGGGTAGAAATCCATGGAGCTCATGGAAGCTTCTTCTCCTTCACCTCCTTACTGCTGTAGAATGACCTTCCTACTCCAAGGTGGGTGAAGAGCATCGAAATGAAGGGGATTATGGTAGAAAACCTAGAAAACTTGGTTTCCATGGTGGAATGGGTGGAAATCACAAATGGTAGTCTTGAATGCAAGGGGGATGAAATGAATGCTCTAGAGTAGGTAGGAGGATGATAAGGCAGCTAACCTAGTATTGTGACTGCCACGCATGTATATATAGGTGGTGGTGGAAGCACTAGGGTAAGTAGGGGTATAGTTGGAAAATCAATGCTGAAAAAGGTAGGTTTTAGGTGGTAGAATAGTCGTTCTGGGCAGAATGACCGTGGTGGCTGATGGTTGGAACGGTCGTGGTGGGGGTGAACGGCCCTGGTGGGAAATAGAAAATGTTAGAGTGAAAGTGGTGAAATGAAGTTTGGTAGTGCGGCCGTACTGGGTAGCACAGACATGTTGGGGGCTAGGTAAAACATCCGCGTCGAGTAGCACAAATGTGTTGGGCGAGGTAAGTTGGAGGTCGTTCTACTCAGCATGCCCATTTTGATCCTTGGAAGCACGACCATGCTAGATGACAGGGCCATTTTGGGGACTTCTCAGCACGACCGTGTTGGATAGCATGACCTTTTTGGCAATGTTGTTGTAGATTTACAAAATGAAGATCATCCCTGTAACTTTTTCATTTGTGCACACAGTCGTTCCTTGACACCACAGCTGTGTTGGGGTCTTCAGTAGGATTTTCAACTTCAAACTTCATGATCCATGGACTTCTTTGCTTGAGCTTCACCCTTGTCCACTACGGGTAGGTTGAGGGAGCTTTGGGGCCTTCTTTGGACCCCTCCATAGGTGGAGAAATCCTAGAACTCTTTCCTTCTCTCTCATCCATCCAAAACATGGTCCAAGTACCTGAAAACATGCAAAGAATGTCCATAAGTACATTTGATAGTAATATGCATATTGAGGGAATTACCGTGCATTCTACTCTATTTAGATGTGATTGAGATACAAAAAGACACAAGATGAAGACCTAAAATAGGGCTGCATCACCACCCCAAACTTAAAACATACTTGTCCTCAAGTATGCTCCAACTTAATCTCTTTTTTTAATTCAATCTAGGAGCAAAGATAAAGCAACATAATGATATTTATTGTCTAAAATGAGTTCTTATAAGGAATTAGGCATGCAATTCCTATACTCTCTACTCATTTTCATTCTTTTCACATGTGAATCAGGCACATAGCAGAAGAACTTAGAATATTGATCTCCTTTCACATATGCAAGCAATGCAATTTTCATAATGTGTCGGGTAAATCATATCATGCATGAAATACATTCAAGAGGTTAGGATTACCATTTCACTTTCTAGAGCTACCTCATACATTTCATTTCACTACTCATGACTCACTTGGCTTGTGTAGGGGGATGAGGGCTAGGGCTGATTTACCATAGCCCTACTAGGCATAAAAAGAGAAGAAATGGTTATGAAAGGGAGTGGAGTGTTTTTGCACTCATCTTATCTTTGTTTGAGTGTTGTTAAATAGGAGCACCCTTTATTTTCTTTTTGATTTTTCTTTTCTTTTTATTTTCTTTTCCCTTGGTTTAGGTAGGGCATATGATGACAAGAGTGAAGCAGGGAGGTAAACGTGTGACCATCCCAAACTTTAGGGGGGTTGTCAAGGCTGATATGTGCACTTTGGAATCCTTTCATGAGGTGGAGAGGCAAGAAGATGGTGGAAGAAATGTCAGATTAAAGAGGGGTCACAAGCTATGGATATTCATGCATAATTTCACTCAAGGAAATTAGTACATGTAACATTTACCAATCAAACAAGTCATGCATAAAATGAACAATATAGTAGATTGCATCCTTTTCAGAATGAACAAGAAAACCCAAACATTCAAGACTTGCAAGAATCACCCTTTTATTCAAAACAACAATTTATTTCAAGAGGATTGGAGCACATGCAAAATTCCTACACATGACTCATTCTAGCCACAAACATCAAAATCAAGTTACATCATCCATGATTTAGCCATTTTCATCATAATAGATAGAGATTCGATTGAAACACACTTTTGGGAAAGAACATTCAAATTTTGACAAAGTTGGCCAAAATGGTGCCAATTTGCATTCAATCTCATATAAACCTACATTTAGGGAAATTAAAACATAAAGCAGCAAATCCTAGTTAAAAACACACACAAAATACCAAAACCTACATGGAAATGCAATGCATGACATGGAAGAGAAAAACGATTTTTTTTTTTGAAAATTATGCAAAAATGCATGAAACAGAGCTACATATATGCATGAATGTTGATAGGAAGAAATCTACACTAGAAAGAGTAATGTCAATCAAATAGAGATCGGGTGAGAAAACATCAATAGAATAAGCTAAGAAATGAGGGCATACCGCCCTACCACCCAAAACTTTTGAATCATGTTGTCATCAACATGAAATTAAATCTTAGGAATGATAGGCTAGACGTCACTGGTCTGGTGGTGATGGATCATGTGGTGGGCCAGCCTATGAAGGTGGGTGCTAGCAGTAGTGGCCCCAATAGTCCACCTGTGGAGGTGGGTATGTCTCTTGGTATCCAGATAGGGCTCCCCAAAAATCCTCCCCCCATTTGGGGTTTCTCTACACCTATGCATGCTTATACTAGTACATGTGGTTGATCTGATGATGGATCTACTACTGATATAACCACATGGCATGCTGATACTGGTACATGTGGAAGAATCACCTCCAACTACGATTGAATGGTTGACATGTCATATGCATTAATTGTAGGTGGTTGTACCTCAAAGTACTCATATCTCAGTCTAGTGTAGCGGGGCTGCTCAAGAATGCACTACTACCCTGGCACCTTCGTCTCTCCTCCTTCTTCAGGTAAGTCCACCAGTCATGCCATGTATCCTTCTCTAGGATGTTCCTCCTCCCACTATGCTATCAATCCTGAGAAATCTCTCGGTGGTCCCACATACATGAGCAAGGGGGCGGTATGGTATGGGAGTTCTAAAGTGATTCCAGGGTATCCGTGGTTCAAAATATAGAAGATCTTGTTGTTTCTGAGGGAGATCATTTGGGACCCTGATAAATAGCTTAAATCAACAAGCTTAGTTCCTTCTACTTTAGTAAGTCTCGCTTAATCACAGCCCACTACTTTTGCAATTGTGGTGACCATTCCTCCCATGATGAATGGATTTTTGTTTTTAGACGGAATTGTCTATAGGTGGTTAATCACCATGCTTCCTATATTAATGAAGCCTTTACTTGTGACTGTAGCCATCACAAAAAGATCCTTCTGTGAACAACATGCTTGATGTCATAGCGGCCAAAAATAGTGTATTCTAAGACCTTCTATAAATATATCATGAAAGGATTGTACACCTTGTTGGTCTTAGATTTTCCTATAGAGAATGTGCCTTGGCCTGTGATGGATTTCCACATCTTTGAATAATCCACTTTCCCATTCTTGTTGAGTCTTGCCTCATCAAAATTCTTTGCCATTTCTTGATTGGGGGCGAAGACCCCATTGAGTGGGGAAGCTCTAAGCACATGTGTGGAATCAATCAACCTGAATCTTATTGCATCCTCACCTCTATGTTGCACTTTTTCCAGCAAATTGAAGAACTCATGGGTCAACTCAAGGTAGGTTTCTTCAACCTCATTCAAGATCTAGTACAACCCACAATTTTCCAACTGACCTTTGAACGTGAATTCAATCCCTAAGGCTTGCATGGTTGCCGTACATGCATACCTAGTAGGGATCACCCTCCTTGTCAAGCATTCGAGGTAGAGAGGTTTCGTAAAAACTCTTCTTGAAGTGCCCCTCCCATATGTGGCTCCCTCAGGTTGCTTTCCAACCCACTTCATTATGTCCTCCTCTAGATTGGACAAGAAGTCCATTGTCTCATCCTCCATTTTCTCACTTTCAGTCTCATCTACCTCCTCTTCCTTATAAGTGTGTGACCCCAAACTTGTATCCAAGTTCAAGGGCACCATCTGAATGGGTGCATCCTAATCATATTGTTCAATCAACAACCGGTATATAGTGGGTTGTTCAGTGGCACGAGGGTGTGCTGATGAAGTATAGTGTCTTGCAGGAGTCAGTCATGGAGGTAGGCATGAAGACGATGCAATAGTAGCTTTCTTGGCCCTCCTCTCTCGGGCCGGTGCATCAATATCACCGAAATCAACTATTTTCTACAGCTCTTCTTCTTCCTCCTCCTCCAATTTGGGATTGTTGTAACTAGGATCCACTGTGGGTTGGCTTGAGGAGGAGCAGAGTTGGGAAGCACTCATCGATGTTGATCTCCGAAGAGACGAATTGGAGATGGAGTTGGACAGTGATGTAGGGTTGTGTGATGGCGGTGTGACATTGAATGCCTGTTTGGTGTGGCTTTTGCCTCGAGTGAGGATATTCATGGTCTTATTTACCCCTTTCTTGATTTTTTCTCATGCACTTCATCTTTGCAAGGATTTGGTGGAGGAACGAACAAAAACAACAAATTTCAAACTTCTAGGTTGTAGGGGTAAAATCTTCTTGGATATGGAGAAATAGATGGTAATGGAAGGTGGAAAATGGAGCTTGAGGTAGGGGAAGGTGAGTGAGAGGCAAAGGGAACTTGAATCTAGAGTTTTAGAGCAAGAAGAGGTGATTTGGGGGTGATTGAAGGTCACCCTAGTCACCCACCCTTGCGGAATGGCCATTCTAGTTTGTGGAATTGAACTGGAGGTCGCCCTAGTCGGCCACCCTCACAGAACGGTCGTTCTAGTTTGTGGAAATGAACTCGAGGTCGTGTTGTCTATGGAAAATTTAGGGCACTTAAGTGTTGGGCCCGGGCTAGCATGACTATTCTGACCAGCGCAACCATACTGGAAGATTCCAACATGGCCTTGTTGGTCATAACAGTTGTACTGACTAGGCCCAAAATCTAAGTTCTCATTGTTGCAAGCAACCTTTCCAGAATGGTCATTCCACACCAGCAAGGTCATGCTAGGTTCTCCATATTCAAGAATCTTTAGAAATCATCAAATCACTCCATCATTCATAATCCAATCATCACCAACAATGCACTTGATGTTCTATAAAAAAAAATCACTAAAATGTGCCTCATTTCTCAAACTTTATCTGATTTCACCTTTCTCATCATAAAAAATAAAACAAAATTGTTAAACACAAGTGTGTGTGTGCGTGTGGGTATTCTTAGAATCGTGTAAAAATAAAGAAAAAGTATCAAAAGGTGAAGGTTGTGTGCAAAAATACCCAACGTACGTGGGTTGCCTCCCACTAGCGCTTAAGTGTATGCCTTCAACTAGGCTTATTTCTTGAACTCAATCATCCTTGTGGAATTTTTAAAGCATATTTGTAGTAGATATCCCTCTCATGTGCATTTAAGAACATCTCTTCATCAAGATGGTGTTCCTCAACTAATGTTACAATATCAAAACTTTGATTGACTATATCCGGACCTACTACAACTACTACTTTCAATATTTGTCCATTGACGGTGAACTCTCTTGCTCCTTCCTTCTCACATATCACAACAACTCAGGATGGGTATACATTCTTGATTAGATAAGGTCCTTTCCATCTAGACTAAAGCTTTCCAGAAAAGAACTTCATCCTAGAATTGTACAGTCATACCCATTGTCCGGGCTCAAAATCCTTCTTGATCATCTTATCATGTAGAAACTTTGTCTTTTCTTGTAGTTTTTGGAAATTCATAGGCCTCATGCCTCATCTTCTCAAGCTCATGTAGTTTCAACTTCCTTTTCAATCTGGCAGTGTCTCCATCCATATCCATCGCTTTCAAAGCCCATAATGCCTTGTGTTGCATTTCCATAGGTAGGTGGCAACTTTTTCCATAAACAAGTTTAAATGGTGTGGAGCCAATCGGGGCTTTGAATGTAGTCCTATCTTCCCACAAAGCTTCATTGAGACGTAAAGACCAATACTTGTGGTCCGGCCTCACCGTCTTCTCAATAATGAGCTTTATCTCTCGATTAGCTAACTCAACTTGACCACTCATTTGAGGGTGGTATGGAGTAGCCATGTGATGGTTTAGTGCATGTCTTTTTAACATCCCCTCAAAAGTTTGATGGATGAAATGGCTTCGACCATCACTAATGATGGCCTGTGGTACACCAAATCGGTTGAAGATGTTTGACTTTACAAAATCACAAACCACTTTATGATCATTGGTTCTAGTAGAAATAGCTTCAATCCATTTTGATACATAATCAATGGCCACCAATATGTATAACAATCCAAAGGAGGGAGGAAACGGAGCCATGAAGTCAATTCCCCAAACATCAAACACCACAACCACAAGAAGGGGTGATAGAGGAATCATGTCCCTCTTGGAGATAGTACCCACCTTTTGGCACTTCAAACCGCACTTGTAATATTCATGAGCATCTTTGAACAAGGTTGGCCAATAAAATCACTTTGAAAAATATTGGCGGTTGTACATTTTCCGCTGAAATGACCTCCACATACACTAGAGTGGCACATCGCTAGCATCTTTTGCTGCTCAATTTTTATAACACAAATATAATGAGTTGGTCGGGACAATATTTGAATATATGTGGGTCATCCCAATCATAGTTTTTCACCAAAGCAAACAACCTCTTGCTCTCTTCCCTTGTCCAAGTGCTTGGTATCCTCCCACTAGCTAAGAAGTTAGCTATGTACTTGTACCATGGTCTTTGGGTGGATGAAAGTAAGAAAAGCTTCTCATGTGGAATTGTTTCCTTGATTCAGTTCCTATCATCATACGGTGTTTCAATGTGGGAGAGATGATCAGCTATAGAATTTTTGACTCCCTTCTTGTCAACAATCTCTAAATCAAACTCTTGGAGCAATAGAATCCATCAGATCAACCTTGTCTTAGAATCTATCTTTGACATAAGATATTTCAAGGATGCATGATTCGTATATACCACCACCTTATTTTCTGAGAGATAAGAAGGAAACTTGTCAAGAGAAAAAATCACAGCAAGCAATTCTTTTTCTGTGGTAGTGTAGCTCCTTTGGGCTTCATCAAGAGTCTAGCTTGCATAGTAAATGGCATGTGGAATCCGACCAATCCTTTGGCCCATCACAGCCCCCACTTCCATATCCGACACATTATTCATGATCTCGAATGGGAAGGAGAAATATGGGGGCTGCATGATAGGAGCAGAGATGAGTGTGTGCTTCAAGTGCTTGAAGGCTTCAACACACTTTTCATCAAAATTGAATTCCACATCTTTTTCAAGAAAGTGGCAAAGCGGTCTCGAGATTTTACTAAAGTCTTTGATGAAACTGTGATAGAAACCCGCATGCCCCAATAATGATTGGACATGTCTAACATTGGAAGGAATAGTGAGAGTGGAAATTAGGCCCACTTGGCCTTATCAACCTCAATGCCTGCTTTGGAAACTCGGTGACCCAAAACAATGGCTTCAGGAACCATGATGTGACTCTTTTCCCAAGATAGCACCAAATGAACTTTGACACACCTTTCAAGCACAACTTCTAGGTGGAGTAAACATTCATCAAATGTCTTACCAAACACTAAAAAATAATCCATGAAGACTTCAAGTGATGAATCAAGCATATCAGCAAAGATGGATATCACACATCTCTGAAAAGTAGAAGGAGAATTGCACATCCCAAATGGCATCCTCTTGTAAGAAAAAGTACCACTTGGACAAGTGAATGTTGTCTTCTCTTAATCAATGAGATGAACAACTATTTGGAAGTAATCAAAGTACCCATCTAAAAAATAGTAGAAACTATGTCCAACTAATCTCTCCAAATCAAGGAATGGGAGAGGGTAATGATCTTCCTTGGCATTCTCATTCAATTTTCTATATCCCACCAACATTCACTACTTCTATTGCTCTCTCATGAGCATCAATTCTCCATCCTCATTCTTGATGACCATGATTCCACCCTTCTTGGGTACAACTTGGATGGGACTCATCTATGGGCTATTAGAAATGGGATATATGATTCCAACATCAAGTAGCTTCATGACCTTTTTTCCTACAACTTCTTTTAATTTTGGATTTAACCTTCTTTGCAATTGAATGGTTGGTCTCGCATCATCCTCAAGGTAGATTTTGTGGACACAAATGGAGGGGTCAATACCCCTCAAATTAGCAATGGACCATTCGATGGCCTAAATGTTCTTCTTTAAAACCGTCATCAAAGCATCTTCTTACTCTGGAGAAAGATAGAGGAAATGATCACCGGAAGGGTGTCATTGGAGCCTAAGAAAGCAAATTTCAGCCCTTTGGGAGTATACTTGAGCTCAAGAATGAAAAGCTCTTCAAGGGGATTCTTCAATGGTTTAGAAATGGATGGGAGGTCCTCACTTGCAGGCACTAAGGCCAACTCTTCTTTCTCATCCTCATCATCATCATCATCGGGAAATTACAAAATAGGCTTAGACATCTACCTTGTCTGGCAGTCTGAATCCATGTAGGTAGACATTCTTCTACAATGTCATCAAGACATTTAATAAGATAAAAATACTCTACTGTAGAACCTATCACCTCATATGTTATGACCCATTTCAATGTTAATCAGTAAGTATCATTATAACAACATCATTAAGTTTATTAAGCTAAGCTAAGTGCTTAAATGTGATTAGAGTTTTGATTATCTGATACAAGCTAATTGGCATGATTTTATACCTTGGGGTTGTATAGGATCTCACGCTTGAAAAGTTGCAAAAAGAATCGTGTTATTTAGACCTTCGAGTCAATAGTTATGACCTTTTTAAATTCCAGGGTAGATTATGCAATTTTTTCCATTTATTTGCTTTATAAACCTTCTTTCTTATCTCTTCTTCCTGATCGACATTCTGATATAATACAAACTGCATAAAGAGGCACCCCACAGCAGCACTCGACCGGGAAATAGAAGGGAACCCCACAGGGCGATTTTAGGGCGATTAAGCAAGAAACCAAGCTCCCTCCACCTCCGTCCTGCTTTCCCCTTCTTCTTCCTTGCCTAATTGAGGCCAACTTGCTGGGTGGCACCCTACCTGCAATTGTATCGTAGCACAGAGTTGCGACCAAGATGCAGCCAACAGCCAAGGACTCGTAGGGTGTGGCCAACACTTCGAATCGGTGCCATGGACTTCGGCCAAGTGGTCTAAACAAGAACTCGCCGCCAATTTAGCCCTGGAGCAACACGTAGCCAAGGTTTACGGTTGTTTGTGAAGCTGCTATTGCATCAGGTTTGTGAACTGGAAAAAATCCCAAGGTAGAAGACAATCGAATTTTCTCGGAAACTGGTCTCTAAATGCAATTCCAGACGAATCTAGACATCCCGAACCACTGTGAGTAGCGTTTCAGTCACATGATTTAACTCTGGTGTTTCGAAATTTTTGGTTAATTGCACGTTTTTCGCTATTAACAATAGTTATTAGGTATTGGGCTATATTTGGCGTCGTATGATTTTTTATTTCATAAATCACTTCTTTACGCTTTAATATGATCTAGTTTAGCATCTGATCAGTGTGGATTGGACCACTGAATTTACATGGTTCATCGGAACCTAAATTGTTCAGTGTGAATGTAGAAATTAGAAATACATGACTGATTATGGTATGGTTTGGGTATAAACCCAGGAAATACAGATTTTGTAAATTATCAGATGCATGATTTCAAAGAAAGTATGATAACATTAAAAATATGCAATAAAACTTAGTTGCATGCTCCCTATTATGTTTAATGTAAATGGATTTATATTTACATGAAATGGCACATTTCTCTCAGATATTATTAGAAATTCTCAATTATTGTTAATGATTCGAGTTATGATATGTAAGTAACTCTTAATTGAGTTATGTGATGCACAAACCAGGATTAGGGTTAATGTGCACGTTCTTCGAGAAATTTTAGATAATTGACAAAATACTACGGATGATTTCTTATATGTGAAGTAAATTACTCTTATCAGTGCAATAAGATGTTCAATTGCATGAATTCAGTATGCATGTGCCAAATTGACATGAGTTTGGGTTATTTATGAATTTTAAATCTGCATGTATGCATGATATAAGGATTACTCAGTATTTACAATGGCTTTAAGTATACTGCTCTGTCAGTTCTAGAAAGATATCGTATTGTGATTTGAACTAAAATCAAACAGATGAGGTATCATAGAAATACCAAAGTCCAGAACAAGTAAAAGAGAGATTACAATGTAGTAAGACATTTTCTAGAATAATAAACTATTAGATTAAGGGCCCTGACACTATAGAACCCCTTTGTGAGGTCTACGCCTTAGGGGTGAAATGACCTAACCTTGGAAGTGTCCAATATACGGGGGTCGGATCTCGTATCCAACACTAACTAGAGATAGGATCCTGGTGGTACAAGAGTACAGTTTGTAGTGTCTAACATCAACCACAGACAGGATCCTGGTGGCTCTAGAATATAGAAAAGCCATGTAGTATCCAACATCAACTAGAGACAGGATCCTGGTGGCACTAGAGTAATAAATGGCTTGACTCTCCACCTGTGTACTCAGTTAGAGGAGTCCAGTTTACATCACCATTAGATGTTGAGGCCAGAGAGCCAGAGTTCCTGTAGCAGACCAGGACAGCAGTCAGACATAGCTATCCTGGGGTGTTAGCTAAGTCTTGTACAGTGCGATCGTAGTTCGCTATGAGTCTTCATATGTAGAGTACACTGTATATGATCCGGGCATAAGATAAAATATGTTCATATAGGTTCACAAAGTTTTTATAAGTTAAAGAGTTAAGAAAGATATGAGTTAGCTTCACAGCAGTTGTTCTTTAAGTGGAATTTTAGTATTTTTTGTTAATTAATTGTATTTATAGCTTTGCATTATTATTATCATAATGAAATGTGGACATCATCTATTATTTAAACTAAATTGCTTAGACCTACTCAGTGTAGTATTTCTCATATATTATTCTAAATAATAAACACAAATGAGTTTTTCTATGATGGTTGAGTGAAATTCTATTCACTGATCCAGTAGCTCACCAACCTACTGAAACATTTTTCAGTCAACGTCAGCACGAGGAGGCTGAAGAATCGTATCACCCGAGTACATAGAAGGTAGTTAATAGTTAGTTAGAGGTCTCTTAGTCTTTTCCCCTTGGTCCTTGGGCATATGGTGGGTTAGAGAGAGAATGTGGTAAAATATGTAGTTAGTTTTCAATTATATGTTGTGTTTTATAGTATGCATGAGAAATGTAATATGTCATGTAAACTTGTTTTTCTTCTTAGTATGGTTAATGGAAAGTTGCTTCCGTAGTTTTATTTTAATTCGATGTTATTCAAGTTTTATGGTTTTCATTTAAGTTAATCTAAGTGATCAAGGAAGGAAAAAGTTAAGAGTGGTTTACCGAGGGTGACTCCCTGGTCTTCGGGGATATTAGAGATGGCACGGAGGTCAGGGCGTCTCAACAACTTTGGTATTAGAGCATAGGTTGAGTACATAGATACTCTAAGTCAAGGTCAGGGGATGATAAGAGACCAATAGGATTAGGACTTAAGTATCTTTCTTCTAACTGTAGTTTTCTAACAGGAAATATTCTGTTATACTATTGCAGATGGCGGAAAGAGGACGTGGTCATGAGGACCAAGCTGAGAGCCACATTGGATCTAATCCTCAGGAGATGGGTCCAGGTGGTGGTGAATAGGTGGATGAGGTAGCGAGAATGTACATAATGTTTCTTGAAACCAAGGAAAAATATAAGTTAGATAAACAAGCTTCTACCTCGAGTAGCAAGGATTTGATGAGATCCTATGAACTGGTAAAGAAGCTTGGAGGTACTGAGTTCACTGGAACTACAGACCCTGTAATGGAAGATGAATGGATGAGGTAGATTGAGAAAGTGTTTCGTCTGATGGAGCTTTCTGAGGAAAGGCAAATCAATCATGCAGTTTATTTACTTAAGGGTGATGAAGAACTCTGGTGGCGTGGGGTGGAAGATAAAAGGAGAAATACGGTACTGACTTGGAAGGATTTTGTTGATGAATTTCATCTTAGTTACTACCCACCTACCTTTCTGAATGAGAAGATAAGACAACTGTAGAATATCAGACAAGGCAATATGTCACTGGGAGAGTATGAGGAACACTTCACTAGGTTGGTAAACTTCTGCCCACAGCTCGTTCCAAATGATGTGGAAAAGTGTAGAAGGTTCCAGGAGGGATTGAGGTCTGAAATCCGGCATACTGTATCTGTTATTGGCCAGAGAAAAAGAGAGAACTTTGGAGAATTTTTGGAGGCAGCGAGAAGTGTAGAAGAGTCAGTTAACACTGATAAGAAGATTGAGCTTAGGAAAGATCTGGGGACTTTATTGAAGAGGACAAAGTAGTGGTGGATACATAGGAGGTGGTGGTTTCTTTTCAAAGATAGGACAAGGACTGGGCTGTTTTGGTAGACAAGGATCTAGTTTTTCATCAAGTGGAGGAAGATCCAGTTCTAGAAGAGGGGGTACACAGCCTACATGGACACCTCCAACTAGTCATCTGGATCATTAGTTTCAGTGATAGGACTGCCAAAGAAAGAGATATTGATGTGTGAAATTTGTGGGAAGCCACACTTTGGTCAGTGTTGGGGTGCAGATTTCTAGGGTTGTCACAACTGCAGATAGGTGGGACACTTTAGAAGGCAATGTCCTCAGCTTCAGCAAATAGCATCACAGGGTTCCCAGACATAGTATCAGAATGTGCCCAGACAGGCTCCAGCTGGAGGACCCAGTTCTTCTATAGTTTAGGTTCCCGAGGTGGTGTAGCACCTAGTGGAAGGGAAGGACAATGTGGACACCATGGGAGAGGAAGAGCTTTAGGACGCTTCTTCTCTCTGACACCACAAGAAGGTATTGTTTCTTCTCGAGTAATTATAGGAGAAATGCTTTTCTTTAATAGCATGTCAGTTACAGTTTTGATAGATCCTGGTGTGACTCACTAATTTATACAACGTTCCTTAGCTTGCGAGCTTAACCTGTTAACACAAGAATTACCAATTGAATTGTTTTTCAGGGTTCCATTAGGTGAACCGACAGTGTTGACAAAGTTTTGTCCTGGATGTTTGTTGACTTTTGGTGGTTACACCATTGCGGTTAATCTAATACCCCTGGATATTAACTCTTTTCAAGTTATCTTGGGTATGGATTTCCTAGAAATGTATCGAGTTCAACTTGATTGTTGGAAAAAGGAAGCTATCTTTCAACAGAGTGGATTTTCTTGTGTCTTTTCTAGAGACAGGAAAGTCTTACCTACATGTATCATATCAGTTGTTGTAGATGATAATATGTTACAGAAAGGTTGTGAGGCATTCTTGGCACATGTGGTAGATACTAGAGCATAAAAGAGCACAGTCAGCCTATGGGATGTGCCAGTGGTCTGTGAGTTCCCAGATATTTTTTTAGATGAGTTTCCAGGTCTACCTCCTGAAAAGAGATAGACTTTGAGATCCAAGTGTTGCCAGATAGTCAACCTATAGCGCTGCCAGCTTACACGATGGCACCTACAGAGTTGAAGGAACTCAAAATCCAGTTACATGAATTACTAGGTAAGGGTTTTATTCTACCTAGTTCTTCACCATGAGGAGCTCCAGTTTTATTTCTAAAGAAGAAAGATGGTACTATGAGATTATGTATAGACTATAGACAGTTCAATAAGATCACTATCAAGAATAAGTACCCATTGCCAAGGATAGATGACTTGTTTGATCAGTTGCGTGGAGCGACGATCTTCTCGAAGATAGACTTGAGATTTGGATATCATCAGTTGAGGATAAAGGTTTCAGATATTCCTAAGTCAGCTTTTAGAACAAGATATGGGCATTATGAGTTTCTAGTCATGTCGTTTGGACTGACTAATGCCCCAGCCACTTTTATGGATATGATGAACTAGATTTTCAAGATGTTCTTGGATCAATTCATAGTGGTTTTCATAGATGATATTCTGATTTATTCCAGAGATGATGAGCAGCATAAGCAACATCTGAGGATAGCATGACAATTGTTGAGACAACATCAGTTATATACTAAGTTCAGTAAGTGTGAGTTCTGGTTAGCTGATGTGTCTTTTCTTGGACACATCATCTCAGGAGATAGAGTAAGTGTTGACCCTAAGAAAGTCGAGTCTGTTCTACAATGGGAGCAGCTTAAAACTCCTACTGAGATCAGAAGCTTCTTAGGATTAGTAGGTTACTATAGAAGGTTCATCCAGAACTTTAGTATTATAGCGTCACCTCCGACACGCTTAACGTGGAAGAATGCATTATTTGTCTGGTCAGACATCTGTGAGAAGAGTTTTCAAATCTTGAAAAAGAGGTTGACTACAACATCAGTGTTGACCCTGCCCGAAGCAAATAAGGGCTACACAATGTTTTGTGATGCTTCCAGGAGAGGTTTAGGTTGTGTGTTGATGTAGGAAGGCAAAGTAGTAGCTTATGCATCTAGATAGCTTAAAAAGAATGAGGAGAATTATCCGACACATGATTTGGAGTTAGTTGTTGTAGTTCATGCTCTTAAGACATGGTGTCACTATCTTTATGGTGAGGCATGCCAAGTGTTTATAGATCATAAGAGCTTGAAATATATCTTCACCCAAAAAGATTTGAATCTTAGACAGCGAAGATGGTTAGAATTGATCAAACATTATGATGTGACGACATATTATCACACTGGAAAGGTGAATGTGGTAGCAGATGCCCTCAGTAGGAAGTCAAGTTCAACAGTTGATGCATTCTCTATGGCATGTTTCAAGAGAGACCTGCTAGTAGAAATGTGGAAGTTGAACTTAGACTTAGGGGTGACATAGGAGAGTGGTTTGATTACACAGATGCAAGTCAAGCCTACATTTTATGATCAAATTAAGGAACTTCAGCAGAATGATAGTGAGTTACAGCAGATCATGCATGATATGACAAAGGGAAAAAGACCATAGTTCAAGTTTTTAGATGATGGTTTGTTGTATCAGCATGACAGCTTGTGTGTACCTAGAGACAGTGATTTGAAAGAACAGATTATTTAAGAAGTGCATACGTCGATGTATGCTATGCATCCGGGTAACACTAAGATGTACATGAATCTTAAGGAGTTGTACTGGTGGTCAGGTATGAAAAAGGATGTAGTTGAGTACGTGTCTAGATGTAGTGTGTCCCAGCAGGTTAAGGCTGAGCATCAGAGACTTGTAGGTACTTTGCAATCTCTTCCTATACCAGAATGGAAATGGGAACATATCACAATGGATTTTGTGATAGGGTTGCCCAGGACACCTAGAGGTTGTAACTCGGTATGGGTGATTTTGGATAGACTGACTAAGTCTTCTCACTTTCTTCCTGTTAAGTCAACCTTTGATGTCCCAAAGTTGGCCAAGATATACGTGGACGAAATAGTCAGGTTTCATGGTATTCCAGTTTCAATTATATCTGATAGAGATCTTAACTTCACATCCAGGTTTTGGAATCAGCTGCATCATGCTTTGGGCACAAAGTTAAGATTCAGTACAACTTTTCACCCGCAGATGGATGGTTAGTCAGAGAGGACCATTCAGACTCTAGAGGACATGCTGAGAGCATGTGTCTTGCATTTCAATGGAAGTTGGGAAGAACACTTGAGCCTTATAGAGTTTGCATACAATAATAGTCACCATTCCACTCTTGGTATGGCCCCGTATGAAGCTCTGTATGGTAGAAAGTGTAGATCACCCATATGTTGGTATGAGGTAGGTGAAAAGTAGATTCGTGGACCAATGATAGTGGATTTGACCATTGAAAAGATTACTGTGATCAAAGAACAGTTGAAAGCTGCACAGGAAAAGAAGAAGAGTTATGCTAAGAAGAGACATAGACATCTTGATTTTGAGGTTGGTGACGAAGTGTACCTGAAAGTTTCACCATGGAAGGGAGTGCTAAGGTTTGGTAAGAGAGGCAAACTGACTCCTAGGTTTATGGGCCCGTATCCTATCATTGAGAGGATTGGACCTGTAGCCTATAGGTTGGAATTGCCATCCGAATTGGCTAATTTACATGATGTGTTCCATGTATCGATGCTGAAGAAATGCTATCTTGGTATAGAGAAGATAATGGACCCATAACCTGTACAACTCAGATCAGATGTGTCCTATGTTGAGGGACCAATACAGATAGTTGATCGGAGGATCAAGAAACTCAAGAATCGTGACATACCATTAGTGAAAGTTTTTTGGAGGAATCATAACCTAGAGGAAGCTACGTGGGAGCTTGAATCTGAGATGTGTAACAAGTTTCCTTTTCTCTTTTAGGAATTTTGGGACAAAATTCTTATAAGGGAGAGAGATTTTTATGACCCATTTCAATGTTAATCAGTAAGTATCATTATAACAACATCATTAAGTTTATTAAGTTAAGCTAAGTGCTTAAATGTGATTAGAGTTTTGATTAGCTGAGACAAGCGAATTGGCATGATTTTATACCTTGGGGTTGTAGAGGATCTCGTGCTTGAAAAGTTGCAAAAGCAATCATGTTATTTAGACCTTCGAGTCAATAGTTATGACCTTTTTAACTTCCAGGGTCAAATATGCAATTTTTCCCATTTATTTGCATTATAAACCTTCTTTCTTATCTCTTCTTCCTGATCGACATTCCAATAGAATGCAAACCGCCTAAAGCGGCGCCCGACATCAGCACTCGACCGATCTGTAGAAGGGAACCCCACAGGGTGATTTTAGGGCGATTAAGCAAGAAACCAAGCTCCCTCCACCTCCGTCCTTCTTTCCCCTTCTTCTTCCTTGCCTAATAGAGGCCAACTTGCTAGGTGAAACCCTACCTGCAGTTGTATCGCAGCACGGAGCTGCGGCCAGCAGCCACTGACTCGTTGGGCATGGCCAACTCTTCGAATCGGTGCCATGGACTTCGGCCAAGAGGTCTAAACAAGAACCCGCCGCCAATTTAGCCCTGGAGCAACACCTAGCCAAGGTTTTCGTTTGTGCGTGAAGCTGCTGTTGCAGCAGGTTCATGAACTGGAAAAAAAGTCCAAGGTAGAAGACAACCGAATTTGCCCAAAAACTGGTCTCTTGACGCAATTCCAGACGAATCTGGACATCCCGAACCACTGTCAGTAGGGTTTCACTCACCTATCATGATTTAACTCTGGTGTTTGGAAATTTTTGGTTAATTGCACGTTTTTCACTGATAACAATTATCAGGCATTGAGAAGTATTTAGTGTCGCCCGATTTTTTATTTCATAAATCGCTTCTTTACACTTTAATATGATCTAGTTTAGCATCTGATCAGTGTGGATTGGACCAGTGAATTTACATGGTTCATCGGAACCTAAATTGTTCAGTGTGAATGTCGAAATTAGAAATACACGACTGATAATGATACATTTTGGGTATAAACCCAGACAATACATATTTTGTAAATTATCAGATGCACGATTTCAAAGAAAGTATGATAACATTAAAAATATGCAATCAAACTTAGTTGCATGCTCCCTGTTATGTTTAATGTAAATGGATTTATATTTACATGAATTGGCACATTTCTCTCAGATATTTTTAGAAATTCTCAATTATTGTTAATGATTCGAGTTATGATATGTAAGTAACTCTTAATTGAGTTATGTGATGCACAAACTAAGATTAGGGTTAATGTGCACGTTCTTCGAGAAATTTCAGATAATTGATAAATACTAGAGATGATTTCTTATATGTGAAGTAAATTACTCTTATCAGTGCAATAAGATGTTTAATTGCATGAATTTAGTATGTATGTGCCAAATTGACATGAGTTTGGGTTATTTATGAATTTTTAATCTTCTTGCATGCATGATATAAGGATTACTCAATATTTACAATGGCTTTGAGTATACTTCTCTCTCAGTTCTAGAAAGATATCATATTGTGATTTGAACTAAAATAAAACAGATGAGGTACCATAGAGATATCAAAGTCCAGAACAAGTAAGAGAGAGATTACAATGTAGTAAGAGCTTTTCTAGAATAATAAAATATTAGATTAAGGGCCCTGACACCGTAGAACCCCTTTGTGAGGTTTGCGCCTTAGGGGTGAAATGACCTAACCCTGGCAGTGTCCAGTATATGGGGGTTGGATCTCGTGTCCAACACTAACCAGACACAGGATCCTAGTGGCATGAGAGTACAGTTTGTAGTGTCCAACATCAAATAGAGACAGGATTCTGGTGGCACTAGAATATAGAAAAGCCATGTAGTATCTAATATCAACTAGAGACAGGATCCTTGTGGCACTAGAGTAATAAATGGCTTGACTCTCCGCCTGTGTACTCAGCTAGAGGAGGAGTCTAGTTTACGACGCCATAGGATGTCAAGGCCAGAGAGCCAGAGATCCTGCAGCAGACCAGGACAACAGTCAGACTTAGCTATCCCGGGGTGTCGGCTAAGTCTTGTATGGTGGGATCGTAGTTTGCTACAAGTATTCATATGTAGAGTACACTACATATGATCAATGCATAAGATAAAATATTTTCATATAGGTTCACAAAGTTTTTATAAGTTAAACAGTTAAGAAAGATATGAGTTAGCTTCACATCAGTTGTTCTTTAAGTGGAATTTTAGTATTTTCTGTTAATTAATTGTATTTACAACTTTGCATTAATTATTATCATAATGAAATGTTGGCATCTTCTGTTGTTTAAACTAAATTGCTTAGACCTTCTCAGTGTAGTATTTCTTGTATATTATTCTAAATAATAAACACAAATGAGTTTTTCTGTGATGGTTGGGTGAAATTCTATTCACCGAGCCAGTAGCTTACCAACCTACTGAAACATTTTTTAGGTCAATGTCAGCACGAGGAGGCTGAAGAATCGTATCACCCGAGTACATAGAAGGTAGTTAATAGTTAGTTAGAGGTCTCTTAGTCCTTTCTCCTCGTTCCTTGGGCATATGGTGGTTTAGAGAGAGAATGTGGTAAAATATGTAGTTAGTTTTCAATTATCTGCTGTGTTTTATAGTCTGCATGAGAAATGTAATATGTCATGTAAACTTGTTTTTCTTTTTAGTATGGTTAATGGAAAGTCGCTTCCGCAGTTTTATTTTAATTCGATGTTATTCAAGTTTTATGGTTTTCATTTAAGTTAATCTAAGTGATCAAGAAAGGAAAAAGTTATGAGTGGTTTACCGAGGGTGACTCCTCGGTCTTCGGGGTCATTAGAGATGGCACGGAGGTCAGGGCGTCTCATCATCCTTAGCAGAACACTTCAAAATATTTAACGTGATCTTCATGTGCATGAAAGTCACATACATGGTGTCGTCCTCACATGGATGACTCCATCAGCTATAGCCAAGAAGGGTCTCCCCAAGGTAATAGGCACTTTCCTCGAGTCTTTTTCCATGTCCAAAGCAATGAAATTAGTAGGGAAGAATGTGGAGGTCTCATCATCAAGCCTGACCAGAACATCATCAACACGCCCTCTAGGTGTTTTCACATATCCATCGGCCAATTGCAAAGTATAGTGAGATTGACACAGTTGTTCCATTTACAATTCAACAAACACATCATATGACATTAGATTTACACTAGAACTCAAGTCAAGAAGAGCTTGGTCTATGCGGTGTGCTCCAAGGTAGAATGATATGATGGAATCACCATGATCTTTTCTCTTCCTTGGCACGGTGTGTTGCAGAATTGAGCTCACTTGCGTAGTGAGCTTGACCTTCCTTGGTGTTCTTCATGTTTTCTTCCTCTTGAACATGCACATGTCTATCAAGAACTTAGTGTAACACATGATTTTATTGATCACATCAAGCAAAGGAATATTGATCTTGATCTTATTAAATGCTTCCATGATGTCCTCGGTGTGCTTCTTCTTCCTTCTTTCAGTGGACGGTGCTTCAAGTGCATCTAGGAATGGAGGGAGTTGTGCTCCCAACTGGCTCAATTCAACATAATCATCAAGCGGTATTAGAGGAATCACAATATCATATTTTGTATCGTAGTATCAATCCAGGTGCATGTCACAGTATCCTCAACCTAAATCTCAATATCAACATCCCTGATCACAGTATCAACTATGTCATCACTTGTTGCATTATCAACAGAAGTACCTTGTGGCTTCTCCAAGGTCCTACCACTCCTCATCACTGTCACTTCCTTCACATGCTCATCGGTAGTAGAAGAGGAAGCTTGTAGAGGTGGTTGTGGTTGTTGAGGTGGTGGTGGTCTTGGGTGTGGTGGATTTGGGTTCTGAAGGATGAATTGTGGTTGAGGTTGTGGTTGTGGCAGTTTTGGTTAATGGGGGTTATATTATAGAGGGGGTTGTTGGTATGAGTGAGGTGGGGTTATTGGTAGTTGAAATGGGGTTGTTGAGGTGGAATGGAGAATTGTTGACCTGGAAGTTGATAAAAAAGGGTAGCAATTGAGGAGTTTTAGTTCCCCGGGGTGAAGTAATCATGGAGAGGGCGGTTGGGTTGTGGTTGAGCTTCTCCATGGGGTTCAGCACGAGGACCATTGCCTTCAATTTTAATTGATTGGTGTTGTTTGCAACAGCTTTGGTGTCTCCTTCTACCTATGTCGGGGTTGTATGGCACCAAGTCAGTACAATTTGAACGTGCACTACTCATTCACAACTGTCACCTACACAATACAGAAACAAGCAACAAGAGCCAAGTTAAAAAGATAGTATGCAAAAGTAAAAAAAGAATAAAAAATAGCAATGGTGAGGGCATTAGGAAAAGCTAAGATACACGAACTAGCTAGGACGAGTGCCTCTATCCCCGACAACGGCCCCAGAAAGTTGGTGTGATCTTCTCAAGGTTACACACTAGCTAATTAGATGGTGACTAGATGCAACCCTAAGGGAAAACTCAACGATCTCTCCAAATTTATATATGGACCCAGTCTGACACATTCTCTTAACTAATAACACATTCTCTTAACTAATAACACATACATGCAAGAGCACATGGTCGTTCTTTAGTATAGGAAAGTGGAAAGAGTAGGGTTGATCCTCAGGGAGATAGGGGGCACTAGAGCTAAGTTAATGTGAGCTATGTTCCTAAAGCGGAGTGTAGGGTTTGATGGTTTAAAGGTTGTTTTTGATTGATTACACTACAATTGTAAGAAATTAACAACAAGAAAGAAGCTAGATTACCAAAAACCCAAGATTACCCTAAGCAGGTTAAGACTAACAACAAGGAAAGACAATTAACAAAACTAGTGCAAGAGGAACTACACCACACTAGCAAGGCAATTTATCAACTAAGATGCAAGCTAAGCAATAATACAAGCAAGAGCCTAAGTTATCACTAGTTAACTAAAGCAACACAATTAACCTCAAAAGATCCCTAACTACTTAAGCAAGACCTAACTATCCAGAACTAAGGAATTAGTTAATAAGTAACAAAGGCAACTAACTAAACTAGCATTAACAAGCTCAAAGGGAAAGGGTGGATATTAAGCAATAAGATGGATAGGTGGGTCATTTGGGAAGGAAACTTTGATATTAGTTGGGGGAGGTTACATAACAAGAAAGTTTTATATCTTCAATCTAGATTACGAAACCAAATAATAGGGCATGTTCTATTGGAATATATCCTATGCTACTAGTTGGAGAACTAGGGCTAGGTGTAATTCTAATAGGACTTGGCAAGTCTAGGTTTCTAGGATAAGTGGTATTAGGGAATTGAGAGCCAAGGGTAGGAATGGGAGTAGTGTTGAGGGTGTTTCAACTCATGTAACTCACCATCTACCCTCTAGGAAACTCTAGGAAATTGCACTAATCACACTTACACTAGCTACTTAGATCTCACACCTACTTGTAAAAGAAGGGAGTTCTATATAGGAACAAAGGGAGATAGCTAGGGATCCACTAATTGGACCTAGTAGCCATTCCTAAGATAGCCACATACATTCCATTTTCCCCTAGAAGATAGGTGTCATTAAACATCATAAAACAAGCAATCCATGTTTAAAAGCACAAACCACATGCAAGATAATGGTAAATGAGATAGAAGCAAGAGGCAATCATCATAGAATGGAAATATGTTCAATACAAGTTATTTTCCCCCAACATGGCATCAAAGTAACATTTTAACCCCAAACAACCCTCCACTAGGGGCTTAGCTAGACATGATCATACAAAAGAGAAATGAAAGGAAAAGAAAGGGGTAGGAATCCATGGAGCTTGTGGAAGCTTCTTCTCCTTCACCTCTTAGCTATTGTAGAACGACCTCCCTCCTCTAAGGTAGGTGAAGAGCATGGAAATGAAGGGGATTATGGTAGAAAACCTACAAAACTAGGTTTCTATGGTGGAAATGGGGTGGAAGTAGCAGGTGGAGGTCTTGAATGCAAGGAGGATGGTGATGAATGCTCTAGAGTAGGTAGTAGGGTGCTAAGGCAGCTAACCTAGTGTTCTGGCCACCACCCATGTATATATAGGTGGTGGTGGAAGCACTATGGTAAGTAGGGGTATAGTTGGAAAATGAGGGCTGAAAACGATAGGTTTTAACTGGTAGCACGACCATTCTGGACAGAAAGGTCATGGTGGATGATGGTTGGAACGACCATGGTGGGGGAGAAAGGCCGTGGTGGGAAATGGAAAATGTCAGAGTGAAAGTGGTTGAAGGCTAGTAGCATGTATGTGTTGGGCAACACAGATGTGGTGGGGGCTAGGTGAAATGGTCATGTTGGGTAGCATGACCGTGGTGGGTGAGGTAAGTTGGAGGTTGTTCTAGTCAGCATGCCCATTTTTATCCTAGGCAGCACGACCCTGATGGTTGGCACTAATGTTTTGGGGGTTCTCAAACGACCGTGCTGGGTAGCATGGCCATTTTGGAAATGTTGCTATAGCTTGACAAAATGAAAATCATCTTGTAACTTTTGCATTTGTGAGCACGGTTGTTCCTTGGCACCACAGCCATGTTGGGGTCTTTAGTAGCATTTTGAACTTGAAACTTCATGGTACATGGACTTATTTGCTTGAGCTTGACCCTTGGACACTAGGGGTAGGTTGAGGGAGCTTTGGGGCCTTCTTTGAAACCCTCCATAGGTGGAGAAATACTAGAACTCCTTCCTTCTCACTCATCCATCCAAGCCATGGTCCAAGTACCTGAAAAACATTCAAAGAGTGTCCATAAGTGAATTTGACAGTAATATGCATATTGAGGGAATTAACTTGCATTTTACTTTGTTTAGATGTGATTGAGATACAAAAATACACAAGATGAACCCCTAAAATAGGGTTGAATCACACAACACCACGGAATAACTCTTCTTCTTTCACAAACATCACTCATAGGATCACAACATCAAACTCTCTTTCCTTCTAAGGAAGAGGAACATCGAGAAACTCATCTGATAAACATCTTCAACTCACGTACTACTGGTACACCCTATATACTAGGATTCATCACCTTGGTATCCACTACATTTACTATAAGGAACTCACACCTTTCTCTCATCATCTTCTCTTCCATCATAACCAACTCCATGTTGGGTTTTACGGGCGGCAGAGAAGCAGCGGAAAAAAAATTCTCCCAAAACCTAGAATAAAGGAATCATGTCAACGTCTATACAATAGGAAAAATGGTTTGTGGATGCATACCTTGTCCCGAGGCTTGCTCGGCGACAGTACCTCACGCCTTGCGTGGTCTTTACCTCTGGTCTTAGACGGTGTCTATGCAGCTCCTGGTCGCACCGGAACTGAAGACTCCTGGTCTCACCGGGACTGTTGGGATTGACAGTTGTCCTCTGAGCGGCAGAGGTCTCCCACCTTTGCAGTCGTCCACACAGACTTCCTGGAACTCCGATCTCCTTGTCCCACAAGGAATCGGAAGGAGTCACACCCTCCTGTCAACGTACTAATTGCCAACACACTCTCCTGCCACCAGTCGCTTTCTGCAGTTGTCTTTCCGTTGTTGTGCCTCCCTTGTCGGGTAGCACTTGCTCGTGCTCTCTCGGTTACCAAAACCAGAGAGAACGACAACTTCACAGAGCAAATGGTTGCACTGAGTTGTACTTTGAGAAGCCCCCAATACCCCTATATATAGGAGGGTCATGGGACATGGTTCTCTATCCCAGGCAATATGGGACTAAAGCAGGAGTAGAAGGGTTCGAGATTTTCTACAAAAACAACCAACTGCGCAACCTGAACCGATCGTTTCATTTCTGAAACGGTCGTTTGGGGACCTAAGCCGGTCGGTTGACACCTCAACCGATCAGTTGGGACCCATGAAACGATCGGTTCATTTCTAAACCAGTCGGTTCGTGGTCCTGATCAGTTCCCGATTGACTTTCCTTCTTTTGTTTCTAATTGGTACCAAATACCAATCCTTGTTCCAATCAAATTGGGCAAGTGAAACAAAAAGAAATTTCTCACCAATCCTACTTTCCCAACTTGCTCAGTTGCATCAGTTGAATTGATCGTTTCAACACTTGAAGGAATCGTTTCACCCTGTCCATGAGCCGATCGACTCACCATCTGAGCCGATCGGTTCACCAAGCTGAGGTGATCGGTTCATCACATGAGCCGATCGGTTGGGAGTGCAGATTGTGCAGAATCAGTCAATTACAGTTTTAATCAATCCTGATACTCTAATCAATCAGTCCAACACCTTGAACACTATGATATTGATCTATCAATTAATTGCGTGTTTAATTGAACTGCTAAACTCCTTTAGTAATCAATCTAAACATTGTTTGTGGACAAAGCTCCTTTTCCAGGTTAAATCCTTTGTGTGTGACCCTACAGGTCGATTTCACGTTGGCAGTGAAAGTCCGTAACACTTATGACTTCACAAGCAAAGAGCGGTGCCTAGTCACACATCAGTGCTACCCAAGTGAAATAGAAAGTTGAAGAACAACTTTCAATCCTACAATCCGTGAATGGTGTTACAGTGAATGTATAATTCCTTTGTCACTGATATCCTGAATGAACTCGAGGCATGGAACAATCATCCTGTGAATGTTCATTCATTTCCTTGATCTCAGAGAAGACTGGGTGAGATGTGTGTGACATCAATATCACATATTGATTCACATGTGCATGTGCATGCCTTTCTCAATCCTACTCATCAAGTGGCCAAGGACATCAAACTCCCTCATGAGGGACAAATCCCATATCTATCACTCACCCCACAAAAGCCCCATGTGTCAAAGCCACCCAATCATCATCTTTATAACAACCCATGTTTCAGGACTGCATTTGATGATGTCAAAGTGTACCCAACGATATGTGTTGAGTGTAGTGATTTTAGGTCTAAGAATCACACTCACCACCATCACTGTGAGAGCTGACTGTGATTACCAAGTCATGGTTCCATGTGTCACTCTCACGGTGGGTCTGTCCGGTACCTTGTTCTCTAACAAGTACCTATGTGCTTGGTTTGATATCACTATATCATGACTAATGAGATTCTGTCATCAACCAACACACAATCTAGTCTTCAGTGTTATTGATTTCTATGGTTATTTCCACAATAACAACCGACTAGGGACTAAACAAGAATGTATGCTCTTAAGATCTGTATGATCTCATCGTTTAGGTCATGAACCTAAAAGCATACGTCATTGAGTAAAACTATTCTTTAGACATCTATCATGTTACACCATCATTTCAGAAACAATATAAACATATAGATCGGAAATTGCCTTTATTATTATTGAAATCATTTACAAAGTATCCCATTACAATCATCATATGACTTGCTCTATGGGCATACATACCAACAGACTCCCACTTGCACTTAGAGCCAGTCACCAAGGAACCTCAGTCCTTGTGACTAGCATGACCATCATGCTTCTGCTGAGAAAGGGCCTTAGTCAGTGGATCAGCTATGTTGTCTTCAGTTGGTACTTTGCAAATCTTCACATCTCCTCGATGTATGATCTCTTGTATGAGATGGAAGCGCCGCAGTATGTGCTTGGACCGCTGATGTGATCTGGGTTCCTTAGCTTGTGCAATAGCTCCATTATTGTCACAATAAAGCTCAATAGCATCACAGCTACTAGGAACTACACCAAGTTCATAAATGAACTTCCTGATCCACACAGCCTCCTTTGCTGCATGTGAAGCAGCAATATACTCAGCCTCTGTAGTAGAATCGGCAACTATTTCTTGCTTGGAACTCTTCCAGCTCACAGCTCCATTATTAAGGCAAAATACAAATCCTGACTGCTATCTGTAATCATCTTTATCGGTTTGGAAGCTTGCATCAGTGTAACCCTTTACAACCAGCTCTTTCTCGCCGCCGTAAATCAGAAACTGATCCTTAGTCCTTTGCAAGTACTTGAGGATGTTCTTTACGGCTGTCCAGTAAGCATCCTCGGGATCTGATTGGTACCTGCTCGTCATGCTTAGAGCATACGAGACATATGGGCATGTGCACAACATAGCGTACATGATGGATCCGATGGATGATGCATATGGGATCCCATTCATACGCTCCCTCTCTTCACAAGATTGGGGACATTGCGCTCTAGAGACAGTGACTCCATGTAGCATGGGGATGTTGCCTCTCTTTGAGTTCTCGCTTCAGCACTTTGTCAATGTATGTGCTCTGACTTAGTCTGAGAAGCCTTCTAGATCTATCTCTATAGATCTTAATTCCTAGAATGTAGGATGCTTCTCCTAAGTCCTTCATTGAGAAAGTATTCCCAAGCCAAGTCTTTACCTTCTCTAAGGCTAAAACATCATTCCCCATCAAAAGTATGTCATCCACATACAATATGAGGAATGTGGTCGAGCTCCCACTAACCTTCTTCTACACATAAGGTTCATCTTCATTTTGAGTAAAGGCAAACACTTTGACTTCCTCATCAAATCGAAGATTCCAACTCCGAGATGCTTGCTTCAATCCATAGATTGACTTTGTAGCTTACCGACTTTATTGGCATTCTTTGGATCTACAAAACCTTCGGGTTGTGTCATGTACACATCCTCATTTATATTCCCATTAAGGAATGTGGTTTTAACATCCATCTGCCAAATCTCATAGTCATAATAAGTTGCAATAGCAAGCATGATCCTAATGGACTTAATCATGGCAACTGGAGAAAAGGTTTCGTCATAGTCAACACCTTGAACTTGTCGAAATCCCTTCGCAACCAATCTGCCTTTATAAGTTTGCACATTTCCATCCATGTCGGTCTTTTTCTTAAAGACCCACTTGCACCCTAAGGGTTTTACCCCTTCGGGTGGTTCCACCAAAGTCCATACTTTGTTGGAGTACATGGATTCCATCTTGGATCTCATGGCTTCAAGCCATTTCTCAGAATCTGGTCCCTCCATAGCCTCTATGTAGGTAGTTGGATCATCATCTATGATCAACTCACCACCTTCATGAGTCATAAGGTATCAAAACCTCTCAGGTTCAAGGCGGGTCCTACTAGATCTACAAGGTCCTTGTGTTACCTGAGGAGACTGAGATTCCACAACACCTTGTGAATCTCCATTTTCCTCCTGTACATCTACCGGTTCTATGTTTTCTTGTTGGGCTTGAACTTCTTCAAGCTCTATTTTCCTCCCACTGCTTCCTTTGGAAATAAATTCCTTTTCTAGGAACACATCATCCCTGGCAACAAACACTTTGTTGTCAGTAGGGTGGTATAGATAATATCCCTTGGTCTCCTTGGGATATCCAACAAAATAACATTTATCAGACTTGGGTCCAAGCTTATCAGGAAACATTTTCCTAACGTAAGCCTCACAACCTCAAATCTTCATAAAAGACAAATTAGGACGCTTCCCGGTCTATATCTCATACGGTGTCTTTTGAACCGACTTAGATGGTACTCAGTTAAGTATAAATGTTGCAGTTTCAAGAGCATGACCCCAGAAAGAAATTGGAAGATCAATAAAACTCATCATTGATTGCACCATATCCAACAATGTGCGATTCGTTATTAGACACACCGTTATGTTGTGGTGTTCCAGGCGGAGTCCATTGTGATACAATACCACGGGCTCACAGAAGGTCCTCAAACTCCTAGCTTGAGTATTCTCCACCTCGACCGAATCGAAATGCCTTAATACTTTTATCAAGTTGGTTCTGTACTTCATTCATGAAATCCTTGAACCTTTCAAGGGTTTCTGACTTATGCTTCATCAGGTACACATAGCCATACCTACTGAAATCATCAGTGAAGGTAATGAAGTACTGACACCCATTTCTGGCATTAGTTCTAAAAGGCCCACATACATCAGTATGTATGAGTCCTAATAGATCACTAGCTCTCTCACCTTTACCTGAAAAGGGAGTCTTGGTCATCTTGCCTAATAAAAAAGATTCACATGTCTCTATTGATTCATAATCAAAAGAGTCTAGATAACCATCTTTATGGAGTCTAGAAATGCGCTTCTCATTTATGAGCCGTAGACGACAATGCCAAATATATGTTTTGTTTGAGTCGTTGAGTTTTTGCTTTTTGGCATTTACGTTGTATACACTTGTCTCCAAATCTATCAAGTATATACCATAAGACATTGGGGCACTGCCATAAAAGATCCCATCTTTAGAAATGGAACAATTTCCATTCTTAATAAGAAATTCAAATCCATCCTTGTCCAAACAAGAGACGGAAATGATATTCCTATTTATGGAAGGTACATAATAGCAGTTCTTTAACTTTATTATTAGCCCACTCAGTAGAGTTAACTCATAGGTTCCTACGGCACTGGAGGCAACCCTTGCTCCATTGGCAACACGTAGTTCAACCTCACCTTTCCCCAAAGGCCTACTTCTCTTAAGATCCTTCACATTTGAACAAATGTGAGATCTGCATCCGGTATCAAGTACCCAAGATGAAGAAGTAGTAAAGTTAATCTCAATCACGTATACACCAGAAGTAGAGATCTCTATCTTTGACTTCTTCTTCCATCGTTCCTTCCATCCTCTCCATGTAGAAGAAATTGGTTTGGCGAGAGAACCCTTCTCTCCCTTACCTTTCGTTCCATTGATCTCTATCAATGAACTTACTTTCTTCTTTACTAACGCATTAAGTGTACATAGAGTGGATTCAAATGCTCCTGGTATATCTGGATTGTGCAGAACACTTCTCACAGTCCTCAACCAGTTATGGAATTTGTTCTCAATTAATTTTCCCATTTTAAAAGAAGATTCCTTTTCCATTCTACAAGAGAAAATTGCATTTTTTCAAAACTCCTTTTGATTTGATTTGAATAAAATTTGATGATAGTTAATTAGGCCTTTAATTAATTACCTCTCCCACTATTTTGACTCAAATTGACAGCCCTCACCATCAATTCAGAAGATTGCAGCGCACAATCTTCTAGTGGGTCAAGATCCATATTTCATCAAGTCATGAGTCAGCTTTGGCTGATCACCCATAATCTTGACTATTTAGGTAGGCCATCATGCCAATTGCATCATATGCAACTCTTGATGAATGAACATGCGCAACACCTTGCCATGAACATTTCATGCCTATGGGCTTAGACTCTCTAAGAATCACCAGTTATGTCTATCCCAAAAGCCGACATGGTAAACATGCACCCTGCTTTGGCAGAATCTGCATGTCGACCCTTCACACTTCCACAAGATGGATGGTGCACCATGCTTTGGCATAACCTATGCTTGGTCGATCGAGTTTTCCATGTGTGTTGCTAATGGAAGGTGTATAAGACTTAATATTTTAATGAGGGATTTGGTTTTTATATACATATACATATCCAATCACCACAATATATAGTATGTATCATATACATGCTATATCCCACAGAAAACATGCAAAACAATAAAAGCAATGATTATGGCCATCCTATTGTGATTCCTCGAGCCAAGAGGAATCAGGGTCATCTAGGTCTACATCACATGCAACATGTACACGATGAAATCTGTTCCTGCCTTTATGGGTTTGATCAACTCATCTCCATGAATGATCGGATCGCCATCAAGTTGGTTGTTCGGGTGCCACCAGCCGATCGGCTGGCGCCTCCAGCCGATCGGTTCACCGATCGTCGTGCATCTCCTCAGATAGCTACCCACTCGTCTCGCTCCTCGAACCGATCATTTGGAACACCATCTGATCGGTTCACGCCTTGAACCGATCGTCTCAGGTCGTCCGCCATTCTTTGACATAACAAGAAATAAAATCTATCCTATTTACAATTGAATTGTGAAACCCCGAGTTACATTTGGGGGGAGCAAAGGTAGGATAAGAAATCTCGAATTATTTCGAGTTACATCAGGAATAGGAGAAAGGGAATTGGTGCGCAGACCGAGATGCAAGCAACCACATACAACCACACACTAATATAGGTCTTATAGGCCATAATCATGCTACACATCCACCACAAAACTCATTTAAGGGTGACGAGTATCAAGTGAATTAATATTACATATCATATATGTATATTTGGGATTTGTGGTTTGGACATGCATAAAGCCAATTTTATTCGTATCGTATGCAATAAATAAAGGCGATAAACCAAAATCGATCATATCGATAATCCTAAAATATAGAGCGGTTGACGTGGCTCTGATACCACTATTGGGTTTTACAGGAGGAAGAGAAGCAGCGGAAATAAAAATTTTCTCCCAAAACCCAGAACAAAGGAATCACATCAACGTCTATACAATAGGAAAGATGGTTTGTGGATGCATACCTTGTCCTGAGGCTTGCTCAGCGATAGTACCTCGCGCCTTGTGCAGTCTTTACCTCCGGTCTTAGACGGTGTCTGTGCAGCTCCTGGTCGCACCGGGACTGAAGACTCCTGGTCTCACTGGGACTGTCGAGATTGACAGTTGTCCTCCGAGCGACAGAGGTCTCCTGCCTCTACAGTCATCCACACGGACTCCCTAGAACTCTGATCTCCTTGTCCCATAAGGAATCGGAAGGATTCGCACCCTCCTGTCGACGTACTAGTCACCAACACACTCTCCTGCTACCAGTCACTTTCTACAGTTGTCTTTCCCTTGCTATGCCTCCCTTATCGGGTAGCACTTGCTTAGGCTCTCTCAGTTACCAAAACCAGAGAGAACGACAACTTCACAGAGCAACTGGTTGCACTAATTTGTACTTTGAGAAGCCCCCAATACCCCTATATATAGGAGGGTCATGGGACAGGGTTCTCTATCCCAGGCAATATGGGACTAAAGCAAGAGTAGAAGGGTTCGAGATTTTCCACAAAAACAACCAACTACGCAACCTGAACCGATCGTTTCATTTCTAAAATGGTCAGTTGGGGACCTGAGCCGGTCGGTTGACACCTCAACTGATCGATTGGGACCCATGAAACGATCGTTTCATTTCTGAACTGGTCGGTTCGTGGTCCTGATCAGTTCCCGATTGACTTTCCTTCTTTTGTTTCTAATTGGTACCAAATACCAATCCTTGTTCCAATCAAATTGGGCAAGTGAAACAAAAAGAAATTTCTCACCAATCCTACTTTCCCAACTTACTCGGTTGCATCAGTTGAACCGATCGTTTCAACACTTGAAGAAATCATTTCACCCTGTCGATGAGCCGTTCGACTCACCACCTGAGCCGATCGGTTCACCAAGCTGAGACGATCAGTTCATCACATGAGCTGATCAGTTGGGAGTGCAAATTGTGCAGAATCAGTCAATTGGAGTTTCAATCAATCCTGATACTCTAATCAATTAGTCCAACACCTTGAACACTATGATATTTAGCTATCAATTAATTGAGTGTTTAATTGAACTAATAAACTACTTTAGTAATCGATCTAAACATTGTTTGTGGACAAAACTCCTTTTCCAGGTTAAATCCTATGTGTGTGACCCTGCAGATCCATTTCACGTTGGCAGTGAAAGTCCATAACACTTATGACTTCACAAGCAAAGAGCGGTGCCTAGTCACACATCAGTGCTACCCAAGTGAAATAGAAAGTTGGAGAACAACTTTCAATCCTACAATCTGTGAATGGTGTTACGGTGAATGTATAATTCCTTTGTCACTGATATACTGAATGAACTCGAGGCATGGAACAATCATCCTGTCAATGTTCATTCATTTCATTGATCTCAGAGAAGACTGGGTGAGATGTGTGTGACATCAATATCACATATTGATTCACATGTGCACACGCATGCCTTTCTCAATCCTACTCATCAAGTGGCCAAGGACATCAAACTCCCTCAGGAGGGACAAATCCCATATCTACCACTCACCCCACAAAAGCCCCATGTGTCAAAGCCACCCAATCATCACCTTTATAACAACCCATGTTTCAGGACTGCGTTTGATGATGTCAAAGTGTACCCAACGACATGTGTTGAGTGTAGTGATTTCAGGTCTAAGAATCACACTCACCACCATCACTGTGAGAGCTGACTGTGATTACCAAATCATGGTTCCATGTGTCACTCTCACGGTGGGTCTGTCCAGTACCTTGTTCTCTAACAAGTACCTATGTGCTTGGTTTGATATCACTATATCATGACTAATGAGATTTTTTCATCAACCAACACACAATCTAATCTTCAGTGTTATTGATGTCTATGGTTATTTCCACAATAACAACCGACTAGGGACTAAACAAGAATGTATACTCTTAACATCCATATGATCTCATCGTTTAGGTCCTGAACCTAAAAGCATACGTCATTGAGTAAAACCATTCTTTAGACATCTATCATGTTACACCATCATCTCAGAAACAATTTAAACATATAGATCAGAAATTGCCTTTATTATAATTCAAATCATTTACAAAGTATCCCATTACAATCATCATATGACTTGCTCTATGGGCATACATACCAACACTCCAAACATATGGGAGGAATCTTCCTGACTCTTGGAAGGCTCAAAAAGCATGTTCATCACAAAACATTGTGATATTGGAACTAGACTCCAAAACAACCATGTGTCACACCAAGGTATCCACCTTCACGATTAAAGAAAATTGACACTTCTGTTATGCCCCAAAAAGAAAGATCACAAACGAAAACACACTTCCCAGAGCACCACAATATTGTCCAAGGGTTACTAAAAAGGAGTAACTGATTATACCTTCATCATGCAAGTTACATATTTTATGTATCATTTTACCTTTTTCATTTGGATTCCTTGCCATCAACATAGTAATTATCATGATTATCATGCTTCATTTCTCTTTCTTATTGACGATTTATCATTATTATGTGAGCATTTGTTCATGTTATCTTGATTTTCCATCACTTATCAAGGGGATAGTTCATCATATATCACATTTTCTTCACCTGTCCAAGATCATTTCTCTTTAATTTCTTTTATATGTCATGCTGATTTTACCTTAGTCACTTTCTTACACACCTAGCTTGGTCTGAGCTCAACTCATGTTCCACTTTATCCATTTCTCATATGACACTTATCTCACGAGATCTCTTCTTTTTACGTGGATTTTATACCTTGCATTAACACAGATTTATATCTCTTTTACCTCATTATATTCTAGAATCACATCTTCAATAACTCCTTTTTTAGGTTATTGTATTCATATTTATGTTTCATGGTGTCATATCTTTCCTTTTAGTTGTTATACATTCAAGTTTTTGATAGGGTACAATGTGATTTTCATCTTCTTTTAGGGTAAGATGGATATATTTTTGCCATGATTTCTTATTCATTGTGCTCTTTAGATTGTTTCAAACTAACTACTTGATCAGAGTAATAAAAAAGATAACAAATTGAGAGTTCTTCACTTGCCTTTTCTTCAATAAGTAAATACATGGCTAGGGCATCCAAGTACTGAGTTGAGGCAGTATGCATCATGTTTACATGTCATGTTCCTTACTTGGTTATCATCCTAGTCCTAAGTCCTAGTGTCCCTATAGACTCAACGAACCTAAATCTCTTATACCAACTTGTTAGAACTCGTCACACTAAATGAGATTACTTAAAACTCAAAACACGATCAATCACTAATTAACCAAATAGAAGAAAAATGGGATAATTACAACTGATTTATTCCACCAGCATAAATAAGAACATTTACAAAAAGGTCCAACATCTTACATATATTCATATTATGACAAGTATATTTTACAACTTCTCTATGGCTCTAACCACAACATATATATAGAAGAACATGATCCACATATACCACATGTACAAGCATAAGGTTGCTACCAAAATCTCGAGTCGATTGAAACATTGTATGCAAACTTTCCCGCCCGAACTTGAGAGTACAGGGACGACTCTAGGACACAGTAGACATTTAACAACCTTCTCTAAGGTTCATCACCACAGATCCTCCTCGCTACCACTGGTCTTCTATCACTACTGTCCATCACCTAAAAAGATGTGGTGACCCACGAGGTGAGACCCATATCCCAGTGAGAGATATAACTCTTGTTAAATAGTGTTTTATTAAGTCCTTTATATTCTCTTATTATTTTCCTATTCTATGTGGACCTATATGTAATTGTTTCTTTTATAAATATATGGGGTACACACATTGTGCACCCTAACCCTTCTGAGAAACCCTAACCCTCCTGCCCGCCGCCACCTGCCACCTTATTGAAAGAGATACTTGGGATTTGGTGGTTCCTCCATTTGATTGCAAGCTAGTTGGTTGCCATTGGGTGTAAAATGTGAAGTATCATCCTGATGAGACTATTGAATGCCTAAAGGCCCTCCTAGTGGCCAAAGGGTACACTCAAACCTATGGTATTGATTATTTTGAAACTTTTTCCCCTGTTGCCAGGATAAACTCTATGCGGGTTTTTCTCTCTGTTGCAATCAATCTAGATTGGCCCCTTATACATCTTGATGTCAAGAATGCCTTTTTTTCTGGTGATCTCTAAGAGGAAGTCTATATGGAGCATCCACCTGGGTTTGTTTCTTAGGTGAAGTCACACAAGGTCTGTCACCTCAAAAAATCTATCTATGGCCTCAAGCAGAGTCCACGTGCCTGGTTTGATAAATTGAGCAAGATTTTATCTACTTATGGCTTCCTGAGATCTCACGTTGATCACTCTGTCTTTATTGATAAGACTTCCTCTGGTATTGTTGTTCCGATTGTGTATGTCGATGATATTATTTTATTTGGTAGTGATCTTTCAGAAATCTACGCTACCAAGGACTATTTATGCAAGAACTTTGTCACTAAAGATTTGGGAAAGCTAAGGTATTTTCTTGGAATTGAAGTCTCGAAGACCTCTAATGCTCTTCTTTTGTCCCAAAGGAAGTATGTTCTAGATATTCTACAAGAGATAGGGATGCTTGGAGCTCGAGATGTTGAAACTCCTTTATACCCTAATGTAAATTTAGATGATGATGAATCTCCCTTGTATCCTGACAGTAAACGCTATAGGAGACTGGTTGGAAAGTTAATTTATTTTACTGTTACTAGAGATGATATTTCTATTGCAATTGGCCTTATTAGCATGTATCTTGACAGATCCAAATAGTGTCATTGGGAAGCATTGTGTCATGTTATGAGTTATCTAAAGAAATCTCATGGTAAAGGCCTTTTCTATAGGAAACATGGCCATTGCTCTCTTGAAGGCTATTCTGATTCTGACTATGCTGTAAGTAAGATTGACTGAAAATCCACTTTGTGTTGCTGCACATTTGTTGGTGGAAATCTTATCACCTGGAAGAAAAGGTAGAATTTTGTTGCTAGATCTAGTGTTGAGGCCAAGTACCGGCCTATGGCTCACACAGCTTGTGAACTTTTGTAGGTACAATCCCTCCTAAAAGACTTTGCCATGGGGTCTTCTGATCCTATTCCCATGCATAGTGATAATAAAGTAGCTATATTTATTGTCAATAATCATGTTTATCATGAGCAGACTAAGAACATTGAAGTTGACTACCACTTCATCAGAGAATCCATTCTGATTGGTCGTAACTACACTCCTTTTGCTCGCTTAGAAGATCAAGTTACTAATATCTTCAAAAAGTTGCTGGCCAAGAAACATTTCAGCTCTCTTGTGGACAAGTTGAGCATGATTGATATCTACGCTCCTACTTGAGGGGGAGTGCTAAATAGTGTTTTATTCATTCCTTTATATTCTCTTATTATTTTCCTATTCTATGTGGACCTATATGTTGACTCAAGGTTAATTAGGTCAATGTTGACTCACATCTAAATTGACTAAACCCATGTTTTGATGATGACTAACCATTCCACATATCGGTGTCTAACGTCTCTACTTGAGTGATTTCAGATTAGGTATAGACACACTCCAAATGCCCTAACTTGCGCATTTCAAATTGGAGAAAAGACAAGTCAAAGTCAATACAAGTGCACATTTTTGTAATATGATGTAAATCCATTAGAATCATGTTGTAAATCACTTGTAATGATTGTATGACTTGTAATTAAGCTTAGAAAAAATCAGGAGCACTTAGATCGAATGTTTAAGCCTCAAAAGCCATTTTCCAAAATTCACATCAGGCTATTCATCGGTCGAGTTCTATGAGTTGCAAACTCAACCGATCCTGATTGGATCTTGAAAAAAATGACTTTTGGTTGGTCGAGTTTACACTTCACAGAACTTGACCGATGGAGTACCAGACCAATTCAATTTTCATTGGTCGGTTGAGTTTCCCCAGGACAAACTCGACCAATGGTCTGAATATCGGATTTGTCTTTTACGCTATCGGTCGAGTTACCCTTATAGAAACTCGACCGATTGCACTATATGAAAAAGTGTAGAAAAGTGCTTCTAGACATTGTGGAGTTGCAGCAAGTGAAAATATATCCGTTGCCAGCCACAAAATGACTAGTTTTCATCCCTAAGTGTTCCCAAAGGTTAAGAGGCATCCCAGCTATAAATGGGACCCCTTGGGCTTCATTCCAAGGTTGAACATTCAATGCAAACTCTATGTGAGGTTCCTATTCTATAGTTGAGTGCTTCCTACAACCTCCTCTCTCTCTCTAAGATTAATCACTTGCTACATCTATTAGAGTGAGTAGGAGATTTGTAAGAGATCTAGTCCTACATGTATATCTTGCGAGGCTCTCACTTCCACCACCTCCCTTTCTCTCATTTCAATCATGAAGATGAAGGTTCTCTCTCTTATCCAAGAGAGGTGAAGAAGAACAAGGGAGGGCATCCCTTGGTGAAGATCAAGGTTGAAGACTTGGAGCAAGAGTGGGTAAGCCCTTGGTGAAGGCAGAAGACTCCTTGCTCAAGTGGGTAAGTCCTTGGTGGAAGCTTCTCCGAGTAAAGGTGAAGTTAAAGGCGGAAGATCCAAGAATAGTGGGTAATTCCTACAAGGATGAAGACTTGTGCAAGAGTGGGTAAGTCCTTGGAAGAAGACGGAAGACTCCTTGCAAAGTGGGTAAGTCCTTGGTAAGGTTGAAGACTCTTTGTATTGGATAGGTAAGTCCTTTGGTTGGTCATGTATTGTAAGTCTTATGAATGAATATAAGAATGCAATGGTTAGGAAATCCTAGAGGATGACCTCTCTAGGTAAGTGGACTGACTCACTTCTAGTTTGAAGTGAGGAAACACTCTAAATAGCTTGTCTCTTGGTGTATGTTCAATCTCTCTCATCCTTGCTATGCATGTTTTAGTTGCACTCAAATTACCTATTTAGCAACCTCATCTTATGATATATCTTGAAGGTCTAATGAATTTTGTTTAAGTGCATTCAACTCTATTCACCCCCCTTCTAGAGCATCTAATCACCCATCTAGGATCCAACAATTGGTATCAGAGCGGGTCTTCTCCAAGCATACTTCAACAAGTAGGAGAAGATGGGTGACTACCAAGGAGGGAGATACTTGATCATCCTACCAATCTTTGATGGGAGAAATTTCCTCTATTGGAGAAGAAGGCCACAATTCTACATCCAAGGATCAAGTCTTGAGATGTGGAAAATGGTGAACAACCCATACATGCTACCAAAGACAAAGATTGAAGAATGGGATGAAGCTACCTTAATGAAAGCAACCTTGAATGCTAGAGCCATGCACATCGTCTATGCCTCCATGACCCCCACTGAGTTCAACACGATTTCTTCATGTGAAATAGCCTATGAGGTATGGAGAAAGATATGCATCACTTATGAAGGGACATATCAAGTGAAGGAAAGCAAAGTCTACATACTCAAAGGGCTCCTTGAGAACTTCAAGATGGGAAAGGAGGAGAGGATAGCCAACATGTACTCAAGGCACAACACCATTGTGAATGGTCTTGCTGTTCTAGGACATCCTATGTCTAGTGGAGAGATTAACTCAAAGATCCTCAGAACTCTTCCCAAGAGGTGGGAACCCAGGGTGACTTCCATTGAAGAAGTAAGGTATTTTAAGGATATTCCTATTGAAGAGCTCATTGGAAATCTACAAGAACATGAAGTCACACTTGACAAAAGAGAAGAAGTTGAAGGATAAGAGAAGAAAGAGCTAAAGAGAATGAAGAAGGCTAAAATGAAGGCTCAAATTGATGCTATCATGGAACAAGTCTCTCCATCCTCTCAAGTTGAAGAAGATGCCATGTAATCCAAGGATAGATTCTACAAAGGCAAGCCCTCCTTGATCCCGTGCTTCACATGTGGAAATAAGGGTCACTACAAGGAAGATTGCCCATAAGGCAAAAAACCCATCTTCCCAAGAAGAAGGAGAAATGGCACTCAAGCTCAAGTGGCTCCTCTGACTCAAGCTCAAGTGAAGATTCAAGTGAAGGATCAAGCTCAAGCTCTAGTGATGAAGGAGAATGTCATTTTGCTCTTATAGCATCAACAAGTAAAGACTCAAGTGAGGTAAATATAAAATTTTTAGATAAAGAATCTTTGATTGCTATTATTCATGATACTTGTGCCTCTCTTAAGTCTTATAAAAGGAAAAAGAAAAAGCTTGCTAGAATTGTTGATAATTTACATGTAGAACTATATGATCTTGAACATGCTAATTCTAACTTACTTGATGATAAAAATGATTGTATTAGCCAAGTAGACTCTCTTAAACTTGAAAATACTAGTTTGCTTGATAAGATTAGATTTCTAGAAGCTCAACCTCTTATGCCTGGTTCTAATGAAGAGCATACTTTAATTGTTGATTCTCTCATGCATGATATTCATGTTCTTAAATATGAAAAAAAGGACAAATATTTTGTTTTGCAAGAATTAGAAACAAAAAATGCCTCCTTGCTTGCTAAAATCAATGGGTATGAATCTTGTTCTAGTTCTACTAGTAGAGAGAATGATGTTGTTGCTCTTCATATTGATAGAGATTCTTATTTAATTAAAGCTCTTTGCTTTGAAAATGATCTTTTGCATGCTAGAGATAATACCAATCATTTGTCTTCTACTATTACTTCTCTTATGCATGATAATGATGGTTTGAGATCTTCTTTGCAAAGATTCTTAGTTGGTAAGAAAGAGCCTTAATGATATCCTACACCATACTACTAAACAAATTGGTAGACATGGTTTAGGGTATGATAGTAGTCAAAGGAACAACAAGGATAAAGGACCTCCAATATTCCATGGAGAATCCTATAGTTCCAAGACTATGGGAACATGCAACTATTGCAATGAAATTGGTCATTATTCTACTTTTTCTTCTTTTAGGAAAGCACCCAAGAGCAATAGGACTTGGGTTGCTAAGCTAACCCTTTTAGACCCAAAAACATGACTGAGGATCATTTCATCTTTCTTCTTGTAGGTATTGAAAATGGATTGACTTGAGCTATTGAATTGCAAATTGACTTCTCAATCCACATGAAAGAATAAAGGTGAGATGTGTAGAGGGTGACAACTAGTGGAAAAAGGAATGGTAAGAACAAAGGTAATGTTTTCTTGCTTATAACCATTTCTAACTTGTTTTTGTCAAGTTAGTGTGCACTATGCATGTGGTTTTTGAGTCAAAAGTGGTATTTTGTGTTTCTCTTCACACTCTTTCTCAAAAACTATTTATAATGCTTCTATAGTGCATTACTAACTTGCTTAGACATGTTTGGATATGGTTTGTATTTTTAGCATGCCTTTAAATATGTTTTTATGAAATATATGTGCCTTTTGATAGCAGCTCTATCGGTCGAGTTTGTCCTGATAGAAACTCGACCGATAGGCACCAATGGGTGTTTCCAGCAGCCGTCATCGGCCGAGTTTCCAATACACAAAACTCGACCGATAACACTGTGCATAGAATATACATTTGGCTTATTGAATGAGAATTTCCCTCTCAGCTTGATTTTCTCAATCAATGGCCTTATTCTTTGGCAATCCTTTGGTACCTTTATATATGCATATTGCCATGTTCTAAATTGCCTATCTTGCTTACAACTCTATCTCTCTAATTTCTCTAAATTGGTATATCTATATCTTGCAATTACTTGCTTTGAGTTGTTTTGCAAGTTTTGATGATGATCTCTTTGGATCTCTTGGTTGTGTCTGAAATTGCTTCCGTTGTACTCTAACTTGCTACATCTATCTAGGTGTATATCTTGTTTTGATACAACCTTGAGGTTCTTAGCGGTGATCATCTTTTGGTAAGGATGCATATTTGTATGTGAGTTATATCCTTTCATGCTTCTAAAATCACATATCTCTTTGTTTGGATATATCTCTTCATCTACTCATAGCTTTCCTTATCTTGTGTATCTTTTGGCATCTTTTCTCATCTATATGCTATTCTTGTATGTTGTCTCATACATGCTCAATCTTGTTCCTTGAATTGCATATCTACTATCTGGAGTTACTTGCATAACATTGTGATGTAGGGTATATAGATCTACATTATATGTAGAAATTGGAGTATTTTTGGATTTTATGCAGATTCTGCTCCAATTTCGGTTTTTGCTACAAGAGTAGTGTTTTTTATGCAGAAATGACCTTCTAAGAAAGGCTCATCGCTTTGCCATGAGCCCTGGTACTTTTTGGGCAAATTTTGTCATCTTGAGGGTCAAAATTGCATTTCATTGTTTTTTGTAGAACTTTATCTTGCATTTTGGGTAGTTCAAGTATATGCTATAACTTTCTTTTCTTTCTATGCTTGGACAAGCCCCTATTTGTTCTCTTCTACTCTCCTTATATATATTTGTGTTATCTCCTTTCTCTTTAACAAGTGATGTTTCTTATTTCTTCATAACCCCACTTTTTGAAATGACAATGGGGGAGAAAGGTATGTCTTCTTTTAAAAGAGGAAGAAGGCATGTCTTACATGAAGAGGAGAAGTATGTCTATGTAAAGGGGAGAAGGTAAATGGGAGAAGACATATATGTGTAGAACATATATGAGTAGAAGACATAGTATTCTATAAATGTTATGAAAGCTAACCATGCAGGAGAAATAACATCAATTGAGGGGGAGTATGAGAATTCCATGTGCATCAATTGAGGGGGCGCATATGAGCTCAATCCTATTGAAACCCCTAGGTTTCTCCGAAGGTATGATTTTACTTAAAATCTTTCAATACATTTATGGAATGGTTTTTCATCTTCAAAAAGGGCGAGAATGTTGACTCAAGGTCAATTAGGTCAATGTTGACTCACATCTAAATTGACTAAATCCGTGTTTTGATGATGACTACCAATTCCACATACTGATGTCTAACATCTCTACTTGAGTGATTTCAGATTAGGTATAGACACACTCCAAATGTCCTAACTTGTGCATATCAAATTGGAGAAAAGACTAGTCAAAGTCAATACAAGTGCACATTTTTCTAATATGATGTAAATCCATTAGAATCATGTTGTAAATCACTTGTAATGATTGTATGACTTCTAATTAAGCTTCGAAAAAATCAGGAGCACTTAGATCAAATGTTTAAGCATCAAAAGCCATTTTCTAAAATTCACATCAGGTTGTTCATCGATCGAGTTCTGTGAGTTGCAAACTCGACCGATCCTGATTGGATCTTGAAAATGACTTTTGATCGGTCGAGTTTACACTTCACAGAACTCGACCGACGGAGTATGAAATGATTACCGTGTGTAGAATGCAAGTGCACGCGTCAATGTAGTACAGGCCCTTGTGAGGCCCGAGTCAAACTCTGGGACACTAAATTATCGATAGACTACTACTAACTACTTGCAATCATCTAGACCAATAAAAATGTTATGAGAGTTGTTTTTAAAAATAAAAGAAAATAAAATAAAATAAATCAATCGATTAAAGGTTTAGTTTAATCAATTCAAATGGAGATCTTTAGGATTGCGGTTTCACCGCGGGTTTTCATTGTATGAATTTCCATATAAAAACTCAGGTTCATCTCTCAATCCGGATAGTGGCCTATAGTCAGAATTGCCCACTGTCGTGGTACAATTCACTACCTATGTCTAGGTCGGTTACATCATCGTAGTAACCTATACCCTAAACTAGGTGCATTAAAATCGACCTCTGGGTTTCCACCATTAACCTTACATCACCTTGTTCAAGGGATTTGTTAATTAATGTGAATTTCATCTCTTTTCAACCGTTAATTCTTCTTTCAAAGTAATTAAGGACATTAGATTATCATTATGGTGATCAAGCATAACAATATAATTGAGAAAACGAAATCATACCACGGATTTAAGAGATAAATTATGAATTATTATGATAAAAATGGCATACAATGCTTCCCCGGGCTACTCCCGGTCCTAAAGATAAAGGGGATTATCCCCGCATGTTCATCTCAGAGCAAAACGTGGTTGAAGAAAGGGGAAACTTGGAGAAAAACATGAATAAGTAATGAAACTTCCAAACAGAGAAGATCGAAGTGTTCCTCGGCATAGAATGCATGATCTGCAGCCTTTTGGCGGTGGAGAATGTCTTCTTCAGCTTCTGGAATGGTCGGGGCGTGCGTCTGGGCTCCGTTCTTCTCTCCACACCTTCTCGGGACGTGTGTAGTGGCTAATGATGTGATTTCCTACTATTGGCTGCCGTCATTAGGTACAATCACCGAGTTAGGTTGGGAAAATATCACAAACTTTGGATTAGAGCCGATCTGAAACAAACTCTGATCTGACGGTGTCGATACCATCGATGTGGGTCGATGGTATCGACCCCTCACGATATCGACAAGCCTTCCTTTATTTTCATCATTGCACCTGATGCTGAATCGATACCATCTATGCGGGTCGATGGTATCGACACCCTTAGGTTGCAGTTTTATCCCTTTTCCGTCGTTGAAACTCCAAGCATCAATAGTATCGACTATGTGGTCGATAGTATCGACTGTCTTCACGCCAGCAACCTGATGGTATGTCGCTACCATTGGCTTCCCAGTCGATGGTATCGACTCTGTGCTGCTCCTTGCGGCTGGCTACCTGTGGTTGTGTCGATAGTATCGACAGCTGTCGATGGTATCGACAGTTGCAGATATGTGTTTTTCCTGAAATTGCAAAACAAAACCACATAAGCTGAGATAAAACCTATTATTGTAATCATTTATGCTCAAAACAATAAAATAAGAGAGATTTGACACGGAGAAGGATCATAGACTAAAGTAAGTGAGTTATGCAATATTAACCACCAAAATGACCAATAAACACATAAAACACAAGTAAAACAAGTCTCTAAATGTGACTCAAAATCATCGCATCAAACTCCCCTAAGCTTGAACATTGCTCGTCGTCGAGCAACTAAACTTTAGAATAGAATTGTGAGGGTCAACTAGAGAACAGATTATCGCAATAAACATCACCATATGATCCCCGCCAAACATTTACATCCCGGCCCTCACTAACCACGGAATGATAATTACCCTAAAGGCGACAGTAATCATCCATAAAAGGTATCTACCTCAAAACTGATGAACACTATCAAATAAGGCAGTTAACATAATAAAATTCTCCGATTCAGACTCGGTGCATCTTGGGATCTCCTATTCTACGTTGCTCGCCCTAACTACCATCTACATGGAAGCAGCTCTCCTGGTATTAATGATTGAGGAGAAAATTACGGTGGCCTACCAATTCAAGCAACGAGTGGATGGAATGGGTGGCTAGTGGAAGAAATGGAAGCATTATACGGTTTTAACATGCACAAAACAATAATGACCTAAATGATGCATATGCAAGTAAAAATGCCCTAATGCCTACATTTGGGTGGAATGATGTATGCATTATCATTCTGTCTTAAGGTGAGATGGAATATCTAAGAGAACTGCACCATGTACTTATTCTTCTTAAAATGCAGTGAGACATGTTCCTTTCTCCCTCTCAATCCTACTTGCCTCTCAATACTTTTTTTTTCTTTTTTTTATTATATTTTTTTTAAAAGCCCTTATTTTCATAGTTGATAATGAATTATTTATCAGGCTCACTTATTGCTACATAACTTATACATCTGAAGCATTCAGAAGGTATGGAACAAGTTGATCACCCTTAATGTTTTAGAAGACATAAGATGCATGATGTACTCTATGCACAAAAATGTGAATGCAGCTACAACATGATAGTTATGCAAATAAATGACATGCACTTAAGGATAATGTGCATGTATAACTAGTCTATTTTTTATTATTTTCATGCAGAAATATGAGAAAATAGTTGCAATGCAAAACCTATCTACATGGAATGCAATCAAAGAGATTAAAACCTTAATGTTACTTCCAGTTCTTAAGGTGGAATATGAAAACAATGGGGTGGATAGATCACAAGACTAATTGACTGAACCTTTGAAAATTATTATGTGTCCCTCCTTATTTACCTGTGTAGTAATTCAGAGGTTTCTCTCTCTTATTTCAAATTAAGGTCTCATTATCATTTGATTAGTATAGGCTCAAACAAACATTTCCGTCCACTTTTCATGAAATATTGGAATGTACAATTGTGATTTCCTATTCTAGAGTTGACAAACCCAATCATTTCCTTAAGTTATGTGCTCAAAGTTGAACAACACAAGCTTGCAAAAACACTAAAAAAATTTTAAATTTGCCCCTGATTCCCATGTACAAGCAACGAGATGACACATCACTTAAGACATCCACAATTACACTAGATAGAGTGTGGATCCTACAAACAAACTAAGAACAACAAGAAATACATGACAAAACACAAAATAATAAAAACTAAAAATTGGGAAAAACAAAGGATAGAGTTGTTCTAACTCCCCTCCTAAGCTTGAATTTGACTATGGCCTCATAGTCAAAAACAACCTTAAAAGGTGGAACAGTGATACCGATCATTCTTCAGGAGGAGGAGGGTACTGTGGAGCCATGGGGTCCCAAGATTGGTATTGCCCCTGGAAGCTCGGATCATACTGGGGCATTGGTGGAGGTTGTGGATACCCCCCAAAATAATTCTGGCTCCAATAATGATCGTAGAAGGGTTGCTGCTGCATCTCCATCCTATGCAACCTGTCGTGGATGTGCTGTTGGTTTTCGAGGAGGAGACGCTCATTCTCGAAAATAGCCCTCTAGTTATCTAGTAGCCGGTTCGTCGTATCCTGAATACTGACGTATGAAGTTGTATGCTGCAGTTGGGTTTGCAGGATCTCTTGCAGCATCATATACATCCCCTGCATGGAGTAGACATCCTCTCCTTGATGAGAGGGCTGCGGTGGCGGAGGTTGCGAAGATGAAGATGCACCCGGATGCATGCGGGGATGCTTCCGGGGTGTTACTCGTTCCCGCAGAGGAGTGAAAGCATCCTCTTCCTCTTCATGCTCATCGCCATCATCATCATTGTTGTCATCACCGCCGTCTTCATCCGAGTCATCGATGGCAATGATAGGCCATCGGAAATGTTGAGCGCCCTCAATGTTGAAGACGGGGTCTGGAAGTGAACACTCTTGATAAGCATGATTAACATGCCAATGTGCATATGCCAAGCCATCACAAAGTAGGATGAGGTTGGAGCGGTGCAGATGTTGGAGGTTGGCCTTGCTCCTATTAGAAAGGGGAGTAAGCTGGGAGAAATCTAACCCAAGATAGAGGGCCAGTGGTGTGATGAGTCCTCTAAAATGGATAGGAGCCTTCCGCGTACTCCTCCTCACGGCCAACACGCGCGTCAAGAAGAATGTGCCCCAATTGCACTCCTCGCGCTTCAGCAATTTGTGCAGGAAGAACAAATCCATCTCTTGAAACTTGTTGAGTGACAGGTCACCGTGAGCGAACAGTGTGGTGCATATCATGTGATGAAGAATCCCCACAAACGGATGCTCAAAGTCGGCTACTGCGGTGTTGTGGTAGCTCACGGATTTTCCAGGAGGCGCAGTCACCAACTGGGCAAAGATGGCGTCGTAGACCATCATGTTGTCTGGCCTCTGGTGTTGGTAGTCATCATGATACGAGTTATATACAGAATTGAACTGGTCAAGAGTGAGAGTGTAGTCATTTTTGTAGAGTCTGAACGACACCCACCCTTTTCTCCACTCTCTGTCGATGGTGATCAAGTCATTGGGCACGACATTGATGTCTAGTGATGCCATGAACTCTGCCACAAGTTCCCTGTAAGTCGGCCACTCGCTGAAGAATGGCTAGCCATCGGCATGGAATTCCATCTCTTCGGGTCTCCTGGTGGTGTCTCTCGCCTGTCCCTTCAAGATGTAGGCGAGGTTGGCCTCGAACCCCAGCTCACAGACCATCGCCCGATCAACATAGCGTGTGGGCTCGATCTTTCTCTTCATCAGTTCCTTGTAGACCTTCTGGACCTCTACGGAAGGATGGACAATCCTCGGACGAGGAATCGATGCAGAAGATGGCAGAATGAACTCAGGGATCTCCATAGGAGCCACCCGTGAAGAGGATGCATCGGCTGTACGCACCATCATCGAGAAAGAAGGAATAGAAGACGAATCTTGGTGAAGGTCAGAGAAGACAATCTCCACTCAGTGAAGGCTTGGGGAAGATCGCGCTCCTTGGATGCTCGTCGTCGGGCTCCGGTCACACAACATAGCACAAAGCATAAGTAGGGGATAATGACTCTGAAGGTGTGACGTCATATGACAACCATCCCTCCCTTTTATAGCTGAGGTTTTTGTTGCTGTGCACCCGTCGATACCATCGACGCGGATCAATGGTATCGACACCTGTAGCACAATCCGGTCTTCCTCTAGTATTGATGGTCGTCGATAGCCTGATGTGGGGGCCCAGATCGATGACGCGTCGATACCATCGACGAGGGTCGATGGTATCGATCCATCCCACAGATCGCTTCTCTTAATGTAGCGATCGTCGTTGATTCCTTCTCGCGGATCGGTGACATGTCACGTCGATACCATTGACGCGAGTCGATAGTATCGACTCTGCTTAGGGCAAACACCCTCGCGAGTCTCGGTCGCTTCTTTTTTCCTGTAACCAGGTCGATACCATCGATAGGCCCATCGATGGTATCGAATTCACTGAGACAAATTTCGTCTGAATATCTTCAGAGATCTCACGAGTATCGACAGCCATGTCGATACTATCGACCCCGTTCTGGCGAGCATCCTGATGGTAGGTCGATATTATCGACGAGGCCGTCGATAGTATCGACTCAGAGAGATTGTTGCAGCCACCTAACTATACCCATGTTAACACCATCGACACAAAGGTCGATAGTATAGACCCTACCTCAGTCCTGCACATTGAAAAAATGATCAAGGTATCTTGTTTACACTAAAAACAAAATCAAATCAAACTAATGTACAAATGTGAAAGAAACTAAACGAAACTACCAATGGCTGGGTTGCCTCCCAACAAGCGCCCTTATTTAACGTCTTAGTCTAGACAAAATGAAGCTCCTCATGCATCCGTAAGCACAATGAGTTTGACCTCATGCACTTTACTCATGTAATCCTCACCGAAGTACAACTTTAATCACTATCCATTAACTAAGAATGTTATCTCACCATCACACACCATGATTGCTCCATGTGGCCTGAACTCCTCTACAGTGAAAGGTCCACTCCATCGGGATTTCAATTTCCCGGGATGCATCTTCAACCTTGAGTTGAACAAGAGCACGCGATCTCCCTTCTTGAAGACACACATCTGAATGTGTCGATCGTGAATAAACTTTGTTCTCTCCTTGTATATCCACGAGCTTTCATATGCATTCATCCTTAGCTCATCAAGTTCATTTAGCTCTAGCAAACGTTTCTGTCCTGCTTCATCATAGTTCAAATTCAGCTTCCTCAGTGCCCAGTGCGCCTTATGCTCCAATTCCACCGGCAAATGGCAGGCCCGCCCATAAGCCAACCTAAAAGGCGTAGTGCCTATAGGTGTCTTATATGCCGTCCTGTACGCCCACAAAGCATCCGGTAGCAAGGTACTCCAGTTCTTACTCGTCGAAGCCACAATGCACTCCAAGATCTTCTTAATCTCTCGATTGGAGACTTCCACTTGCCCCTGTGTCTGTGGGTGGTACGGGGTACCAATGTTGTGCTTTACCCCATACTTTCTCAACAATGCGGCGAACTTTTGATTTCAGAAATGTGTACCTCCATCACTAATTATCATTCTAGGTACACCAAACCTATAGAAAATGTATTCCTTGACAAACCTACACACTACAGCGGCATCATTAGTCCTATTGGGTATTGCCTCTACCCACTTCGATACATAGTCAACAACTAATAGAATGTACAAGTTAGAGTTGGAGGACACAAAGGGTCCCATAAAATCAATACCCCACAGATCGAACACCTCGACCTCTTGAAATACATTGAGGGGCATCTCCTGTCGCTTTGAAATGTTACCTGCCCGTTGGCAGGAATCACATTGCCGCACATAATCATATGCGTCCCGAAACAAAGTAGGCCAGTAGAGACCGCTCTCCAATACCTTGGCCACGGTTCTAGAACTTTCATGATGGCCACCCGTTGGTAAAGTATGATAATGACGAAGTACGCTTTCATACTCAACCTCCGGTACACACCTGCACAACACACCATCCCTGCACTGCTTCAAAAGAATGGGGTCATCCCAGAAATAATATCGCAACGAATGGAAAATTTTCTTTTTCTCTTGATATGTCCAATCATCTGGGATAATTTTGCAGGCAAGATAATTAACAATATAAGAAAACCAAGGATCTTTAGATTTCACAGATAGAAGTTGTTCATCAGGAAATGTCTCGGTAATGGGTATATGCATGTCCTTCTCATCTATCCTTTCCAACCTAGACAGATGGTCCGCAACCACATTTTCTATTCCCGTCTTATCTTTGATTTCAATATTAAATTCTTGTAACTGTAAGATCCACCTAATCAGTCTAGGTTTGGCATATTTCTTTTCCATCAAGTACTTTATGGTGGCGTGGTCCTTCCATACCACGACTTTAGATCCAACAAGATATTGCCGAAATTTTTCAAAAGAAAAAACTATGGCGAGAAGCTCTTTTTTAGTTGTCGTGTAATTGAGTTGTGCTTCATTTAAAGTTTTGGATGCATAGAAAATCACAGCGGGTTTGTTGTCCACACGTTGTCCCAAAACTGCCCCAACTGCAAAATCTGATGCATCACACATCAATTCAAACGGCTTTGTCCAATCTGGTGTTTGCACAACCGGTGCAGAAATTAATTTTTCTTTAAGCACATCAAAAGCATGTAAACACTTTTCGTTAAAATCAAAGACAACATCTTTCTCCAACTGCTCAGATAATGGTTTTGCGATTTTTTTAGAAATCTTTTATAAAGCGGCGATAACAACTGGTGTGACCTAGAAAACTTCGTACCCCTTTTATCGAGTTCGGCGGGGGTAATTTGGAAATAACTTCAATCTTCATCGGATCTACCTCCAACCCCTTTCTAGACACTTTATGTGCAAGCACGATCCCTTTGCTAACCATCGTATGGCATTTCTCCCAATTGAGAACCAAATGCGTGTCCTCACATCGTTGCAAAACCTTATCCAAATTGTATAAACATTCATCGAAAGATGCACCATAAACAGAGAAATCGTCCATAAAGACCTCCAAACAGCGTTCAACCATATCAACGAAAATGGCAAGCATGCAATGCTGAAAGGTTGTTGTTGCGTTACACAAACCAAATGGCATACGGCGGTATGCAAATGTTCCGTAAGGACAAGTGAAGGTGGACTTCTCTTGGTCCTTAGGATCTATGGAAATCTAATTGTAGCCCGAATAACCATTGAGGAAACAAAAATGAGATCGACCTGCTAAACGCTCTAAAATCTGATCAATGAATGGGAGAGGAAAATGATCCTTAAGCGTAGCAGCATTAAATCTATGGTAGTCTATACATATACGCCACCTGGTTACCAGACGGGTCGTGACTGGCTCATTTAACAAATTATGTGTAACAGTAATTCCCCCCTTTTTAGGGACTACCTGTGTAGGACTCACCCACGTCGAGTCGGATATAGCAGAGATGATACCTGCAAAAAGGAGCTTGATCACCTCCTTCTTGACGACCTCCATCATGCTAGGATTTAGTCGGCGATGTGGCTGAATTACAGGTTTGGCTCCCTCCTTGAGCCGGATCTTATGCTGGCACAGTGTAGGGGAAATCCCCTTGATGTCTGCGACTGACCACCCGAATGCACCTTGGTGGTTCTTCAGCACGATCAGTAGTTGATCCTCCTCCTCGGCACTTAGATATGCCAAAATAATCACTGGCAACTTCTCACCCTCAGCTAGGAATGCATATTTCAAATGAGGTGGCAGTGGCTTCAATTCTAAATCTGGTGGGCTGATCAAGGATGACTGAAGCGGTGGTGGATGTTCTCCAAGGTCTTCATAGTACCTAGTATAAAAACACGACAGCACCTGAAGCATCTTGGCACATTCTTGTAGTGACTTGCTTCTCATCCAATCATGTGTTATATTAACCAGGAAGGCTTCAAGAGGTAGTTCTGGATATGCATTGAAAATAGAACTTGCTATGGCCTCATCTTCAGTAGACGGTGGGATGTCCTCCTCTTCATCATTGGGAAAACCCACAGCCTTGCTAAGAGATACAACCTTGGTCTACTCCATGATGTCCATAGCCAGTGTCCCCTTCGCCACCTTAGTCATTACCTGAGCCATATCTAGAAACGGCTTCCCTAGACAGAGAGAAATATTCAGATCAAAGTGCTTCACCATGTGACATTGCTCCTTAGCTTTTGATTGCGTTGTGTTGGAGGGCATGACCTTCTCAAACCGATCATCAGTGATTCCCAAGGTCAAACGACCTCTCCCCGTCTCCAGTATCATGTCAACAGTGGCTTGGAAGGGTCGTCCAAGGAGTAACTCATTACCCTGTTCATCTTGCATTTCCATTACAACAAAGTCCGCTGGAAATACAAACTGATCGAATTTAACTAACACATCTTCGCAAATACCATATGGCTTCACCACGGAATTATCCACCAACTGTATTGTCATATTGCTTGGCCTTGACTCTTTCAGTCCCATCTTCTTGAATGTAGAGAGAGGCATCACGTTTATACTTGCCCCTGAATCACACAGTGCTTCGCCGAATTTCACTTTACCAATATAGCATGAAATATTGAAGCAACCCAGATCCTGCCTTTTAGGTGGCAATGTGCCCATGATGAAAGCACTCACCTATTCCTCTTCTTCGTAATGATGTCTTTCAGAAACTTGCCATAAGAGGGAATTTTCACTATTGCTTCTAAAAGTGGAATGTTGACCAAAAGCTTCCTAAAACTATCTAGAAACTTCTTGAACTGAGCGTCCACTTTCTTGGCCTTCACGCTATTGGGATACGGGACCGGGACAGTCTTTTCCCTTTGATGTAGCGGCACATATGGCATCCTCTTTTGTGTCTCCTCCTTAGCAATGACGGGTTCTGTTGCAACATCCTCTACCACATCCTCTATTGGTGTTGTGGTTGGAATCAGAACCTCCTCTGCGGCCTCACCTATGTTCTCTCACTGGGGTGTGCTCGGTTCCTCAGCCCTAGAGTTTAAAATATGCTTGCCACTTTGTAGCAAGATTGCCTTAGGCTGTTGGTTTCCTCCTGGAATGTTTGTACTTCTGGGAAAGCCTTGTTGCGCTGGCTTCTTCAAATTTTCTATTTCAGATGCCATCTACGCCAAATATGTCTCTATCGTCCTCATCTGAGCCCCATGACTCTGTAAGGTCTACCCAATCTAATTCATGAATTCTCCTTGTTGCTTGATCTGCTGGCTAAAAGTGTTCATTAGTTCTTGATTCTGCTTTATTACTTGATTGAGCAACTCATTGCTCTTATCCTCTGGTGACGGTTGGGGTTTTGCATCGGGGTCCTACAAGAAATTATTTGGGTCCTTCCAGGAAAATTTCTTGTCTTTCATCCATGAATAATCGTTGTTTCCGTACCCCTGTTGCTAGCGCATGAATTTTACTTGAGCCTCATCATCTGATTATGTGTCTTCTTTTGCAAGCAGTTTCTTTGCTAGAAGGTCCATCTTCTCATTTATCTCTTTGATGGCCTTTGACTCCCCTGTAGCCCGAACATGCTCTATGGCATCTGTGACGTCCCCGGATTCTCTAAAACTTAATCTGATGTGTGACGTCCAAATTGAAACCCTCACCTCAGTGAGAATCCCAATTTAAACATCCCACACTAGGCTAAGAAGAAGAAAATCAGAGGAAGTCATAAGGAAACAATCAGTAGCACATGTACATGAACAATAATAAAACCATACACACATGTTCACCATTCAACATATAATTACAACATGAATTGTTACAACATTTGATATTACATATTGAACAGCAAACTATACATATACATGCACTACCACTAAACTATAGGATCTTAAGACAACAGGTCCACCTGTACATCAGCTCGCTATACAACTCTCAACTATCCTGGATCTTCAAGAGCAAAACCACAACCTAAACAAAAGATTACATGCGGTACACGTCAGCACAATATTTCATGAATATTGTACTGAGTACGCCTACGTGTCTTTTATTTACCTCTCATCATATCTTGGCAATAAGATAAAACTAATACTTGGCAGTGACAGAAGAATATAATAAAAGCGTATACTTGCACAAAGGTATTCATTAGCAAAAGAGAACACATATTTTAAGCACATTTTCCATTATATCATCCATGCATTTACTACCTCAGAGTTGAATGCATTAAGGCCTTTATGATCTACTACCAAAGAGTTGGATCATTTCACAAGGTGATCTACTACCAAAGAGTTGGATCACTTCCCAGTACTTTACTACCAAAGAGTTGAAGTACTTAATTCCAGCACTTTACTACCAAAGAGTTGAAGTGCTTAGATATAATGGAACAGACATATTATGTTTCATGTGTTCATAGCAATAAGTATGGAAAATCATGCAACATATCATACCAGAACAATCATTTCAATCAATACCATATGCCAAGTATTTTACTACTCATATAACACAAGCATATTGTATAATAAGCCAAGTAAGAGGTAATAGCGTACCTTCCAAAGAGACATCCTAATCACCACATATTCCTGATATCAACTATATCCTTGATTAAACCTGATCAAGACAAGATCATGTACTGTCATCAGATGATCATCATCTTACATCTCATCTTAACCCTAGTCGTATCCATTAGGGTTTTGCTTAGTTCATTAGGATATGTGCATTATTACTTGCGTTCTTATCTTAGATTTATCTTACTGATGTCATATTCCAGATTACAGTTCATCAACTGAATATATTCAGGTGTCACATTATTATGTAAACATATTTAACATTATGTCACTTTCATTAACCATATTAGAGTTACATCTCATGTATTAAGGGTGCTCTTCATATAACATAAATTTCGTGTATAAAACTGATCTCAAAGTTACATATTATCTTCCAGTTACTATTATGAGATTACTCTACAAATTTCATCATTTATAGAGCACGTATGTATTTATTACATTTTATTAGGGTTATTAGCCCTAATTAGACATATTAATCATATTACATGATTTTGTGCATCAACACTATAATCACTGATATCATATAGATTCTAAAACACATTTAAGAGTTACTGTTGCATTCTCATACATATAGATTCTAAAACACATTTAAGAGTTACTGTTGCATTCTCATAATTTTAGGTCACTATTTGATAATTATTATCCATGAATCAAGTATAATGCATCTTACATGATAACACTGATATTAAAGCATTAAACTATGGATACGATGGTTAAATATTATTCTACGAATTTTTCTGAGAAGCTTGGTACCTTATTTGCATTTTTCTGAGCATCGAGCTAATTATTGTGATTTATTGAAGATCTGTAAGATTATTGGAGTTTTACCTCTTCTGGCCAATTGTTAACCGCCACGTGGCGACTCAGGGGCGCGGCCTCCAGCTCCTCCTTTTCCAAGTTGAGCCGGGTTCACTGGATTTGGTTCTAAACTGGGCCGCCTAGGTTGCTGGCTGGTCTGGGATTTATCTCGTTCAGGCTGGCCGACCCAGTTTAGGGTCTTCGGATTCTCCTTCCTTACGCTATCTCTGTTTCTCGCAAACTGTCGTCGTGCTTGAGCCTGATGGCAAGCAAGAAGGCAACGCGGCCTCCTCCTCCTGCTTGGGAGCCCGGCTACACCTCTGATACTCTGTCACCATAGGCTTTCCATCGTGCGAGTCACTTCACTGGTATGCGATCTGCCGCTGCGAGGCCCTCGTGTTCGTCAGTTCTCCAGCACAAGAGATTCACTGCCATGGCTAGCATCCCCGACGTGAAATCAGCGGCCAGGTCTTCCCTCCTCGTCGCCTCATCTAGATCTGAAACCTACATCGAGGAGTCATGTTTCTATAGTGCACCGTGGTGTTCCTACTGTCGCCATGGTAGGGATTTTCGGTGAGCAAATCCCAGCAAGTCTAGGCTTCCCTATCACTGATCTCGCTGCCGTCAGGGCTCTCCTCCGGTGTGGATTCTGCACTGTATGATCCTCCATCTCTTCTCCTACTACCGCACAGGGCCGCACAGCTGGTTCACCTCCTCGAGTCTGCTTGGAAGTCCGATTGTGCCTCCACGATGCCACCACCACAGGATCGCCGCCGGTCTAGCGCCTCCCTCCAGCATGCTTCACGGATCTCAGCGCCACCGGTTGGCCCAGATTCGGTGAGGGATTCCAGCTGCTCATATGCTCCGACGGGCTGGAGCCATGCCTTCTCCTCGTCGTCGTGGTTGGGTCTCTGGTGCGTGGACAACCACCAACAGTTCCTCCTCATATTGGGCGTCGCTGCACCATAACAGACTACAGCAGATCTGCCGCCGCCAAGGGACAAAACCCCGGCATGGAAGCGTTCACTGCTGCTGCTATGTGGAGACGCTGCCGCACGAATATGTGGAGACGAAGCAATCATGGGGAGGTGGAGCTCATTCCCACAGATTGTCACCGCGAGTCCATGTTATCAAAAAGGAGTCGGATGCCATCTGCTCCTTTCAACACAATGAAACCACCCCCCACGAGGCCACAACCTGCTACACGTATCCACCCACATTTGGTGATCGTGGTGGACTGATCTTGCAAGAACTGTACTGCTTCCCACGTTGTTGATTTGAACTAGGGTAATAAATAATTACTCAAAGACCAAGTCCACTGCGGTAGAAATCCTAGGCCACGCAATCCGTCCACAGAGCTAATAAAAGGATCGGAAAATATCCTTATAATAAACTTAGGCTACAAATCAAATATTAGGGTCCAATATACCTCAAAAGATATTCTGAATCCATCAAACCAAGAGATATGATGTTGCATGATCGACACACTTTGAAGGCCATCATTAAATCACACAAATTCATAAAATCCCCTATCTTCAAAATTAGCTTCATGAATGTATAAAATCAAAGAAGATGGTGTCACCATCCTATTTATCCAAATGGCTATCCAATAATCTCAAAAATTCCATTCTATAACATCCTACACACCTTAAAACAATTTCGTCCTCGAAATTAAAGCCAAAGACCACTTTGTCACATCATATACAACTTAAAAGAAATTTCGTCCTCGAAATTATGTCGTTCTCATACTCCAAGGGAAAACATCATCCATGTAGGGCACCACTTTAAGGTTTAGAAACTTAGGTTATGTCATTACCTATCTCATATATTAGGGTTGCTTCCTTATTTTAACCCATGCATCAGGGTTTTCACATCGTATTACCATGTTCTCAAGGAGATAACTAAGTTATCCCATTATGTCAAAGCATCATCAACATTATGTTGTGCTAACTATCAAACTATATTTTCCATCTTTGTTAAGCACTAAGATTAACACCTCGTGTAACATATTTCATTCATATGATCTTATTTCATTGCTCATAATACTTTACAACATTTACTAATGATTTCATCACAAGATTAATCAAGAATATCACATTATCAACATTATCCATGTACATGGTTAACCATATGTGTGTTACCATCTATTAAACCATCTCTAGGTTTCCATCACATCATATCTACATATCACATCTCGAGATTCGATCACATCCTTACATTTATTATATTATGGTTGTGCTAAACAAACTTATGTGAGTGGTTCATTAAGCATATATGAAAACTTTACTTAGGCCAAAAGAGGTTCCTCTAACCCATACTACGAGGGTTGTTCCATGCTCAGTCTCTCTGAGCTAACTCAACTCTATGAGTATCTCACATGCATATACTTTATCTTTCCTCTCTTAGTCTAGGGTTCTCGGATAACCTCATTGGCACTAGTGATAGCATTATGAGATCTAGCCACATAAGCACAAACCAAAACATGCTATGACATTCTCTTCATAGGTCTCTACCCATGAAACATCTTACTGAAAACTCTCTTATACATGCAACCACTAGATCCCTATGTGGGAAACCACCAACCCGAGCATGAGGCTTCACAGAACTAACATAGCTACCTCCTCCAGGGTCTTGGGCTCTCTCCCTCACCCAGATGGCAGGCACTCATATTGATGTTCACATATGCACATATAGCCAACCTCTCTCTGACTCTAGGGTTTGGTCCTCCCAAGGACATCTAGGGTTCAAGACATCTATATGAATCATGCATAAAGTGACTCAACTCAATCACTCAGGAGTATTCCAGTTTAAGACATATCATATCACATATCTTAGAATTCTCATATCTTGGAGTCTAGGTTCTCTGACCTTCTCCCAATGGGTCTCACTCTCTCTGGAGTTAACCCCGAAACTGGTCCCAACACTAGAGGTCCTCCTTTGTAAAAGAGCTTGAGGCTCATGCTGACTCACAACTTTGTCTCAGCCTAGCTTATCTTATCTCATAAAAGCCTATTTTCTTGCATCATCAGAACTTATCTCATATCCTCAAAACTAAACTTACGTCCTTAAAGACAACATACATCATCATAAACTATCTTATATCATCTCTATCAAACTTACATCATATCATCAAAACTTATTTCGTCTATTCCAACTATCACATATTCCAAACAAGGCTCTAGACATCTAATCTAGAACTACTCTCTCTTCTAGACTGATGTCATTCACTTTCACTTAGGTTTCATGGTCACCTCCTACTCGTACATGTGTGGGGACACATTTTTGTAATACATATACATAATAAAATATTATATAGTTTTTCTCCGATAAAACAAACGTCAGAGAAAACTATCGAGGTTCGATCCGTTTGGAATCAAAAACCAAATCCTGAAAACGAGTGTCCCACACATTGTAGAGAGTACAGTGCCATGAAAACTAGTGAAAAGGGTGAGAACAAGGGGTAGACTAGTGTAGCTACTCTAGACAACGTGCACAATATGTCTAGGGTTTCTCTTCCTTTGATGCACGTCATTTCCATATAGTGCAACGTCCCATACCGCTGCACTACAAGGAAAGGACGACATCTAAGGACTTGCTACTTAACAAGCACCAATCTAGACCTAGTTCTCGAACATCTAGGTGCTAACCTAGAGGCTAGGTCAGATCTAGTCTCTAAAAGACGACTAATCTAACCCTAAAAGATTATTAAGTTCAAGGTTCTTTAGTTTTTAGTTGCATAATGAGAAAATGTTAGGCTTTGCTATTGTTCATGCTCTGATACCACCTGTGACGTCCCCGGATTCTCTAAAACTTAATCTGATGTGTGACGTCCAAATTGAAACCCTCACCTCAGTGAGAATCCCAATTTAAACATCCCACACTAGGCTAAGAAGAAGAAAATCAGAGGAAGTCATAAGGAAACAATCAGTAGCACATGTACATGAACAATAATAAAACCATACACACATGTTCACCATTCAACATATAATTACAACATGAATTGTTACAACATTTGATATTACATATTGAACAACAAACTATACATATACATGCACTACCACTAAACTATAGGATCTTAAGACAACAGGTCCACCTGTACATCAGCTCGCTATACAACTCTCAACTATCCTGGATCTTCAAGAGCAAAACCACAACCTAAACAAAAGATTACATGCGGTACACGTCAGCACAATATTTCATGAATATTGTACTGAGTACGCCTACGTGTCTTTTATTTACCTCTCATCATATCTTGGCAATAAGATAAAACTAATACTTGGCAGTGACAGAAGAATATAATAAAAGCGTATACTTGCACAAAGGTATTCATTAGCAAAAGAGAACACATATTTTAAGCACATTTTCCATTATATCATCCATGCATTTACTACCTCAGAGTTGAATGCATTAAGGCCTTTATGATCTACTACCAAAGAGTTGGATCATTTCACAAGGTGATCTACTACCAAAGAGTTGGATCACTTCCCAGTACTTTACTACCAAAGAGTTGAAGTACTTATTTCCAGCACTTTACTACCAAAGAGTTGAAGTGCTTAGATATAATGGAACAGACATATTATGTTTCATGTGTTCATAGCAATAAGTATGGAAAATCATGCAACATATCATACCAGAACAATCATTTCAATCAATACCATATGCCAAGTATTTTACTACTCATATAACACAAGCATATTGTATAATAAGCCAAGTAAGAGGTAATAGCGTACCTTCCAAAGAGACATCCTAATCACCACATATTCCTGATATCAACTATATCCTTGATTAAACCTGATCAAGACAAGATCATGTACTGTCATCAGATGATCATCATCTTACATCTCATCTTAACCCTAGTCGTATCCATTAGGGTTTTGCTTAGTTCATTATGATATGTGCATTATTACTTGCGTTCTTATCTTAGATTTATCTTACTGATGTCATATTCCAGATTACAGTTCATCAACTGAATATATTCAGGTGTCACATTATTATGTAAACATATTTAACATTATGTCACTTTCATTAACCATATTAGAGTTACATCTCATGTATTAAGGGTGCTCTTCATATAACATAAATTTCGTGTATAAAACTGATCTCAAAGTTACATATTATCTTCCAGTTACTATTATGAGATTACTCTACAAATTTCATCATTTATAGAGCACGTATGTATTTATTACATTTTATTAGGGTTATTAGCCCTAATTAGACATATTAATCATATTACATGATTTTGTGCATCAACACTATAATCATTGATATCATATAGATTCTAAAACACATTTAAGAGTTACTGTTGCATTCTCATAATTTTAGGTCACTATTTGATAATTATTATCCATGAATCAAGTATAATGCATCTTACATGATAACACTGATATTAAAGCATTAAACTATGGATACGATGGTTAAATATTATTCTACGAATTTTTCTGAGAAGCTTGGTACCTTATTTGCATTTTTCTGAGCATCGAGCTAATTATTGTGATTTATTGAAGATCTGTAAGATTATTGGAGTTTTACCTCTTCTGGCCAATTGTTAACCGCCACGTGGCGACTCAGGGGCGCGGCCTCCAGCTCCTCCTTTTCCAAGTTGAGCCGGGTTCACTGGATTTGGTTCTAAACTGGGCCGCCTAGGTTGCTGGCTAGTCTGGGATTTATCTCGTTCAGGCTGGCCGACCCAGTTTAGGGTCTTCGGATTCTCCTTCCTTACGCTATCTCTGTTTCTCGCAAACTGCCGTCGTGCTTGAGCCTGATGGCAAGCAAGAAGGCAACGCGGCCTCCTCCTCCTGCTTGGGAGCCCGGCTACACCTCTGATACTCTGTCACCATAGGCTTTCCATCGTGCGAGTCACTTCACTGGTATGTGATCTGCCGCTGCGAGGCCCTCGTGTTCGTCAGTTCTCCAGCACAAGAGATTCACTGCCATGGCTAGCATCCCCGACGTGAAATCAGCGGCCAGGTCTTCCCTCCTCGTCGCCTCATCTAGATCTGAAACCTACATCGAGGAGTCATGTTTCTATAGTGCACCGTGGTGTTCCTACTGTCGCCATGGTAGGGATTGTCGGTGAGCAAATCCCAGCAAGTCTAGGCTTCCCTATCACTGATCTCGCTGCCGTCAGGGCTCTCCTCCGGTGTGGATTCTGCACTGTATGATCCTCCATCTCTTCTCCTACTACCGCACAGGGCCGCACAGCTGGTTCACCTCCTCGAGTCTGCTTGGAAGTCCGATTGTGCCTCCACGATGCCACCACCACAGGATCGCCGCCGGTCTAGCGCCTCCCTCCAGCATGCTTCACGGATCTCAGCGCCACCGGTTGGCCCAGATTTGGTGAGGGATTCCAGCTGCTCATATGCTCCGACGGGCTGGAGCCATGCCTTCTCCTCGTCGTCGTGGTTGGGTCTCTGGTGCGTGGACAACCACCAACAGTTCCTCCTCATATTAGGCATCGCTGCACCATAACAGACTACAGCAGATCTGCCGCCGCCAAGGGACAAAACCCCGGCATGGAAGCGTTCACTGCTGCTGCTATGTGGAGACGCTGCCGCACGAATATGTGGAGACGAAGCAATCATGGGGAGGTGGAGCTCATTCCCACAGATTGTCACCGCGAGTCCATGTTATCAAAAAGGAGTCGGATGCCATCTGCTCCTTTCAACACAATGAAACCACCCCCCACGAGGCCACAACCTGCTACATGTATCCACCCACGTTTGGTGATCGTGGTGGACTGATCTTGCAAGAACTGTACTGCTTCCCACGTTGTTGATTTGAACTAGGGTAATAAATAATTACTCAAAGACCAAGTCCACTGCGGTAGAAATCCTAGGCCACGCAATCCGTCCACAGAGCTAATAAAAGGATCAGAAAATATCCTTATAATAAACTTAGGCTACAAATCAAATATTAGGGTCCAATATACCTCAAAAGATATTCTGAATCCATCAAACCAAGAGATATGATGTTACATGATCGACACACTTTGAAGGCCATCATTAAATCACACAAATTCATAAAATCCCCTATCTTCAAAATTAGCTTCATGAATGTATAAAATCAAAGAATATGGTGTCACCATCCTATTTATCCAAATGGCTATCCAATAATCTCAAAAATTCCATTCTATAACATCCTACACACCTTAAAACAATTTCGTCCTCGAAATTAAAGCCAAAGACCACTTTGTCACATCATATACAACTTAAAAGAAATTTCGTCCTCGAAATTATGTCGTTCTCATACTCCAAGGGAAAACATCATCCATGTAGGGCACCACTTTAAGGTTTAGAAACTTAGGTTATGTCATTACCTATCTCATATATTAGGGTTGCTTCCTTATTTTAACCCATGCATCAGGGTTTTCACATCGTATTACCATGTTCTCAAGGAGATAACTAAGTTATCCCATTATGTCAAAGCATCATCAACATTATGTTGTGCTAACTATCAAACTATATTTTCCATCTTTGTTAAGCACTAAGATTAACACCTCGTGTAACATATTTCATTCATATGATCTTATTTCATTGCTCATAATACTTTACAACATTTACTAATGATTTCATCACAAGATTAATCAATAATATCACATTATCATCATTATCCATGTACATGGTTAACCATATGTGTGTTACCATCTATTAAACCATCTCTAGGTTTCCATCACATCATATCTACATATCACATCTCGAGATTCGATCACATCCTTACATTTATTATATTATGGTTGTGCTAAACAAACTTATGTGAGTGGTTTATTAAGCATATATGAAAACTTTACTTAGGCCAAAAGAGGTTCCTCTAACCCATACTACGAGGGTTGTTCCATGCTCAGTCTCTCTGAGCTAACTCAACTCTATGAGTATCTCACATGCATATACTTTATCTTTCCTCTCTTAGTCTAGGGTTCTCGGATAACCTCATTGGCACTAGTGATAGCATTATGAGATCTAGCCACATAAGCACAAACCAAAACATGCTATGACATTCTCTTCATAGGTCTCTACCCATGAAACATCTTACTGAAAACTCTCTTATACATGCAACCACTAGATCCCTATGTGGGAAACCACCAACCCGAGCATGAGGCTTCACAGAACTAACATAGCTACCTCCTCCAGGGTCTTGGGCTCTCTCCCTCACCCAGATGGCAGGCACTCATATTGATGTTCACATATGCACATATAGCCAACCTCTCTCTGACTCTAGGATTTGGTCCTCCCAAGGACATCTAGGGTTCAAGACATCTATATGAATCATGCATAAAGTGACTCAACTCAATCACTCAGGAGTATTCCAGTTTAAGACATATCATATCACATATCTTAGAATTCTCATATCTTGGAGTCTAGGTTCTCTGACCTTCTCCCAATGGGTCTCACTCTCTCTGGAGTTAACCCCGAAACTGGTCCCAACACTAGAGGTCCTCCTTTGTAAAAGAGCTTGAGGCTCATGCTGACTCACAACTTTGTCTCAGCCTAGCTTATCTTATCTCATAAAAGCCTATTTTCTTGCATCATCAGAACTTATCTCATATCCTCAAAACTAAACTTACGTCCTTAAAGACAACATACATCATCATAAACTATCTTATATCATCTCTATCAAACTTACATCATATCATCAAAACTTATTTCGTCTATTCCAACTATCACATATTCCAAACAAGGCTCTAGACATCTAATCTAGAACTACTCTCTCTTCTAGACTGATGTCATTCACTTTCACTTAGGTTGCATGGTCACCTCCTACTCGTACATGTGTGGGGACACATTTTTGTAATACATATACATAATAAAATATTATATAGTTTTTCTCCGATAAAACAAACGTCAGAGAAAACTATCGAGGTTCGATCCGTTTGGAATCAAAAACCAAATCCTGAAAACGAGTGTCCCACACATTGTAGAGAGTACAGTGCCATGAAAACTAGTGAAAAGGGTGAGAACAAGGGGTAGACTAGTGTAGCTACTCTAGACAACGTGCACAATATGTCTAGGGTTTCTCTTCCTTTGATGCACGTCATTTCCAAATAGTGCAACGTCCCATACCGCTGCACTACAAGGAAAGGACGACATCTAAGGACTTGCTACTTAACAAGCACCAATCTAGACCTAGTTCTCGAACATCTAGGTGCTAACCTAGAGGCTAGGTCAGATATAGTCTCTAAAAGACGACTAATCTAACCCTAAAAGATTATTAAGTTCAAGGTTCTTTAGTTTTTGGTTGCATAATGAGCAAATGTTAGGCTTTGCTATTGTTCATGCTCTGATACCACCTGTGACGTCCCCGGATTCTCTAAAACTTAATCTGATGTGTGACGTCCAAATTGAAACCCTCACCTCAGTGAGAATCCCAATTTAAACATCCCACACTAGGCTAAGAAGAAGAAAATCAGAGGAAGTCATAAGGAAACAATCAGTAGCACATGTACATGAACAATAATAAAACCATACACACATGTTCACCATTCAACATATAATTACAACATGAATTGTTACAACATTTGATATTACATATTGAACAGCAAACTATACATATACATGCACTACCACTAAACTATAGGATCTTAAGACAACAGGTCCACCTGTACATCAGCTCGCTATACAACTCTCAACTATCCTGGATCTTCAAGAGCAAAACCACAACCTAAACAAAAGATTACATGCGGTACATGTCAGCACAATATTTCATGAATATTGTACTGAGTACGCCTACGTGTCTTTTATTTACCTCTCATCATATCTTGGCAATAAGATAAAACTAATACTTGGCAGTGACAGAAGAATATAATAAAAGCGTATACTTGCACAAAGGTATTCATTAGCAAAAGAGAACACATATTTTAAGCACATTTTCCATTATATCATCCATGCATTTACTACCTCAGAGTTGAATGCATTAAGGCCTTTATGATCTACTACCAAAGAGTTGGATCATTTCACAAGGTGATCTACTACCAAAGAGTTGGATCACTTCCCAGTACTTTACTACCAAAGAGTTGAAGTACTTATTTCCAGCACTTTACTACCAAAGAGTTGAAGTGCTTAGATATAATGGAACAGACATATTATGTTTCATGTGTTCATAGCAATAAGTATGGAAAATCATGCAACATATCATACCAGAACAATCATTTCAATCAATACCATATGCCAAGTATTTTACTACTCATATAACACAAGCATATTGTATAATAAGCCAAGTAAGAGGTAATAGCATACCTTCCAAAGAGACATCCTAATCACCACATATTCCTGATATCAACTATATCCTTGATTAAACCTGATCAAGACAAGATCATGTACTGTCATCAGATGATCATCATCTTACATCTCATCTTAACCCTAGTCGTATCCATTAGGGTTTTGCTTAGTTCATTAGGATATGTGCATTATTACTTGCGTTCTTATCTTAGATTTATCTTACTGATGTCATATTCCAGATTACAGTTCATCAACTGAATATATTCAGGTGTCACATTATTATGTAAACATATTTAACATTATGTCACTTTCATTAACCATATTAGAGTTACATCTCATGTATTAAGGGTGCTCTTCATATAACATAAATTTCGTGTATAAAACTGATCTCAAAGTTACATATTATCTTCCAGTTACTATTATGAGATTACTCTACAAATTTCATCATTTATAGAGCACGTATGTATTTATTACATTTTATTAGGGTTATTAGCCCTAATTAGACATATTAATCATATTACATGATTTTGTGCATCAACACTATAATCACTGATATCATATAGATTCTAAAACACATTTAAGAGTTACTGTTGCATTCTCATAATTTTAGGTCACTATTTGATAATTATTATCCATGAATCAAGTATAATGCATCTTACATGATAACACTGATATTAAAGCATTAAACTATGGATACAATGGTTAAATATTATTCTACGAATTTTTCTGAGAAGCTTGGTACCTTATTTGCATTTTTCTGAGCATTGAGCTAATTATTGTGATTTATTGAAGATCTCTAAGATTATTGGAGTTTTACCTCTTCTGGCCAATTGTTAACCGCCACGTGGCGACTCAGGGGCGCGGCCTCCAGCTCCTCCTTTTCCAAGTTGAGCCGGGTTCACTGGATTTGGTTCTAAACTGGGCCGCCTAGGTTGCTGGCTGGTCTGGGATTTATCTCGTTCAGGCTGGCCGACCCAGTTTAGGGTCTTCGGATTCTCCTTCTTTACGCTATCTCTGTTTCTCGCAAACTGCCGTCGTGCTTGAGCCTGATGGCAAGCAAGAAGGCAACGCGGCCTCCTCCTCCTGCTTGGGAGCCCGGCTACACCTCTGATACTCTGTCACCATAGGCTTTCCATCGTGCGAGTCACTTCACTGGTATGCGATCTGCCGCTGCGAGGCCCTCGTGTTCGTCAGTTCTCCAGCACAAGAGATTCACTGCCATGGCTAGCATCCCCGACGTGAAATCAGCGGCCAGGTCTTCCCTCCTCGTCGCCTCATCTAGATCTGAAACCTACATCGAGGAGTCATGTTTCTATAGTGCACCGTGGTGTTCCTACTGTCGCCATGGTAGGGATTGTCGGTGAGCAAATCCCAGCAAGTCTAGGCTTCCCTATCACTGATCTCGCTGCCGTCAGGGCTCTCCTCCGGTGTGGATTCTGCACTGTATGATCCTCCATCTCTTCTCCTACTACCGCACAGGGCCGCACAGCTGGTTCACCTCCTCGAGTCTGCTTGGAAGTCCGATTGTGCCTCCACGATGCCACCACCACAGGATCGCCGCCGGTCTAGCGCCTCCCTCCAGCATGCTTCACGGATCTCAGCGCCACCGGTTGGCCCAGATTCGGTGAGGGATTCCAGCTGCTCATATGCTCCGACGGGCTGGAGCCATGCCTTCTCCTCGTCGTCGTGGTTGGGTCTCTGGTGCGTGGACATCCACCAACAGTTCCTCCTCATATTGGGCGTCGCTGCACCATAACAGACTACAGCAGATCTGCCGCCGCCAAGGGACAAAACCCCGGCATGGAAGCGTTCACTGCTGCTGCTATGTGGAGACGCTGCCGCACGAATATGTGGAGACGAAGCAATCATGGGGAGGTGGAGCTCATTCCCACAGATTGTCACCGCGAGTCCATGTTATCAAAAAGGAGTCGGATGCCATCTGCTCCTTTCAACACAATGAAACCACCCCCCACGAGGCCACAACCTGCTACACGTATCCACCCACGTTTGGTGATCGTGGTGGACTGATCTTGCAAGAACTGTACTGCTTCCCACGTTGTTGATTTGAACTAGGGTAATAAATAATTACTCAAAGACCAAGTCCACTGCGGTAGAAATCCTAGGCCACGCAATCCGTCCACAGAGCTAATAAAAGGATCGAAAAATATCCTTATAATAAACTTAGGCTACAAATCAAATATTAGGGTCCAATATACCTCAAAAGATATTCTGAATCCATCAAACCAAGAGATATGATGTTGCATGATCGACACACTTTGAAGGCCATCATTAAATCACACAAATTCATAAAATCCCCTATCTTCAAAATTAGCTTCATGAATGTATAAAATCAAAGAAGATGGTGTCACCATCCTATTTATCCAAATGGCTATCCAATAATCTCAAAAATTCCATTCTATAACAGCATCTCTGTCACCCCAGGATTGCTTCTTAGCCATGTTCTTCAAAATTTCCCAACAGCTCATTCCTGTGTTGTTTAAGAAGAATCCTAAACCTGCAGAGTCTAAATTACTTCTATCATGCTCAGAAAGAGCAAAATAGAAGATTTTTACCTGCTTTTCCTTGTCTAGCCCATGATGCGGGCACCTCCTTAGCATGATCTAAAACCGTTCCCAGGTCTCAGAGTAAGTCTCTCCTGCTTTCTGACTAAAATTATGAATTTTTCTGATCATATCATTTGTCTTCTCGGGCAGAAAGAATCTTTCAAAGAACACTTCCACCATGTGGTTCCATGATTCCACATACTCATCATCAAGATTATGTAGCCATTCTCGTGCATTTCCCGCCAGAGAGCTGGGAAACAACTTCAAGTACAGCGTCTCCTGTGGAAACCTGTCTATCTTGATCATATCACAGTTCTCCACGAACTGGCTTATATGAGTCACCGGATCTTCATTTTTAAGCCCGTGAAATGCATTTGATTTGACCAAATTTATTAATGCAGGATCAATTTTATAAGTTGGAATGTTGACTGCCTGCTTCTTTATTGGCCCCTTGGAAGCGGATGAGAAAGAAGCTTTTATTTTCTCCCATATTGTCTGCTCTTCTGCCATGGATTCTTGTTCTGAGTCAGAATCTATATCTTCCAGTTGGGTTGAACGTTGTTCTCCTCTTCGTCTGGTCTCGGTAGTCAAACCTCTGGTGCTTGTTGCGTGTAGTCGGTGCTAGGCATCCGCACCATGCACCAGTACCTGCAAGATGATAATTTTAGTTCAGTACCGTGCTAGATGATTACACAATGTGAAAAATAAACTAAGAATTTCAAAAATGATTACAAAATAATAAAAATAGAAACGTGGCCTAGAATGGCCGCTTGCAGCACTCGTAGTGCCGACAATTTTCATGTCCCCGGCAACGGCGCCAAAAACTTGACACGATTTTACCGTGTGTAGAACGCAAGTACACGCGTCAATGTAGTACAGGCCCTTGTGAGGCCCGAGTCGAACTCAGGGACACTAAATTATCATTAGACTACTACTAATGACTTGCAATCAGCTAGACCAATAAAAAGGTTATGAGAGTTTTTTTTTAAAATAAAAGAAAATAAAATAAAACAAATCAATCGATTAAAGGTTTAGTTTAATCAATTCAAATGGAGATCTTTAGGATTGCGGTTTCACTGTGGGTTATCATTGTATGAATTTCCATATAATAATTCAGGTTCATCTCTCAATCTGGATAGTGGCTTGTAGTCAGAATTGCCCACTGTCGTGGTACAATTCACTATCTATGTCTAGGTCGTTTCCACCGTCGTAGTAACCTATACCCTAAACTAGGTGCATTAAAATTGACCTATGGGTTTCCATCATTAACCTTACATCACCTTATTCAAGGGATTTGTTAATTAATGTGAATTTTGTCTCTTTTCAACCATTAATTCTTCTTTCAAAGTAATTAAGGGCATTAGATTATCATTATGGTGATCAAGCATAATAATATAATTGAGAAAAAGAAATCATACCACGAATTTAAGAGATAAATTATGAATTATTATGATTAAAATGTTATACAATGCTTCCCCGGGCTACTCCCGGTCCTAAAGATAAAGGGGATTAGCCCTGCATGTTCATCTCAGAGCGAAACGTGGTTGAAGAAAGGGGAAACATGGAGAAAAATGTGAATAAGTAATGAAACCCCTGAACGGAGAAGATCCAAACGTTCCTCAGCTTAGAATGCATGATCTACAGCCTTTCGGCGGTGGAGAACGTCTTCTTCGACTTCTGAAACGGTCAAGGCATGCGTCTGGGCTCCGTTCTTCTCTCCACACCTTCTTGGGACGTGTGTAGCGGCTAATGACATGATTTCCTACTCTTGGCCGCCGTCATTAGGTATAATCACCGAGTTAGGTTGCGAAAATATCACAACCATTGGATTAGAGCTGATCTGAAACAAACTCTGATCTAACAGTGTCGATACCATCGACGCGGGTCGATGGTATCGACCCCTCGTGATATCGGCAAGCCTTCCTTTCTTTTCATCGTTGCGCGTGATGCTGACTCGATACCATCGATGCGGGTCGATGGTATCGACACCCTTAGGCGTCAGTTTTATCTCTTTTCCGTCGTTGAAGCTCCAAGCGTCGATAGTATCGACTATGTGGTCGATGGCATCGACTGTCTTCACACCAGCAACCTGATGGTACGTCGCTACCATCGACTTCCCAGTCAATGGTATCGACTCTGCGCTGCTCCTTGCGGCTGGCTTCCTGTGGTTGTGTCGATAGTATCGACAACTATCGATGGTATCGACAGCTGCAGATATGTGTTTTTCCTGAAATTGCAAAACAAAACCACATAAGCCGAGATAAAACCTATTATTGTAATCATTTATGCTCAAAACAATAAAATAAGAGAGATTTGAAATGGAGAAGGATCACAGACTAAAGTAAGTGAGTTATGCAATATTAACCACCAAAATGACCAATAAACGCATAAAACATAAGTAAAACAAGTCTATAAATGCGACTCAAAATCATCGCATCAGAGTACCAGACCAATTTGATTTTCATTGGTTGGTCGAGTTTCCCCAGGGCAAACTCGATCGATGGTCTGAATATCGTCTTTGTCTTTTACTCTATCGATCGATTTACCCTTATAGAAACTTGATCGATTGCACTGTATAGAAAGTGCTTCTAGTCGTTGTGGTGTTGCAACAAGTGAAAATATATCTGTTGCAAGCCACAAAATGGCTAGTTTTCATCCCCAAGTGTTCCCAAAGGCTAAGAGGCATCCCCATCTATAAATGCGACCCCTTGGGCTTCATTCCAAGGTTGAGCATTCAATGCAAACTATATGTGAGGTTCCTATTCTATAGTTGAGTGCTTCCTACAGCCTCCTCTTCCTCTCTAAGCTTAATCACTTGCTATATACATTAGAATGAGTAGGAGATTTGTAAGAGGGATAGTCCTACATGTATATCTTGTGAGGCTCTCACTTCCACCAACTCCCTTTCTCTCATTTCAATCATGAAGATGAAGGTTCTCTCTCTTGTCCAAGAGAGGTGAAGAAGAACAAGGGAAGGCATCCCTTGGTGAAGATCAAGGCTGAAGACTTGGAGCAAGAGTGGGTAAGCCCTTGGTGAAGGCAGAAGACTCCTTGCTCAAGTGGGTAAGTCCTTGGTGGAAGCTTCTCCGAGTGATGGTGAAGTCAAAGGTGGAATATCCAAGAAGAGTGGGTAATTCCTATAAGGTTGAAGACTTGTGTAAGAGTGGGTAAGTCCTTGGAAGAAGGCGAAAGACTCCTTACAAAGTGGGTAAGTCCTTGGTAAGGTTGAAGGCTCTTTGTATTGGATAGGTAAGTCCTTTGGTTGGTCATGTATTGTAAGTATTATGAATGAATATAAGAATGCAATGGTTAGGAAATCCTAGAGGCTAACCTCTCTAGGTAAGTGGACTGACTCACTTCTAGTTTGAAGTGAGGAACCACTCTAAATAGCTTGTCTTTTGGTGTATGTTCAATCTCTCTCATCCTTGCTATGCATGTTTTAGTTGCACTCAAATTACCTATTTAACAACATCATCTTATGATGTATCTTGAAGGTCTAATGAATTTTGTTTAAGTGCATTCAGCTCTATTCACCCCCCTCTAGAGCATCTAATCACTCATCTATGATCCAACACTATATGTAATTGTTTCTTTTATAAATATATGGGGTACACAAATTGTGCACCCTAACCCTTCTGGGAAACCATGTTTAGAACTCTTAGCAATGCTTATTTATTACAACAATTTATTTGATTAAATAGTTAAATGGGTCAAGCAAATTAAAATAGATAAGCATAGAAACAGACATGATTAAAAAGGTATATAATGGAACATATAAACTATTATAATTGTCCTAATTATCATCATATACCTTGCTAAAAACATAAGCGTATCTAACAACATAAGAAATCTAGTGACATAAGCATAGCTAACATCATAAGCAAGTCTAGCAGCATAAGATAGCTAACATAATAAGAAAGTATATTAGCATAAGAATATTTATCAACATGAGTATATCTATCAACATGAGTGTGTCTACCTTCTAAATTTCATTATAAAACATCTATATATAAAAGGATAAAACAAGGGGTATCATCCAATGTGGAGCGTTGTGCATAACCTTAACAGAAATACTACATGGGTGAATTACATCTTTTATTAACCATTGGGAGTTTGAGGTATACCACTTAGACTCAAACAGACTAGTGTGAAGTTCTATTCAGTTCCATATAAGATCTAGGAGATCTGGCGTGTGATGCCCCATCCCACATTAAGTGAGATTACTCAAAACCAAACACAGAATTAATACTAAGTAAGCTTGATTTCCAGAAACCATTGGAAATTAAAATTGATTTCATAAAAGTACCACAAGTCAAAAACCCTCACACATAAGTCCTTAGCAGGACACTTGTACCACATAACACATAACATAAGGTTCTTAAATCATTATTCTCAAACATTCCTATCATCAACCTATTACATCAAATACCTATTCTATATATGCATACATGTACACATGCTATATTTATACAACAAAAGGCACACAAGACAAAAACATCATGTTGTTAACATCTCCAAAAAACACCTCCAAGATGTGAGTGTACAGTGATGATTCTAGGACTCCTATCACCAAAAGACTAGCAGCACATCCAACCTTAGTTATTAGTTACTCTCTTGCTCAGCTGCATGATCGCCACCACGTCATGTACAACTACCTAATGGATGTGGAAACCCATGGGGTGAGACCAAATGTCCTAGAAAGAGATATAACTCTCCACCAACATCTATTAAAGCACGAATAAACTAAAGCAGATGGGTACTATAATGACTAACTGAGCAGATTCAACTAAATTTTATATATATCAAATAGGAAAAATAGGTTAAGCAATAGTAGACAATTATCACTGAGCATTAGAACAATTAACATTCTAAAAATTAATATGAAGAACATGTATATATTCTATCACTAAAACTATACAAAAGCAAGGCAAGGCTTCAACCAATGTTCTTTGCAGTTTTTCCCTATGCAAATACACTACACGACTATATTACATCTTTTATTATGCCCTGAGGAGATGATGTATACCACACATGACTTAACTGACCAATGATAAGTCAAAATCAGTGGCATACAATGTCTATGGAAGAGCCTAACTCCATGACCTCTCCACACATCCCGGTCAGCAAAAGAGAAACACCGTAATGACATAATATATGAGTCATCTACAAAACAACCTAGCCTGCCTTGGTTATAGTCACATCGCTAGTGAAACTGAGCTACAACTCAAAGTAGAACTCCTACCATGGTATGGCCCACGTCCAATCCTATGAAAGTATATACGAAGTCACATCACTAAACTACGACCCTTAGCCACACTCTTTCCAGATGGCATGCAACCACACTGGCCTACAATCAATCTTGTAAATGTGCATACTCAACAGTATATGAATCTGAGCTTCAACTCAGGGAGAACTCCTTTCACCATCCAACACTAAGACTGACACTAGAATGGATCTATGGCACAGGGCACCTACACGATTAGGTTTTAGTTTATTAATTAATCCAATCAGATATCTTTTAGCATCAATCAAGTTACAACATATGAATCCCAAACAAACTCTGTTAAGATAAGGGAACAGTGCAACTCCAGAAGATATAAAATGTATAAGGTGTGAAATAGTCACATAATCACCACATGATGCTAACAACACCTCCATCAGAAGGCCACTATCAAAGTTACATCACTAGGGGATATCAACCCCTAATCACTTCTCCCAAAAAAATAACATCTCATACCAATAAACAAGCCTCTGCTAGGTCATAGGACCCATTCACATTAATCACGTATCATAAACATCTCAATATGCCTATTCAAGGCTCATTCCACCTGTGTCAAATCATATTCACCATAGCATATACTAGCTATGACATTTAAACACATCACCTGCATAGTTAGGGGTTCATAAGTAGGAAAGAGATACCATCATGACATCATAGTCATTCCAAGAGGGGAAGAAAACACATCAATTATCTCTAGTTTAGGGTTAGGGTTTCATACTTAGCCGATTAGGGTTGTATATCTATATTCAATCACTAAACCCTAGGTATGAAATCTCCCATATCTTTGGAACACTTTAGGGTTAAGGATCTTTATTAGGGTGAATTAGGCATCCAACCAAACAACACCATACACAGTTCATTACTTGGTGTTCATGCTTATGTATCAATCATATGATTATGTATATGTGTCAACCATTCACTATATAGGACTGTCGCAAACATGAACATGTGTGGTGTATCGACCCACCATCTATGTAGGTGTCACACTTGTGATACGAAGGGTCTTGACCATCATGCTACATGGTGTCTCGACTGTGACAAAACATCGTCGCACTCGTGACCCAAGGCAAAACATTTCAACCATGAACAAGCATGTCTCGACCACACATGAAACTAGGGTTTTGACCATCAAGACTAGCATGTCACAATCTCAAGAAAGAAGGAAGCACCTCAACCAGAACTAAGGGTGTGTCTCAACCCACTAGGAAGTAGGTGTCGCGACCATCAAAGAGTAGGATGTCACGACCCAAGACAAAACAAGGTATAGAAACCACTAACAATCAAGCTACCTCCTAGGCAGGAACCACCATCAAACCAAGTTTAACCAAAATAAAAATAGGAGCATAGCATAGCCAAACAAAAGAGAACAACAAGGAAAACCACCATCCTCAAGAAGGAAGACATCACCCAAAAATCAAGTACCAAAACCCAAACACAAGTGCCATGAAAACACCATGAAAGTAACCTCATACAAGAGAGAAAAAAACCCTTTTAACACTTGCAGAATAGGACCCAAATTTCATGGAACATTAAGACAGATAGGCATCATGAATGTGAGTAAAACCAAGGTAAAAAGGTGAGAGAAAAACCACCATATCACAACAACACCAAAATCAGGTTTATAGAATTAGGGTTTCGGGTTCCAAGCACACCAAGCATGATAACCACCACCAAACAAGTTCTAGATCACAATAACCTCTACTTGAATATTAGGGGTACATTTAGAGAGAGAGAGAAAAGTAACATGCAAGTAGAAATGTACAATAATAGAGAGGGTGAAATGTTATACAACCCGCCTTAAAGAAGATCACTCCAACGATAATAGCTCCAAACACAAGATCACCAAGGATGATGAATCTCCACCAAAGCATCAACTTTTGTCCACAAGATCACCTCAAGAATAATAAGGCACTAAGGTCAAATATTTCTCAAGAAAATAGAGCAAAGATCCCTTGGCCAATCCAAGAGGAGGGCGAAAGAGAGAAGGAAACTTCCTCACACTTGGGTCCACCTTGTCAAAACATGGCCTATGACCCTTGTGATAAGAAGTTCCTCTCCCAAAACAACCACCATGGATGGTCCATGGTCTATGTCCAAGAAAAAAGAAGAAGAAGAAGAAGGTAGGAGATCAAAAGAAATTCCATCAAGGAAAGATAAACACTTACCAAAGTTGACTATGAAGAAAAAGTCACCAAATGGAAGGGATCTTGATCACCAAGGCTCAAAGGATCAACAATCCTTGCTCCACAAAGATCCAAGGATGAGTAAAAGAGATGGAGGAAGAAGGAAGGCTAAAAGAGGCCACTTTCATATAGATGAGGGTGCATACATCAAAAGAGGATAGAAGTAGGGTGGAGATGAGGTGTCAACAAGATGGGGCTTCAAAGGGACACTTGTCCACCTAAGAAACTAACATGAAACCACTTAAAGCACACATGCATGAGATGGTGATACAACCTATGTTGGGTCTCGATCACTTAGGTCACCCAAAATGGTCGTGACCTAGGTCAAGACACACCAAACCTTGGAAAACCCTAATCATCACTAAGGGTGACACAACTCAATCAATGCTCAGACAACATGCCCCCTTCTTTCTCTATCCTCTAGATTATGTCAATAAAGAAAAGGAACATTCTAGAAGTGAAAATTGCACATTCACCTCCTACTTTGGGTAAATTGCAAATTGCACCAAAATTAGAACACAAGGCACAAACATCATCCACACAAGATCAAAATAGGGACTTAAGCTCTCCAAAAGGTCTAAAAGCATCTCAAAGGATTTGAGAAAGGTTCTAAGAACTTAATCAAGTCAAATCAAATAGGGTTATCCCAAAACCTAGGTCAGGGGTCTTACACGGCTTCTTAAGATCTCTCCCACCCTCAGTCAGTATGAGTGAAATGTAGTGACATAACAGTCAAGCTTCCTGCAATGACATATAGCCAAGTTGCTAACACTAGTCTATCCTTTGTATAAAGGTCATGGTGCTTGAAACTAGAATATTCAAAACCCTATCATCTGAGGTACAACTGCAGTTGTCCTTAATCAAATAACATATACAAACATATGAGACACAACTTCAACCGCTCTCAATCTGAGGCATGACCACAAACATCATCCATAACCTTAGTATAAGGAGTTCAAGGATGTACACTCCCTCCACCCTAGATACTAAATAGTATGCGCTCTAAGATTCCCTTAGGAATACTCATTTTCCCATCCAGCAAGTTCTGACTCTAACTAGTTCTATGGAACAGGGCACTACATGATTAGGGTTTCACTTGATTAGTTATTTCCAATTGGGTGAATTAAGGTTTCATCAAACAAGTTGACATACAAACCCTAATTCATTTCAAACAAGTATATATGTATAACAAATCTAGAATATATAAAACATGTGAAACACAATTCCTCATTGCAACATCACAGAGTACCATTTCATTGCAATTCATGAGATTATACTTGTCATCACACCATCATAGGATATAAATCCTTATCACATTATCCTAAGGTACCAACCCTTGTCAACATAAAGAGGATCACACCTATATAAGGGCCTAAAACATGCCCAAGGGTCATTAAGACCATCACATCATTTCCTGCATGACCATCATATTCTTTCAGCACCTTTAAGAAGGTTCAACATACCATCACCATACTTATAATACATAGGTTCAAGATAACATTGCACTAAAAATCTATGTTGTTCACATTGTAGCATATAAGAAAGCATCAATAATAAGGCTATGATAATCATTAATTAACATATTAGGGTTACAACAAAAATTAGGGAGAATATTCCTTCATCATATCTTACAAGGAAGATAAGTATGATTAACCATCATTCCTTAATTGTTAAGTTCAACAATATAGGTAGAAGTGATGTTACAAATCAGCACATCAAATTGAACCATGGGCTCATCCACTTACTTTCGTTAAGGCACATCCTTCACACATAGCATCCCCATTTAGTCATGGATGCAAAAGGTATAACATTACCATCAAATCTCATACTATCCTCAAGTATGCATTCCTAAATAACATAAGATTTAATCACCATATTGTAGCATTAAACCAAAACCATAAACACTTAGGGTTCATCAACCATTGTTTCATATAGATGAAAAACCATTGGATGTTACATAAGCAAAATCATGGGATTGTATTGATTCAAGGGAAAAGGTAAGGCAACAAACTCATGGACTTGAAGCCATCGATTCTAAATCATCAAATCCAAACCATCGTATTAGGTGCAGCAAGCACAAGCCAACAAATCAATACTATACATAGAACTATCAGTTTCAAAGAAAACAAAACCTTTGAATCAGATTATTATAATGATATTTTCAACAAGTCCACTAATGATTATAGTGAGGTTTGGGATTCGGATTGGGACTTGCCTAATATATCTGTTGAGCATTTTGATATGATTAGAGTTGAAGTTACTAAAGATGAAGTAGAGAAAGTCATCAAGGAAGCTTATGGGGATAGGGCTCCTGGCCCAGATGGGTTTAATGGACATTTCTTGAAATCTACTTGGGATATCATTGGCAAGGATGTCACTAAGGAAGTGCTTAACTTCTTCAGTAGTAATAAGCTACTTAAAGAGGTCAATAAATCCTACATTACTCTCATTCCTAAAACCCTTGATGCTGAGAATATTAGTGACTGGAGACCTATTGCCTTGTGTAATTTCTTATAGAAGATTATTTCTAAGGTTCTCCCTAATAGGCTTCAGAATATTTTGCCTTCCATTATTAGTCCTAATCAAATTGTGTTTATCAAGGGAAGAAAGATTGCGGATGCTCTCTTATTGGCTAATGAGTTGATTAGTGACTTTAACCTTAGTAATGGTAGTGATAAAGTGTGTATAAAGGCGGATTTAACTAAAGCCTATGATTCGGTCAAGTGGCCTTTTCTTTTCAAGGTGATGGATAAGTTGAACTTTCCTTACTGTTTTGTGAATTGGATCAAGACTATTATGAAGACCACCAGCTTGCATATTCTTGTAAATGGTTGTCCTTCTGATGTGATTTTTCCTTCCAATGGTATTCGCCAAGGTGATCCTCTGGCACCTTCTTTGTTTGTCATTGCTATGCAGGGTTTTAGTGCTATGATGGACAATGCTGTGAAAAGGAATATGCTTGATCCTATTAGTAATGGGAGTGTTTCTATTTCACATACTTTATTTGTTGATGATGTAATGATATTTTCTAAAGGCAATCCTCAGAATGCTACTTCTATTAAATCTCTTCTGAAGCATTTTGGAAATATTTCTGGATTGGAAATGAATCCAAACAAGAGGCATGTGTTTTGTAGTAGAAATGTGAATGGGGACCTCATTGCTAGTATTTTAAAGATCAATAAAGGTTTGCTTCCTATGCGATATCTTGGTCTCCCTCTTTTTTGTGGAAAGTTGAAGAGTTCTTACTATTTGCCTCTTATTGATAAGATTCAGAAGAAGTTACAGAGTCAGAAGAACTTGTGATCTCTACCCTGAATGCTTTGCATCTTTTTTGGTCTGTGACATTTCCTCTTCCTGCTAGTACTATGAAAGAGATAAACAGTATATGGAAGAGTTTTATTTGGGAAGGCTCATCTGCTGAAAAGAAGATTCACTACGTGAAATGGGACCAAGTTTGTAAGCCAAAGAAAGAGGGTGGTTTGGGGATAAGGACGGTTGATGATTCTAATGATGTTGGTATGATTGTGAATGTTTGGAATATTGCTTCTAAAAAGGATTCGTTGTGGGTAAAATGGCTAAATGGGAAGTATTTAAAGAATGACTCTTTCTGGTCCAGTAAAGCTAATTCTAACAACTCATGGATGTGGAAGCAACTTTGCAGTTACAGAAGTATTATTTTGCCTCTTATTAAGCTTCACATTGGGAATGGTTCTTGCTTCAGGATTTGGAATGATCCATGGCTACCCAAAAATAAATTCCTGGGTGATTGTATTGATACTACTAATGTGCTTAAGATCGGAGGTGGTCTGAATGGTTTTGTTAGTTCTTTCATTAGTGATAAAAAGTGGATCATTCTGGAGAGAAGATGCTTTAAGGATTTTAAGAGTTGCATTGATGAATGTGGTATTGAGCTTTATGATGAGGATTCAATTAGTATTCATGGTCTTTATTCTCTCAAGATCAAAGATGCTTGGAATGTCATTAGAGGAAATAAGACTTACCCTGCTTGGGCCAAATGGATTTGGAAATTTGACCATCCAAGAGTCATGATTATCAATGCTTGGAAGATATTCTTAGGCAAGCTTCCTACCCTTGATTATCTTCAGAAGGTGGGATTTCATCTAGCTTCTCACTGCTGTCTTTCTGAGAGTGATTCTGAAAGTATTGCTCATGTTCTCTTCAAGTGCAAATTTGCTGCTACAACTTGGAGATATGGAGTGAGTGTTGGGTACATTGACAATGCCCCGAGGTGTCCTGAAGACTGTCTGTGGATGAAGATGAAAAAGCAGCAGCTGATGTGTCATGCTACTCTATTCTTCATATGGAAAGAGAGAAATTACAGAATCTTCAAGAGTTCGTCTGTTGATAATAAGAAATGCTGGAAAAGCATAGTTGAGATAGTTTCTTTGTATGATTGATTGTTGTTCTTCTTTGTTTCAGATGTATAGATGTTGTTACACTCCTTCTTTATTCTATACCTGTAAATAAGAACTCTTTTCATGTCTAATAAAGAGAAAGGTGCTTACTGAGCAAAAAAAACCTTTGAATCATGAGCATTTATCACCATCATTGGATCATGGGAAACCCTAGGATAATACAACTAAAAGCTCCATCATTTGGTGACTCCAAAATCTCCATCGGTTGTGGACCATCAAATCCATCACATGTAGAATCTAGTTCCACTATTGTCACATCCAATGTTTCCATCAGTTGTGGCATCAAGTGCCACCATCAGATGTGGACCGTTGGCCAAATATTCAGAGTAACCATCGACCGAAGAGTCAGAAGAGCCATCGAGTGTTAAACCAAAAAAGCCATTGGCTGATGACCTAGAGGGACCATCGAGTGTGAAATAAGTGGAACCATCAAGTGTTGACCCAGTGGGGCCATTGGTTGATGACACTAGGTAAAGAACATGTCATCAAACCATCATTTGAAGGACCCAAGAAACTGCCATTTGGTAGGACGTAAGTCCTTCGTTTGAAACACTTGAGAGGGTACCAATACCATTATTTGGTGAAGATCACATGAGCATCAGTTCCAAGAACAAGAGAAATCCCAAATTATTAACTAAGTCGTAACCATCATTTGATGGAAAGGGCCAAACCATCGGATCATGAACCATATGGAAATCAGCTCATAGTAGGGAAATCCATCATTTGTCACATCAAAGAAACCCTAGAATCAAGGAACAAAAATCATCGACTTGCACCTCATGAGAGAGCAATAAAACCATCATTTCTCAATCATAAGAAGGTCCAAAACAAAATCTACATATGGGCCATCGATTGTCACAAGAAGGTCAACCAAAAAAGCACCAAAACCACTCTATCCGTTAACAAAACAAGGGAGGAAATCGGCTCAAAACCATAAGTGATAACCATCATTTGAGAGCAAAAGCCATCGGTTTTCCACATGCAAGAAAAGTCTAGAGCTTCCACTATGAAGGAAGGTTTTGAAAACGTTTTAGGGTTCATGCAAGAAGGTAAACTACTCAAGAACTTCCATAAATGCACAAACCGTAGGCAAAGGTAGCATCTTTATACTTAGAACTTCATTTTTAAGCAAGAACTACTACATGCAAGCTTGGAGTAAGCAATAAACGTGTAGAAAGTTATATAAATCTCCTATAGGATGAATATGGGGCTCCAAACAGCAAGGTAGCTTGAGGGAAAGAAGGTGGAAACCTTAGCTTGAGCACTCCATTCGACCAATCTAGCTCCTTCTCCAAAAAGGAAGCAAATCCTAGGTCAAGGAAGCAAGAAAGAGGTGTTCTTCAAGATCTAGCACAAACACCACCATGGGTCTGCCGAAGAAGAAGAGAGAAGAATGTAGGGAAGCAATGAAAACTAAGGAAAGGTGGGAGATCTTACTTACTTAGGTTATGAACAAGCTACAAAAACTCCACAAGCTCATAAAGAGGATAGATCTGAACCCTAGGTGTACATGCAAGGTAGATCGGTCAAGCTTCTCCTACTTTGGCTCCTTATTCTCCACCACACAAGAGGGATTAGATTCAAGAACAAAGCAAGAAGAAAGGAATAGCAATGTGTGTAAATATCTCATTTGAAACCAAGGAGGGAGGTATGTAAATCTATGGGTGAGAGAGGAAAGAAGGGTACAATGTCTAACCAAGTTTGCCATGTGTCCAAGGTCTAAAGCATCACATCTGTGAATACTAGTAGGTCCATAGATTTTAGGAGTTAGGAGAACCATTGAATGTTGACTCCTAGTCTAATCATCGACCTTCAACCTTAGGGTAGCCATTGGATCATGACCCTTTGGTCACAAGGGTGAAAACCCTAGCTCCACCATTGGTTTGCACCTCCACTTGGTGAACCACCAATCCAAGGAACCCCAAGTGAGAAAAACATCGACACTCACACCTCAAGGATCCCCATAGGATCCCAACACCATCAGATACCATCACACAAAGGGAAACCATCGAGTTCTACCACTCAAAGTAGCTCATCTATGAGAGGGAAACCCTAACTCAACCCCAGAAAGATATCACCACCAAACCAAGGTGTAAAAAGTCGCCCCATTGTACAACCAAGTGAAGAATGATATAAAAGCATGTATGGAACAACAAGAATGTGATACATTACAAGAAAAACCCTACATATGGGTAAATTTCATAAAAGTCCAAAACAAGCATATAATTGCATAACTTGCTCAAATAGTTTCCAAACTGGACCAAACGTAAAACTTAACTTTGTCACATGATATCAAGGCACAGATTAGGGTTATATTAAGATTTTAAGAATCCAATTAAGGTAAGAAAGCATGATAAACCAAAAAGAAAGGTTAGCGGTTTCACATACACACACAGTTATATATAGGGTATATCTTCGCTACCCGTGCGGGTAACTAAGATTTCACTACCCGTGCATCAAATTTGTAATGGGATGACACATATATGTAATGAGACAACCAAATTTGTAATGAGATGACCGAAATTGTAATACAAAAACTCATTTTGTATTACAACGTTGTTACAGTAATAAATATATATTTATTACTGTAACAGCGCTGTAATACAAAACGAGTCTTTGTATTACAATTTCGGTCGTCTCATTACAAATTTGGATTGTCTCATTACAAATGCATACCTTCCCATTACAAAACTGGTGCACGGGTAGCGAATCTTAGTTACCCGCACGGGTAGCGAAGATATACCCATATATATATATATATATATATATATATATATATATATATATATATATATATATATATATATATATATATATATATATATGTGTGTGTGTGTGTGTGTGTGTGTGTTTGTGTGTGTGTGTGTATGTGTGTGTGTGTGGAACAACCTTATTAATATATCTTATTCAACTAACAAGTCTAAAATTGCCTAAATGATATTTGGATATTTGTAAATCTTTGACTTTCCCAAGTGGTATAATTAAGAAAATACTTAATACATGGGAACTAGATTATGTATGTTTAGGATAGGACTAAAGGACTTTAAAAAGTGCTTTGAGTAAACTAATGAAAATATTTATATATAACAGGTTTGGGAAAGTATGTCATAACAAGATAATTTTAGAAGAAATCTAATCCTAAAATATATTAGGTATATGACAACTAGGATATAAGCATTGTACAAATAAGTTTAATACATAACCTGTTAGATGATATAATAAAATAATATCAAAAATAGAAACTAATGATGAATTAGGAATCAACACATCCTATATAGTATAGCTTTTAATTTTCATCTTGATTAGGCCTTGCCTCTCAAATAAAATAGGAAAAGAAGTACGTCTTGTAATATATAATAATAGTATTTTTAGTAAATATAGATAACTAAACTATATTCATTTTTAAGAAATATAACACATGTTTTCTTTTATTTCTTTTCATTTCCTCTATCAATATAATGCAATTCTATATCTTATCTCATTGTACTTTGTTAGATCCAATGTTTGAACACCATACACCTTACCATTATTTCCCTATCACATATCCACCCTATTATACCAAAATAATTTTATACCAAATTATTTTTGAGATTTCATAAATGCATCACTTGAAAATTACAATTCCAATTTACTATATCATATCAAAAATTCATTTGAATTTTCTTGGATGTTGTACATAAAAATGAAATCTTTCTTATCTTGTTCAATCCAAGGAGATCAGGGCCCATTTAATGTTCGGGCCCACTGCCCAAGGCTCTAGTAGAGTTTTTATTAATGACAACTGGCCCCATAGACTACCACTAGCCTTAATTATGTCTTGTCATCACTCACATGCAAGCTAGGATAAACTTCCTGACTAGTCACTCATCATAATATTATTCCAAATTGAGCACGCTTGACCACATAGTTCTTTAGTGATGGGTTCCCTAAAAAGGAGGTGGACCTTGGTGACATGGATAGTTTGATCATTCCTTTTAAGATCATTTTATCTAAGGCCTCAAATCAAGGGACATTACAATTTTCTCCACTTAGACTCTTGACGTCCTCATCAAGGCTCAATTGTATGGCCTCACAATATTTCCCCATTTCATTGTAGACCCAAAAGATCCATGTACACCCAATTCCTAGTCATGGCTGCCAGCGCAAGGGTGGCTCCATCACGAAGAATAGCCCTTTCCAATATGCTTGGACCACGTGACTCAAATCCTGGCATACCACAAGCCCAATTTGACCCCACCTACTAGAGGGGTTATGACTCTGATATCATTTGTAATGCATGTGCCCACTGCCTAAGGTTGTAGTAGAGTTTTAGGAATGATGTCTAACCCCACAAACCACCACTATCCTTAATTGTGTGCTTTGTCCTCACATAGGCACACACCAAGATAAAATTATCGACCGGTCACCCATCATAGTACTACTTTGGGTTGAGCAAGCTTAACCACATAGTTCTTTAGTGATGGGTTCCTTAAAAAAGGTACACCTTGGACATATGGGTAGTCCTAACATTCCTTTTAAGATCATTTTATATAAGGCCTCAAATCCTTGGACATTACAACCCACATATTAGTAGTTGAAATGCAACGTGTAGTATTGCCATTGGAATCAAAACTAATTATATTTAGCATTAGTAGATATTAAATGTTACAATGCTTACAAAGATAATTGACTATGTAATATAGGGTGATGAAAATGATGTATTATATTTTTTGAGTTAAGAAACATTATTATGAAGTTTTGGTATAATTCAAGCTTCACTCGAGTTAAGATTACCTCTATTAAAAATATGAATATATAAACAACCTAGAATCTAGAACACAAATATTCCATTCAAAGGTATATCAATATGGGTTTGAACCTGCATGCACATGTCCATGTTCCCTGATTCATGTGCGTATTACAAATATCTGATGAGCAATTTCACATAGGTCATGCCACCTCATATCCTCAAAGACCCCTCATTTTCCTTAATATATCTTCCCTTACCCCCACAACCACACCTAACATGGTTTACAATTTCATGGCATGGTGCCATGACCTACAACAACCTAGAATATGAGAGGATGGAAAGCACAAACCAACGAATTACACTATAATTCCTTGCCATAGACCCTCTTTATCTTGTCCATGACTCCTCTACCTAAAATCTTAATCCAATAACCCTATATAAATATCCTAGCATAGATGTCGGTTTGCCCACTACACTATTGGCCAGAGCGACCTCGACCTCCAAATATAGGTCTAGAACAATACAATTTACCTTCACCTAGACCTATATTACATCCCCATAGGCAACCCATAACCATTAGTTGGATGTGAATTGGCCCCAAACTCCACAACAACCCTCAACTTCTTCTTACCGCTCAAACTACCTCTGACGAGCTTCAGTCCCTGCCATGCCACATCCAACACCACCCAAGCACTCATGTACCTAAAAACGTGCTTCCCAGACCTATAACCACCACTCTCTTGACTACAAGTCTATGGGATCAATACCAATAGCTACATTGATCTCCATTTGGGATTTTACTAGGAGTTTTTTTTTGGAAATAGGTAAATATGTATTGCCAAAAAGAGTGTATAGCTACGCTATACTATGCAAGACAAGGCATCTGAAGCAGACCCTACCAAATAGAAAAATAAACACGCTATTGGGTTAATATACAAAATCCCAGAAGATTTTCATATTAACACTGAGGTTACTAGCCATACCCTTTTCTGACTTAACCATTAGCCGTAGGTTAAGCGCAATATCATCCACTAGGGTGTTAACACTTTTCTCCCTATTCCTATGAATTATGGTGTTCCTTTCCTGCCAGATGGAGTAACACACCGTATCAATGCAAGACTCAGAAACAACATTCTTCTTTTGTCTTGGTCATAGTTCCTTATAACCCAACACATGGCATCCATGAGGTTATTTTTGGGGGCATTAGTCCATTCATTCCTCAAGCACACAATGGACCAAATCCTTTTGGTGTATCTATAGTTAAAGAACAAATTGTCCTTAGACTCATCTAGTTCTTTGCATAAGAGGCATATGGGGTTAACTGTAAACCCCCAATTGATCAGTCTATCTCTAGTTGGAAACAGACCTAGGATGGCTCTATATAGACAAGTACTCCATTTCGGGCAGGGCTGTTTAGACCAAACCACCTTAGTGCACACGGGACCCGGATCTGTGACTGATTTGATCCATGGTGGCCAGTTAGAGCAGGACCAGGAACCAGTGCTATCAACTCTGTATAGGTGTTGGATGGTCGAGTAAAGGAGGCACATTTTCCTCCATATTCTAGATGCCTTCTAGTTATCACAAAATCTCATCTCTCTCCCATATATTTGTTTCATCCACATGGACCACACATTGTCAGGTTGGCACAGAAATATGTCGATCTTTTTAGAGTGTTGATTCTTAGTATCTCATCCGGGTCCACGATCTGCAACCCCCTGCTCATAAGTATTGGTGATGGTGTTCCAAGCTACGGCATGGGACCGCCCACCCCAAACAAAGCTCATTGTCATGCTCCTGAAGAAGTTGATAGTAGGATTGGGGATGTCACACATCGTCACCCAGTAGTTGACCACACTTTGGAGGATTGGTCTGACAAGGACCAATCTACCTGCCAAAGATATGTTAAGCCCATTCCAACCATCATTTTTTTCTCTGAATTTATCCTTACACATGTTGAAGTCACTAGTCATGCCTCTTCCACCTTCTATTGGTACACCCAGATATCTCATAGGTAGTTTGCCTCTTTCCATGCCCGCTGCCATTTTGAGTCTTCCTCTTCTAGTATCATAAGATTTTGACTGAACAATGTGTGATTTAATGGTTCTGATGTAAAGCCCTACACTTCTACCAAAAAGGGTAAGCACTTTCTAGTATGCTTTCAACCGCTTAGCATGTCCCACTGAGAAAAGGAGGACATCATCGACGAAAATAAGATGTGACACAACTTTGACACCCTTCACTTTAAACGATTTATCAGACCCATGTTCTTAGCATCTTTAATAATATTAGTGATACCCTCCATAAAAATAGTGAACAAAAGTGGGGATAAGGGATCCCCTTGTCTGAGGCTGTTTGTAGCTCTAAACAGGCCTTCCGGAGTGCCATTTATAAGAATGGAGAAAGAGCTTGTTTCCACATATTGTCGCATAAGATGTAACCACTTTTCTGAGAAGCCAAATTTGGTCATCACCTTCCACAGGTAACCCCACTGCACATGGTCATAGGACTTGCTTATGTCCACTTTCATACAGGCTTCGGTGGTGGCTTTATTCACTTTGAACTCTGTCAGAAACTCTGCAGTGAGTAAAGAGCAATTAGCGATTTTTCTACCCTGTATAAATGCATTTTGTTCAACCGATATGATGCTAGGGAGGACGGTTCTGAGCCTTATAACTAGGATCTTAGATATTATCTTCTAGAGCACAGAGTAGCAGGCTATCAGTCTGTAATCATCTATTTCATTTGCATCAATTTTCTTCAGAATCAGCGTTATAAAACAATGGTTCACTGCCCTAACCATATTGCCACCTTTCACAAACCATTTGACAACATTACATCCATCCGTCTTGATGACCGGCCACATGTGTCGGAAGAAATTGCTATTAAAGCCATCAGGGCTAGGGGATTTTGCTGGGTGTATATACTTCAAAGCACTGTGTATTTCTTCATCGGTAGGTTCCTTGTAGAGATATTCATTAATGCCATCCAGGATCTTTTTATTTGTGTGGAAGCAACAACCTTGTTCCTCATTCCTATTTCTATTTTATAGTTTGTAGAGGAAGTTAATGGCCTATGCAGAGATCTCCTCCCTGCTGTTCGCGGCTTGTCCCTTCTCATCAATGAGCTTGTGGATGGCATCCTACATTTCTTTCTTTTTAATTGTTGAATGGTAGGTGCGCGTGTTCCTATTTCCATCATTAGTCCACTTCAACCTGCTTCATTGCCACAAAAATTCTCATAAGCATTCTCTAAGTCACACAGTCTTTTTTCCTTCATTCTTTCCTTGTCCATGGCCATCAGATATAGAGGTTTGGATCTGGGGATCTTAGCTGCTTTGTTGTATTCTTGTTTCGCTGTGCGCCGCAAGTTGGGTAAGTTCACCTTTTTTTCACCCATTCCTTTAGTCTGCCTTTCGTCATTTGAAGCTTTTTTAGTACTATGTACAGGGGGTTCCCTGTTATGGGTGTGCTCTAACTTCTCACCACTTCGTCTTTAAAATGTTCTCATTCACACCAAATGTTTAAGAACCTGAAAGGTCTGATTGGCTGTTTTTCATTTATGAAATTCACCCTCATCCACACATGATCGCTGAAGGGATGGGCTCCCATATTGATGACGGCATGTGGAAGAATGTCATGCCAATCTTCATTTGCAAGTCCTCTTTCAAGTAAACTGGCAATCCTATGTAAGGGATTCTTCTTATTCAACCAAGACACCAAACCACCCACTCTCTTGATTTCAATCAATCTAGCTTCAGCAATTGCATCATTGAAACAATCCAGTATGCGATCTGGAACTCTCAGTCTGTTGTGTTTTACTCTAGATTTCCTTGTGCTATTAATGTCCCCTAGTACCGACCAAGGAATATCCTCTTGTGCAGTAGCCTTTAAGTCTTTCCACAGTATTTCCCTATCTTTGTCCAGGTTTTCCCCATAGACCCCTGACAGGAAGCAAGAGAAGCCACCATGGTTGAAATAACTAACTGTGATGATTTGATCTAAAAAATGAATTAGTTCGATTTTCCATATTTTAGGTTCCAACCCAGAATAATCCTCCCTCCATCACACGCATCCATGTTTGAGAAACAACTCCAATGAGTAGGCAACAAGGTTCTGACTCTGTCTTCCGTACTTCTTTTGATTCTAGTTTCAAAGAAAAAGATAATTTCAACATGTACCTCCTTTAGTATCTTCCTCAATCTACCCTGCATTTTGGGAAGGGATGCTCCTCACACATTCTATGCGAGGACCGTCATTGGGTTCTTTTGGTTTGAAGATAACCATACTAGGAGTTGTTTTCGACTACTGATGCTTTGAAGATAACCATGCAACAACAACCTCTAGAGGGGCTCAAAAATTGTTAATGGTCATCACATAGGAGGCCCATCTACCCCAAGCACTAAGGCGACTGACACTAGAAACCTTCCCTTACTCAGATAGTAGGTCATTCTCCTCCTCACTTCTTCTTTTTCTATTATAAACCAATAACGAATGAAATATAATTAATAAAAATATAAATATGTAGTAATTTGAATAGATGTAGCTAGTAACTTGAAAAATAATTGATACATAAGTGACCATATTCTGAAATAGTTTTGTTTATTATTTGAATTAAATTGTAAATCGTTATCTTTTAACTTAATGGGTAATAGCATAGAAAATGAAATAAATGAATGTATGTATGTATGTATGTATGTATATATATATATATATATATATATATATATAAATAGAGAATAGGAAAAATTTAGTTTTTTAAATTTCTTATTTAAGTTATATTTAATGAACTCAATATTGTATTCCTATATATTTTATTATAATTCATGGTATGGGTTGAATAACTTAATAAGGTAAGACAATGATCCAAACATGTTGTAAAAGATAAAATTGAGAAATTAAACAAATAACTTAATAGATTACTTTGATGAATATATTCACATTTTAAATTTGGAAGTTGTAAAATTTATAGAATTGAATTCTCAAGCATTACATGTACAAGATAACATGTGCATCAACACTTATGTATGTATATTTATACATACATATATATATATATACATATATATATACATATATATATATACATATGCATACATACATATACATATATGTATATTTATATGAAACAGTACATACATGCATATATATATATATATAATCTAATCCTCAGTCCTAACTATGCTGGGGTCGGGGACATGGATCCTTCATTTCCATTCAGTTCTATCATGGGCCATATTTTGGTTGAGATGTAGAGATTCAAAATCTCTCTTTATAAGCTCATCCCATGTTAATTTAGGCTTTCCAACCCAGAACAATCCTCCCTCCATCACACGCGTCCATGTTTGAGAAACAACTCCAATGAGTAGGCAACAAGGTTCTGACTCTGTCTTCCGTACTTCTTTTGATTCTAGTTTCAAAGAAAAAGATAATTTCAACACATACCTCCTTTAGTATCTTCCTCAGTCTACCCTACATTTTGGGAAGGGATGCTCCTCACACATTCTATGCGAGGACCGTCATTGGGTTCTTTTTGTTTTAAGATAACCATACTAGGAGATGTTGTCGACTACAGATGCTTTGAAGATAACCAAGCAACAACAACCTCTAGAGGGGCTCCAAAATTGTTAATGGTCATCACATAGGAGGCCCCTCTACCCCAAGCACTAAGGTGGCCTACACTAGAAACCTTCCCTTACACAGATAGTAGGTCATTCTCCTCCTCTCTTCGTCTTTTTCTATTATAAACCAATAATGAATGAAATATAATTAATAAAAATATAAATATGCAGTAATTTGAATAGATGTAGCTAGTAACTTGAAAAATAATTGATACCTAAGTGACCATATTCTGAAATAGTTTTATTTATTATTTGAATTAAATTGTAATTCGTTATCTTTTAACTTAATGGGTAATAGCATAGAAAATGAAATAAATGAATGAATGTATGTATGTATGTATGTATGTATATATATATATATATATATATATATGGAGAATATGGAAAATTTAGTTTCTTAAAATTCTTATTTAAGTTATATTTAATGAACTCAATATTGTATTCCTATATATTTTATTATAATTCATGGTATGGGTTGAATAACTTAATCAGGTAAGACAATGATCCAAACATGTTGTAAAAGATAAAATCGAGAAATTAAACAAATAACTTTCTGGATTACTTTGATGAATATATTCACATTTTAAGTTTGGAAGTTGTAAAATTTATAGAATTGAATTCTCAACCATTACATGTATAAGATAACATGTGCATCCACACTTATATATGTATATTTATACATGCATATATATATACATATACATATATACATATATATACATATACATATATACATATACCTATATGTATATGTATATGAAATAGTACATACATGCATATATATATATATCATCTAATCCTCAGTCCTAACTATGCTGGGGTCGGGGACATGGATCCTTCATTTCCATTATGTTCTATCATGGGCCATATTTTGGTTGAGATGTAGAGATTCAAAATCTCTCTTTATAAGCTCATCCCATGTTAATTTAGGATTTCCTCTTTTTCTATCTATTTTTCTTGACTCAATAACATTACTTCATATAGGCGCATTAGTTGGTATCTGTTGCACATGTCCGTACCATCTGATTTGGTTCTCACACAACTTGTCCTCAATGTTTGCCACCCCCACTTTATTCCTGATATAGTCATTTCTCAAGAGATCTTTTCTTGTCTTCCCACACTCCATCTCAACATAAACATTTTAGCCATGTTCATCTTGTTGAGACCTTGTTTCTAAACTGCCCAACATTCACTCCCATATAGCATGGATGGTCGATAGTTGTTCTATAAAACTTACTTTTTATCCTAAGAAGGATCTTCCAATCACATAGTACTCCAGTTGCATTCCTCCATTTCAACCATCCTGCAGTGATCCTATGAAAAACATCATTTTGGACATCCCCATCTATTTAAATTATCCAACTTGGATCCATCATTCACACTACAAGATTGGATGAAATTGCAATGCATATACTCAGTTTTTCTCATGCTAATCATCAATCCATTTGATTCCAATGCCTTTATCTAACATTAAACTTTATCATTCAATCCATCTTTAGTTTCATCAACCAAAACAATATCACAAGAAAATAATATACACCAACAAATATCATCTTGAGCATTATTTTTCAACTCATCCATAACAAGAACGAACAAATATGGGATGAGTGTGGATCCTTGGTGTTCCCCAACTATGATAGGAAAAGTTGGTGTCTCTCCTCCAGGAGTCTTCACACTTGTAGTAGACTATCATACATGTCTTTGATAAATCAATGTATTTGATTGACACACACTTTTTCTTCAAAACCATCCACAACACTTCTCTGGGTACTTGATCATAAGCCTTTTCCAAATCAATAAACACCATATGAAGATATATTTTTCTTTCCTATACTTCTCCATAAGCCTCCTTATCAGAAAAATAGCATCTTTGCTTGATCTTCCAGGCATGAAACCAAATTGGTTGTTTGATATCTGTGTTTTAGATCTTAGTCTCTGCTCAATAATCCTCTCCCAAAGCTTCATTGTGTGACTCATCAACTTGATACCTCCATAGTTTTTGCAGCTCTGAACGTCACCTTTGTTCTTGTAGATGGGGACTATAAAACTATTTCTCCACTCATCTGGTATCTTCTTGGTCTTCATGATCTTGTTAAAGTACTTTGTTAAATATATATATACATATATATGTATATATAGAGAGAGGGAGAGATGGAGAAAGAGAGGAATATTATGATGCCCAGGTAGGTTTGTAAAATTTGCTACCTAGCATAGAAATTTGAAAAGATGTGATAGATCTGCATTTTGAACCAAGAGGCTCTCCGATCCAGTGGTAGATCTTGGTGTTGCAAAATGGTTCCAAATAAGAAAATAGTTCTGACTACTTTCTACCACTTTGCAAAACCCTAATGTGTGTGGTCTCTTTGTTTGCATCAGATCCCCAAATTTGAACTATGACCTCTAACCTCATTCTCCATCAAACCACATTCTCAATTTGTACCCAATTATCCACTCTAACCTCCTTCTAAACTCAGAAATCCTTCTCCACTCTGATCTCCTTTTGCACTCCCTTCTCTAATTTGGCATTTAGCTTAGCAACAAGTAGTTGACTATGGTAATATGAGACAACGATCTCTATAAAGAATATTGACATAACCTCCAATGAGGTTTGTGTTAGTAGCGGGACTCGATAGGGGAACACTTTCTTACTCAAGAAAAAATTAGAATACATCCAACTATGCACTTCATAATAAATTTTCACAAAGGATAGCATACTAAAATTAAAGTATATAATGTATAGAATGGCAAAAGTATAGCAGTAGAAGACAAAATACAAACTATTACAATTTTCATTTCTAACAAAATAATATCACCAAAGGGTGAATAGAAAGGGAAACAAAAGGAAACTAAACTATACCTAAGAGGTTGTAGAGAGAAACATGGCCACTTAATCTACCTCCAAGAAAAAGGCTACTCTTGTGTGGATTGCAACACATGCTTGACTATGACTAGGTCCTTTCCTCATAAAGGTATATTAAAACTCCATAAGATAAGAAACGTCTGAAATTTATCAGCAAAATATAGTATGTGGTTAAAATTGGGATTGGACAACATGTATGAATGAAGTGTATCAATAATAAATTAAACAATGTTCCTAATGAAGAGGGAGGGAGAAAATCCAAATGGATATCAAAAGGAATCTTCATATAGTAAGGCACAAAGATTATATGAAGAAATAGTAAATTTCATCATCAATTCTTACCTTATAAACTATAGAGAATGATATAGAAAAGTCCAATCAATTCAATTGAATCTAGATGTATGTAGATTACATAGTAGACTTTAATCATCTAGAAGTAGAGGTATAGAACACTTTCAAATTTTGTTCCTAGAGAGGAGGTGATAGCACCCAAAATCTGATGTAGCCCTATTTTAGGGCTCCATCTTGTGCCATTTTGTATTTATATAAATCACATCTAAACATGTTAGATTACAAGCTATTTCCCCTAATATGTTTATCATTGAAAAATCCACTTATGGATGTTCTTTGCATCATTTTTAGGTACTTGGACCATGATTAAGGTGAATGAGAGAGAAGGAAGGAGTCCTAGGGCTTCTCTACTCATTAGGGAGTCCAAGGAAGGCCCCAAAAGCTCCCTCAAACTACTGACAATGGACAAGGATCAACATCAAGCAAAGAAATCCGTGAATGATGAAGTTTGAAGTTCAATTGACAAATGCAAGCCACAAAATGGTCATGGGCATACCCCCACAATCGTGTCTTTTTTGGTGAAGAATAGCTAGATTCAACAGGGATCCACCCCAACTCACCACGACCGTGTACCATCAGCACGGCCGTGGCCGATTGAAGATACCATGGTCATGGCCATCAGCACGATCATGTCCAGTAGAGGAGGAAACAGTCGTGGCCCCCCACAACAGCTATTGGAATTTAGTGCAAAAACCCCAGAATCAATAGAGAGTCACACCCAATTCGCCATGACCATGGTCATCCACCACAATCGTGGCCACTGAAGATCGACTCATCCATGTTGCTACCCCACGACCAAGTCCTCCTCCTCCAAAACGACCGTGTTACCTAACACGGCCGTGGTGCTACTCACCCAACACGATCGTGGCACTCTGCCACGGCCGTGTCCACCTCATACTTAGCACTTTCACCACCCATCCACAACACACCCGTATACAAGCTCCACGACCTTTCTCATCTCCATCCACCACGGTCGTGGCCCATCAACTCGGCCATTTTGCCACCTAAACCTACCATTTTCTGCACTGATTTTCCCACAATACCCCTACTTACCCTAGTATTTCCACCACCACCTATATATACATGGGTGGTAGACACAACACTAGGTTAGCTTCCCTAGCTGCTCCTAGCCTCCATTACTCCTCTCCTTAAGCATTTAGTGCATTTCCCTTGCATTTATGCTCTCCACCCACCATTTCCATCTCCATTTCACCTTGGAAACATAGTTTTCTAGGTTTTCCTCCATAATCCCCCATATCTTCATGCTCATCTGCACCCTTGGAGGAGAGAGGACGTCCCCAGTAGCAAGGAGGTGAAGAATAAGGCTACTTCCCCGAGCTCCATGGAGTTTCCTCCCCTTTCTTTTTCCATTTCTTTGACTATGTATAGCTAAGCCCCTAGTGGTGGGATGTTTGGGGATAAAATGTGACTTTGATACCATGTTGGGGGAAATTTGGCTTGTAATGAACTCAATTTTATCTATGATGAATACTCAATGTTTTGTCTCTTATCCCATTGTCATGCTTGTGATTTATGCTTTTTGTAATGAATTGCTTGTTTGATAGTGCTTGATGATACCATGTTTCTAGGAGAACTGGGATGCATGTGGCAATCTTAGGTGTAACTCCTAGGTCCCAATAGGGGATCCCTAGCTAGTCCCCTTTGTTCCTACATACCTAACCCCTGTCCTACTATTTGGTATGAGACCTAAGTTACTAGTATATGTGGGATTGATGTGATTTCCTAAGGTGTTCAAAAGGCTAGAATGGCTAGTAGCATGAGGTCAAATACCCTCATCTCTACTCCCATCTCTACCCTCAGCCCTCCATTGTTTAATACCACTTATCCTAGAAACCTAGATTTGGCTAATCTTATTAGAATTACACCTAACCCTAGTCTTCCACTATTAGTATAGGGTGAATTCTAATAACATTTTCCTTATTGTTTGGTTTGGTAATCTAGATGTAAAATGAGAACGATGCTTATCCAATAACTTCCCTCAACTAATATCAAAGTTACACCCCAAAAAGGCCCACCTACCTTAATCAACTTGTTTAAAACTCAACTTGCTCTGCTTGCTTGTTCATGCTAGTCTAGTTTAGTTGCTTTTGCTTAGTCTAGTGAATTGCTTAGTTTTGATCTTTAGTGTTAATTTAGGTTCTTTCTCATTCTAGTGGTTAACTTAGTCTCTAAATTGCTTTTTGCCTTTCTAGAGTAGTGTAGTTCATCTTGTTCTCCCTTAGTTAATTGCTTAATCTAGTTGCTTAGATTCAACATGCTTAGGGTAATCTAGCTTTTTGTTAACTTAGTTTCCATCTTGCCTTTTCTTGTTTGTTTGCTTAGTGTAATCACAACTAAACCCCTTTTAAAACCCTTAAACCCTAGACTCTGCATTAGGAACATAGCAAACACTAGCCTAGCTCTAGTGCCCCCTCTATCCCTGAGGACTGACCCCTATTCTTTCCAATCACCTATGCTACAACAGTACCCCATGCGCTTACGGGTGACTTGTTTGGTTTTGTGATCGACTTGGTTAGGGCCAATACAAATTTTGAAAGTTCCCTCCCATGTGTTCGAGTCCCATGGAGTGCATCTATCTACTCTTAGTTGGCTAGTGTGTACACCTCTATCTTGATGCAACAAGCTTTTTGGCACCATTTCCGGGGATAGAGGCACTCGGCCTAGCTAGTTAGTGTAGCTTAGCCTTTACTTTTGCCCTTATCATTGTTATTCTTTATTCTTTGTTCACTTATGCATATTTCCATTCTAACTTGGTTCCTTGTTGCTTGTTTGTGTATTGTGCAAGTGATAGATGTGCATGCGCCACACGCATTCCACTTGTACCGACCTGGTGTTTTACAACCCCGAGATAGGTAGAAGGAGACGCCAAAGTCACCGCAACCAACACCGAGAAGCCGAGATGGCAGAAAACAACCCTCCTATGAATTCTCAACCACATCCACCGCAACATCGCCCACTCTACAAGTATTTCACCCTGAAGAACTACAATTCACCCATCGCCACCCTAGTTGACCAAATGATGGGCTGACAGTTCTCCATTCCACAAACTCCTTAGAATTCTCCCAACCTACTATGGGATGGAGAATTAAAATACCTACCATAACATCGATGCATTCCTTGAGACATGCTCCACTTTTTGTACTCCCGCCACCACTGACGATTCCATTCAGAGAACCCTCTTTTCGTTCTCCCTAAAAGAAAAAGCTAAAGAGTGGTATGTGTTAAAGCCAGAGCTGGTAACCTGGAATGAAGTCAAGAATGAATTCCTCAAGAAGTTCTTCCTAATTTCTAAGCTATCCTATATGAGAAGATGCATTACTTCCTTTGTCCATAAAGAGAATAAACCCTTCCACGAGGTGTGGGAGAGGTTCCAAAAACTTCTCCACGGCTTCCCTCACTATGAAGTTCCATTGTGGCAACTAGCTCAATCTTTCTACATCGGGCTTGAAGAATAGAGCCAAAACAATGTCGAATCCTCATGTAGAGGTACTTTCATGGCAAAGCCACCCGAGGAATCACGACCTTTGTTTGAGCATCATGCTAAAAACTCACACCATCGCGCTTCTACAAAAGGGGAGCATTGCGGCCGAATCTACATCCCTCCAACTTCTTCCGTGGCTCCAACCTGCAATTTTGCCGACCTTAATATGATGAAAATGATGGAGGATATGATGAAGATGATGAAGAACCAAGCTGGTGGCTCTCCTAGCCATCCCACCATGGCAGTCGATTCTATTGATGAAGAAGTGAATGCATTGCACTCCTTTGGTGGCCAGAACAATCAAGGCCCCATGTCCAACACCTATACTCCCGAGTGGAGGAACCATCCAAATTTCTCTTGGAAGCAACAAAATGAGGATGGGCTAGGACAAGGGAAGCCGAAGCCACGCTATAGTTCAAAGTTCTAAGAGGAGGTTCTTGGGTATTGTTATACACCATGTTGTTATGAAATTCATTGTCCACATGAGGGGATTTCTCCTAATTAAATAAACCACTAATTGTTTAAACCTTTTCTTGACACACTAAGTTCAATACTACATGGATAGTTTTGATTCATCATTGTCGTATCAATTCATTTTAACTCTTGTGAAACAACAACCTTCTCTCCTCTATTGTAAAAAAAATAACAATTAAAAACATTATACAAACCACCATGAAAATGTCTCAACTTCTATCATAATCACATAAACTCCCATCTCCCAAAGTTCCATCCAACACATGTAGGATTCTTATTATAAAGCATTACATAAGAATACTCTTAAAACATATACAAATCCTAATATTTTTAACACACATCAACACAATTTCGAAAAGTATATTCGTTTATATTATTTTGGACAGTATATAAAAGTTAAAAATCTATTTTTGGTTCCATGTTATGCATTTTCAGAACCATGGCCAGTGGATCGGCTTAAGGGCCAATAGTGAGTCCCAATTTTTGTAGTTATTAATTACCCTTCAATGATTTAATTCATGGCCACTCATCCTAGGGGTTGGGTAATTTAATTGGTAGAAGTGGGTCAATATGCCTTCTCTATTGGTCCTAATATTTTATTTTTGAAACCTTGTCATTTTTAAATCCATGTTAGATTTAATAGTACAATGGCTAATTAGTTCTCAATTATAGAAAAATGATAAACTCAATTGCAAACTCAAACTTGATTTCCTATGTTGACCACCAATATGAAAAGTATGTGATATTTTGAACTGCAAAATATATTTCTAATATATCCAAGAGGAAGAGGTGATCCATTTCTTATATCAATCAAAAAATCATTATGGGACTAGGTAAAACATACTCTATTTTTGGATTTTTATTACATGTTTGGATCTAAAATTAGAAATTACTATAAAAATTTATATATAGATTTTATGGGTCCACTACTCTACTCCCGTAGTTAGGTTTCCATCATATCTATAAATAAAGAAAGATCAACTAATTCTTATTGTAATTGACTACACATGATAATGGGATCAACTCTACTCTTGCTCCTCTTTCCAAAGAAAAATCTTTCTTGTGTTGTTCTACCATGTACAAAGGATAAGCATAAACTCTCTATGCACATGAGAAAAAAAGGAAAGAAGATTGGATCACAAACTAATGACTCTTTTGTAAGCTGTTAGAAGGCAAAGGAAAAGACAAGTATCCATCACTACTCATAGGTGTCTTAGAAGAAGGAAAATACATATCAAAAATCATATAATTCCTTCTCAGTGTCGGGAAAGAAAAAAGCGTCAACTCCGTAGCCTGGTTCATAAACTCGACTCGAGTACGAGAACCTAAAATATAGTTTAAATTAGAAATTTATGAAGAGTTTTCATCATTCTATGTTACCTAAATGTGGAATCTCAAATATGACCAATTGTCAATAGAATTAATCATATATATAATTCAAATACATATAACATAAAATTTACAATAATAATACATGTGTACATATGTGTGACTAATGAAAGTGTTGCAAGTAGTTATGTATCTCTGTCATTACTTTTTTTCTAATTTGGTTGTACTATATACATGCCAATTCAGTAAATGGGAAAGATTAGTGCAAAAGGGTTGGTTAGAATTTTGCAAAGAACAAAATTTTATCAACTGAAGGAAAAGGTTAAGGGGTTTTATAAAAAATCAATATTATGGATATATTTTACTTTCCCTTTTTACTTTGATTTTCCCTAAATGAAAATGAACCGAATATTAGTTAAATTTTTATAATGGATAGAACAATTTTGGTAAAATGATGAGTCAACTATTTTTGACCCATTTTCCATAACACCTCTATCTTGCCAAAATTTTTCACAGTCCCTATACTTTTGTTATATATAAACCCCTAAATATTCTTATTTTATCCACAAGATTTCTATGACTCACCGTCGCTGGGGGGAGGGAGTGCTCCATCTTGGCACCTCCTTCCCGTGGTAGTCATAGTGGGGCGTTGCAGCGTGAAGTCTTGGAGTGAATCTTTGGAAGTAGGGTGCTGGTCGTTCTTTGCTGGCTTCTCCTCGGTGGATCTGGATTGAAGGGGCGATGCAAGGCACCGCGAGGTGGTCAGATCTGAGTAGAGGTTCAGCAATCTTGACCTTGTTGACTCCACTCCATTCAAGTGTGACGGATGGAGAGAAGTCGCTCTTAACCAGACATGGGGGCTCTGTGTTGCTGCTTCATCACGCCGATGAAGAAAGGGGTGTCTTCTCCTTACTTCACTAGCACCTCATCATCCCTTCACTGAGTGAACTTGGTTTTATCTAGGGTGATGACAAGCCATGAATCCTACTGGTCTCTACTTTGGCGAAAACGGTGGTGCTAGCTTCCTCACTAGGTGATGAGTCCTTCTGACCTACTCGGCGGAGTGGCCACTCCATCACGGACACCGTCCATGTGTTTGGAGTTTTTCCCTGGCGTTAGCCACAGGATGCTTGAAGATCGTGTGGGTTTTGGTTTAAGGGGGGAAGAGCATTCTCCTCCTCCTGCTTTGCTCCTATAGCTGCATGTAGGAATGCCGTCCAGGTGTTTAGTGCTATGCTATTATGCAAACAGTAGCTATAAAAGTACTAGACCCAATGTGTGGTTCTTCACAGAACTTCGTTCCTCTGAGAAGTTGGGGTTGAGCCCTAAACCTCTGAGTTTTCTGATTTGTTTGAGTGAATGTAGGACCCATCTTATTAATAGCGTTGTTTGCCAAGGATCTCGGCTGAAGGAAGTCTCTATTTCTTTGCATATTACCACACTTTGTGGGTGGTACTATTGATAGTTGGTGATGTGCAAAGCATGAAAGGTGGAATCTGTCTACTTCTTGGATGCTCACTGCTATAATAATGTGTTGGTTTCTACTTTCCTCAAATGGCTCGGTCTAGATTTTGTGGTTAGTTTCAAGGGGTTTCTATGTGGATGTGCAATCCATACAAATACCTAAGCTCTTGAATATCATAGAAGGTCTAAAGTTCTTAAATCTAGCTCAAGACAGGAGGTCCTGGCTTATTCTCTATTTTGATCTGTATTTACTATTTGTGGGTGGGATGAATGTATGCAATTGTAGGCTGAAATATCCATTCCCATGATCAATTGTCTAGTCTTTAGTTTTTATGGCTTGATAGGTCTTCTTTGCTTTGCTTATTTCTAGTGATCTACTGGATACCTCCTGCGAGGGGTATCTGATCCTAGGCTAAGTTATTTTAATTCTTTCTATTGTAATGGGGTACTGTGTGCCCAAAGTTTTTTTGGTTTTATAGTAACACACTTTTTTACCAACCAAAAAAAAAGATTTCTATGACTCTTTGTAGTTATATTGGACTAATATTCTTGTCAATGCTTTGGAACATGTATACTTTTCATGAATCATGTAAAATTCCTCATGTGCTAAACACATTCCATGCAATTCAAGTCATTAATTATCTAATAACTTATGGATAATGTTAACTGTTCAAGATATTAATACAAAACTTAATATCATTAATTTTTAATGAATAAACATGTAACCAAGATGTATAAATTTTCATCAAAATGTTTCCTCTTGTTTCAATGATAATATTCTAAGAAAGAAAGATCATGTGTTATGGATGGGTACAAATATTTAAACAAGCTTACACATTTTTATGAACTTTATTATGCATCAACACAACAAGAAAATTATTCTTAATAATCCATCTAGACATAAATTCCTTCATTATCACTCATTGGCCACCACAATTTGTAGGTAACTACATTGTGAAATTCTCAAAGGCATTATCAAAATTGGAATCAGAGCCAAGAATGTCTCTTAAGTCAAAAGAAAATGTGTAGAACACCACAACATATGGAACAATAAACAATTAATGTTTTGAAAACTAAAGTACAATGTCAATCAAAGTGCAACACAAACACAAATAAAGCCTCCACCAAGATCCTTTACATATGGGGTACCACACAAAATGTTTGTCAACGCGTAATTTCCCCAAAAGAGGGATTCACCCATTGGTCTACAAGTTATAAATCTTCTTGGTATGGTGTATATGAGACAATCCTTGCAAATTTGTAATGGTGCACATCCTCTTCCAATGAGAAATTTCATTTTTTGACTTCCTAACATGTAATATAAAAGATAAGACCAAAATGAAAGTGTACTCCATGTATCATTTGAAGTAGGAATCAAGATATTATTTAATAATGATATGGACTATTTCCAACAATAATAATCATTCCAAATTATGATCAATATTTAACCACATATTTTTGGAGTATGGAAACTAAAAAAGAGATGACCCATATCTTCACAAAATGCAAGATAGAGAGAGAGAAAGAAATTGAGGTTAACACCAAGTAAAAACCATGAAACCATTCATATGTATACAAATCATATACAATAGCACTAAGTAGTAGGCCCCCATTTGGATGTCTCACCCCTAAGCAGTACTGTAACACCCCTCCCTAGGGTTTCTTACGTAACTAGAGGAAGCACAACCTAATCCCCAAAATTATCCATAATGTGGGGTACTTGGCATATTTGGGAGGAAATGTTACATACATGATCTCATAACAAGAAACAAATAACACTTGGCTTTATTAAAACATAGATTCATACATAAGTTCTTGGAATAAAAGCTACATCAGTTTTCCAAAGATATACTAAACATAAACTAGATAATTATAGGATCTCCATAGATGGACGTCCCACCAGGCAACAACTCCTTGGATCTCTGGGTCCTTGGTACTCTCAAGATTGTTCCTTCTCCTTGGCTCCAACTCCTGCGGACATCTCGTCCCCAGCCATGCAAAGGAAAACAAACATAGTAAGTAAGCGGCATTGGCATATTATAAGACATAAAAATAAATATACAAGTGACTTAGCATAATCATGAACATGCATTAACATTAATCGTTTCTTAATGTCTTTTACATAAAGAAATTTACTAGAAGAATATGCTCCTCTCTTAATGCCCCATAAGGAGCCCATAATGCTCGGAAAGCCCATAATTGCTCGGAAAGCCCATAACAAGGTGCATATAAATCTAAATAAATTTCTATTATTCATGAACTTTCTTAGACTTAACTTATCTTCTTAATATCCTAAACTTCATCTTAATCGGGATGTCTCCCTCTTGAACATGGTTGGGATTTCTCCCCATGACCATAATGGGATTTCTCCCTCTTAATCATGATTGGGAAACTCATTCCCTCTTAAATCTTAATTTCTTGTATCTTAATCATAAACCAAAATCTTAATGGGATTTCTACTCTTAGACTTAGACTATAACAATCAACATCCAATAATCATGTATTTTGAGGAAAAACATGTACTTTTCAAGACTTCAACATAAAAGAAGCATAATATATCATAATCATCCAATAATGCAAATTTACTATGACAAAGGCATGGCCCGCTTACCTTGAACTAAAACACCTAGGTCAAACCTGGTTTGACCAATTGGATTCCCTTAAACACCTGAAATTAACATAATTATCATTTGTCATTCAATTTTAACCCTAATTTGCTCATATAAATATTGAGGTGTTAAAACAAAAAAAATCAGTTGATAAAAACTGAAAAATCGGATTCCTCATCAAAAATCCTTTCCAAAATGTATTTTTGCGTATTTTTCTGATAATCAGGCGATTTACTACTAATTTTCGAAGAACAGACCAATAGAAAATCCAGAAAAAGCCACGTGTAAATCTATATATCCCAATCCAGGAAAAAGGGCCCGCATCTGACTTGGCCCAATCGGGCTTAGCCAAATCGGCAATGGGACTTGCCTCAGCGATGAAAGAAAAGGGTTGTGAAAACCCGAAATTACCCTCGGGGGTGAAGATACGATAAAAAGGCTGACAAGGGTACCCAGGTCATTTCATGACCTGGATCGTTCCTCGCCTAAGCCATGGCGCTCGACGAGCAGCCAGTCATGATTCCAGGTATCCAGATCGTGAATCAATGCGTTTTATTGAAAATCGATAATAGCAAATCCATCAGTTTCGCTTAACGAACTCACCAAGCCCAAGCGTGGGCTCTGCGATGACCAGGAGCTCGAGAACGCTCCTCCGTAAGGCTGGAAATAGGGGAAGCAAGCTAGGAAGTTGCTCGTGCACACTTAAGTCGGAAAAACACGAGGTGAGGGTCGAGAAAGATCTGGAGGAGTCGTGCGAAGCTACTGGCAGCGCAACCTTGATCGGAGAGGCACTGACGTGCCGTGGCGGTTAGCGCCGGCAAGGTCCGACGGCGGAGTACAGGTCCCGCTAGAAGGGGCGACCGCGAGATCAACTGAGAAAGGGAGAACGAAGGTGAAGCTCCGAGGATGCTCACCGACGCTCCAATTGGACCCGAGGTGCCGGTGCAGGCTAGAGTGGAGTCAAACTCGCCGGAAAGTAAAGTCGAGTAGGTTGGGGAGCTTGGGGGTAGGTGAGTCGCAATTGACCGAGGAGGAAGGAATCTTGCAGTCCGGAGATGCCTATGGGTTGCTTAAATAGAGGTGGGGGAGGTGCCTGTGCTTCAATGGCAGAGGGAAGGTGATGCCCTAATTTGGGCGTTTTCTTTGTAGCGCGAGAGAGGAGGTGAGCGAGGGCTTGATGGGTGCGGATTGATCTCATCGTTTCATCGGTGAAAGAATCAGGAGGAACGGATGTGAGGGGAGGGAGATCGGAATCAAAGATCATTCAGCATGTGTAACGGCTTTGCTAGCAAACGAAACAGAGGTAGAAGAGGATCTTAGCGCCGTTGGATCCCGATCCGACAGTGGTCGTGTACCCGCGCGAGAATGTAACGCGTGACAAACATTTAAATGCGAACCATAGGCTACATACATCCAATTAATGAAATTGAAATCGAATCTTGGTCAAATTATATTCAAATCTTTCTCCAATTAATTGGAGGGTCAAACATAGGCCAAATGAGCTCAAATTTCACCCATAGGTTAATGACGTGCACTAAAACATAATTAATCAGTTAATTTCGTCTTTTAACTCACCATCACTCCTAATTAAACAAAACACATTCAAATCTTTTCCAATTTAATTGGGGGGTCAAACAAGGTCATAATGGGTTCAAATTTGAACCATAGGTACATTAGAGGGTCTAGAATATTCTCATACAATTGGATTTTATGCTTGTACTCGTTTTAGGCCTAAAATGACAAAAACCCTTATGTGTACTTAAATGACCATGATAAATACAAATAAAGTCATTAATTCTTCAAATAAGAATTACAAAATATGAAAATGTGCACTCAACATTATTTCTTTTCAACTAACAATATGGAGACCATTAATCAAGAAATTAAACATGTAAATCACTAATAATCATATGAGAGAGAAAATTTGACATAAAAGCATTTATCCTCATTTTCTTAAGCAAAAGGGCATAGATATTCATGAAAACATTTTCTTTTAAATAAAACAAGTATAATAGAGCAATTTGACATAATAAATGATTTTGCAAAACTAATTATGGGAAAATTGCATTTAAGTCCTCAACAATTATCTAAATTAGGAAAGAGCATGCAAGGACTAAAATAATTTGGAAATTTTGCATAATTAAGATTGGGGTGTTACAATACTACCGACCTTAAATAAATTTCGTCCTCGAAATTTCCTAGGGTTTCTACCCACCCTAAGGGTTTCACATAAGCATACAAATCTTTCCATACAATTTTTATTATAAAAGGAGAATACATAAACAAAGCATTATGATTAAACATAAATTACTCAACTACCCTTACCTTGATCATTTTCCTCTTCTCCATCAGACATTTGCATGGTGAAGAGCCTTGGTTTGACCTTGGGTGGAGGATTAGGGTTCTTAGCTTGGTTGTGGTTGGGATCCTTCTTTGCAAGCTTAGGGCAATTAGGCTTGATATGCCCTTCCTCACCACAATAGTAGCAAACAGAATTCCCAAACCTACAAGGACCACCATGGTTTCTCTTACACTTGGGGAATGGGGTTCTCCCATTCTCAGGGGAAGGCTCAGGGGCTTTTCTCTTGTTGTTTGAGGGTGGAGGGGGTTGATGGGGCTGATGGTGACGATTGTTTTGGGGTACCTCTTTCTTATGATTCCTCCCAGGATGCTCCTCCAATTCTAGGGCTGCATCCAAGGCTGATTGCATGGTCCGGTGTCCTCTACCAGACAAGGCAAAACTTAGGTCGGGTTTAAGTCCTCTAATGAACTTCTTAGCTCTCTTTAGCTCAGTGTACTCAGGACCATACTTTTGGAGCTTACAGAACTTCATGGCATACTCAGTGACAGTCATGTCACCCACTTACTTAAGGTTAACAAACTCATCCTCCTTTCTTTCTAACATGGCTTCGGATACATAATGGTCATTGAAGACTTCCACAAACTCATCCCAAGAGAAAGGAGGGTCATCATCTTCCCTAGAGGCTAAGAGGTTTTCCCACCAAGTACGGGCTGCACCCTTGAGCATATGGGTGGCAAATCTAACCCTGCTACGTGGGGGACACTCTAGGTCTCTAAAGCAATGTTCCATGTTGCTCAGCCACTCCTCAGCCTTGGTTACTACATCAACCTCATCTTTACCATGGAAAGCATCGGGTTTAATCTTCAAGAAGTCTACGAGGGAGATCTCATGTGCTCTAGGTGGAGCTCTAGGTTGGAGGGCATTGGTCAAGGCTGCTACTAGGGCATCTAGGGTGATTGGTGGAGGGATGTGGTTCATGTCTTCAGTCTTATCACCACTAGAGGATCCGTGTGAATGCCTTGACTCACCAACCTTCTCCTTCCTCTTAGGGGACATCTGAAAGGGTAAACATAACATGATATTAGAACATAATATGAATCTCTAATGTTGCCTTAGTGGCCATCTATTCCTTGCTCTGATACCATTAGTGTAACACCCCTCCCTAGGGTTTCTTACGTAACCAGAGGAAGCACAACCTAATCCCCAACATTATCCATAATGTGGGGTACTTGGCATATTTGGGAGGAAATGTTACATACATGATCTCATAACAAGAAACAAATAACACTTGGCTTTATTAAAACATAGATTCATACATAAGTTCTTGGAATAAAAGCTACATCAGTTTTCCAAAGATATACTAAACATAAACTAGATAATTATAGGATCTCCATAGATGGACGTCCCACCAGGCAACAACTCCTTGGATCTCTGGGTCCTTGGTACTCTCAAGATTGTTCCTTCTCCTTGGCTCCAACTCCCGCGGACATCTCGTCCCCAGCCATGCAAAGGAAAACAAACATAGTAAGTAAGCGGCATTGGCATATTATAAGACATAAAAATAAATATACAAGTGACTTAACATAATTATGAACATGCATTAACATTAATCGTTTCTTAATGTCTTTTACATAAAGAAATTTACTAGAAGAATATGCTCCTCTCTTAATGCCCCATAAGGAGCCCATAATGCTTGGAAAGCCCATAATTGCTCGGAAATCCCATAACAAGGTGCATATAAATCTAAATAAATTTCTATTATTCATGAACTTTCTTAGACTTAACTTATCTTCTTAATATCCTAAACTTCATCTTAATTGGGATGTCTCCCTCTTGAACATGGTTGGGATTTCTCCCCATGACCATAATGGGATTTCTCCCTCTTAATCATGATTGGGAAACTCATTCCCTCTTAAATCTTAATTTCTTGTATCTTAATCATAAACCAAAATCTTAATGGGATTTCTACTCTTAGACTTAGATTATAACAATCAACATCCAATAATCATGTATTTTGAGGAAAAACATGTACTTTTCAAGACTTCAACATAAAAGAAGCATAATATATCATAATCATCCAATAATGCAAATTTACTATGCCAAAGGCATGGCCCACTTACCTTGAACTAAAACACCTAGGTCAAACCTGGTTTGACCAATTGGATTCCCTTAAACACCTGAAATTAACATAATTATCATTTGTCATTCAATTTAAACCCTAATTTGCTCATATATATATTGAGGTGTTAAAACAGCAAAATCAGTCGATAAAAACTAAAAAATCGGATTCCTCATCGAAAATCCTTTCCAAAATGTATTTTTGCGTATTTTTCTGATAATCAGGCGATTTACTACTAATTTTCGAAGAACAGACCAATAGAAAATCCAGAAAAAGCCACGTGTAAATATGTATATCCCAATCTAGGAAAAAGGGCCCGCATCTGACTTGGCCCAATCGGGCTCAGCCAAATCGGCAATGGGACTTGCCTCAGCGATGAAAGAAAAGGGCTGTGAAAACCCGAAATTACCCTCGGGGGTGAAGATACGATAAAAAGGCTGACAAGGGTACCCAGGTCATTTCATGACTTGGATCGTTCCTCGCCTAAGCCATGGTGCTCGACGAGCAGCCAGTCATGATTCCAGGGATCCAGATCATGAATTAATGCGTTTTATTGAAAATCGATAATAGCAAATCCATCAGTTTCGCCCAACGAACTCACCAAGCCCAAGCGTGGGCTCTGCGATGACCAGGAGCTCGAGAACACTCCTCCGTAAGGATGGAAACAGGGGAAGCAAGCTCGGAAGTTGCTTGTGCACACTTAAGTCGGAAAAACACGAGGTGAGGGTCGAGAAAGATCCGGAGGAGTCGTGCGAAGCTACTGGCAGTGCAACCTTGATCGGAGAGGCACTGACATGCCGTGGCGGTTAGCGCCGGCAAGGTCTGACGGCGGAGTATAGGTCCCGCTAGAAGGGGCGACCGCGAGATCAACTGAGAAAGGGAGAACGAAGGTGAAGCTCCGAGGATGCTCACCGACGCTCCAATTGGACCCGAGGTGCCGGTGCAGGCTAGAGTGGAGTCAAACTCGCCGGAAAGTAAAGTCGAGTAGGTTGGGGAGCTTGGGGGTAGGTGAGTCGCAATTGACCGAGGAGGAAGGAATCTTGCAGTCCGGAGATGCCTCTGGGTTGCTTAAATAGAGGGGGGGAGGTGCCTGTGCTTCAATGGCAGAGGGAAGGTGATGCCCTAATTTGGGCGTTTTCTTTGTAGCGCGAGAGAGGAGGTGAGCGAGGGCTTGCTGGGTGCGGATTGATCTCACCGTTTCATCGGTGAAAGAATCAGGAGGAACGGATGTGAGGGGAGGGAGATCGGAATCAAAGATCATTCAGCCTGTGTAACGGCTTTGCTCGCAAACGAAACGGAGGTAGAAGAGGATCTTAGCGCTGTTGGATCCCGATCCGACAGCGGCCGTGTACCCGCACGAGAATGTAACGCGTGACAAACATTTAAATGCGAACCATAGGCTACATACATCCAATTAATGAAATTGAAATCAAATCTTGGTCAAATTATATACAAATCTTTCTCCAATTAATTGGAGGGTCAAACATAGGCCAAATGAGCTCAAATTTCACCCATAGGTTAATGACGTGCACTAAAACATAATTAATCAGTTAATTTTGTCTTTTAACTCACCATCACTCCTAATTAAACAAAACACATTCAAATCTTTTCCAATTTAATTGGGGGGTCAAACAAGGTCATAATGGGTTCAAATTTGAACCATAGGTACATTAGAGGGTCTAGAATATTCTCATACAATTGGATTTTATGCTTGTACTCGTTTTAGGCCTAAAATGACAAAAACCCTTATGTGTACTTAAATGACCATGATAAATACAAATAAAGTCATTAATTCTTCAAATAAGAATTACAAAATATGAAAATGTGCACTCAACATTATTTCTTTTCAACTAACAATATGGAGACCATTAATCAAGAAATTAAACATGTAAATCACTAATAATCATATGAGAGAGAAAATTTGACATAAAAGCATTTATCCTCATTTTCTTAAGCAAAAGGGCATAGATATTCATGAAAACATTTTCTTTAAATAAAACAAGTATAATAGAGCAATTTGACATAATAAATGATTTTGCAAAACTAATTATGGGAAAATTGCATTTAAGTCCTCAACAATTATCTAAATTAGGAAAGAGCATGCAAGGACTAAAATAATTTGGAAATTTTGCATAATTAAGATTGGGGTGTTACAAGTACACAATCGATGGTCTAAGGACCTTTTAAGTGGACAACTAGTGAAGGATCACAAAACAAATCTTGCAAAGACAAACAATGTTTTTTAGCATGTGTGGGTTCTTCCACTAACCTCAAGAATAAGCCATAGATTTTGATTTCATTGAGAAACCCAACATTAAACAGGTGGCTTGATTAGACTAGTGTTATACCATCACCACAACTGAGAAGTTTATGCAGATTACAGATAAGTTATAAATCATATGATGTTCTAAAGAGTATATTCATGTCAATCTTTTAAACCTTTTCAAATAACATTGGAAGTAAAAACAAACTATTTCCAAAAGGGTCCTTGGCAATCATACCCTAGTGTTAAGGGATTGTATTGTATTATGTAATTGCATCAATGTGTATCCTATAATGGCTAAGAAGATACAAAACATGATTATGATGATGTCTTGCTGAATTTATTAGACATGTTGGTCACCCAAAGACCCAATTTATTTTAAAATAAATCCAAGCAACCATTGACACTATGTTCGTTTTACATTCTCTACATGGAGAAACAATAAATAATTACATTGTAGATTATAAGCATTTATTAACTGAGAAAGAGTCCACATGTAAAGAATAAGGACAAATTCCCTAAGGAAAGCATTCTCGATCGTCCTACTATGCATACATATTTCTTTTTGAGAAAAAAATTCTAAAAGCATCAATTTGAATAGCATCAAAATTCATTTTGAGCCCAATGTTGGTATACTTTTCGAGATTTCACATTACTATCATATATATAACTTATATTTTAATATCAATCTTGATTTTGTAAACTATGTAAAATTTTGGAAAGGTCAACATAATTATCATCATGCCAAAGATCAATAACTAGGATTTAAATACCTCACACTACAAGCTTGAAGCTATAAGTTTATAGATTTATTCTGATCTATCTGTCCTAAATGTTAATCAAATGTAGTTTTCCAAACATGATAAACCACTAAAATGGTGTCCCATAAGTGGATATATATCTTAAATGATCTCTCTTACTCTCTCTCTCTCTCAAACACACAAACACACACACACACACACACACACATATATATATATATATATATATATATACACATGTGTGTGTATAACATAAGATATAAATGAGAAAAACATGTGTTGCATAATAAAGTTCCACATAGGTGATAATGGTGTCTTTTGTATTTTCATATTATATGGTAGTAGGCACACTTGATTAATCAAAATGGAACACAAAATGTAGAGGGTTGGTTTGTTTTGGGAAAAGAATAACATGTGAAGTATTTAGAGAATTTTAGTATTTATTTGAAAAGAAATTGTATGCTACAATTTTTTAACCTTAAACTTTAGTAAAATATGAAAGAGTAATATATCGTTAAAAAACTATTAACAAAATAGTATACTTATGTAAATGAAAATTTATTTTTTTAGCAGGAATATCCTACAAGTTCATCTAGATTCCATGATTTCTCATAATCCCTATATGTTCAGAAAATCAATCCCTAAATGGGTTTGTAATTTATCAACAGAAGGGTCTTTAGAGTTCTTTTTGTTCTTGCACTTGTTTTCTAATATTATCAAAATGCATACATTTATAATGAATTGTGAATGAAACTATATAGTTGTATATGTCTTCCTACATTGAACATATTGCACATGAAAAATTTACTCAAGTTATACAATTTTATAAAGATATCATTAATGTGAGCTTCTCAATATTTTAACAAAACACTTCCCATCATAAAAACTTAACAACTGAGCATACAATCGGGATTTGTAATATGTTGTTGCAATGGAAATATGCTAAGAATTTTCATGTTTACTGGAGGGATAAAAATATAGGTCAAACCTTATGCAATTTATACAAGTTTTGTGCAGTTGCACGAACTGTAATTTTTAGTCATCATAACAAACTTACTTCCCTATATAAATGATAGATCAACGTTAGTTAGATAAAATAATTTTTTTGATAATGAAAAAGGAAACATTGAAGGACATAGAATCTAAATCAATGACATTGTTCATGTCAAAGGAAATATATTAGAACATAGAATATAAACCAATGAAGTTATCAAAGTTGAAAGAATATGTACAAAACACCACAATCTATCAAAAAACAAACATCTATGTGAGGAAAAAGCCAAAGAACAACACTATTAAACACAAGCCAGTTGTAAAAACTGATCCCACAAGTCCACTATAACATTTTGTGGTACTATAGAGAATGTTTGTCAACATGTAGAATAATGAATTTTTGTCAACACATAGAATCCTCATGAAGCATATCCAACATTTGGTCTATTATTCTCAACATTCTAGATATAAAGCAAATGCAATAATTTTTTTTCTGATTCTAATGGCGCATTACATCTTCCCAATTAGAATTCATATTACATGACTTCTAGATGGAGTAATATGTGAAGAATAAGGCCAACAACATTAGTTTTCCCCATGAGCGACTAAAACAATCACAAAAAAGACATTATCTACTAATTTTATGAGGTTATTTCCATGGGTGACAAGCATACAAAATGTTCATTGATATCTAACTATATGGTATTGGACTATCAACATAGCTAAAATAGAAAGTCCACATATTAGTAACCACATAGTAGAGAGAGAAGGTAAGACTAACACCTAGTAAGCAACATGCATCCCCATAGGAATTATACACAACATGCTATGATGTGTAGTAGAACCCCATCTATGGATGTGTCCCGCATCTTGGATCACTAAAGAACTAATTTACTAAGTACCTTAGAGTGGACAATTTTCCATATGTCAAGATCTGATCATTAACAAGACCAAACAATAATTTATGAACATTTAAAGGGTTACTTCCATTTGAGTTAAGAGACAACCATGCATTATATCACAGAGAAACCCCAGTAGGAAAGGAAGTGCATGAGAATATGTGTTCCAGACCATGACCATAACCAAGAAGTCCATGTAGATTTAGATTAAGTTAGAAATTCTACAAAGTGTGCCATAGAGTGAACTTATGATTAAGGCCTTTAGGTTTTACAATTGTAATAAAAAGGAAATCCATTTGTTTTCAAAAAGTTCCATTTCAAGCATACCCCATTTACAATAGATGGTAAAGAATTTGACTCCATTGATTACTCTCACCACTATATATCCTAACACAACTAAAAGAAATACTTTAACCTTGATTGTTGTGATGGATAAGAGCACAAAAAGGACATTTGGGACGCCCAAGTATCTCAATCGTGTTATAACAAATCCAAACAACTATTCACAATGATAAAAGAATCAAAAATTTGTTGGGTTTTAGGGGAGGTAGAGATGGTAGTTGAAACAAAAAAAAAATTCTCCCCAAACCCAAAACCCAAAGAGATCTCGTCAACATCTATATGGTAGGAAGGATGGTTTGTCGAGGCATACCTTGTCCCGAGGCTTTCTCGGCGACGTAACCTCATGGCGAGCGCGGTCTTCACCTCCAGTCTTAGATGACATCTGTGCAGCTCCTAGTCACACCTGGACTAACAGAGTGACAGATGTCCTCTGAGCGGCAGATATCTCCCACCTTTGTAGTAGTCCACATGGAGCACCGAGAACTTCAGTCGTCCTATCCTACAGGACACTGGAAGGAGCCATCCCCTTATGTCGGCATACTAGTCACTGACATGCTCTCCTGCCACCAGTTGTCATCCAGTAGTTGTCTTTCCCTCATTGTGCCTCCCTAGTCAGGTAACACCTGCTCGGTCTCTTCTTGTTCAAAATCAGAGATGACAACTTTGTAGAGAAATTGGCATTGTTTGAGCTGTGTCTGGGAAGCCCACAATACCCCTCTATTTATAGTAGAGGGTTGGGTTAGGGTTCCCAATCTGTGCGGGAGTAGAAGGGTCTAAAATTTCCATGAATTAATACACTACGACATGTGAAACGGTCGTTTCACAAACAAACCAATCGTTTCGGGATTAAACTGACCGGTTCATCTCATGAACCAGTCATTTGGGGAGCTGAACCGATCGGTTCATTCATGAACCAGTCGTTTCACTTCCCAGGGCAGTTCCTAATTGACATTGCTCTTTCCATTTCCAATTAATCCAAAGATCAATACTTGTCCCAATCGAATTGTACAAGTGAAACGAAAATATTTTCTCACCAGCCTAACTTTCCCAAATTGGCTTGTTTGGTCCAGTTGAATCGATCGGTAATGAACCGATCATTTCACTTCCTAGGGCAGTTCCCAATTGACTTTTCCTCTTTCTGTTTCCAATTAATCCAAAGATCAATACTTGTCCCAATCGAATTGTACAAGTGAAATGAAAATATTTTCTCACCAACCTAACTTTCCCAACCTAACGTGTTTGGTCCAATTGAATCGATCGGTTCAACACTTACCAGTTGTCTCACTTGACCCTGCGTTGATCGGTTCAATAGCTTGAACCGGTCGGTTGGCAGTCCAGGTTGTGCAGAAATCAGTCAATGCAGTTATCAATCAATATGACACCCTAATCAGTTAGTCCAACACTTGAACTTGGTGATTCCGAATCAATTCAATTGATTTAATGTTTAATTGAACTACTAAATACATTTAGTAAACAATCTAAACATCATTCGTGGACAAACTCCTCTTCCAGGTTAAATCCTATGTGTGTGATCCTGCAGGCCCATTTCACGTTCACAGTGAAAGTCCATAACACTTATGACTTCACAAGCAAAGAGCAGTGCCTTGTCTCACATCAATGCTACCTAAGTGAAAAGGAAAGTTGGAGAACAACTTTCAATCCTACAATCTGTCACTGGCGTTATAGTGAATATATAATTCCTTTTTCACTGATATCCCAAATGAACTCAAGGCATGGAACAGTCATCCTTTCAACGTTCATTCAGTTCCTTGATCTCAGAGCAGACTGGATGAGATATGTGTGACATCAATATCACATATTGATTCACACATGCATGTGCATGCCTTTCTCAGTCCTACTCATCAAGTGGCCATGGTCATCAAACTCCCTCAAGAGGGACAAATCCCATATCTATCACTCACCCCTCAAAATACCCATGTGTCAAAGTCACCCAATCATCACCTTTATAATAATCTATATTTCAGGACTGCGTTTGATGATGTCAAAGTGTACCAAACGACATGTGTTGAGTGTAATGATTTCAGGTCAAAGATTCACACTCACGACCATCATTGTGAGAGCTGACTATGACTACCAAGTCATGGTTCCATGTGTCACTCTCACGATTGGTTTGTTCGATACACTTGTTCTTTAACAAGTACCTATGTGCTTGATTTGATATCACTATATCATGACTAATGAGATTAATTCATCAGCCAACACACAATCTAGTCGTGTGTGTCATTGTTGTCTATCAACCTTCCACAATGACATCTGACTAGGGACATAACAAGAATGTACAAACTCTTAAAATCCATATGATCTCATCGTTCAAGTCACGTACTTGAAGGCATACATCATTGAGTACTGTCATTCTCTAGACATTCAATCTATTTTGTCATTATTTCATAACTGACTGAACTAGAATGAATTGGAAGCTTGCCTTTGATGTTTCTCAAATCAATCTTAATGTATCCCACCAATAATCCCATGATTGGCTCTCAGGGCTTACATACCAATAGACTCCCACTTGCACTGCGAGTCAATCACCCTTGAATCATATTCTTAGTGATCTCCAAACATGTCCCACATGTTCTAGTGCTAGCATAGTGAGTTATAGAAACACTTTGCCTAAGTTAGTATTATTGCATGTCTCACATCTCTTCGTTGTACGTCTTACGTATGAGATGGAGTTACTGTAATATGCGATCCAATATTCCTTTTGCTAAAGCTTAGCTTCATTGCATGACCCAATACACCTACTTGTCATCAATGACTAGAATATCTGTAAGTTCATCTCTATGAACTCATAGATCCATATAGTATCCACTGTTGTTCCCTAACACACGGATACTCACCCTTTGCCTTTTAAATGGATTTTAAATTGGAACGTTTCCATTTGTCAACTCATATTCATTTTTATATATCTTATATATTTTGTGATCAATTTTCTGTCATTTCAAAAGTTCACATTAGTGTAACTCTTTACAGTGAACCCTTACTTATTTCCATAGAACTAGTACTTCTCAAGTACTTATCAAGTTCTCATGGTATTCCAGTAACCCTTATTGGAACTAGACAAACATCCACTCATCATGTCCCACATTCGAGTTATCAGTATGAGCATATCATATTGTCATGTCCTCCATACAAGATGATAAATGCATTTTATTCTTGCTATGTCCATACATGCAAGATAAAATGATAATTACATACATGATAGATCCATATCTATTCTATGTTCCCATTTTTCATAAGATTGGACACTTGGCCTTGGGATACTAACTCCATGTAACATGGACAAGTTTTCCCCCACTAAATCTGTGCATACTAAACCCTTCAGTACAAATTGCCAATGTATGTTCTCTCTTTACCAGGTCAAGAGGTTTTCGAGAACTATCTCTATAGGTCTCTATTCGTATCACATAGGAAGCATCTCTATCTTCCCTTAAAGATAATTTCCACAAAGGATTCCATTCTAGAACATCTCATTCCTCATCAACATGTAGAATGTAAATACGCTCCCACTAAATCACAGATCCCTTCTTTATCTTTTTTCATATCAGTCAAACCCTTTGACTATATTATCAAAGTAAAGATCCCAGCTCTGAGTTTCTTGTACTCAATCAATCACATTGATTAGTCCATTGTAACTTATGGACTTCATTTGCATTAATGGATTCATAAACCTTATAGGTTGTGTCACATACACATCCTTGTCTTATTCCTCATAGGAATGCAATTTTAATATACATATGCAAAATCTCTTAGTCATTAAGTTGCAATCAACAAGCATGATCCTTCTCAAAATGTCATCCATGTGTCTTAACATTTAAGACTCATTCACACTTATGGATTTTATACCAATGGGTGCTACCACTAAGGTCATACCTTATGGTTCACATGGAAGTCATTTAGGACCTTATGGTCATAAACCATAATTCAAAATCTAGTTCCTCAATATCATTTACATTGTTGACTCATCATATGACCAACTCATCATATAGATATTTGAGGTGCATCTGTTAAGGAATTTGAGAACTCACAACACTTTTTGATTCTTAATATTCTTTATTAGTGTAAGGTATTCTCTATTTAAGAATAATTTAGTTATTTTATAATCATCCTCTAACTCCTTAGAGTATGACTCCTTTTTTATTTAGACATCACTATGCCTTAATCATGATTCTCTATGATACACTATCATAATCACTCATAAGGTTCTCAAACATTTGGTGTAAGTATCTCATTTATTGATCACATCAAGAATTATTACTTGTACCAAATTTGTACTTCATTCACGATCTTCTTGAACACTTCAAGATATTCATATTGGTATTTCTCTAAACACCAATTGAAGTATTAGCATTTGATCCAATAGGTATGTAAATACATCATATGTATTATACCTAATAGGATAATCATTCTCCCACTGCTACTAGTGAAGTTTGATTTATCATGTCCAAGATATTCATGTCTCTTAATGGTTCACAACAAAAAGAGTCTAGCTTATCCATCAACATGGAAACTAGAGATGAATTTCTCATGATAATGATAATTCGTTGTTTGAGTTATCAATAACTTTTAGGTATCATTTTATCCTATGCATACCAAGTACCACAAGGTAAACAAGGCATTGCCATAAAAGATCACATCTTTAAAATTGAAACATCAACTTTATTAATAGTCATCCTTGTCACACAATATGCAAAAATAAAGTGTTTCTATTTATTGGCAAATATGAAATAGCAGTTCATAACTCTAATACATGCCTTCAAGGCTGAAAATAAACTAAAGTAATCCTATCTGTGGCGGCAACACTTGCCCCATTTATTGAGTGCTTATCACTTTACATCTTGGTATTATATACCTCAAAAGTGTTACAAGTTTATTTCATGATACCTTCAGGTGGAGACGTCCATCACCTCCTTCTTCTTCTTTTGTTCTTCCAGATAGAGAGGACAATTCCTTTTCCAATGTCCTGGCTTTTGACAATAGTGGCAATTGTCTCCCTTGGTCATGCCTCCCTTGGCCTTGAGAGTTGAAGATGACTTGGGCTGCTGGCTAGCATCAGAACCCTTCTTAGCTTTTCCCTTGCCCTTTCCCTTAGACCTGCCTTTCTTTTTGTTGATCAACATCACAGACTTAGGTTTGTCCTTCTTCATCTGGGCCTCGACTTTCCTCAACATGCCCAACAACTTTGTCAATGGCTTGTCAAAGTTGTTCATGTTGTAGTTCATCATGAACTGTATGATTCTCGCAACATTTGCAGTATCATACTAGTAGCCAACTCTTGACTCAGAGGGAATCCCAGTCTAATAAGGTTTTCCACATACCCAATCACATTGAGTGTGTGAGAACCAACTGGATCTCCTTCTGTCATGACATACTAGGACAGTGTCTTAGAGACATCATATGTCTCATATTGTCTCTACTACTCACAGTTCATAGAATACAACATCAAGCACTCCACATCAATGGCACCCTCAGTATTCTTCTAGCAAGCATCCCTTTCAACCTTCTATGTGGTGGGAGCGAGTTCATCTTGTTCTGGTATAACTAGGACTTAGAGCTTTCAGTCTTTAATTGAGAACACTTCTCAACATCCTAATCAGTCATGGAATTATTCCCATTTAGCTTGTCCTTCTCAAGGACCGATTGCAATGAGAAGTGATTGTTGTTTGTGGCCATTTGTACTACAAAAGGAAATATATGCAATTTAGTCCAAAAACTTATTTTTGACTTATTTGATTGATTTGAAAAAGTCTTACGATATAATTAGGACTTTAATTAATTTATCGCTCCCACTATTTTTGTTCAAATTGATAGTCCTCACCATCAATTCGGATGATTGCAGTGTACAACCTTCTAGAGGAACTAGTACAGAAACATCGTTCAATGTCGATTTTAGAGGCGTCGATTTTTTTGTAAAACTGACGCTACTCACATTAAACGTCGATTAATAAGGACATCCGACATCTATATTTGAACACCAGCCAGACACGGGTATCGCTTTTCATTCAGTGTCGGTTGAAGAAAAGCAACCGACGCCTAAAGTAGACCGCAAAATCCAATTTTTCGAGCAAAAAAAACTGTGGCAAAGTATCAGATACAACGTCGGTGTTTTAGCTAATAACTGATGCTGAATGAAGATAAAATTTGCGCCAAAAGTTCTAATATGGGCCTCGGTTGTCTTATAATAACCGACATTATAAGTGTGCACGTGCCGTCCCCGCCAAAACTTTTTACACCCTTATTACGTCAGTTTTTTATGGAAACCAACGCGGTTAGGTTGTAGCGTCGGTCATTTAAACAACCAACGCTTATGTTTAACTTAACAGCACCAGTGCAAGCGACTTTTCCCCTTTCTCTATTTCATTCCCGATTCTTCTCAGTTAGGTCCAGCGATTTCTTGCTCATCGTCGCTCGTTGCTTCCTTTGGACGTTGCTCGGTGCTGTCGCCGGTCATTGCTCCTCTCCTCTTCTCACCGTCGCCCCCGCCGGTAGCTGCTTCAATGCTCTCCTCTCTGCCGCCAGTTTCCCGCCGGTCTCTGCTCTTGGTGGTCGCCCACTAGCTGTTCTCGTCCGCCGATCAAGGTAACCCTTTGATCGTCCGCCTTGTTTCCTCCACCGCTGGCTTTCTCTGCCGCCGCCGACCTGGACCTCACCCAGGCGGAGCCTAAGCAGGTTCCAGGGCACGCCTGGGGTCCCAAGCCCAGGTGCCCTACCTAGCTAGGCCTCTGGGCGGATGCTTGGGCGGCGCCAGGGCACACCTAGGCTGCTGCTGGGGTTTGGATTCATCTACTGGATTGAACGCTAGATCAACGTATACAAAGGATGCCCAAAAAATGCACTGATTTCACCAAGTCACCCCAAAAGCCATTGAAAAATATTCTGATTGTGTTTATTTATGTACTGATTTCACCAAGCTAGTGGAATTTTTTTAAAGTTATTTGCTGATTGTCTTTATTTATGTACTGATTTTTTTATGATTTATTCATCTACTTATTTGTATTTGTCATCTACTTATTTGTATTTTTTTGTCTACTATTTTTTATTTAGTTATCTACTCATTTGAATTTATTTGTGTACTGCTTTTGAAATTATATAATCATCTAGTGATGTAACTTTATCACAGACTCGTTATGAACCATTAGATCTAGATCTTAGGGTATCTCTACCGTCCTAACTATGAAATTGGTAACTTGTTTCCTTTTTGAGTATATTGACAATGTTAATCACCTAACTTGAAGAACTAGGATATGAATGATGAAACTAGGATTGTAGGTATAAGAATGACAGCACATGTATTTGTTGGCCTAGAAACCCGTCCAAGATTTACTCATTAGGAGTAAATCTTGGATAGTCCCCGGTTTGGGGCTATTCTTGAACACCTAATCTCACTTAGGATGTAAGTGTATAATGTGTATTGGGTTTTTGAGAAAATTTTGGTAGCATTTCCCCGTTTGTTCTCTAAGTACATATGTGCTTAGAGAACAGTAGGGAAATACTACCGAAATTTTCTCGAAAACCCAATACACATTATACACTTACTAGTGAGATTAGGTGTTCAAGAATGGGATAGGTGGTACACATTTATTATATATAAGAATGACAACACATGTATTTGTTGGCCTAGAAACTCGTCCAAGATTTACTCATTAGGAGTAAATCTTGGATAGTCCCCGGTTTGGGACTGTTCTTGAACACCTAATCTCACTTAGGATGTAAGTGTATAATGTGTATTGGGTTTTCGAGAAAATTTTGGTAGCATTTCCTCATTTGTTCTCTAAGTACATATGTACTTAGAGAACAGCAGGGAAATGATGCCGAAATTTTCTCGAAAACCCAATACACATTATACACTTACTAGTGAGATTAGGTGTTCAAGAATGGGATAGGTGGTACACATTTATTATATATAAGAATGACATCACATGTATTTGTTGGCCGAAGTTTTAACCATGCAAAAACTCTAATCTATTAACCCTAGACCCTAATCTTGTTGTAATATATACTTGTTTTCTCTTTGATCATAGAATGGATAGATCATGGATGTCCATTCACAATCGCTGCACCCTAGAGTTTATTTCTGGTCTTGACCAGTTTATTAGATTTGCCGAGGAACATAGGAAACAACCTAGAGATAGGTTCTACTGTCCATGTAGGCATTGCGGTAACAACTTGAAAGTCAGCACTGGTGACGAAATCAAAAGTCATGTCATGTGCAATGGGATTGTACAAGGCTATACAGAATGGCACTGGCATGGAGAGATTTCAAACCCAAAACCAGTGGATGTCGATAGTAGTGCTTGTGTGGAAGAAGAAATTGCCTACGATGACATATATGAGAATGAACCAGTTCCAGTAGACATCGTTGATGCGATGCTGGATAGTTGTGGGGTAGAGCACACCGATCCACCTCCCATTTTTAGAAACATTATGCATGTTGCTGAGATATCATTATACACAGGTTGTACTAAGTTTACGAAGCTTAGCGCTGTGTTGAGATTGTATAAGCTAAAAGATAACAATAGATGGAGCGACAAAAGCTTCACGTCACTGTTGTCTTTGTTGAAAGAAATGCTTCCTGAAGGAAACAAGCTGCCAATCTCAACATACTAGGTAAAGAAATTGTTGTGCCCAATGGGAATGGATGCCAAGAAGATACACGCATGCCCGAATGATTGTGTATTATTTCAAAAGGACTATGTGGATTTGAAGGATTGTCCAAAATGTGGTGTGTCATGGTATAAATTGACGACTTTGGGGGAGTCCAAAACTAGTTCTCCTGCCAAGGTGATGTGGTATCTACCTATAATATCACGGTTTCAACGCTCGTTTTCCAATCTGATAGATGCGAAGAATTTGAGGTGGCATGCAGATGTTAAGAAAAATAATGATGGGATCCTACGACATGCGTCTGATTCCCCACAGTGGAAGAAGATTGATCTATTGTACCCTGAATTTGGTGAAGAAGTCAGGAATCTAAGACTTGGGCTTTGTACAGACGGGATGAATCCGTACGGGACATTGAGCAGCCAACATAGCACTTGGCCAGTCATGCTTGTTATATACAATCTTCCTCCCTGGCTGTGTATGAAAAATAGGTACGTAATGATGTCGTTGTTGATATCGGGCCCTAAACAACCTGGAAATGACATCGATGTTTATCTTGAACCTCTGATTGATGACTTAAAGAAACTCTGGGGTGAAGGTGTGATGACCTATGATGCTTCACGAAGAGAGACATTTCATTTGCATGCTATGTTGTTTTGCACTATTAATGACTTTCCAGCATATGGGAATTTTTCTGGATATAGTGTCAAAGGAGCTAAAGTGTGTCCTATATGTGAAGAGAACACTGATTCAACAAGACTAAAACATGGTTGTAAGACTGTATATCTCGGTCATCGAAGGTTTCTTCTAAAATTCCATCTGTATCGTAGGAAGCACAAAGCATTCAATGGATTGAATGAGGAACGGAGTGCACCTAAACCTATACCAGGGGAGGTTGTTTATGAAAGAGTAAAAGACTTTGTCAATGAATTTGGTAAGAGATCACAATGTACTATGGCCACACGGAGTGACAAATCTTTATTCAAGAAGAAGTCAATATTTTGGGATCTTCCTTATTGGAGTTCTTTGACAGTCAGGCATTGTATCGATGTCATGCACGTTGAGAAAAATGTATGTGATAGTGTCATTGGTACTTTGTTGAATATACCAGGTAAGACTAAAGATGGGATAAAATCCAGATTGGACCTACGTGAAATGGGAATAAGGTCAGAATTAACAGAATTTCGTGAAATGGGAAATCGGAGAACATACTTACCTCCTGCTTGTTACACATTGTCTAGAAAGGAGAAGAAAGCTTTTTGTGAATGTTTGGTAAATGTTAAGGTGCCACAGGGTTACTAATCCAACATCCGTAGATTGGTATCAATGAAAGATCTGAAGTTGATAGGTCTTAAATCTCATGATTGTCACACTCTAATGCAACAAATATTGCCTGTGGCAATTAGATCTATATTGCCGAAGCATGTAAGGTATGCAATCACCAGACTTTGTTTCTTTTTCAACAGTCTGTGCAGCAAAGTTATTGACCCCGATACTCTCGATAAATTGCAAAGAGAAGTGGTTGTTACCCTATGTCAGCTTGAGATGTATTTTCCTCCGTCGTTCTTTGATATCATGGTACATCTTGTTGTCCACTTGACTAGGGAAGTGAAAATGTTGGGACCAGTTTTCTTGCATTGGATGTATCCCTTTGAACGATACATGAGCATTTTTAAAAGTGATGTTCGAAACCGTTATCGGCCTGAAGGGAGTATTATCGAGGGTTATGTGGTGAGAGAGGTTATGGATTTTTGCAATGACTTTCTCAGTGGTAATGACACTCCTGATAATGACAAGAATATTGACGAGCAATTTGGCAAAGGAATTTTGAGATCAAGTGCGAAAGTAATCAGTCGTGAGCAGTTGGAACAAGGTCACTTGTATATTTTACACAACATGGACGAAGTGAACGTTTATATCAAGGAACATACCAATTTCATCAAGAGACAATATCCTCGAGCCAATACAATGTGGCTTGCTAGAGAGCATAACAAGACATTTATTAAGTGGTTTGAAAATAAAGTCTTACATCAACTATCTCAAACACTAGATGATATTATTGAAACTATCAAATGCCTCGCCTTTAAACCAAAATTGACGGTTATGTCTTATGAAGGGTATGACATTAATGGATTCACATATTACACAAAGCGCCAAGATGATAAGAGTGTCGTCTAAAATAGTGGGGTCACCCTTCAAGCATCGACTATGTTTTTTGCAAGTGCAAAGGATAAGAGTCCACGTGAAGCTAAAATGTCATATTACGGTGTCATTGAAGACATATGGGAGTTTGACTACATAGATTTCAGAATTCCGCTCTTCAAATGTAATTGGGTTGATAACACCAAAGGAGTTATAGTGGATGAATTGGGTTTCACTTTAGTGAACTTTGAAAAGATTGGCGAGAAGGATGAACCATTCATATTGGCATCACATGCAAAACAAGTATTTTATATCGATGATCCTGTAAATGATAAATGGTCGGTTGTTCTTCATGGTAAAAGACAGTTCATTGAAGATCCTATAGATGAAGAACAGTACTATGATAAGTATGATGACTCCAGTCCATTCTCAGTTGGGTTGCCAACACCAGCAAATATTGAAGCTAATGATGACTTGTATGTGCACGGAGATCACAATGAAGGATTGTTAATTGATAAAAAATCGCAATGTTAGAGGCATGTTTATACAATGTTTTTTTATATGTTTTATTTTTCTGAATGTGAACTTTACTATGTGAATGTGAACTTTACAATGTGAATTTTACAATGTGAATTACTTTATAATGTGAACTTTACAATGTGAATTACTTTACAATGTGAATGTGAACTTTACAATGTGAGCTTTACAATTTGAATTACTTTACAATGTAAACTTTACAATGTGAATGTGAATTTTCAGATGGCTGAGCATTCTCCTGATGACTGTGCTGATGATTACTGTGAGGGTGAGGACATCAATGTGCCGCCTCACAATGTAAGTTTTAAAAATATATCATATATTTATATCGATATGTCCATTTATAGTTATATCTTGTAAATGTGTTTATTTTATCAAATTTTAGGTTGATGATGCACATGTACCATCTGAAGCACTTGAGGCACTTGATCAGAAACACCTAAAAGTTGACACGAGAAGGGGCATCACTATGATGAAGAAGTTAATAGCGCAAAAGGGCAATGGACCCAAACTTGTTGTGGATTTTGATAATGCAAGAAATGCATCTGGTGTGAATCACAATTCATTTGTTTCATATCTTGGGTATGTTACTCGTAGCCATTGCGGTTGTAAGATAGATTCTTGGCATAAAGTTTCTAAGGAGAAGAAAGACGTAATATGGAAGGATTTATGCGTGAGTTATTATTAATTTGCAATTATATTTTGTAGATTACTAATTTTTTGGATACTAGTTAATAGCAATTCTAATTTGCAGAGTATATTTGAATTGGATGAAAAGCTGCATCGTAAATGCGTGATGCAGCGCTGTGGGAGAGTCCTAAGGAACTATAGGACAAATCTCACCCGAGAATACATAAAAGAAGTTGACAAGAGGAAGAAGACAGCCACTGAACAGTGGAACTTCCTGGACAAAGAAGAATGGGACGCGTTTGTTGCTTCAAGACAAACAGATGAATTCAAGGTATTAGGCATCAGTCCCAATCAAATTAATATATGTTGTATTCACCTATTCAAGATTAACATTTACTGTTACTAACCAAATCATTAATGTGCATACTAACTAGGCCCTCAGTGAGGCACAAAGATCAAGGCGTGCACTGAATGTGCATGACCACACAATGGGTCCAAAGGGGTATGCAGGCATTCGCCAAAGACTACAGTCTGAGGCTACTGCTCAGTCTGTTGCTACTCAGGAGTCCTCCACTGTAGGTAGCACACCTCTGCCTCGCCATGATATCTGGATAGCTGGGAGGCAAAATAAGAAGGGAGAAATAAGGAAGCCCGCAACTGCTGAGGCGGCTGCAAAAATGGTAAAATACAACTCTTACAGCAATCGTTCAAATATTGATTATTTGTGGTGTTTACTTAATTACAAATTTTTATTTTGGTAATTAGCGGGAGCTGCACGAGCTGAGGAAACAAGGCAAGTTCATCCCTGAGGGCACAAGGGATGAATTGACAGTTGCTCTGGGTAACCCAGAGCATCCTGGACGTGTTAGGGCTGCAGGCGCTGGTGTGGGCATCAAATCTTTTTTTGGGCCATCCCAGCACAAACATGTCCCAAAAGTGGGACTTTCACAAGAAGAGGTAACATATTCTTTCTTTATAATGTTACTGTAAAAGGAGAATTCAATAATTAGAAGCTAACGTTTCTTTTATCCATGTATAGGTAGATAAGCTAGTTGATAGGAAACTGGAAGAAGCACTGAAAAAGTGGCAGGCATCTCAGACTGCCACTCAGCAGACAGTACCTATCATAGCATCCCACTCTACTCCTACTGCAGAGGTTGGGAGTAATCCTATAGACCCACCACCTAGCACATCCACTGTAAGTATTTTTATGACATAGTAACTAGTTTTTTAATTCAAGATGATATGTATATATGTATATAACATTCTTTACACAAAACTTTGTAGGGGTTGAAGCCATACCGTCTAAAAGTTAATGAATATGTCATTGCAGAGGCGTCGGCTTACCCATCCCTACCGGGGGAAATGTTTCACGGGTCTCCATTACCAGCTGGTTGGATTTGTGTGAGCCCGATACATATATTCCCCAAGTGGATGGATCTTCCATTGCCATATGCCCACCCAGATTGTGAAACACTTGGTGAGGCTTTAGGCGGAGTGATATTGTGGCTAAAAGCGGATGTCATCTTTACTGAAATTGTATGGTAAATTTACATTACGTTAAATTGTTAGTGTGTGTATATGATGTCAGTTGATCTGAAATTATATATATATATATACAGGTTAAAAAGAAGACACCCACAACATCTAGGCCTCCACTTCCACCTCCTACATTACCCAGTTGGGTTCCACAAGACCTAACTATCCCGTTAGGTCCTAACTGTAGGGGTATGGCAATATGGTTAGGCGAACATGATATAAACTGCCCAATAACTGTTTCTATAGATTCAGATGTTGGAGGTCAATCATACGAAAGAAAACTATTTATACAAGATATTTTGGAGTTGTTTCGATATGATTGGCTAAATACATCTGTGATAGAGCTATGGATAAGGTGAAATCTTCTTTATACATCCATATACCTTGTGTAGGATCTGGTGATCTGGTTTCTTATTTATTAATGCATGCGTAATTAATACATATTTTTCAGCTACTTAGACAAGATATGTGTAAATTTTGCATTCGAACATGTAGGATTTTTTATTCCATCTTTGATTAGTCTAGTAGATAAAGACCCTCCGTCAGTTCAACAATACTGCTGTGAGGCTTTTTCAATTTTTGCTCAAAATAAGAAGACAATGATAATGGCTCCATTCAATGTAGAGTAAGTTTACTTTGCTTATTATAATTTGGACTTAAGAAAATTACATTTTTATTGTGGATTTTAAGTTATTAATTTTTAACTTTTTTACCTCTAGTGGTATGCATTGGGAGTTACTAGTTATTGTCCCCGAGACGTTCACTGTCTATTATCTAGATCCTAAGGGGAGTAAATTGAATACAAAATATGGACACATAATGAAAATGGCATTATTCCAGTGAGAAATATTTTATTTTCATATCCGTTAACATATGTTATTACATTACTATTTAATTATGCAATGTATTGTGTTACATTAACATGTAGGGGTTTTGATGAGTTCAAAAAGGCTGGAGGAAAGGTCCCCACGAAAAAGAACCAGCCAATAATTTGGAAGAACGTGAAAGTAAGTTCCCGACTGCAATATATGTATATATTATTTATGTGAACAATGCTTAATTAGTTGTATTTTTTAATATTTTGTATGTTTGAATTTATAGTGTGCCACACAAGATAACGGATGGGCATGTGGATACTACGTGATGCGATTTATGCACATGATTATCAAATATGCCACAATGGACATCGATTGTATTGCTGAGGTATTATATAGTCTCATTAGGTAATATGAAATATATCAATCTTATTTATAGCTCATTAATTATATATATACATCATTCTCTTTACAGGTGTTTACAACTAACCACACTACAGGAAATGCCTTACCAGATGTACATGCTCCCTATACGACGGGAGAATTAAATGAAGTAAGAGAAGAATGGGCAACAGCCATACAAGTAGTGGGGAATTTAAGATATAATTGGGATGTTGATAGCAAATAATGACTAAAGAATGATATTTTGTAAATGAATTTCTGAATTATAATATATGTGTGAATGTTTCTACATGTCTGGATGTTTCTACATGTGTCTGAGTGAAAACGAATGAAACTGTTGGTTGCTATATGAATGTTTCTATATGTGAATGTGAAAATGAATGGAACTACAGATTGCTAGCTACATGAATGCTTCTAAATGTGTGAAAATCAAATGGAACTGCAGGTTGCATTGCTAAATGTGTGAATATCTTTCTTGTTAATTTTGCAGGTTTGTGGCCTGTTGTTGGCTGATATCAATGGATGTCGTAAAACCTACAGTTCATAACTGAACTGCAGGTTTCTCATCCTGCGACCAGCCATACAACAGGTCTACAGACTGACAGAAAAAAAAAATATGCGTCGGTTATTTGTATAAAACCGACACACATAGTTACAGTGTCGGTTTTATATAAATAACTGGCGTCTATTTCCTGTGGCGTGAAGGCATATGGCGTCGGTTTCTTATCTAATAACCGACACTGATAGTGCCCAAGATGGCGCCCTTCTGTAGCGCGAAGGCATATGGCGTCGGTTTCTTATCTAATAACCAACGCTGATAGTGCCCAAGATGGCGCCCTTTCTGTGGCGCGAAGGTATATGGCGTCGGTTTCTTATCTAATAACCGACGCCTATAGTGCCCTGCTGGCGCGTTTTCAGTGGCGCGCGAAGGGTTATGGCGGCGGTTTTTGAACCGACGTGTAACGGCTGGTCTTTTAGCGTCGCCCACATAGGTGTCGCTTAGAAACCTACACTAAAGGCCTTAAAGAACTGACACTAAAGGTCGGTTATGTACTAGTGTGGGTCAAGATCTCGAAATCCTCTCAGTCATGGACCAGCTAGGGTTGTCACCCACAACTTAGATCTTCCAGGTAGGCAACTCTTGCCAATTGCATCATATGTAACTCTTGAAAGATGTCATGCGCATCTCCTTGCCATGATCACATCCATGACTCAAGGTGCTAGATCCTATCTAGCTCACCTTGTTAAGTCTGACCCAAAGCCAACACGATGAATATGTACCCTGCTAGGGTAGACCCACATATCCATCCTTCACACTTCCACGAGATAGACAGTGCACCACGCTAGGGTGCACCTACCCTTGGTCGATCACGTGTGTCACATTTGGAAGGCATATAAAACTTAATATTTATTGAGGGATTTGGTTTTATAGGTACATATACATATCCAATCACCACAATATATAATATGTATCATATACATGTTATATCCCATAGAAAACATGTGAAATGATAAAAGCGATGATTATGGTCATCCTAATGTGATTCCTCGAGCCAAGAGGAATCACGGTCATCTAGGTCCACATCACATGCAACTTGTACAAGATGAACTCTGTTCTTTGTCATTCTGGGTTTGATCAACTCATCTCCATGATTGATTGGCTCGCCATCAGGCCAGTCAGTTGAGTGCCACCAGTCGATCGATTGGAACCTCCAGCCGATCAGTTCACTGGTCGTCGTGCATCTCTTCAAGTCTCCACCCACTCATCTCTCTCTAGGAACTGGCCACCATGGTCCACCGGCCGATCGTCTCACACCCGAGACAATCATCTCGATCCTCTTGGTTTCTACTATTCTTTGACATAACAAAAATAAACTAATCATATTTACACTTGCGTTGGGAAACCCCGAGTTACATTCGGGGGGAGAAAAGGTAGGAAATAATCTTGAGTTATCTCGAGCTACATTAGGAATAGGAGGTAGGGAATCAGTGCGCAGACCGAGATGCAAGCAACAACAATCAACCACACACAGATTTAGGTTGTATGGCCACAATCACACTACAATCACCACAGAAACGATTTAAGGGTGACACATATCAAATGCATTTATATTCCATATCATATATGTATATGTAGGGATTTTGTGGATTTATATTGGACATGAATAAATCCAATTAATTATTCACATCATATGCAATAAATAAAAGGCGACAAACTAAAAATTGATCATATCAATTATCCTAAAGTATAGAACATTGACGTGGCTATGATACCACTATTGGGTTTTAGGGGAGGCAGAGATGGCAGAGGAAACAAAAAAATTCTCCCCAAACCCAGAACCCAAAGAGATCTTGTCAACATCTATATGGTAGGAAGGATCGTTTGTAGAGGCATACCATGTCCCTAGGCTTGCTCGGTGACATAACCTCACGGTGAGCATGGTCTTCACCTCTGGTCTTAGACGGCATTTGTGCAGCTCCTAGTCGCACATAGACTGGCAGATTGACAACTATCCTTTGAGTGGTAGAAATCTACCGCCTCTTTAGTAGTCCATACGGACCATCGGGAACTCCAGTTGTCCAATCCTACAAGACACTAGAAGGAGTCATCCCCTTATATCAGTATACTAGTCACTGACGTGCTCTCCCACCATCAGTTGTCATCCTATAGTTGTCCTTCCCTCGTAGTGCCTCCCTAGTCGGGTAGCACCTGCTCGGTCTCTCCTGGTTCACAACCAGAGAGGACAACTTTGCAGAGCAACTGGCATTGTCTGAGCTGTGCCTGGGAAGCTCCCAATACCCCTCTATTTATAGTCGACGGTTGGGTCAGGTTCCCAATCTGTGTGGGAGTAGAAGGGTCTAGAATTTCCACAAATTAATATATTGTAGTGGGTGAAACATTCGTTTCACAAATAATCGATTGTTTGGGGACTGAACCGATCAGTTTATCTCATGAACTGGTCATTTGGGGAGCTGAACCGATCGGTTCATTCATGAACTGACCAGTTCATTCATGAACCAATCATTTCACTTCCCAGGGCAGTTCCCAACTGACTTTTCTCTTTTTGTTTCCAATGAATCCAAAGATCAATACTTGTCCCAATTGCATTGTACAAGTCAAACGAAAATATATTCTCACCAACCTAACTTTCCCACACTGGCTCGTTTGGTCCAACTGGACTGATTGGTTCAACACTTGAACTGGTTGTCTCACTTGACCCTGAGCCGATCGGTGCAACAACTTGAATCGGTCGGTTGGCAGTCCATGTTGTGTAGAAATCGGTCAACATAGTTCTCAATCAATCTGACACCCAAATCAGTAAGTCCAACACTTGAACTTGGTGGTCTGAGTCAATTCAATTGATTGAATGTTCAATTGAACTACTAAACACATTTAGTAAACAATCTAAACATCATTCATGGATAAACTCCTCTTCTAGGTTAAATCATATGTGTGTGACCCTACATGCCCATTTCACATTGGTAGTGAAAGTCCATAACACTTATGACTTCACAAGCAAAGAGCAGTGCCTAGTCGCACATCAGTACTACCCAAGTGAAAAGGAAAGTTGGAGAATAACTTTCAATCCTACAATCTGTGACTGGTGTTACAGTGAATGTATAATTCCTTTGTCACTGATATCCCAAATGAACTCAAGGCATGGAACAATCATCCTTTCAACGTTCATTCACTTCCTTGATCTCAGAGCAGATTGGATGAGATATGTGTGACATCAATATCACATATTGATTCACACATGCATGCACATGCCTTTCTCAGTCCTACTCATTAAGTGTCCATGGATGTAAAACTCCCTAAGGAGGGACAAATCCCATATCTATCACTCACTCCTCAAAATTCCCATGTGTCAAAGTCACCCAATCATTACCTTTATAACAATATATATTTCAGGACTGTGTTTGATGATGTCAAAGTATACCCAACAACATGTGTTGAGTGTAGTGTTTTAGGTCAAAGAATCACACTCACCACCATCACTGTGAGAGATGATTGTGACTACCAAGTCATGGTTCCATGTATCACTCTCATGGTGTGTCTGTCTGATACACTTGTTCTCTAATAAGTACCTATGTGCTTGGTTTGATATCACTATATTATGACTAATGAGATTCTGTCATCAACCAACACACAATCTACTCTTGTGTGTCATTGTTGTCTATCAACCTTCCCCAATGACATCTGACTATGGACATAACAAGAATGTACAAACTCTTAACATTTGTATGATCTCATTGTTCAAGTCACGTACTTGAAGGCATACGTCATTGAGCATTGTCGTTCTCTAGACATTCAATCTGTTCTCTTCATCATCTCATAACTAACTGAACCAAAATGAATTGTAAGCTTGCCTTTGATGTTTATCAAGTCAATCTTAATGTATCCCACCAATCATCCCATGATTGGCTCTCAGGGCATACACACCAACAACATTTACATGGTAGATCAACAACAAGTATTTTAACTCCCTATGTAAAGAGTAAGAAGTTCCTTGAGGAAATATCTTTGAGATTCCTATCATGCATAACTAGAGGCTTTTTTCTTCTGGATTACTTCATTGAGAGTATGAATATGAAAATTCTAGGAGACTCGCTTCATAATCATGTTTCTAACCTTAAAATTTGTATATGCTTAATTTCTCCAATAATACATTTCTTAATAGATACCTTGATTTTGAGGCTATGGTACTAGAAAAATAGAATTACTTACCTACAATGTCTGTGTGCTGAAAACTAGGACTTTGGGTTGCAAATTGCTCTTACTAAAGATGAAATTCAAGAAGAAAAATATTTCATTTACTCTTTCGTGTCTAGGACATAAAGACATGAGATTGTAGGGATATTATTGTCATGAAACCGTTTGTAACCCAAATCCTCACTCCTAATGGCTAGAAAGTCAAAGGCAAGAGGACCCAAGCATCCGTCCATAGAATAGATCATATAACATATACATGAATAAAACCACAAACAACAATTAAGGTATGAGACAAGAAATCATAAAAGAATGCTAAACTAATACCTAGAAAGATCTTAGGTCCCATATATCAACTGTGTGTATTTCATTTGTGTAGCATTATATATCATCAGAGTATGAGCAGATTATCATAAGTGTGGAAGCATTTCATCATGATTAGAGATTTATAGTGCACCTGTTACCTAAAATCATAAAATAGGTATACATCACCACAACTGTGTGAAGTATGTTGTGCAAACATATAAAATTTCATGTTTAAGAACATATATTTCTTGGAAAAAGCATAAAGTAAATAATAAGAATGAAGTAACAACATTTAAATACTTCTTATTAATGTACAAGCATATTTTATATTCATTTCCATTTTACCAACAATATGATAAGACCTTTGACCAGCTTCTCGAAGGAAGGGGTCCATGAGGGTGCTCAAGATTAGCTACCATGTTTCAGCGTAGGGGACTATAAGACTAGACGTCAAGAGTTAACCTTATTCATAAGGGACCTCAAGGCCATCTCCATAAGTTGACGTATCAAAATGTTATTCCCTATCATGACAACTCAAGTAGGACCCCCAATCTTGTGTCCTTACCTTGAGAGTACAGATAGGTAGACAAGGTTGTATATTGGACATCTATCATTATGTTTTCAAGTTTGTTCAACATATGTAATCAAGAACAAAACATAGTTTTCATAGTGAACAATAGCTCAAACAAGTCTTATAAGACAATCATGTTATATTTCATACATACAAGCAATTTCAATACCACTATTCTAACCATTAGGAGGATAAAGTGTACCTTGATACAAGCAAACTAGCATTACACAACATTATTAGATATTTGAAAAGAGTCCATAAAACATCTGGACATTACAAGCAAGTGTGACTAGATCAACATCACAACACTTAGGTCATCTTAAACATATTCATCATGGGTGGATGTTTCACCTAATCTATGTTCAATATTTCTCAATGATTGATTTTGACATTTCTAATGTTGATGCAATATTCATCGTCAAGTTATATAGTACATCATCTATCATTTTGACTTAGGGTGAAACATCCTTAGCATGATCAGATATTTCCAACTTAAGTTTCATGGATCTTAGTAGGGAAATCATAATATTTGAATAAGCTCAAATCCTTATTCATCATAACATCAATTTAAGTCACATTCAGTCATTTCCATGCAAGATAGTCATCACTAGAGTAAAAGATAGATAAAGTTGTAATAATGTCATAAAGATCAACAAGTTACTGATTTGATGCATAAAATAGCACGTGTGACCATTAGGGTGACATTTATACAAGGTTAGATCTCAATTTAGCAACATGCACATTAGGTCACATTTCAATGTCATGTTTAGGTCACTTAGTCATAATACGGCACAAGATATATTCATAATGCACTTAGGTGTTCAAAGAATTAAGTTATTGATATGGTGTTAATAAAGTATTTTTGAACATAATTGATCAACATTTAGCACAAGGTTTAGATATTATCATGATAAGTCCATAAATGTTCCATTTAATGGCATGTTCCATATCATCAAGTTGCAATAGAGTCCAGGAATAAAATAGTTTATTAGATCAATCATGAATTAAACATTACAGATATAGAGAAAACATGATGAGTTTGAGTTCATATAATCAACTTGGGCATCAAATTAAGGATCATTACCATCAATGACCAATTTATATACATTACATGGCCCATTTCATACATTAGAGTCATCAAAGGGCTAAGCATGATCAAGTTTGATTTACATATTTCAAAATAGCATAGGTTACTAATAAGGGTCATCAAAAGAAAGTGGAGTCAAGATATGATCATGGTTTGGCATTAAACATCATTAAACTTCCAAAAGATGACAATTATATGCAATTTTCAACATAACATGAGCTACAAAATAATTAGACTCTGAAACTTGGTTCATTAGATAGATCTTGTCGAGTATATTAATTTTCATATATAATATGTCACTTTTGGCTAGAAGAATCATTTAATATGAATTTTGCAAGGTTATGATATATATATATACATATATATATAATATATATATATATATATATATGTATGTATATGTATACATATATACATATATATATATATATATATATATATATATATATATATACGTATATATATACGTATATATAATATATATATATATACGTATATATATATACGTATATATATACATATATATATATATATATATATATATATATATATATATATATATATACGTATATATATACGTATATATATATATATATGTGTCTATATATATATATATATATATATGTATATATATATTATATATATGTATATATATATATATATAGGGTAGTGATCCAGTGAGAAACATCCTATGGTGAGAGCATGAGAGGCATTTGAATAACTGCAAATTGGGAGTTGTTTTTAAAAATACAACTATATAGATGGAAAAAGCATCATTTCATTTACATTCTCACAAAAAATCATTACAATCAGACATTATTTACATGGCCATATGTACAATATACACTTTTTACATCAAATAGTGAGCCTGAAATTCAATATAGAGCGTGGAAAAGTATTTTGTTGTTGTGAATGATCTACAAATTGGATGGTGATAAATTTTAAAGGAATTTAAATATTACTATATACTTGTAATTTGTATGGTTGGGTTATGAAAAATTGATCTATGTGGAGAGTTATTCAAATGTCTCTCATGCTCTCATAAGATATGTTTCTCACCGGATCACTGCCCTATATATATATATATATATATATATATATATATATATATATATATATGTATATATATATATGTATATATGTATATATATACATACTTGAGAGAGGGGGATATACCCTAGGAGAGGTGATGTGGAGAGCGTTGATTGGCCAGAGATGGGTCCCCACACCAAGGTGGCACACGTCCTCGGGTCACGATTTGACCAGTCCACCACAGTTGGCCACCTCTTCTAGCCACCCATGGGCGGTTGCCAGTGAATTTTGGACCCTAGCCACCTCCGCCCATCACCCTCGTCAGCCTGCAAAGGGCCACACACACAACGGGCAAGCCATGGCGGCACTGTAGTTTCTAGCTCACAAGAGAATGAAGCAATGAGGGGCACAAAGGCATTAGGACAAGGAAAACATGCCTTCCTTGCTTGCCTTGGACCACTGAATGTGATGGTGGCTTCCGATTGTGGCGAGGACGGGTTGAAGAAAACACCCAAAAGGGCTGTTGTGGCGGCACCAACAAGCTCAAAGAAGAACACGAAGTGGAAGAGAGGGGTACACAGGGCATGAGAGTGAGAAAAGATTGGAGAAATGAAGGGAAAGGTGTTTCGATGTCGAATGACTTAAAAGGAGAGCTGAAGGAGGCGTCGGAGGCCCCATGCACTGTGGTCGCAACATGGTGGCTGACCTCAGCTGGAGGGGGTGTCCCATGACCCTATCATAGTCCATCTCACTATATGATAGTAGAAGTAAGGTCAAGAGAACATGTTGGAGACTTCGGGGATGACGTTAGGTTCAAAGGTGGTCAAAAAACCCAAGAATCATGGGGTCGTGGACATGGCTAGATTAGCTAGATGTTCGACTTTGCTCAAGCTTGGGGACAACTCCCCAACTGTTCGATCAGGCCTCAATCCAATCTGTGGCACACGATCCGGAGGCCAGGGATGGCTCCCAACCTCGTGAGGGCCAACTCTAACTTGGCAAGCTATGTGGGCCAGGACCAGGTTAGAGGAGAAAGGTTGAGGACCAAGAAAGCAATGGATAAAAAGGGGCAAAGTGGAGGTGAAAATGGTTAGAAAAGAGGGAAATTGAAATGAATATCTTCCTCCTCGATTACCAGATTTAGGTGAGATCTTCATCGTCAAATCACAAATTTCACCCTTTATCTAGTGAAAAAGTATTTAGATAATTATCAACATATTTAGTAGTCTCAATAATTCAAAACTTCATCTGTGTATAGTAAGTCATTCAACATTGCATAATCGAGTTCAAAATTGCAATCGTCAACCACATCTCAAGAATTGAGCAATATGTGATTCTAAAACATTCGATTAATATTAGTTGGGTCATTGAGTCAAAAAGAGTGCATTATGTGTCAAAGTATGCATAATTAGGGGAGAGAGAAAAAATAAGTTGTTACAATTACGTATGAATCCTTAATAAGACACAAGTCGGGGTGCATGCAATAATTAGCCTCGTGCAAGTTACTACAGAAGGTATTCCCTATATATGGAATCTTGGATTGGCCTTTCAGATGATGATTTTGAAATCAACAATGGCATCCCATGATGCATCCTTTTTTCCACTTCCTCCATGGAGCTCCTCGAACAAGTGAAGGCATCAATAATAAGTAATGGAAGAGAAGATATTGAAGAGAGGGAGTCAAAGGTGGACCTGAGTTGCTCCATCTGGCCTTGATTTAGTAGCCCGATAAAGAAGAAAAAAAAAAAATCTTAAATCCACCAATGTTCAACGAAGAATCAATGGTTGTTCGATGATTCACCTTCCAAATTCTAGCATCTAATCTTAAAAACACATGTCCACCTTCTATTAATGCATGGTTAGATAAAAACTAAGTGTATCTCTGATAATTAGATAGGAAACTCCAACCTATGGGGAATGATGTGACACATGTCAAAGTTGTTGTTACTGCCGATTCTCGTCTCTGGGAAGAATCATGCTACACAGACCAAAAAAATAGACCCCATTTAGGGTGAATTTTGGACTCTACCCCGCTAAACAACAAAAACAAAGGAGGAAGCAACATGCTTAATTCTTTCCTTATTTTTGTTGTTTAGCGGCATAGAGTCCAAAATTCATCCCAAATGGGTTCTGTTTTTTGGTTTGTATAGCAGATCTCCTCTGGGAATATTGCTAATAAAGCATGTATATTATATCATATGGCCGGTAAATCATTCTCTTGTGTGGTTTGCAAGTACAATTGAAGTTTCAAAAACGATGGTAACTGTAGACAGAGTAAACCAATAGTGCCTAGAAAAAAACATCGAATCCAACCAACTTTTCATTTTCGCATGAGCTTGGGCTCCCTCCCTTTCACCATTAAATTCCTTAACCCTTCCTTGATTGGTCCCATTTGAGGAAGCAACCATCCCAACATTCATCGATAGCGGTCCTCAACCCTCGACCTCTCCATATTGTTAACTCCAACAAGTCCATGTCGCTGCTTCAGTTTCCTTCACTGATCACGATCATAATTTAATAGTTGGTGGCCTACGAGAATCTTCTGTTGGTGAATCATTCAAATCGCATTATGCTCACTGACCTTTTCTGTTCACGTTTGTGTAAATGACAATGTAGGTTGAGTATTTCCGCAATGGTTGAAGTTTGGTGATTAGATTCTTTTGTATCACTGGTTATTGGTGTCATGGCTGTTAAAGTCACTTACCTGACGTTGACTCCATGTACCGTAAGCGTGTTGCCTGGGCCTCTTAGCACTGAAGCTTCGAATCCCGCCGTTCGATAAGCGTGTTGCATAGGCCTCTTAGTACTGAAGCTTCGTATCCTGCCGTTTGACATATTAGTCGGTTAATTTGCACGTCACGGGCATTCAGGTCGCTACATCTATGACCACAAGTCTCAATTGAAGATATTCAGCGTTTGTCCGATGAAGATTGAAAGCTCCTTTTCTATGGCTTCATATTAGGTTTTTGCAGTATACCGTATCATTGAAATCATTTAAACAAACAGCAGTTATTTCCATTACTTTGTCTTTTCAAAAGGGAAGAACCCTTTTTCTCGATCCAGACGATCGCTTGATACGATTGGTGCCCAGTCGGTTGAGTCGTTGAGATCTTCACCTGCACAGTAGATGACTGCACGGCGACGAGAATGCTTGTCTACCACACTTCCTACAAAACACGGCGGCCCGATTACCTAAGGTCGGGTAGACTTTAAACCGTAGACATGAAAAAGCAATTTCCACCTACGCATCGTACACAAATATATACAATCATGGTTATTTGATGAACAAAACGCTAAATACAAAGTTACCATATAGCCAGTAACCGTTAATATATCCTTCTAATAAAGTTATCTACTGTAGAACAAATTACATTCGAAAGTACATATGGTGTTATTGAAAAGCATCGGTTTCAAATGATTACATTCAAAAATATATATGATGTTATTCAAAAGCATTGGCTTCAAATGATTACATTCGAAAATATATATGGTGTTATTCAAAAGCATCGGTTTCAAATGATTACATTCGAAAATATAAATGGTGTTATTGATAAGCATCGGTTTCAAATGAAAACGATAACTTCCAAATTATCAAACATTACGCAAGTTTATATCTTTATGTTGTAACATTGACATATTTCTATTACGTAGAACTCCTTATGTATGGTGTTGTGAGTCTAAAAGATGCAACATAACTTTGATTAGTGAAAGCTCTCCAAAAATTTGAAAATGAGGCTTAGCTACCAAAAGATTTCCAAACTAGAGAAAAATTATATAAGAGCATAAGAACCCTAAAAATGAAAACTATATAGGACAAATAAATTAGGACATAATGAATATAATCACGCAATAAATTAAAGCAGGGGTGGTTGTCTTTTCCTTTGTAAGTTTGTCTATAGTGATGCCATATGGGTGTAAGATTGTGCTTGCAAATGTGGTTTGTCATGTCTAGTATTGTTCAAGTACAATATTTGTAGGTCGACTCACTACTAAGGGCTAGCTAACCAAACTGTAGGGATTGTTGGACCACCCAACACAAATTGAGGTTCGTAGAATTTATTTGAGTCTTCTCTTCCTATTTTGTATACATATTAGCACATGAAAAAGTGGGATGTGTATGTTCCTAATTTGGTATGCATGAATTCTTGAGGACAACTCACTTCTAACATTTATTGCTAACATGATTACTAATTTGTGATTTTGCTTCATCATTTATACATGGTTCATGCCCTCATGAATTTTTTTGGATTGTAACAACCTCACTTGAATATGTCAGACAATTTTGTGATCTTACGTGGCATGTTCATTTCAATTGGTTAGTGTTCATTTGAAAAACATATAATGAAATAATAGGTGAAAAAAATAACTTGATTGGAAGTAGGGTTTTTTTCCATGACTATGATACTCAATTTGATCACTAAAACAAAATCAGATAAACGTCAAAGTTTAGTAGTCAAGGATATTGACCCTGACCAAGTTAAGTTTATTACCCAAGGTTTGTCCTTGACAGAAAAAACAAAATCCTTGACCACAAACTTCGCTCCTAATTTGACTCTTCGTATTCTCACTCGATGCCCTAACTTCTTTTTATCATTGAAAAACCTCCCCACCCAACAAGCATCTCCCGTCTTCGAACACCCTCATCCCTTCTTCCCAATTTTTAGCGATACACAAGCCAGCCACGCTCTACTGTCCGCTCGACTCCTATGCGATAGGCGACTGGTCCATCTCCTTTCTCCCCTCCACCTACTCCCTTTTCATCCCCCCCTCCGCCTAGCTTCTCTCTTCTGCAGGCATATTTCCTTCATTTCATCTGTTCTAATACTCTGTCTTCTGCAACTCTCGTAGGTACAAAGATCACTGCTTTGAAGGATATAATATCATATTTGTGTAATGGAAATGGTATTAAATCGGTTCGATCGATATTCTTTGTTGTTGGATTCATCTTGAAATCTTAATGGCAGAACTGTATTTAGATATTTATTGATTCATTTTGCCTTCGCACAACATGCTTACGGCTGTGATACGGGCCAATAACAACTATAAAATATTTACATTTGCTAAATGAGAAGCGAGAAGGTATATATCTGCCATTTACATATTTTCATTGTTTATGTTTTTTTCTTGTTGATTTCTATCATCTTTACATGTCTTAAAATTTCTCCATTTATGTTCACTTTCAAGGATAATCTGTGTTTATTGGTTCAAGGACAGTATATGTATTTTTCCTCTACCAGTTATTTTTTGTTGATTTGTTCGTTTAATACATCTACATCGGTAAACAACGTTAATATGTGTTTTTTTCTCTCGATATTTGCCAATGGCACAAATTTCTTTGTTACTGTGTTGTTTCTATTAGTTTGGTTGTTGTCTTTAGTTAACATGTAACATGTAAACTACAAGAAATATTAATTTTTTTGTACTGTAGGATGTTGATAATGCCCTACAAAGATAAAGGAGTGTTGAAAATGCTAGAAAAATCATTCAGTGGAAGCACCAATGGTGGAAGTAAAGAATGTGATGTTAGAGATGCGTGAAAGTGAAATGTGATGTTAGAGAAAATGCATGAAGTAACTAGCCTAGTTGACCAAATGCAATGTTTTTTATTTGAGATAGCAGTTAAACAATGTGATATAGTGTACAATGTATATAAATGCTATGTGGGGTGATTTTTGGAATGTTACTTATCCTCTTAGACAAACATGATGCTCTAACTATGTGTCTTATTTGTTTGTGTTAACGCTTAGAGACATTATGTGTCTTGAATGTAAACATTATATTTCATAATTGAAGGGAATGTTATCACATGCTAAACTCGAGTTGTCATTGTTCATGAATAATAAACAACTTCACATGTGTAATAGTTTGTGTTATAAATATTTGAATATGGATGTATAAGAAATACAATCATTTATCTGTACGGTCAAATATGTGTCTTTGATGCAAGTTTGTACAACAGATACAAATTTTCTTTTATGGATGGTCAAGGCTCCTGTCTCTATTGGTCAGGAATAGGACCTAGCCAACCACTACTGGTCACCAAGCTTTTACTGAGGGTAAGTTGGTCAGGGATTGACCTTGACCAACTACTATTGGTCAATGATTCAAAGATATTAATCAGGGATTTGGTCTTCGGCTTAGACAAGTTTTGTAGTAGTGGAGGTATCTCACTTCTCCTTACGAGTCATATTTGACAATGATATATTTTTTCTTCTTCCATTACTTGATTATGGCATATTGTTTTGTATGTCACTTGGTTTTGTATGGTTGACCCAATTGAGCCAATTCACTAAAATTTATCTGATATATTGTTGAAAGTGAAAATTGAATCTCTTTTCTTTGATCTTTTTGACACTTATTTAATTTACTACCCTTATTACATTTTTGCATTGTACTATTCTGTTTATTAATTGAAATGCTAAATTGATCTTTTTCCTGGACTGAACTTATCTTGTCTTCCTATTACTGCATGCTTAAATTGTTAGACCATCCCTATCTATTTGTAGAATTAGATTATGGGATTGGATCCCATTGTAAAAAATTTCCAATATATGGGCATTTAGTGCTCTCACCTAGGCCCCAGATGCTCTCACTTGATATATATACCACTACATAGAGGATGTGGGTGATTTCCTAGTCATGGGATCTAGAAGTGTTACGACCCTATGCTTAGATGATTGTAGTCTATAAGACAATCTACATGCAACTGGATTCAACTTAATTGTTTGTATTTATTTCTATTTGTATTCTCTATAATTGTTAAGGTAGGTATATAATATTATAAACTTGGTTACTTCTTCATATAATCTCTTCATCATAATATATGAAGATTGCTTTTATATCTATTTGATGATATGGATCCCTTTTTATTTGGGAATCATGTAATTTTTTTAAATATAATTTATTGTTATATGATTGTCCAATCCCTATTACAAGTGCATATCAACTTTTTTTGATATATTACCACCTTGTCTTGTCTTGTGTGCATGTGTGTGGGGGGGTGTTACCAACCCCTTAGGTGGAGAAAATCTTTCCATATTTGACCACATGTTGTAGCCTTCAAAGGAGTAATCTTTTCTTGGAGATAAGTTGGATTTTCCCATTTCCCCTGTACAACCAATTAGATCTATTTTTTCCTTATTTTTGTATTTACCATGTGTGGAGATGAAGCCATGATGGAAATGAAAATTATTATAGTTACATCTTTACTTTGACTTCTATATTTTTGGTACATGATACATTACATGAATTTTAGTTTACCGTCCTTTTTGGAAAATCATATTTTGATATTCGGGATTGGATGGTTTCTATAGTCCCTCAAGTAAGAGAGTAAATTTCCTAGTCAACTTCCATTCCTTAAAATTATTGTAGGATATTACCTAGAGTCTTCCTGCGAAATGCCTTGCAACTGAAATCATTTCCTAGACACTAAATTCTTCAGATGGACCCCACTTATATGCATCTCGATGAAATTTTTATCAATCTACTTTTTGTTAAGAACTTCTATAATATTGAACATAGTCAAGCCACTTCATTACATGAAAAAGATAAGATAAAACATGATTAGTTTATGGAAAGTGAGTGTTGTTATAAGAACTGTGGAACATGAGTTATGAGTATGTATAATAAGAAAAGGAACCTTGTTATAATGACAGGGATGCTTGCATTTGAAGAACAAATACAAGAACTTACTTTCGTAGACATTCCCCTTCTTCCTATTTAAGATTTGTCAAGAAATGTTATCTCTCTATGATAAATGTCATTGACATAGGTATGTATCACTTCTAGCAGGGTTCATCAAAAGAACCAATGTATAATTGAAGAATGGGACCTCCAAAGGGTTCACAACAGAGCCCTAAAAGGTCCTCATCAACCTAGTAACTAAATTATATTGAATCTAAAAACTAGTTGCATTAAACTTTAAATGTAGGTAGTAATATTCATTCATTCTATTGTTCTATTATACAAATATAGTTCACATTATATTATAGAAACACACAATGTTGAAACACATATGAGACTATTACTAGTACCACTTACTAACCTTCTTTCAACACTTTAGCGTTGTTTTTTTAATCTATCCTACACAAGCCTTATAAGATTAGTCTATTTTAATGAACAAGATGAGAAAGGAGGCACTACATTCGGTTCTATATATGGGATAAAAGTCAACTCTTCATCATTGTGTATTACATTTTAACTATAACAATTGATGAATTAAATTTTAAGTAAAGGAATGGGTAAGAAATAATTGTATTAGTAGGTAGCTCCACTACAGGTTTACCTTTTTTTCCTTTCCTATCAATTTTCTTTACCACTTCCGGTATAATTTAAGAGAAAAAAGCTAGGAAAATAAAGTTTTCCTCAATGCACTACAATGATAAGATTATATCAAGAACTAAGCATGTGGAGTCTATCATATGATAAACACCTTGAATGTGGTTAGATGTTTGGAACAATTCTAGGCAACCACTTGCTAAAGGACTCAAGTTTCAATTCATAAAAAAGCAGATTTAGTTCATAGAGTCTTACTTTGTGAAAAGATAAATTTTCATTGTTAATTATATATCAACAAGAGAGAAAGGGATCCAAATAAGCACACAATTATCAACCATTATGTGGTAAAAACTATAGAACATATATAGCTTGATATTAGTTAATGCCTCAAAATGAGTGATACATAGTTAATCTTTGTAACTTTTCACTTAGTTGGCATAGATATAACACAAGTAATTCAATTGTGGATCTTCTAATGGTTTCTCATGAAAAATAAAAGACATTTAATTTTCCATGATGTGGAGCATTTGATAACAAATATTTTACGATCCAATAAGCAACATGAAAAGAAAGTAAACTTGCCACTTTTTATGATTGAAGTTTCAATTAATTATAAAATGATTTGCCTTTATATTTTATACACTAGACACACAAGAATGGCCGCAAGAGTGCAGTTTCATCATCAGTCCCAAATTATACTAGTGTTTATAAAAAAATTGGCAAACCCACCAACAAATAAAAAGGGAAAACCAAACTTCTTGTAGTACGGTTAATAATATGAGGTGATGTATCAATCTCTAGTTTTATCCTATGATGAGACTTCCATCATATTTGTTTCATACAGTAATAGGGTATAATGATAACCTTGCCATACATAGAGGCATTGCATAGACATCACCCGTTGTCATGCCCAACAAGGCTATATTAAACTGATATGACCCTTCCATCATACATGTTAGGAAAAGGGACCAATCTCCACCGCATAGGGTGACATTCATCTTCTTCAAGCTATTTTTATAAAAAATTAAAGGGGTCATGATGAAATAGAGAGAGGTATGAGTTTCACATGATGAGAATTGGGGGTTTGGTTAGAAGTATAGGGTATCATATTATTAATTTTTATTTGGAGGTAGAATTGGGTAGGATAGAGGGACATCCATTTTTTTTTCCTCCTTTAGTTTTAAAAAATAGGTAAAGATAAAATCTTTGGCCATATATATTTTGATAGTATGATGTTCATTAGCTATGTTCCTTTTAGTTATATTTTTATAAAGTATAAAGAGAAGTAATTTTAACTAAATATATAGTAAGTGTATCTAGATTAAATATAGATAATTACTATTTTCCTTGTGGCGAGAGTGATTGAAAATCAATTATATAAAGCCACACTTGAAACAACACAATTTCCTAATATATATATATTAAATGACAAACCATTATTTATTATTTCAACACAATTGGAAAGTTCATCCATCCTTATTCCTATCCAAGGTTCAAGTGTAAGATTTTGTAGCTCCAGTACACATGTTTCATCATCTTACATGCCATGGGTTGGAATATTTCTCAATCCTTTTTCTTAAAATGTGATGTCACTACTACAAAACATGTCTTTGACGTCGGTTGTTTAACCCCTTTTAGTGACAGTTCTCAAGCGACGCCTATGTGAGTGCCGCTAAAGGTCGAACTCTTTGGCGTCGGTTTTATAACCGACGCCAAAAGAGTTCGCGCCGCAAAAAGGGAACCAACTAGGACACTTTCTGCGTCGGTTTGCAACTAAATAATTGACGCCATATTTCCAGACACCACGACCGTGCTTCCCTGCACGGTCGTGTTTAGTACTATAGGTGTCGGTTTTATACTAATAACCGATGCTTTTTTCGCCACGGCCGTGCTTTCCTGCACGGTCGGGTTGTTTGTCATATTAGGCGGCGGTTTTTATCCAATAACCGATGTTGTAAGCCTTTGATGACGGTGTTCTATAAATAATCGACGCCTATGTTTTAATTTTTTTTCTCATCAGTTTGCAGGCCTGCTGTGGCTGGTCAGCAGGATGAGAACTTGCAGTTCAGTTTTCTAAACTGTAGGTTTACGACATCCATTGATATCAACCTACAAACGGGCCACAAACCTGCAAAATCAACATATATACTTTTCACATAAGTAGATACATTCAGACATCAATTCAATTCTCACATTCACACATGTAGAAATATTCAAATACATGTAGAAACATTCAGACATGTATAAATATTCAGAAATATTCATTTACAAAATATCATTCAACATCGCTATCAGCATCCCAATTATATCTTATAATCACCACTGTTTGTATGGCTCTTGCCCATTCTTCTCTTACTTCAATTAATACTTCCATCGTATATGGAGCATGTACATCTTTTAAGTGTTTACCTATAGTGTGGTCAGTTTTAAACACCTACAAAGAGAATGATGTATATATAAGTAATAATATAAAAATAAGATTGATATATTTCATACTAACTAATGAGACTATATATAATACCTCATGTATGGTATTGATGTCCAATGCGGCATATTGCATAATCATATGCATAAATCACATCACATAGTATGTGCATGCCCAGCCGTTGTCTTGTGTAGAACACTATAAATTGAAATATACAAAATATTAAAAAATACAACTAAGCACAGTTCACATAAATAATATATACATTGGATTCAGGAACTTACTTTTACGTTCTCCCAAATTATTGGTTGGTTATTTCTCCTTAGAACCTTTCCTCAACATTTTTGAATGCATCTAAACCCCTACATGTTAATGTAACACAGTAAATTGCATAATTAAATAGTAATGTAATAACAGATGTTAACGGATATAAAAATGAAATATTTCTCACCAGAATAATGGCATTCTCATTACATGTCCAATTTTAGTATTCAATGTACTCCCCACAGGATCTAGATAATAAACAGTGAACGTCCCCGGGAGAATAACTAGTAACTCCCAATGCCTACCGCTAGAGGTAAAAAAGTTAAAAATTAATAACTCAAAATCCACAATAAAAATGGAATTTTCTTAAGTCCAAATTATAAGTAAAGTAAACTTACTTGACATTGAATGGAGCTATTATTATCGTCTTCTTTTGCTGACCAAAAATTGTAAAAGCATCTATACAGTATTATTGAACACTATCAGGGTCTTTAGCTACCATACTAATCAATGATGGAATAAAAAATCCCACATGATCATATGCAAATTGTTTGCATTGATTTTCGACTAAGTAGCTGCAAAACATGTATTACGTATGTATTAATATATAAGAAACCAGATCACCGGATCTTACACAAGGTATATGGATGTATAAACAAGATCTCACCTTATTCATGTCTCTATCATTGATGTATTCAGCCAATCATACATAAACAACTCAATAATATCTTATATAAATAAAGAGCTTTCATATGATTGACCTACAAAATTCACTTCTAAAGAAACAATTATAGGACAATGTATATTATGTGCTCATAGCCAACATGCCATTCCCCTACAAGAAGGACCTAACGGGTATTTTAGGTCAGTTGGAACCCAACTTGGTAATGCAGGAAGTGGAGGTGGAGGCCTAGGTGTTTCGGGTGTCTTCTTTTTAACCTGTATATATAATTTCAGATCAGTTGAACTCATATATACACATTAACAATCTAAAGTAATGTAAATTTATCTTACAATTTCAGTAGTGTAGATGACATCTGCTTTGGGCCACAATATCACCCCGCCTTCTGCCTCAGCAAGTGTATCAATATTCGGGTGGGGATATGGCAATGTAGCTTCCCTCCAATCGGGTAATACATGTATCGGGCTCACATGAGCGTAGCCCTGTGGCATTGGAGTCTCGTGAAACGTTGCCCCAGGAAGGGACGGGTAAGCATGCGCCTCTGCAACAACATAGTCTTGTATTCTTATGCGGCATGGCTACTATGCCTACAAATTTACGTAAAGAATATTATACATATATACATATCATCTTGAAAACATATCATCTTGAAAAGACTAGCTACAATGTCATAAAAAATACTTCCAGTAGACGTGTTAGATGGTGGGTCTATAGGATTACTCTCAGTCTATGCATCAGGAGAAGAGTGGGTCGCCATAGGCTGATTGGAAGCCTGAGATGCCTTCCACCACACTATATCTTCCTTGACCTTCTCAGCAACTATATCATTGACCTTCTTAGCAACTATATCCTCGACTCTCTTATTCTCCTATACATGGATAAAAGAAACATTAGCTTCTGATTATTGAATTTCCTTTTGCAGTAACATTCTAAAAAAAGAATAGGTTACCTCTTCTTGTGAAAGTCTCGCTCTGGGTTTGCGTTGGGATGGCCCAAAGAATGCTTTGATGCCCACACCAGCGCCTGCACCCCTAACACGTCCAGGATGCTCTGGGTTACCCAGAGCAATTGTCAATTCATCCCTTGTGCCCTGAGAGATAAACGTGCCTTGTTTCCTCTACTCGTGCAGCTCCCGCTAATCACCATCAACAGAAATTGGTAAGTTAACACCACAAATAATCAATATTCAAATGATTGCTCTAAGAGTTGTATTTTACCATTTTCGCATCTGCCTCAGCAGTTACGGGCTTCTTTATTTCACCCTTCTTATTTTGCCTCCCAGCTATCCAGACATCATGGTGAGGCATGGGTGTGGCACATGTAGTAGAGGACTCCTGAGTAGCAGCATACTCCACCTGTAGTCTTTGTCGAACGCTTGCATAGCCCTTTGGACCCATAGTGTGGTCATGCACATTCAGTGCACGCCTTGCTTTTTGCGCCTCACTGAGGGCCTAGTTAGTATGCACATTAATGATTTGGTTAGTAGCACTAAATGTTAATCTTGAATAGGTGAATACAACGTATATTAATTAAGTTGGGAGTGACGCGTAATACCTTGAATTCTTTAGATTTTCTTGAAGCAACAAATGTGTCCCAATCTTCTTTGTCTAAGAAGTTCCACTGTTCAAGGGCTGACTTCTTCTTCTTATCACCATATTTTATGTATTCTCTGTTGAGATTTGTCCTATAGTTCCTTAGCATCTTTCCAGCGCATTGCATCATGCTTTTACGATGCAGCTTCTCATCCAATGCAAACAGATTCTGTAAAATAGAATTCTTATTAACTAGTATCCAAAAATAGAATTGCAAAGAATAGAATTTGTAATCTACAAAATAGAATTGTAAATAATAATAACTCACGCATAAATCCTTCCATATCAAGTCTTTCTTCACCTGAGGAACTTTATGCCAATTATCATACTTAACACCACAATGTCTTCGAGTGACAACCCCAAGATAGTTTACAAAGTTATTGCGGTTCACTCCAATTGCATTTCCTCCATTATCAAATTCCACAACCAATCTGGATCCACTTTAACTTAGCGCTATTAACTTCTTCAACAAAGTGATGCCCCTTTTCTTGTTAAGTGTTTGGTGATGTGCATCAAGTTCCTCCAGTGCTTCAGTGGGTACATGTGCATCATCAACCTAAAATTTGACAAAAATAAACACACTGAATTAGCCCAATATAGAAATATGGGATATATGACATAACTAGAAGATAATGAATTTTATAGAAATACATGATATGTTTTTAGAGCTTACATTGGTATCCTGGCCATGCTCATCATGGACAACATGCCCATCATGGACTTTATGCTCATCATGGACATCATGCTCATCATGGTCAACCATCTGAAAATGTCATTAAAAAGGCAAACATTTAGCATTTGTATTGACTATAAGATAATGAAACATCAAATCTGAAAATGATATTGATATTAAAAAAGCAAACATTTAGCTTCAATAAAAAAATATAAACATGCATGCCTCTAAAATTGTGATCTTTTATCAATTAACAATCCTTCTAGTCATTCTGTAGTAGTGAAATTCAGGGCATAAACACATGTGATGTCATTATGATATATAATAAATGTGTACCACCTATCCCATCCTTGAACACCTAATCTCACTAGTAAGTGTATAATGTGTATTGGGTTTTCAAGAAAATTTTGACAGTATTTCCCCGCTGTTCTCTAAGTACATATGTACTTAGAGAACAAATGGGGAAATGCTACCGAAATTTTCTCGAAAACCCAATACACATTATACACTTACATCCTAAGTGAGATTAGGTGTTCAAGAACAGTCCCAAACCGGGGACTATCCATGATTTATTCCTAATGAGTAAATCTTGGACGGGTTTCTAGGCCAAAAAACACAATAATAGATAGGTACATGTTAGGGTTTCATCACAATTAATGTTAGGATTTCATCATAATTGATGTTGGGGTTTCATCAATGTTAGGGTTTAATCAAATCAAATTAGGATGCTAGAATGGACAAGTTTAAATCTTATTTCAACATGCATCAAAATTTACTGAATTAAGTCAAACACTAGGATTAGAAACACAAATATATGCAAGCAAAAGATTTGTTAGTATCCTAGGATTTACATAAAGCATTACATAAAGATTTATTCATATCCTTACCAACAGCAAGCACATCCGTGGTAGGCCAACACAGCCACGGTCGTGCTTGCCCTTACCAACAGCAAGCACGGTCGTGGTTGTGTTGGCCTACCACGGCCGTGCTGGACAACACAACCCTGGTAGGCCAACACAGCCACGGCCATGCTTGCTGTTGGTAAGGAGCTACAGAGAAGGAAAGCTATGGAGAAGGAAGCAAAGAGGCTAGGGCTACCTAGAGCTAGTGTGGAGAAGAGCGGCGGCGACCGACGGCAGCAGTGGCGGCGAGCAGGAGAGCAGCAACGCAGGCGAGAAGGAGAGCAACAGCAGACCGGTGGAGGCAGCAGAGTAGACCGGCGGTGGCGGTAGCAGAGCAGACCGGCGGTGGCGAGCAGCAGCAGACCGGCGGCGGCAGCAGAGCAGAGCAGACCGGCGGTGGCAGCGATCGTCAGGCAATTTTAGGCGAGCGGCAATAACAGCAAACTATCGCAATGAAACAGGAAGGAAGGGGAAGAGACGGGTGATACAGGTCTATTAAGTTTGTCAACAACATCGGTTATCTAGAAAACCGACACCTTTTACCTTTAAGCGTCGGTTGATATTAAAAGACTGACGTCCAATTAGACAATCTTTGCCCTAAATTATTTGGCGGGAACCATTATCAGCGTCGGTTTTCAAAAGGATAACTAACGCCTATATTAGAACTTTTTGCGCAAATTTCCATCTTATATTGGCGTCGGTTATTAGTTAAAACACCGACGCTGTATGTGCTACTTTGGGGGAAAAAAATTTCGCTCGAAAATTGGATTTTGTGGGTGATTTTAGGCGTCGGTTTGTTTTACCCAGCCGAAGCTGAATACAAAGCGGTACATGTGTCTGGCTGGTCTTTGAATATAGACGTCGGGGTTCCTAAATATCCGACGTTGAATATTATAGGCATCGGTTTTGGTAAAGAACTGACACCCAGAAAAGCGACACTGAATGTTGTTTCTGTAGTCGTGTGTTTTTATTCTCAACCCTTTGTCTTAAAATATGATGTTTTATGTGGTAATTATATCCACATCACCAATAATATATACCATAAATACCTTTCCAACTTACCTGAATTTATTGAAAAAATGTGAATTTTAGCTACCATTTACTAAATTGGGCATTGTTTCCCAACATTAATTGACTACCGCTGTTAAAAGGCTTGGATCATGAATAAATAGACTACAATCCTTTTTAAATTTTAGCCAGACCTTCTTAAAATTTAGGGTGGGAAAATGTTTACCAAATATCATATCCCCCAAAGCTAAACATCTTGATCTAAGTTCTCACCTCTCTCCAACTTCCCTAGTTTCAAATGAGTGTGCGTCAACATCTATCAACTCTATCCTATGAACACCTATTCCCTCTATAAAAAAATTCTCTTAATTATCTCTGCCCTTATTCAAATATATTTTAAATTGTATGTTCCTCTCCACCCATCAGTGCACGTCTACTATACATTCCCTTTTCTGACTAGTTTCTCCATTTTGATCCCATTGCACCCATCTGCATCATCATCCTACTTAGAAACAAAAATCACCCTTTACACCCCACATAGAGTAGCCACCAATTTTTTTATAATCAATGATTCTACACTTTACAATGTATTTTGAGCCTCACGTTTGACCTAACGAGAGCCTTTTGTATTTCTTCCATCGCCACCCAGTTTAAGACAACACTATCCAAGTAGGTAGGTGTGTTAATGATTCTCTTATTCTCTGGAATCATTTACATTTTTAATGATTCATAACCCTTTTTGTTTGTATACTACACTATCGTATGTTGGATAGTTCTAAACATACAATGATTGTAGTTGAGCTTCATATTCCATGTATACAATATCTATTTTTATATTATCTCTATGAGGTAATAGCTTCATATTTCATTTTTTTTATTCAGTAAGCTACTCCTACAAATCTCTCGGTTCAAATCCCAAAACATCAGAGCTTCTTTATATATTTTTGATACTTGCTAAACTTGAGTGAATGCAAATGAAGGTAAACAACATGTCATTTATGTAAAGTTTGTATCCAACAATTCTAATAAATCCATTTTCATATTAATTTATATTTCACATGTTGTCAATATTTTTGGGTGTTTATATTTCTTGGTGAATGTTTTTGTGTTATAAAGATTTACAACTTTTAATGTTATAATTAGATCTTAGGATAGTCTTTAGAATCTTTTTTGTAAATGTTGCAACAAACAACAAGTAATCTCAAATCAACATATTGATTACTCTTTATATGTTTACCATATTTTAGTGTTTAACATAGTTATTGAAATATTATTCCTTGTTACCTTGCTTTCCATGTTAGATGGTGAGTATTACATGAGAAGGGGGTGGCAATTGTGATCTTGGAGTAATCCTAAATGATTACGATACAACTAAAGGCATGAAAGGACACAAATTTGTAGGCCAATCAGACCATAGTTATGTCAACAAGGACGTGATACATGGTACCAAAGTGATCTCATTACCACCAAGAGGAACACACCTCCACGTAGAAAAAGGAGGCCTTCGTCTTATGTATAGCAGCATGAGAGGAGACATGACAAGTGACCAATCATCATTGATGGAGATTGACGATACGTCTCATGGAAAGGAGTCAGAGTGCATGAACAACATAATCTGTTCTTAGAAGACAACACACCTATGGACATTCAAAAACCTTTAAGCAAGAAACCACATGGTCCAAAAAAGGGGGATCTATAGACTCATACTTCATTGAAGACAAACCAAAAGAGACAATAAATCTAGAGGACATTGTCTTGTTAATGATAAAGGATACCCTGATATCTTCGTCATTCTAGTAGCAGAAGAGATTCTGAAGAAAATCTTCAAGTATTTATTCATTATAAAATTTATTTATAGATCAGTAGGGCTCCTAACTATGGAAGAATGCATAAATCTACTATGGAAACCTCCTGGCCGTTTCAAACTCTGTAAGTTAATGAATCAATACTATGTTGTCCAGTTCTCTAATAAAGGAGACCACTTCTGTGATGAAGTGAAGTGTTAGAGTCTTTGGATACCTTATAAGAAAAGTGAATTCATATATTAGGTTCTCTAAGTGATTTGGTAAAGTATGGAAGTAAATTAATATTGATATCATGATTTTGATCCCTGGGTTTATGCCTTTTGAACTATTTAATTGAATGGTCAAATAAGGGTCTCTTGGCTTCAAAGTTGTAAAGAATGTATCTTAAGTTGAGATAAAGCTATTGTTATAATTTTATGAAGACTGGAGGATCCTAGAGGAAATTATTTGGGTTTGAAATTTATGATTGATGTACATTACGATGATTAATCTACCTAAGTTGTAGCTTTAATTAGTGTAACATGTCCCTTGGTTTAGGATGGTGTTGTGTGGCCAACATCTGACCCTGGACATTTGATCTAGTGGCAGCCATCCAGGAGGAATAAAAATCCATGAATTGTGTTAATGAAAGGCACACTCTGGATGCTTGGATTTTAATCAAACAATCTACAATTGGTCATCTACCTACGACCAACTTGGAGTCGGGGGTTAGGGTAGCCGACAACCATCCCACGATGACACCACCCTGATCATCACTGGAAACATGATGCCATGCCACTCTTTTCCTTTGACTCTCAACAAGAGTTGGAAGACCCCTCATTCAGGGCAGATAGTGCTGAAACAAGAGAGCTCCAACTTCCAGTTTTAACTATTTCTCCACTCATCCTTACAAGGTAATTGAGGAAGTATAGAAGGGATATAGAAGGGGTATTAACGAGGCCTAAGAGTTGGAAAAATAAGTCGAAGGTCTGAATACCCCATACCATGCCTCTCCAAGCCTCTCTATGTAAGTTTTGCTAGGCTCCGAGCTCAATCTCAACATGGAAGCTATGGAGGATGTTAGAGGAGGACCTGGAGACCCTTTTGCGCCAATCTGGATTTAGATCATGTTTACATAGTTCATCTGGTACTCCACAACCTCAAGTTGTTGGGGTTGGAGCTAGTGAGCTCTCAACCATCCTTTTCACCCTTGTGGCGATGTGGTGGCCGGAGATCTCAACGATCTAGAGTGCAAGAGACAAAACATCAAACCCGAGTAGCCGTGGAGGTATGGTGGTTTACCACTGAAAACAATGGTGGCATAAGGAGATGATGAGGAGCACTCCTGAGCAGCCTATTGCTCACCAGAGCAGTCCCTTACAGTGGTGCCCTACAGATTAGAAGACGCAAACTTTGTGTTACTTGAGAAGTGAAAAAAGGGAGAGATGGCAAACTGGGTTCAGGAGATGAGAACCAACCAGCCCGCCTGCCCCCAAGAAACGAAACGTGTCCCTGGAGGGGCCATGTGGCGGCGACCAATTGGCCCAAAAGGGTAAATACCCAAAAATACTCAGATCTTAGAAAATACATAATAATTAGCGTGAATATCAGAAAAATACAAATAATCTAAGAAAATGTTCAAAAAAATAAGTAGGACAATATAGAACCCTTATATCAGTATTTTGATTTGTAAATCTTAGTGATATCATGTAAGATGTAATACACTTTTTCATGAGTAATAAATATCAAACAATGCCCTAAAATCATGGGAACTTGTAAATAAACCCATAATTAAGTTTGTAATCCATATGATGTCAGATATTATTATGTTGTTGCAAAATTGCATATATGCATAATAAATCATGAAAATTACAAAACACCATCATATCAATTATTGGAAGATAATATGTAACTCTAAGATCAGTAACATGCATATAAGTCGTGTTACATGTAAGAGACCCTAAAGTGATGAGAAACCCCTAACTTGGGTTAATTCTCAAATCAATGATGAATTTTATTTATTTTGGCACTAGAATTCACATCGGAAATGTATTGAACCAAATAAATATTTGTCAGACTATTGTTCTCTTGTTCTCTTGAATCAATGGAGTAAGACATCTATTTCTCAATAAGATATATTGATTACATAATGGACTTTCTTGAAAAGCATTGCCACACGTGTAAATGAGTTTCTCTACCTAACTAAGCTATATCCCTTGTCATAAATATCTTAATATATAGATAATTTCTTGTCAAGATCGATATAAATTTCTTATCAAAATAAATATTTCATGATCCACATAATCATTCTCTAATCTATTTCTTATTAAAGATTAGTATTTCCTAGAAGTAGTATTGTATCTATAATTCACGAAGCAATGCGTCTTTTTTTATTTGTAGTGAGAAATGACCTACTTAACTCAGTGGTTAGAGTATTGCTTTCATACGAAGGGAGTCATTGGTTCAAATATGATAGTAGGCATAACTTATTAGATACTGTCGATTCTGATTTCTATAAGTTTTTTGTGCATCCTCTTTTTCTATTAGATATAATTGTATTCAATTAGCGGAATAAAAAAGAGTATAGAAATCAAAAGAACTTTTTGGTAGATTGACTAGTAAGAAATAGCATTGACAGCCTCTACTTACGACTTAGCTTGTCTGGAATTTAGATTCTCCTCAATTCTTTGTCTCTTACCTTCCTCTTTACTCAAGTTAGCTTCAGCTATTTTAAGAGTTTGCTAAGCTTCTTGTGGATCAATGTCAGTACTAATCTCTGCATCATTTCCTAAAATGGTAACCTCGTTATTACTTATTCTAGCGAAACTACCCATAAGAGCCACTGTTAACCATTGGTCAGTGCGGCGCATTCTCAAAAGACCTATATCTACAGTTGTAGCAGGGAGTGTGGTTTACTAATATATCAATTTGGCCACTAATTAGTACATAAAATAATTTCATCTACTTCTGAATTCTAAATAGTTCGATTAGGAATCAGTACACAAAGATTTAAGATCATTTCATCAATTTGCTCTCCACTTTTGCAGTAGCTTCATGGATGTTACCCACCAAGTAAAAGGCCTGCTCGGGAAGACTATCTAATTTTCCGGAAAGGATAAGTTGAAACTCACTAATTATTTCTAGGGGACCAATATATTTTCTTGGAGAACCCGTAAATACTTCTGCTATGAAAAAGGGTTGTGATAAGAAACATTCAATTTTTCGTGCTCTTGCCACGGTTAAATGATCCTCTTCAGATAATTCGTCTAAAGCTATAATGTCCTAAAGTTCCTTGTAACGTGCTTGACTCTTTGTACAATTTTATAATGTTCCTCACCAACATGGTTGGAGCATAGATGTTGAATCTAAAAGGTAAATCTCTTTGGCAGCTAATCTTCTTGATAGTATGGTAGTAGTAGCTGTAGAATCTAAATGTGCAAATGTCGTGGCAGGGCGGAGTCGGTTAGATCGTATGTAGGTACATAAACTATTTGAATAAAGGCTATGGATCTTTGATAGAAGTAATTATTTCTTGTAAATGTTATCTTTTTAAACCATGATTTCTTTATAATTAGGAAATACAATAATAACAGCCCCCACCAGAACCTTTCCAACTTAACTTTTTTTACCAAACGAAGCTTATGGATCCTTGTTTGATAGAAGTAATTATTTCTTGTAAATGTTATTTTTTTAAACCATGATTTCTTTATAATTAGGAAATACAATAACAGCCCCCACCAGAACCTTTCCAACTTAACTTTTTTTACCAAACCAAGGATATTATTATGTTTTGTGACTATCGGTAGTGCCAGTGCCGCCGTCAAACCTTTTAGATAACATGGTCGCGTTTTGAACCTCAATGACTATACCAAACTTTCATTCGGATAATTGGAGCAGATCCTATTCATCTTGATTGCTTGCCATGCAAGCCTCAACTAACCGAATATATCATGTGCATATAGCACATATATGAACTTTATGCTCTGAATTCTATATTACACCATTTATTCGTAGACCAAAAAACTCCATGTATAATTGGAAATCTATGCCCTATACAACAAAATTACTTCGCTAATGAAATTTTATCAGAGGATTCTAATCATATGGATGATCACATATCACTTTGTGAAGAGCTTTATTCCGCCACCATTATCCCAGACAGGAGCATCGGATCTATCAATGCCAAGCAGGGCTGCAGCTGAGCCGTCACCCATGCGGACCCTAAGGACATTCGATGCCTTCTTCCGTTGCTTGGTGTGTTCTCCTTGTGAAGAGCTCTCAGCTACCATTGCAGGTGGTCCAGAACTGCTGCTTGCTGCGGCATTCTCGTCCGGAAACTGGAGGCTAGTTTTTCTTATATAGATGTCAACGAGCTCTCTCCTTCTTGCAATGTCCGGGCAGAGGTGAGCAAGTTCCATGACAAGATGAGACAAGCCAAAGTCCTGTACATGGGCTACATACACCGCGGCGTCCATTGTTCCCTGCCGGTACTCTGCAGATATGCCCTTGAAGGCGGTGAATTTAGCCTTGTTCATTCCTGGTGCAGAACGGATCTTCTCTTTCAGGGACTTGTTTGCAGTGTGAGCGTCAGCTTCAGCTGTCGGCGGAGAAGGCTCGACTACAACAGGTTGCTTGTTCTTTTTATCGGAAGTGTTCGCACTATGAGAGCGTGGTGGGTGATTGTTCTTGGAAGATTGAGGCGGCGTAGTTTTGGGTCTCTTTGGTATCAAAGGGCTGGAAGAAGAAGATGAGGGCGCGGATCCAGTACTAAGGGCACACTTTCCTTTGGAAGGATCAGGCCGATGGTGAGGCGATATGGAAGACGTCGAGGTCGACCCACTTTGAGTGTTACCACGGACTGTTCTAGTATCATCTCGCTTACTCTGTAGCCGATTTTGATCTCCGTTAATTTGAGCAGAACTTGTTCGTCTCTGATCATTTGTCATTGCTGACACTCCAGGAAGAATAGGAAGAGCAGGCTTCTTGTTCTTATGACTTTCCGAAGGAGCAGGTGCAGGACGTTCAACAGGAAGTGCGGGGAAAGAGGCCTCTTCAATCCTGAAATCGGTATGTCTGGCACTAGTTGACTCTGGATTCGAACCCAAAATTGCAGCTTGGGCAGAATCTCCAACTGAAGGCTCAGGTGAAAGAGAACGTTCAGAAGGTACGGGGAAAGAAGCTTCTCCACTGCCGGTAATTGTTCCCAAGGAACCCAAAGCGTTCACCCCGCTGCTACTGGCCGCTTCCGAATCTAAACTTGCACCACCGCCGCCTGTTTTAACACCACCTTGAATAGCTCTAGAAATATCATCTGCATACGACGCGCTGGAAGAAGAACCCCTTCCCTGCCTCTGATCCTCTGCGTTACTCCGGCTTGTGATGCTGAGTGGCACAGCAGGAACAGAACCCCGCTTGGAATCGTGCATATGACCACCATGTTTCAACGCAGCGTGTCTCTTAAGTTCAGATCTACTCGTGAAAACAACAAACTTTTCGGCAAGACACGACTCGTCCTCACAGAGATGATGATCATACCGGAAATGATTCTCCAGATCATCATAATCACGGAAATACTCAAACTTCCCCGGATCTCGCCTTCTACAAATATGGCAAGTGAAATGATCCTTTGTCATGTGCGTGTACAGTTCGCTGTCTCCATAAAACGACCTCTTACAGAACCCGCACATCGGGTGCCCTGCAAACCCGCCTCTTTCACACAAATCACCATCCACGGCGGAGTCTCCTGTGCTTACATGCCGATCAAGTTGTGTTCTCGTGTATAACTTCTGCTCGCATAAAAACACCTTCTTGCTTTCCAAACAGAGGCAGCATAGAAGCAGGTTGTGTTTGTGAAAGAGATGGCCTTTAAGCTGCCCAATGGTTCTAAACGGGCTTCGTCCCATGCAATCAGCCTGACCACCTCCTCCGTCACAAACACTGCAGGATAATCTGCACATCGCCATGATCGTCTTGTACTGGTCGTCGTCGTCAAAGTACGCCTGGGAGTCCTCATGGTACCAGTAGTACTGATCCCCGACTTTACCCTCTCTTGCTTCAAGTGGGAACACGGAGAAGTCGTTTATCACTCTGGTGTAGTCACCCATCGCCCTGGTGACGAAGACGGTCGGCGACTCGGCTTTGCATATGCAGCACTTGTTGTCGTCGAGGACCAGACGGAGCCGGATGACGCAGGTGGCGCAGACCTCCCGGTGGCCGCATGGACCGTAGGCCACCCACTCGAGGGCCTCGGCGCATACGGCGCAGCTGTCGTCCATATCGAATAGGGGAACGGCGGCGGCAAAGGCAGGAGAAGAAGACGACGAACAGAGGACGGGATCAAGGTGTGGTATGTTATATATAGGGTTATTTAGGGAATACGGGAAACACGGAAGGACGGAGTTGGAATAGAAGTGGGAATTGGATTGCCCCACCCTCCTTGAAATCTCTTCAAATCTCTTATAACTGACTGACTGACTTTTACGGAATCCTGAACAATAAATGATAATTCAAAGGAAAAAAAACCCATATAGCACACTTTGGTAAAAAAAATTACCGAAATAGCACACTTCTCATCTTATTTCCCAAACTAGCACACTTTCAGAGTAAAACGCCACTTTATTTGGCGTTTTACTGTCTCCGGAACCAAAAGCGTCACTTTATTTGGCGTTTTCAGGCTGGCGCAAACAGAAGCGCCACATTGATTGGCGTTTTCAGGTAAAAGCGCCACTTTGGTTGCCGTTTTCAAAGTAAAACGCCACATATTTTGGCGTTTTCACGGTAAGCGTCACATTGTTTGGCGTTTACGGATTGCGGGGGTAGAAAATGCCACATAGTCTGGCGTTTACAGGTAAAACGCCACAAAGGTTGGCGTTTTACAGTGTTTGCTACGGTTAACGTATTCATATACTGTTTGCTGCATGTTCTAAATTTCTAAATATCCAACACATTCATAATGCTATTTGCTGCATGTTCTAAATTTTTTAAATATCCAACACATTAAAGTAGATTATGATTACAATATCATAGAAATATGTCCAAAAGGGAATAAGGTAAATGGTGAATACAAAATGATCCAACATAGAACAACAACAAAAAGAAACATCAGTCTAAATGCATTTAAGAAAGATACATGATTCAACTAGGAAATCTACAATATTTGCAAATGACAAGTAATCTTCAGATGTTGCAACAAAGGCCTTCAATCCTGCAATCAAAATAAAAGAAATATTTGACCAAATTATTAAACTATAGTCAACAATACAATATATTATTTAGAATATAAAAATATTTGAAAGAATTAATACCTGGTCACCAGATTGTTGTTCTATGTTTGGAGAATCTTGGATTGGGCTCAACGGTGTAGTTTGAGCTCCACGTGTAGGCCTACTCATAGGAAGTGGTGGTGTGAGAGGTCGAGTGAAGGGCATATTCCAAGATGGTGGAGGTGATCCAAACATGGTTGTGTGGAGGCCATGTGACCAGCTAGGGGGTGGTCCATGTGGTGAAAATGGATAAAAAGGTCCGTGTTGGTCAAAGCCTAGGGACGGAGTAAAACTTGGTTGAGACCATGATAAAGTAGAAGGAACCCCAAAGTTATCAGATGGTGGCGACGAAGGAGAGTAGAACATTCCTGGAAACGAAGGAGTACCAACAGGAAATTGTCTTGCAGATGTAGAATCACCTACAGGCAAGGAGTCACTTGTTGTTGTAGAACAACCTGGTGCAGTAGAATGCCCTTGTGGTGTGAACTGTCCAGTTGTTGTAGAACAACCTGGTGCAGTAGAATGACCTTGTGGTGTGGCATCGACTGATGTTGTCGTAGGCGGAGCTATACCCTGATTTGGATACATGTGGCTAGGCATTTGCTCAAACCATGCATTCTGTACTTTATATATGTTAAATAAAATGAACTTGAGGCGATGCATCAATATTTAGAAGATATGGACAACAGGGATATAGAGGCAGTAAAAACCTTTTGGTAATAGATAGATAAGTGGAAAGTTGATATATACAGAAGAAATAGTTTTATAATTTTTAGTGGATGCGTGAAGAAGATATGGTAGCACAGTTGCATAAGATAGTGATGGAGGCAAACTGATTTGATTCATTTACACATGGAATAACTTTTATGTGGCTATCCATCATTATCGCAGTCGACTATTTCAAATAAACTCATGATTTCTTCGTATGGTTTGTTGTTGTTCGTTTTGTTATCTTAAAAATGGGCATGTAAGAAAACGGTAGTTTGTTTATTCGAAACAGTCGAACAATATAACCGACTTTGTAGTGAAGAGTATGTATGCAGAAGGGCAAACTACTGTCATTGGCCACCGGCTGGGTGAGGCACAGGCCTCATGGCTCCTCCACTGACCACTCCCTGCATGTTCGGCAGTGGGGAAAACGGAGGCGGTGTGGGCTGGAACCGGAGGAGGAGAACACAGGAGGCGGAGAAGGAGGAAATCACCGGAGGAAATCGCCGGACCTACCTGTTACGAGGAGGGCGACGAGTAGGCGCGCCGGCTGCGGCTGTAGTGGCGGCGGCGGCTGTGGTGGCGGAGGCGGCTGTGGTGGCGGCGGCTACGGCTTCGACAAACAACCACCGGCGGCTGGACGAAATCGCCGGAGGAGCAGCGGCATGGCGGAGAAAAAAGAGGAGCGAGCGAGCGAGGGAGAAAGGAAAGTCGCGCTCGCTTGGGGGGGGGTAACCTAGTGGAAAACGTCAACTTATGTGGCGCTTTACCTGAAAACGCCACACAATGTGGCGCTTTACCCCTCGTAACCAAACAAAACAAGCCACCGCCTCTGGCGTTTTCTGTAAAACGCCACATAATGTGGCGCTTTACGTAAAAGTTGTACAAGGACGCGACGCGACGCATCGGCCAGATGACCAAATAAATGGAAAGCGCCAGATAATGTGGCGTTTTTCCGCCACGCAACCGTTTGGTGGGACGCATTCAAGGAAAACGCCAAATAAAGTGGCGCTTTTACCTGAAAACGCCAAACAATGTGGCGCTTTAGTCTGCGCCAGCCTGAAAACGCCAAATAAAGTGGCGTTTTTGGTTCCGAAGACAGTAAAACGCCAAATAAAGTGGTGTTTTACTCTGAAAGTGTGCTAGTTTGGGAAATAAGATGGGAAGTGTGCTATTTCGGTAATTTTATTTCCCAAAGTGTGCTATATGGGTTTTTTTTCCTAATTCAAATTACAAGGAACCATCCAACTTAATTAAAATCCGACTCCGTGTCGGTGAACCTTTTTAGAGACACCGACGTGCTCTTCCATCATATCAAGTTGTTGGAATTTAGTTGCAAATGCAACGTTTCCCTATATCAACAATAATAAAAAAAACAGCCTACTATTATCGCGTTGGTAGTAAACATCCTCACGTCACCTTGTTGACCAGATAAAATTGTGAAGTAGATAAAATAAAAAAACAGGGTATGATGTACATGCTGGAACGTCACATATGAGTCTAAAACTAAACTAATGAAGGTGGTACATAATATTGATCTGTTCAAGAAAAAAGATCATAACCAAAATAAATTAAAACGTGAATTTACTATATATACTTGGGTATAGCTGTGACCTAATAAATACAATAAGACCCCAGTAAAAAAACATGTACTAGCCTTTGATTTATAACTAGAAAAAAAAACACATTCTAGATTATACAAGTAGATTAGGAGAGAAACCAAATTACCGTAACAACTATTTATCTATACTACTTTAAAATCCATTCGGTAAATTTATTAATCATAAGTATTATACAAACTTAAAGAGTGAATAAATTATATTAATTACAATTACGCCATCAGTCAATCACATAGTACTATTTTAAAAATGGTTCACTGCCCTTAACTCTGATTTCTCTCCTTTTTTTCAAGCATTTTATCAGTTTTGCGAATAATTTTTCCTCTTTTATTTTGAAACAACCAAAACCCACCACTGCTTCACCTTCCCATCTCTCCATATGGCTTTTGCACGATTCAATTTCCTTATTCCTTTCTGTAAAGAAAAACGATTCCTGAACTTTCTCTAACCCACTCTTACTATCTCTTTCTCCACTGTCCCATCGTCCAGGAAAAAAGGAACCAACTAAAATCAATTGTTATCTTAGAATAACAGCTCCCTCCTACAGCATCATCAAATAAAAAGGAACGGACCTAAACTTTTTTTACTCGACCCACCACCTTCCATGGAAACATCATAACACCACTCACTTACCCGGACGTCCGGCCTCCGTCAGAAAAATCTTTCTCTCTTAATCTCATCATAACGTCACTCACTTTATGTTCTTCCTTATCTATCTCTATTTTCTCACGTTTTTCCACTACTTTATTATTTTTAGTCTAAATAATCAACCACTTGACGTCTCTAAGTACTCTATGGGCTTCATCTCTCTCCCCCCTCCCAGCCCTCCAAACTTTCCCGTTCTCTCCACCAAAACTCACGTTCCATCAGAAAACACCTAGGGGTTGTTTGGATGATGTAATTGGAGGTGGTATTGTATTTCATTACTGTATTCTAAATATCGCATTTGTAATGATTATGTTTGGAAACTAATCGGTGTATTTATCAATTGCGGTACTCCAACTGACGCCAAATTTAGCGAGATTTGAAATCCCTCCAGCAGGATTCCGTCCAGACTCCCCCGCATAGCATAGTTTCTCTCGCAACTCCTCTCCGATACCGTCTCCTCTCGCATCCTCTTTCCTCTGCCACCACTCCTTTCTCGGTCCGTCTCTTCCCACCTTCCATGCGCCACTAGGGTTCGCACCAACAGCCTTTCTCCTTCCAAAGGCCGCCGCATCTGACGCTATCCCTTGGCGCCCCGCAGTCATCATCCACCTCCCCAACGCCTGGGACCGCCATGGGCCATCACTGTCAAGGAGAAGCTATGGAAACCAGCTAGGAGTAGTAGTCATGTACCTGGGCCAAGCTCTCATTCTACCCGGTGTCGAGACGGGAAGCCAAGGTGCACGTCTGCAAGCGCCGACGAGGAGAGAACCACCGCTGACCAATTCTTCCGCAAGCCCTGACTTGGAGAGTACCAGCGTTGTGGTCTTCTACCCGCTGGGCGGCGGCTCCAATGGTCTCTACTGCCTCGACGTCTTCTGACGTAGCCTGCTCGGAGAAGGTCCAGTGGTTGTACACACACTGCGGTGGACGACCGCGGGCGGCAGCAGTTCCTGCACTGCCTCACGGAGATCCGCGGGGTTGGGAACGGGCTGACACAAGGACTGGTTTCTGGGACGTTACGGCCATGCGCTCAAATATTGTGATTAAAACTGCAGATTTTGTTAATCAAGTAGTCTCAATCGCATAATTTGGTAAATACTACGGTAGTCGAAATGGAGCCACCCAAACGGCCCCCTAAATTCCCTCCCACTTTTCCATTATAGTTGAAGGAAACGCATCAAACTTGGTTTGTTATAATTTTTCATCAAATACATGTAATTACTTGGTCTCCCTTTCCGTAATAAATCCTCCACTCTCTTCTCAACACGTCACATCTTTCTCATACTTTTCCTAACTACCTCCTCTAATTAATCAATGCATATCAAGTCAAATTTCTTGCTCCTCAAGAAATTGACTACTTTTAAACCTTAAATTCTCGCCTTTCAAAAATACCTTCCTGACTTAACGCATGTTTTCTATTCTCATCCCCTGTTCTTTATAGCAAGTCCCCCCAACGTCAAACTCATACCCACCACGTTTCATTGAAACACCATTACCCCGCTCACTCAATGCCCCTCCGTATTGTAACTAATGTGCCCTATCAGACTATCAGTCCAATGTCTCCATTCCGTCGTGTCTTTATTATATTCTAAACAATAATGAGTAACTGTGGCTCTTCTCTTTTCCTCTCCCTCCGCATTCTCTTTCCATTCTGATTGTCTTTCACTTCTTTCCACTCTTTCCCTCTTCATATTGTCTTTCTTTCCCTGTCCCTCCTCCCAATTTTCATGCCGGTCTTTCGTTTATATTTTTTAATTTTCCAATCTCCTCCCACCAGACGTTATTAATGTTAGATACATGGTTGTATAAACCATGCATGTATATATAGTACGGTGTTAAGCCCAATGTAGTGAAGCTAGTATATGAGAGAAATGTAGTTTTATATGTAGTGCAAATGTGAAAAAAAAATTATCCTACATTGCTCACTCCTAGAACTTTTGAGGTCCTTATATGTAGGATCACATGTGACATTAGTGTTCAAAGATCCCAGGGAAGGGTATGTTCACCTCCTTGATGGGTATGGTGACCACAACACACACATGCATGCGTGCGTCATGTCTGGATGGACCGGGTCGGGCACATGTTTGTGGAGAATATAGGATACAACTACATAGTTAATTAATTATTAATTTAATTAATTATTTCTTTCCGAAATTTATTATTAATCCGAATTGAAAAGTATTTTCCTTGCGGATTTTTCCATAATGTGTATAAGAACAATCGAGTGATTGTGACTTAATGGGAATATGATTTCAGTGTGTCTAAGGCTATAAATAAGCCTCCAGTCATTAAGATTAAAAATATCTCATACGAACAACAGTTATCAGTCGTTTCGTTCGTGGCTTGCAAATCCTAAAGGAGAGCTTCCAACCATGGCTTCTGAATTGCTATGTGGAGCTCTTCTCCTGTGAGTAGCAAGTTCTTTCTTCTCCTCCTTAGAGACACGATCTGTCAGGCGGTGGTTCCTGCGATCGCTGGACTGTGCTGGTACGGATATCGAACATCGTCAAGTATGAGTGAGACAACAACCTTCCATGTTCTTGACCAGGTCGACTAGAAGAACGACATCTATCCTTCTGGATTGCGGGCCGCTGATTTTCTTAAGTAACACATTCATTTTTCAACAAACAATCTGGTTTTTGTTCTTAGCTTTGATTTTACTTTCTCATGTTCTATTTATTCTTTTGCTTCTTATCTGGATCTGACTTGAACATGTTAATTAAATTGCATCTATTGTTGTTGCATGTAATGACGTAAATATAAAATTAACAACACTCTTAAAGAAATAATTATCTCTCATTAATTAACAATGGTCGGTTACTTGATTCTAAAAATAAAATTGATACTACTAATATGTCTAAGAAATTTATTTGTACCGACTTTTCCCGCTGGCAGTGTCGGATGCAAATTTAGCTTAACATGGTGGGTTACGATCAGTACATAGAAGTGGATGAATCTAAATCTAATGAATCTGTCCCTGATAAGGTAAATATAATTGCTAACTGAAAGAAGGATGATAAGATGTGCCGAGGTTTGATTATGTTTATTTTAAATAATAAATTGTATGATTCATACTCGAAGCCCCCTTTCACTATTTCTAAGGTTTTGTGGGAGGCACTAGTAAAAAAACTTAGTACTAAAACCCATGGTGCTGAAAAGTAATGTATGTCTATATTTCTAAAATTTTAGATGGTTGAGGGTAAGTTTGATTCTAATCAAACACATGGCTTTCATCTCCTGTTTCATGAACTCTCAGATGCAAAGATGAAATTTCCTAAGAAGTTCGTTGTTTTATTCATTGTAGACAAGTTCTCTAAGTCTTGGGAATCATTTGACATGACTCTTAAACATCACAAAGGAGACTTGTCAATGAATGATCTAATGAGGGATATTAACATACAAGAAGAATACTTAAAAGTGAATATTGTCAAGGTGCCTATTGATGCAAACCCTAGTGTCAATTTTACTACTGCAAAAATCAAATATAAGAAAACAAAGAATATACATAAACCTAAGGTTAAGATATATAACAAATGAAAGAACAAATCTTATTAGACTTGTGGGTAGGTTGGCCTCTCAAACAAGGATTCTCTTTCAAAGAAGGCAAAGAAAGTTGTCGCATATGCAACTGAGGAGTTTGTAGTCAATATGATGAGTGCATCCTTGAACCTCAATGATGGATATGTTTCTATAAAACCTAAAATCCTTTCTATTTTTGAACCACTTTATTGGATAATTGAAACTAGGTTGGTGTACATGTTTGTGTTGATAAGTCTATGTTTGTGTCTTACCAGGCCTCAAGAGGTCATTTCATACCTTTGAACGATTCTAGCTCTGCATAAGTCAAAGGTGAAGAGCAGGTGGACTTGAAGTTCCCTTCAAGGAAGGTTCTAACACTTCATAGAGTCAGACATGTTCCAATCATTTGATGCGATATCCGTAGTGGTGTATTCTTTGTTAGGGAAGGTTTTGGAGTAGAATGCAAATGTAATAAGACTATTATTACACGCCTTCGCGATTCTTTATTTTTTGACAAAGGGTATCTATGTGATGTGGAGAATTTATTTAATATTCTTATTGAACATGTATCAAATTTCATTTTAAATTTGAATGATAATAGTTATGTATGCATGAATCTTGTATCATCTGATGTTTGGCATTCATGTATGGGACATGTTAATTTTTCCTTAATGAAGCGTATGGTGAATCTGAATTTAATCCCTAAATCTGACATTAGCAATAATTGATGTGAAATCTATGTATAAGCTAAATTACCTAGGAAACTTTTTCATAATATGAATAGGAATTCAAAAATATTCGATTTAGTGCATACTGATGTATGTGAATTTCATGAGATTCCTACTAGGGATCAAAAGCATTATTTCATAACTATTATTGTTGAATCCTAGATGGGTGATTAGATGCTCTAGAGGGGGGGGTGAATAGAGCTGAAAGCACTTAAAAAAAATTCATTAAACCTTCAAGATATATGATAAGATAAGGTTGCTAAATAGGTAATTTGAGTACAACTAAAACATGCATAGCAAGGATGAGAGAGATTGAACATGCACCAATTAGACAAGCTATTTAGAGTGGTTCCACACTTCAAACTAGAAGTGTGTCAGTCCACTTGCCTAGGGAGGTCAACCTCTAGGACTTCCAAACTATTGCACTCTTATATTCATTCATAAGACATACAATGCATGACCAAACAAAAGACTTACCTATCCAATACAAAGAGTCTTCAACCTTACCAAGGACTTACCCACTTTGCAAGAGTCTTCGTCCTTCTCCAAGGACTTACCCACTCTTACACAAGTCTTCAACCTTGCAGGGATCACCCACTCTTCTTGGATCTTCAACTTTTGACTTCACCTTCACCCGGAGTAGCTTCCACCAAGGTCTTACCCACTTGAGCTTGAGTCTTCTACCTTCTCCAAGGGCTTACCCACTCTAGCTCCAAGTCTTCATCCTTGATCTTCACTAAGGGACTCCTTCCCTTGTTCTTCTTCACGTCTCTTGGTTAAGAGAGAGAACCTTCATCTTCATTTGTAGAAAAGAGAGACAAGGAGGTGGTGGAAGTGAGAGCCTCACAAGATATACATGTAGGACTAGCTCTCTTACAGATTTCCTACTCACTCTAATGGATGTAGCAAGTGATTAAGCTTAGAGAGAGAGAGGAGGCTGTAGGAAGCACTCAGCTATAGAATAGGAACCTCACATAGAGTTTGCAATGAATGCTCAACCTTGGAATGAAGCCCAAGGGGTCCTATTTATAGGTGTGGATGCCTCTTAGCCTTTGGGAACACTTGTGAATGAAAACTAGCCATTTTGTGGCTTGCAACGGATATATTTTCACTTGTTGCAACTCCACAATGGCTAGAAGCACTTTTCTGTACTTTTCTGTACAGTGCAATCGGTCGAGTTTCTATGAGTGTAACTCGACCGATCAAGTAAACGACAAGGCCGATACTCAAATGATCGGTCAAGTTTGTCCTGACAAAACTCGACCGACCATTAGGAATCGAAATGGTTGGTTACTTGATCGGTTGAGTTTTGTGTAAACACAACTCGACCGATGCAATCTCTAGAAAATTGATCAAGGATGATCGGTCGAGTTTTTAGGCTGGGAAACTCGACAAACAAAGTGCCTGTAATCAATTTTCAAAGTTGCATCTAATGTTCTCTAATATTCGATCTAAGTGCTCCTGATATTTTTCTAAGCTTAATTACAAGTCATACAATCATTACAAGTGATTTACAACATGATTCTAATGGATATACATCATATTACAAAAATGTGCACTTGTATGACTTTGACTTGTCTTTTCTCCAATTTGAGATGTGCAAGTTAGGGAATTTGGAGTGTGTCTATACCTAATCTGAGAACACTCAAGTAGAATCATTAGACACCAATATGTGGAATGGTTAGTCATCATCAAAACACAGGTTTAGTCAATTTAGACATGAGTCAACATTAACCTAATTGACCTTGAGTCAACAATCTCCCCCTTTTTGAAGATGACAAACCATGCCATAAATAGATTGAAAGCTTTTAAGTAAAATCATACCTTCGGAGAAACATAGGGGTTTCAATAGGATTGAGCTCATATGCTCCCCCTCAATTGATGTGCATGGAGTTCTCATACTCCCCCTCAATTGATGATATTTCTCCTGCATGGTTAGCTTTCATAACATTTATAGAAACTATGTCTTCTACTCATATATGTTCTACACATATATGTCTTCTCCCCTTTACCTACTCCCTTTACATGAACAAATTTCTCCTCTTCATGTAAGACATGCCTTCTTCCTCTTTTAAAAGAAGACATACCTTTCTCCCCCTTTGTCATTTCAAAAAGTGGGGTTATGAAGAAATAAGAAACATCACTTGTTAAAGAGAAAGGAGATAACATAAATATATATAAGGAGAGTAGAAGAGCACAGATAGGGGCTTGTCTAAGCATAGAAAGAAAAGCCACTACTACAGAAATGGCTTATAACGTCACTTTTATAGGCGTCGGTTGTATAAATACACCGACACCTAAACTATACAGTGTTAGTTGATAACATAAACCGACATCCAATCTATAAAGGGCGACCAGACACGGGTACCACTTTTATTCAGTTTCGGTTACTTAATAAAAAACTGATGCCGAAAATTAACCGCCAAATCCAAAATTTCCAGCAAAAAAATTACCTTCAAAATTGAACATATGGCGTAGGTTGATAAATAACAAACCGACGACTAAAGGTTATTCGCGAGACAGAAATTGGGTACATTTTGGTCGTCGATTTTACTACAATTACCGACACTTATGAGTTTTCCCGCGCTGTCAGTGGGGAATTTTTCACACCCTTTAAGCGTCGGTTTTCAGAAGACACCGACGACTATGGTCATTAATCGAGAACAATTTTTTTAATCGGCATATGTATATAGACGTCGGTTGTTTTTTAGTTAAAATCGACGACTATAATTGAGAATAGATGTCGGTTTTTGTGGAGAACCGACACCTTTAATTTTATGTGTCGGTTTATTTGAATAACCGAAGCCTATGGTACAGTTAATAGCCCCGCGAAACAGATCTTTTCCCCATTATCTCCGTTTCATTGCGACTCTGCTAGGTCTGGCGATTCTTCTCCCCTCCGTCACCACCGTCATTGCCCCGGCCGTCGTTTCTCCCCCGTGCCGATGCTCCAGGCTGCTCTCCTCTCCTCGCCGCTGCTCATCTCCTCGCCACCGCCCCCGCTGGTGGCTGCTCTCCTCTCCTCGCCACCCTCATCGCCGCTCTGCCGATCCTCTCCTCTCCTCGCCATCGGCGCTGACTTCCAGCTGTTGCTAGGTCTCTGCTCTGGTCGGGCCTTCTTCCTCTGCCCTAAAGGTACCCTGCCTTCTTCCTCCTTCCTTCCTCCGCCTAGGCTAGGTCCCAAGCCCAAGTGCCCTCGAGCAATGTCAGGTGCCCTGTTGGGCGTTTTTTTATTTTTTTTTAAGTTATTTACTTATTGGTAACTTGATAAGTAACTCATATCCATTGATGTTGAAGTAAGTTAGGAAGCCAGTTTGTTGACTGTGATATCTGATTATCCATTTGACTTTTGGTTCTTTATCCTATTCATCATGGTGGCATTGCCTCTTACTGTGGTCAACTAGGGGAAGTAACATTTGTCTGCAATGTAACTTATCAAAACATGTAGAATAAGTAACTGAAGAACTGGGAGTAGGAACATGTATAATGGGTACACAATGGTGAAAATTTAGCTCAAATGAGTGAATTGCTTGATTTTTTTGAAATCTCTAGTTATACTTCTTATATTTTAATGTGATGTGATCTATAGGGTGATCAATATGGTAGATAACCACTGTGCGTCATCTCACCACTCCTTGGAGAATGATAGTGGCACATCTGGCTAACTTTTGTTCTATGGCAATGCCTTAGTTGATCACTCTTTATAATAGAGCATAGTGCCCATACACTGATCACCTTAGTGCAGCGGCCTACCTGTTCATATATCACTTTTGGTTCTGTTCTTTTCACTTTTCTTCAATCTAAATCTATCAAAAGAGTACCTAGTTACCTACATATACATGTGATGCAGTGTGGTTAGATGCTGATATTATGCTTCTTCAGACTCTCATCACTTTTATCACTATAGGTACTTTCCCCTATATCATTCAGATTAAAATATCCCTGCCTAGACCGTGCTTACTCTATGCATGTTTCATGTTTGGTAAATGACTGAAGCAGCAGTATATTAATAAAAAAATGATTATGTCTTTGTTAGAAAAACCTTGGCTATGACTCCTATGGATGATATTTAGCAGCATGCATATTAGACATTCCATAATTGGGTCTTATCAGTCACATGATTAAGATTAACTTTAAATAATGCAGATCAAGTAAGTTATTGGGTAGTTGGGCTCGCCAACAAGTTTTTGATGTTTTCTCAATGTCAAGTTGATTATGCATGCCTTTCATGATAAAACTGGACATTCCATACTAATGAATAGTTTAACTATGAAATTGGTAACTTGTTTCATTGTTGAGTATATTGAGAAACCTAATCACCCTTCTTGCTTAATGATGAACTGTAATGCACACATGTGACATGCTTGGAATGTAAATGATGAACTTTTCCCTAAATTGCCAATCATGCTTTTAAAGACATCAATAATCACCCTAACTTGAAGAACTAGGATTTTAGGTATAAGAATGACAACACATGTATTTGTTGGCCTAGAAACCCGTCCAAGATTTACTCATTAGGAGTAAATCTTGGATAGTCTCCGGTTTGGGACTGTTCTTGAACACCTGATCTCACTTAGGATGTATGTGTATAATGTGTATTGGGTTTTCAAGAAAATTTCGGCAGCATTTCCCCGTTTGTTCTCTAAGTACATATGTACTTGGAGAACAACGGGGAAATGCTGCCGAAATTTTCTTGAAAACCCAATACACATTATACACTTACTAGTGAGATTAGGTGTTCAAGAATGGGATAGGTGGTACACATTTATTATATATAAGAATGACATCACATGTATTTGTTAACCCTAGACCCTAATCTTGTTGTAATATATACTTGTTTTCTCTTTGATCATAGAATGGATAGATCATGGATGTCCATTCGCAATCGCTGCACCCCAGAGTTTATTTCTGGTCTTGACCAGTTTATTAGATTTGCCGAGGAACATAGGAAACAACCTGGAGATAGGTTCTACTGTCCATGTAGGCATTGCGGTAACAACTTGAAAGTCAGCACTGGTGACAAAATCAAAAGTCATGTCATGTGCAACGGGATTATACAAGGCTATACAGAATGGCACTAGCATGGAGAGATTTCAAACCCAAAACTAGTGGATGTCGATAGCAGTGCTTGTGTGGAAGAAGAAATTGCCTACGATGACGTACATGTGAATGAACCAGTTCCAGTAGACATCGTTGATGCAATGTTGGATAGTTGTGGGGTAGAGCACACCGATCACCTCCTATTTTTAGAAACATTATGCATGATGCTGAGATATAGTTATACACAGGTTGTACTAAGTTTACGAAGCTTAGCGCTGTGTTGAGATTGTATAAGCTAAAAGCTAACAATAGATGGAGCGACAAAAGCTTCACGTCATTGTTGTCTTTGTTGAAAGAAATGCTTCCTGAAGGAAACGACCTGCCAATCTCAACATACCAGGTAAAGAAATTGTTGTTTCCAATGGGAATGGATGCCAAGAAGATACACGCATGCCCGAATGATTGTGTATTATTTCAAAAGGACTATGTGGATTTGAAATATTGTCCAAAATGTGGTGCGTCACGGTATAAATTGACGACTTCGGGGGAGTCCAAAATTGGTTCTCCTGCCAAGGTGATGTGGTATCTACCTATAATATCATAGTTTCAACGCTTGTTTGCCAATCTGATAGATGTGAAGAATTTGAGGTGGCATGCAGATGTTAAGAAAAATAATGATGGGATCCTACGACATGCGTCTGATTCCCCATAGTGGAAGAAGATTGATCTATTATACCCTGAATTTGGTGAAGATGTCAGGAATCTAAGACTTGGGCTTTGTATAGATGGGATGAATCCGTACGGGACATTGAGCAGTCAACATAGCACTTGGCCAGTCATGCTTGTTATATACAATCTTCCTCCCTGGCTGTGTATGAAAAATAAGTACGTAATGCTGTCGTTGTTGATATCGGGCCCTAAACAACCTGGAAATGACATCAATGTTTATCTTGAACCTCTGATTGATGACTTAAAGAAACTCTGGGGTGAAGGTGTGATGACCTATGATGCTTCACGAAGAGAGACATTTCGTTTGCATGCTATGTTGTTTTGCACTATTAATGACTTTCCAGCATATGGGAATTTGTCTGGATATAGTGTCAAAGAAGCTAAAGTGTGTCCTATATGTGAAGAGAACACTGATTCAATAAGACTAAAATATGGCGGTAAGACTATATATCTCGTTCATCGAAGGTTTCTTACAAAATTCCATCTGTATCGTAGGAAGCGTAAAGCATTCAATGGATTGAATGAGGAACAAAGTGCACCTAAACCTATACCAGGGGAGGTTGTTTGTGAAAGAGTAAAAGACATTGTCAATGAATTTGGTAAGAGATCACAATGTACTATGGCCACACGGAGTGACAAATCTTTATTCAAGAAGAAGTCAATATTTTGGGATCTTCCTTATTGGAGTTCTTTGACAGTCAGGCATTGTATCGATGTCATGCACGTTGAGAAAAATGTCTGTGATAGTGTCATTGGTACTTTGTTGAATATACCAGGTAAGACTAAAGATGGGATAAAATCCAAATTGGACCTACGTGAAATGGGAATAAGGTCAGAATTAACATAATTTCGTGAAATGGAAAATCGGAGAACATACTTACCTCCTGCTTGTTACACATTGTCTAGAAAGGAGAAGAAAGCTTTTTGTGAATGTTTGGTAAATGTTAAGGTGCCATAGGGTTACTCATCCAACATCCGTAGATTGGTATCAATGAAAGATCTGAATTTGATAGGTCATAAATCTCATGATTGTCACACTCTAATGCAACAAATATTGTATGTGGCAATTAGATCTATATTGCCGAAGCATGTAAGGTTTGCAATCACCAGACTTTATTTCTTTTTTAATAGTCTGTGCAACAAAGTTATTGACCCCGATACTCTCGATAAATTGCAAAGAGAAGTAGTTGTTACCCTATTTCAGCTTGAGATGTATTTTCCTCCGTCGTTCTTTGATATCATGGTACATCTTGTTGTCCACCTGACTAGGGAAGTGAAAATGTTGGGACCAGTTTTCTTGCATTGGATGTATCCCTTTGAACGATACATGAGCGTTTTTAAAAGTGATGTTCGAAACTGTTATTGTCCTGAAGGGAGTATTATTGAGGGTTATATGGCGAGAGAGGCTATGGATTTTTGCAATGACTTTCTTAGTGGTAATGACACTCCTGATAATGACAAGAATATTGACAAGCAATTTGGCAAAGGAATTTTGGGATCACGTGTGAAAGTAATCAGCCATGAGCAGTTGGAACAAGGTCACTTGTATATTTTACACAACATGGACGAAGTGAACATTTATATCGAGGAACATACCAATTTCATCAAGAGACAATATCCTCGAGCCAATACAATGTGGCTTGCTAGAGAGCTTAACAAGACATTTATTAAGTGGTTTGAATATAAAGTCTTACATCAACTATCTCAAACACCAGATGATATTACTGAAACTATCAAATGCCTCGCCTTTAAACCAAAATTGACTGTTATGTCTTATGAAGGATATGACATTAATGGATTCACATATTACCCAAAGCACCAAGATGATAAGAGTGTCGTCCAAAATAGTGGGGTCACCCTTCAAGCATCGACTATGTTTTTTGAAAGTGCAAAGGATAAGAGTCCACGTGAAGCTAAAATGTTATATTATGGTGACATTGAAGACATATGGGAGTTTGACTACATAGATTTCAGAATTCCGCTCTTCAAATGTAATTGGGTTGATAACACCAAAGGAGTTATAGTGGATGAATTGGGTTTCACTTTAGTGAACTTTGAAAAGATTGGCGAGAAGGGTGAACCATTCATATTGGCATCATAGGTGAAACAAGTATTTTATATCGATGATCCTGCAAATAATAGATGGTCGGTTGTTCTTCATGGTAAAAGACAATTCATTGAAGATCCTATAGATGAAGAACAGTACTATGTTAAGTATGATGACTCCAGTCCATTCTCAGTTGGGTTGCCAATACCAGAAAATATTGAAGCTAATTATGACTTGTATGTGCACGGATATCACAATGAAGAATTGTTAATTGATAAAGAATCGCAATATTAGAGGCATGTTTATATTTTTTTATATGTTTTATTTTTCTGAATGTGAACTTTACAATGTGAATGTGAACTTCTCGTCAAAGGCGATTAATCTATACAAAATTTATAATCTAGTAAAGCAAATAAACCTAGTAAAGATTTATAATCTATACAGAATTTACCAACCTTGGAAAGAGAAAACCCAGAAATTTGAAATTTCCACTTCAGATTCTCCAAACCCTAAAATCCCCTCCTCTCTCAAGAATTACGAAGCTTTGAAGTGTGGGACAGAAATGAAAGGTGCTTGGGTCGTAATAGAGTCCTATATACTCATTAAGGTGCTTGGAATAATTAATTATAAACATTTTTCAGTCTTTTTTATTTTTCCAGAAAAATCTGGTCGGTCTAGTTTGTCTCTCTCAGAACTCGACCGATCAAGGTTCTGTTGTGATACAAAACGTATTCCGAAAATTCTGAAAATTTAATATGTTGTTTAAAACTGAGTATCAAACCATCAGTTAAAATTTGAGCTTAATTGGATAATCCAATAAATTATAAAAAATAAAATACAATGTGAATTACTTCATTTATAATGTAAATTACTTTACAATGTGATTGTGAACTTTACAATGTGAGCTTTACAATTTGAATTACTTTACAATGTGAAATTTACAATGTGAATGTGAATTTTCAGATGGCTGAGCATTCTCCTGATGATCGTGCTGATGATTACCGTGAGGGTGAGGACATCAATGCGCCGCCTCACAATGTAAGTTTTAAAAATATATCATATATTTATATCTATATGTCCATTTATAGTTATATCTTGTAAATGTGTTTATTTTGTCAAATTTTAGGTTGATGATGCACATGTACCATTTGAAGCACTTGAGGCACTTGAACAGCAGCACCAAAAAGTTGACAAGAGAAGGGGCACCACTACGATGAAGAAGTTAATAGCGCAAAAGGGCAATGGACCCAAACTTGTTGTGGATTTTGATAATGCAGGAAATGCATCTGGTGTGAATCGCAATTCGTTTGTTTCATATCTTGGGTATGTTACTTGTAGCCATTGCGGTTGTAAGATAGATTCTTGGCATAAAGTTTCTAAGGAGAAGAAAGACGTAATATGGAAGGATTTATGCATGAGTTATTATTAATTTACAATTCTATTTTGTAGATTACTAATTTTTTGGATACTAGTTAATAGCAATTCTATTTTGCAGAGTATATTTGAATTGGATGAAAAGCTGCATCGTAAATGCATGATGCAACGCTGTTGGAGAGTCCTAAGGAACTATAGGACAAATCTCACCCGAGAATACGTAAAAGAAGGTGACAAGAGGAAGAAGACAACCACTGAATAGTGGAACTTCCTGGACAAAGAAGAATGGGATGCGTTTGTTGCTTCAAGACAAACTGATGAATTCAAGGTATTAGGCGTCAGTCCCAATCTCATTAATATATGTTGTATTCACCTATTCAAGATTAACATTTATTGTTACTAACCAAATCATTAATGTGCATACTAACTAGGCCCTCAGTGAGGCACAAAAATCAAGGCATGCACTGAATGTGCATGACCACACAATGGGTCCAAAGGGGTATGCAGGCATTCGCCAAAGACTACAGTCTGAGGCTACTGCTCAGTCTGCTGCTACTCAGGAGTCCTCTACTATAGGTAGCACACCTCTGCCTCGCCATGATGTCTGGATAGCTGGGAGGCAAAATAAGAAGGGAGAAATAAGGAAGCCCGCAACTGCTGAGGCGGCTGCAAAAATGGTAAAATACAACTCTTACAGCAATCGTTCGAATATTGATTATTTGTGGTGTTTACTTAATTACAAATTTTGGTTTTGGCGATTAGCGGGAGCTGCACGAGATGAGGAAACAAGGCAAGTTCATCCCTGAGGGCACAAGGGATGAATTGACAGTTGCTCTGGGTAACCCAGAGCATCCTTGACGTGTTAGGGTTGCAGGGTAACCCACAACATCTAGGCCTCCACTTCCACCTCCTACATTACCCAGTTGGGTTCCACAGGACCTACCTATCCTATTAGGTCCTAACTGTAGGGGTATGACAATATGGTTAGGAGAACATGATATAAATTGCCCTATAACTGTTTCTATAGATTCAGATGCTGCAGGTCAATCATACGAAAGCAAACTATTTATACAAGATATTTTGGAGTTGTTTCGATATGATTGGCTAAATACATCTGTGATAGAGCTATGGATAAGGTGAGATCTTCTTTATACATCCATATACCTTGTGTAGGATCTAGTGATCTAGTTTCTTATTTATTAATGCATGTGTAATTAATACATATTTTGCAGCTACTTAGACAAGATATGTGCAGATTTTGCATTCGAACATGTAGGATTTTTTATTCCATCTTTGATTAGTCTAGTAGCTAAAGACCCTCCGTTAGTTCAACAATACTGTTGTGAGTCTTTTACAAATTTTGCTCAAAATAAGAAGACGGTGATAATGGCTCCATTCAATGTAGAGTAAGTTTACTTTGCTTATTATAATTTGGACTTAAGAAAATTACATTTTTATTGTGGATTTTGAGTTATTAATTTTAAACTTTTTTACCTCTAGTGGTATGCATTGGGAGTTACTGGTTATTGTCCCCGAAACATTCACTGTCTATTATCTAGATCCTAAGGGGAGTAAATTGAATTCAAAATATAGACACATAATGAAAATGACATTATTCTGGTGAGAAATATTTCATATTCTTATCTGTTAACATATGTTATTACATTACCATATAATTATGCAATGTACTGTGTTACATTAACATGTAGGGGTTTTGATGAGTTCAAAAAGGCTGGAGGAAAGGTCCCCATGAAAAAGAACTAGCCAATAATTTGGAAGAACGTGAAAGTAAGTTCCCGACTGCAATATATGTATATATTATTTATGTGAACAATGCTTAATTAGTTGTATTTTTTAATATTTTGTATGTTTGAATTTATAGTGTCCTACACAAGACAACGAATGGGCATGTGCATAATATGTGATGCAATTTATGCACATGATTATCAAATATGCCGTAATGGACATCGATTGTATTGCTGAGGTATTATATAGTCTCATTAGATAATATGAAATATATCAATCTTATTTATAGCTCATTAATTATATATATACATCATTCTCTTTACAAGTGTTTAAAACTGACCACACTACAGGAACAACCTTACCAGATGTACATGCTCCCTATACGTCGGGAGAATTAAATGAAGTAAGATAAGAATGGGCAACAACCATACAAGTAGTAGGGGTTTTAAAATATAATTGGGATGTTGATAGCGAATAATGACTAAAGAATGATATTTTGTAAATGAATTTCTGAATTATAATATATGTGTGAATGTTTCTACATGTGTCTGAGTGAAAATGAATGAAACTGTTGGTTGCTATATGAATGTTTCTACATGTGTGAATGTGAAAATGAATGGAACTATAGATTGCTAGCTACATGAATGTTTCTAAATGTGTGAAAATCAAATGGAACTGCAGGTTGCATTGCTAAATGTGTGAATATTTTTTTTATTAATTTTGCAGGTTTGTGGTCTGTTGTTGGCTGATATCAATGGATGTCGTAAAACCTACAGTTCATAACTGAAGTGCAGGTTTCTCATCCTGCGACCAGCCACAGCAGGTCTGCAGACTGATAGAAAAAAAAACAATAGGCGTCGGTTATTCGTATAAAACCGACACCACATAGTTACAGTGTCGGTTTCTTAGCTAATAACCGACGCCTATATGAGGCCAGACACCACGGCCGTGCTGGTCAGCACGGCCGTGGCAGTGGGTGATATGGCGTCAGTTATTACTAATAAACCAACACTGATAGTGTCCCAGATGGCACCCTTTCTGTGGCGCGAAGGTATATGGCGTCCGTTTCTTATCTAATAACCGACGCCTATAGTCCCATGCTGGCGCGTTTTTGGTGGCGCACGAAGGATTTTGGCGTCGGTTTTGGAACTGACGCGTAACAGTTGGGCTTTTAGCGTCACCCACATAGGTGTCACTTAGAAACCAACACTAAAGGCCTTAAATAACCGACACTAAAGGTCGGTTATGTAAGTTAAAGAATATACTTGAAGAACCCAAAAAGCAAGATAAAGTGTTGTAGAAAAATAGTCAAATACAATTTTGACCCTCAAGATGACAGAATTTGACCAAAAACCACTACTCTTGCAGCAAAAACTGAAATTGGAGCAAAAGCTGCATGAAATCCAAAAAAAAATACTCCAATTTCTACATATAATGTATCTCTATATGCCCTGCATCACAATGTTATGCAAGCAACTCAAGATAGTAGATATGCAATTTTAGACGCATGAAAGGATATAACTCACTAGATATGCATCCTTACCGTAAGATGATTACCACTAAGAACCTCAAGGTTTTATCGACACAAGATATACACCTATATAGATGTAGCAAGTTAGAGCACAACGGAAGCAATTTTTAGACACAACCAAGAGATTCAAAGAAATCATCATCAAAGCCTGCAAAACAACTCAAAAACAAGTAATTGCAAGATATAGATATATCAATTTAGAGCAATTAAAGAGATAGAGTTGTAAGCAAGATAGGCAATTTAGAACATGGCAATATGCATATATAAATGTACCAAATGAGAGTGCCAAAGAATAAGGCTATTTCTTTAGAAAATCTAATTGAAAGGGAAATTCTCATTCAATAAGCCAAATGTATATTATGTGCACAGTGTTATCGGTCGAGTTATGTGCATTAATAACTCGACCGATGACAGCTGTTGGCAACACCCATAGGTGCCTATCGGTCGAGTTTCAAATAGGAAAAACTTGACCGACAGAGCATCTATCAAAAGGCATATATATTTCATAAAAACATATTTAAAGGCATGCTAAAAATACAAACCATATCCGAACATGTGCAAGCAAGCTAGTAATGCACTATGGAAGCATTAGAAACAATTTTTGAGTAAGAGTGTGAAGAGAATCACAAAATACCACTTTTGACTCAATAACCATATGTATAGTGCACACCATCTTGACAAAACAAGTTAGGATTGGTTATAAGCAAGAAGAACATTACCTTTGTGCTTACCATTTCTTTTCCACTTGTTTTCATCCTCTACACATCTCACCTTTCTTCTTTCATGTGGATTGAGAAGTCAATTTGCAAGTCAATAGCTCAAGTCAATCCATTTGCAAGTACCTACAAGAAGAAAGATGAAATGGTCCCCACTCATGTTATTGGGTCTAGAGGGGTTAGTTTAGAAACCCAAGTCCTATTGCTCTTGGGAGCTTTCCTAAAAGGGCAACAAGTAGAATAATGACCAAAATCATTGCAATAGTTGCATGTGCCCATAGTCTTGGAACTAGAGGATTCTCCATGGAATATTGGAGGTCCTTTATCTTTGTTGTTCCCTTGACTACTATCATATCCTAAACCATGTCTACCAATTTGTTTAGTAGTATGGTGTAGGATATCATTAAGATTCTTTTTACCAACTAAGAATCTTTGCAAAGAAGATCTCAAACTTTGATTATCATGCTTAAGAGAAGCAATAGTAGAAGACAATTGATTAATATTATCTCTAGCATGCAAAAGATCATTTTCTAAGCAAAGAGCTTTAGTTAAATAAGAATCTCTATCAATATGAAGAGCAGAAACATCATTCTCTCTATTAGTAGAACTAGAATAAGATTCATGCACATTGATTTTAGCAAGAAAGGAGGCATTTTCTGTTTCTAATTCTTGCAAAATATAATCTTTGTCCTTGTTTTCAGATTTAAGAACATCAATATCATGCATGAGAGAATCAATAATTAAAGTATGCTCTTCATTAGAACTAGGAATGAGAGGTTGAGCTTCAAGAAATCTAATCTTATCAAGAAAACTAGCATTTTCAAGTTTAAGAGAGTCTACTTGGCTAAGACAATCATTTTTATCATCAAACAAGAAGGAATTAGAATGTTCAAGATCATCTAGTTCTACATGCAAATTATCAACAATTTTAGCAAGCTTTTTCTTTTTCCTTTTACAAGACTTAAGAGAGGCACAAATATCATGAATAATAGCAATCAAATATTCTTTATCTAAAGAGTTTAGATTTACCTCACTTGAGTCTTCACTTGTTGATGCTATAAGAGCAAAATGGCATTCTCCTTCATCACTAGAGCTTGATCTTGATCCTTCACTTGAATCTTCACTTGAGCTTAAGTTGGAGGAGCCACTTGAGCTTGAGTGTCATTTCTCCTTCTTGTGAATATGGGTATTTTTGCCTTGTGGGCAATCTTCCTTGTAGTGACCCTTCTTTCCACATGTGAAGCACTGAATGGAGGAGGACTTGCCTTTGTAGAGTATACCCTTGGAGTACATGGCATCTTCTTTAGCTTGAGAGGATGGAGAGACTTGTTCCATGATAGCTTCAATTTGAGCCTTCATTTCAGCCTTCTTCATTCTCTTTAGCTCTTTCTTGTCTTTCCTTTCTACTTCCTCCCTCTTGTCAAGTGTGGCTTCATGTGCTTGTATATTTCTAATGAGCTCTTCAATAGGAATATCCTTAAGAGACCTTGCTTCTTCAATTGAAGTCACCTTGGGTTCCCACCTCTTGGGGAGAGTTCTAAGGATCTTTGAGTTGATCTCTCCACTAGACATAGGATGTCCTAGAACTGCAAGACCATTCACAATGGTGTTGAGCCTTGAGTACATGTTGGCTATACTCTCCTCCTTTCCCATCTTGAAGTTCTCAAGCAGCTCTTTGAGCATGTAGACTTTGCTTTCCTTCACTTGATTCGTCCCTTCATAAGTGATGCAAAGCTTTCTCCATACTTCATAGGCTGTTTCACATGAAGAAATCTGGTTGAACTCGGTGGGGGTCATGGAAGCATAGAGTATGTGCATGGCTCTAGCATTCAAGGTTGTTTTCTCCAAGGTAGCTTCATCCCATTGTTCAATCTTTGTCTCTGGTAGCATGTATGGGTTGTTCACCATTTACCACATCTCAAGACTTGATCCTTGGATGTAGAATTGAAGCCTTCTTCTCCAATAGAGGAAATTGCTCCCATCAAAGATTGGAAGGCTGGTAGAGAATCTCCCTCATAGGTAGTCACCCATCTTCTCCTACTTGTTGAAGTATGCTTGGAGAAGACCCGCTCTGATACCAATTGTTGGATCCTATATGGGTGATTAGATGCTCTAGAGGGGGGGTGAATAGAGCTGAAAGCACTTAAACAAAATTCATTAAACCTTCAAGATATATGATAAGATAAGGTTGCTAAATAGGTAATTTTAGTGCAAATAAAACATGCATAGAAAGGATGAGAGAGATTGAACATGCACCAATTAGACAAGCTATTTATAGTGGTTCCACACTTCAAACTAGAAGTGTGTCAGTCCACTTGCCTAGAGAGGTCAACCTCTAGGACTTCCAAACTATTGCACTCTTATATTCATTCATTATACATACAATGCATGACCAAACAAAAGACTTACCTATCCAATACAAAGAGTCTTCAACCTTACCTAGGACTTACCCACTTTGCAAGAGTCTTCAGCCTTCTCCAAGGACTTACCCACTCTTGCACAAGTCTTCAGCATTGCAGGGATCACCCACTCTTCTTGGATCTTCAGCTTTTGACTTCACCTTCACTCGGAGAAGCTTCCACCAAGGTCTTACCCACTTGAGCTTGAGTCTTCTTCCTTCTCCAAGGGCTTACCCACTCTATCTCCAAGTCTTCAACCTTGATCTTCACCAAGGGACTCCTTACCTTGTTCTTCTTCACCTCTCTTGGATAAGAGAGAGAACCTTCATCTTCATTTGTAGAAAAGAGTGACAAGGAGGTGGTGGAAGTGAGAGCCTCACAAGATATACATGTAGGACTAGCTCTCTTACAGATTTCCTACTCACTCTAATGGATGTAGCAAGTGATTAAGCTTAGAGAGAGATAGGAGGTTGTAGGAAGCACTCAGCTATAGAATAGGAACCTCACATAGAGTTTGCAATGAATGCTCAACCTTGGAATGAAGCCCAAGGGGTCCTATTTATAGCTGGGGATGCCTCTTAGCCTTTGGGAACACTTGAGAAAACTAGACATTTTGTGGCTTGCAACAGATATATTTTCACTTGTTGCAACTCCACAATGGCTAGAAGCACTTTTCTACACTTTTCCGTACAGTGCAATCGGTCAAGTTTCTATGAGTGTAACTCGACCGATCAAATAAATGACAAGGCCGATACTCAAATGATCAGTCAAGTTTGTCCTGAAAAAACTCGACCGACCATTAGGAATCGAAATGGTCGGTTACTTGATCAGTCGAGGTCTGTGTAAACACAACTCGACCGATGTAATCTCCAGAAAATTGATCAAGGATGATCGATTGAGTTTTTAGGCTAGGAAACTCGACCGACAAAGTGCCTGTAATCAATTTTCAAAGTTGCATCTAAAGTGCTCTAATATTCGATCTAAGTGCTCCTGATATTTTTCTAAGCTTAATTACAAGTCATACAATCATTACAAGTGATTTACAACATGATTCTAATGGATATACATCATATTGCAAAAACGTGCACGTGTATGACTTTGACTTGTCTTTTCTCCAATTTGAGATGCGCAAGTTAGGGCATTTGGAATGTGTCTATACCTAATCTGAGAACACTCAAGTAGAAGCATTAGACACCAATATGTGGAATGGTTAGTCATCATCAAAACACGAGTTTAGTCAATTTAGACGTGAGTCAACATTTACCTAATTGACCTTGAGTCAACAATTATATCTTCTTTCTTAGAAGTAAAGATGAGGCATTGGATAAATTTAAAATTTATAAGAAAGAAGTTGAAACTCGAATCGGCAAAGTACTTAAATGATTAAGGTATGATAGGGGAGGAGAATACACCTCGAACTTGTTTATGAAATTTTGCCAATTTCATGGTATAGTTCATGAGGTTATCGCTTTGTATTCACCACAATCTAATGGGATAGATGAACGAAAAAACTAAACCCTTATAGATATGGTCAATTCCTTACTTGAAACCTCAGGTCTACCCAACTTCATGTGGGGGGAATCTTTAAATATGACTTGTCATATTCTGAATAGAGTTCCCCATAAACATGAAGAAAGTAGTCTGTTTGAGTTATGGAGAGGTAGAAAACTGAGTCTCAAAGATATTCGAGTGTGGGGGTGTCTTGCTAAGGTACTTGTCCTTGAGCATAAGAGGAATAAATTGGGACCAAAAATGGTTCATGTCATATTCTTGGGGTATGTAGAGACAAGTTATTCCTATAGATTCTTGATTGTAAAATCTAATATCTCAGGCATTGAGGTCAATACAATTGTGTAATTAAGTGATGCTACATTCTTTAAAGATGTGTTTCTCGAGAAATCTAGTATTCCCAATGAAGTATCTCAAGAGGATTCATTCACCACAGGTTCCACTCCCGAGCACGTGGAAAGGATGACACATGTGGGGGTGACTCAGAACAAGCAATTTCTGAATCTGATGATTCTAAAGAAATGGTTGAACCAAGGAGAAGTAGATGGCCTAGGACATACAAGGACTTTGGAAGTGAGTTTATCACTTACAATGTTGACATGATCCTATAACTTTCAAACAAACTATGAAATATCTTGAAGCTATGTTCTGGAAAGAAGTCATTAATGATGAAATCCAATCAATTATCTCGAATGGAACATGGAAATTAGTGGATTTGCCTCCTGGTTGTTCTACAGTTGGTTGCGAACGGATCTTTAAGAAGAAACTAAATGCAAATGAGACAATCAATAAGTATAAGGCTAGGTTACTTGCTAAGGGTTACACACAGAGGGAAGTTATAGATTATTTTGATACTTATTCCCCTTTTTCTCGTATGACCACAATCCGAGTGCTTATAGTATTGGTTTCCATTTATAATCTTTGTATCCATCTGATGGATGTGAAGACATGCGTTCTTATACAGTGATATTTAGGAAGAGATATATATATGGAACAATGTAAGGGATTTGTGGGTCATGGGAATGAGTCCAAACTGTGTAAACTTGTTAAGCCATTATATGGTTTGAAACAAGTCCCTAAGCAAGGGCATTAGAAGTTTTATTATGTGATATCATCACTTGACTTTGTTTCTAATGATTTTGATAAGTGTCTCTACTGTAAAATCATCAATGATGGATTCATTTTGTTATGCTTATATATCAATGATATCCTACTTTTGGTTTCGATATGAAAGTAGTAAATGAGACAAGGTCACTCTTGTGTGGAAAGTTTGAGATGAAGGATATGGGTGTCGTTGAGTTGATTCTAAGGCTTAAAATCATAAGGTCTACTGATGGTATAACTCTCTCTTAGTCTCACTATGTTGAGAAGATATTGGAGAGGTTTGAGTACACATCACATAAACATGTTAAGACTCCACATGATTCATCCAAGGCATTATTTAAGAATAAGACTGGAGTTCCAGTGTCTAAATTATGATACTCTTAGATCATTAGAAGTTTGATGTATCTTATGAACTGCACACGTCCAAACATTGTGTTTTCCATGAGAAAGTAAGTATATACACCAATTGTCCTGATAAGACCCATTGGGAAACTCTTTACAGAGTTTTGAGGTATATCAAGGGAACTTGTTGTCCTAGGATGCATTATGACAAATATTCTTCTGTAGTCGAAGGATATAGTTATGCAGGCTGGATTGCCATGAACTCTGGGAGTAATGGTGTCTCAGGATATGTATTCTTGTTGTGACAACCACTATCAAACTGATAGATTAATCACACAAAACTATGCGGAATTAATCATTAACAATGGATTAAAGAAAATCACTAAAAAATTAAAACCATTTTTCCAAGAGATCCACTACCAAGAAACTCTTTTTAGAAAGAACCAACCCATATATATACATCATGATTTACTTGTACATACAATATTTCATCACCTTGCAAGGATATGAGATAACAGTTGCTTTATCAAAATATACACAAAAGCAACATCATGTATCGAGGCATACTAGCCAAAATGTCAAATCAATTATAAAACTCTTTACGCACTATCTCCCAAAGGACTTGAGAGTATATGGATGACACATAGGACTTTATATCTATAAGACATATAGAAGCAAACTCAACCTGAGCTGTTATTGAAGTTCTGGCTGCTGCTGCACGATCTTTACCCTTTCGTGCACGTCCACCTAAAAATTCATGGAACCCATGGGGTGAGACAACTTGTCCCTGTGAGAGATATAACTCTCTGCCAACAATATTATTATCATAGTTAAACTTTTATGAATGAGAGAAGAAGAAATCTACTAAATTAAATAAATACAACTACTGATTGTATAGAGAGTAGAGCAGTCTTATCATCTTATTAGTTCAAATATCCACAATTGAGAAATAGATCAATTAATCACTTTTAAAAGGAATATGAAGAGCATGTATAACTATTATAAACTAAATACTATAACACCAAAGCAAGGCATCAACTAATATTTCTGTATTCAGTCCTTAAACAAATACTCTACATGGATGATTACATCTTAAAACATTCCAACTTATTATGCCCTACGGAGATGGGAATATGCCTTCCATCTCCAACTGACCACTGTGAAGCTAGCATCAGTACCATATCAGTCTACGGAAGAGACAGAATCCACAACCTCTCCTTTCTCGGTTAGTACGAGAGGGGTAGTGACATTATGAGTCATTCTGTATTTTAGCTAGACTGGCATATAGAGGCTCTTCTCTATAGAGATACAACACATAGCATGTTCTCTGTCTACGGTATGGCCTATAGTCAATCCTAATTGTATATATTGATTCATGATATGTAGCCATACTCTTTTGGGGGTATGGATTTACCGCCAATCTTGATGCTGCAATAGAGCTACGGCCTACAACCACACTCTTTTTAGGAAAATGGCTCAAGGCCAAATCTTGGAGTTTGAAGGAAGCATGGTAATACTCATCTTGCACCCTCGCATATTCAAAAATATGCGCTCCGAGTAAAACTCATTTCATCATTCACTAGATCATGACACTGAATTATTCTATGGTCAGGGTAACTACATTTTTAGTTCACTTGATTGATTATGTGCATTACAACATCTTTTAGCATCAATCAAGTTACAAGCACGAATTATAGATAAACACTATATAGAAAGGTGTAACACATTTTCAAGAGATCTTATATTAATTGGTACATATCTTGTTACACTTATCCTGGGATCTCAATCCCCTAAATACTTTATTGGGAATATCATCCCTTCACCATTATCATGATCATGATCATATGCTTGGGTATAAAACCCTTAGTTCATTATTGATTAGTATCACCTCTCATTAGGAAATAACCAACTCTAGGTCATCAGACCCATATATAAGTCATAATTGTTGTACAAGTATATCACATGGCTCACAAGGCCTTATATAATCTATATAATATTAAATCATCATAGCTCATACATGGATATGTTCATCATCTCATAACACCTGCATGGTTAGGATTTAATAGAAAATGCAACGTCAAGCAAGGTATCGACCATCCCTTCAACTTAGGGTATTGACCACTCAACATCATCTAAGGTATCGGCCACCCCTTCAACTTAGCGTATCGACCACTCAACATCATTTAGGGTGTCGACCTTGCTATCCCTTTGAGTATTAACCACTCAATATACTAAGATATCAGCTACAACATTAGCTAGTGTATCGACCACATAGCACATTATGGGATATCGGCCTCTAGGGTTTGAGTTGTAATGGATGAACCATTGTCAATACTTTAGTTCTCTCACCTATTGACCTTACCATTATTTGGTGTATCGGACAAAGTTTCAAAGAGTATATTTCCCCCATCTTCACATGGTGTATCGGGCTAGATGGTGTCAGACTGTGAGTGTATCAGATTGTTAGAGTTGACCATGTCAGCCTCTATACTCAACCAAAGTATCACCATTTGATATTCTATCTTTAATAGAAATCTCTTGTTCATGACAAGATAATGCCTTTGAGGCATATTGCTTTTAGAACAACTAACATATCAGCCTAACAACAACATATTGCCTTAAAGCATCTCAAATTATATCAGACATCCATGTTATGGAGCAAACATAGGTGTTAACTTGGATATCTTATAGATATTGGCCTACCATATTCTGAGCATTAGGTGAAAGGTTAAACACTTAAAAGAACAGTAGTCCTACTCAAGAAATCAACCCAAAAGGATAGAAATTCATATATATCAGTTTCCATACTTATACCCTTGTATCGGGTTAGGGTTTCCCACAAACCAATATCGGTTTGTGCATATCGGTTTCATCATCTTCAAGCTCAAACTCTTCATCCATAACTACTCTAATTCATGGACAACAGACCTATATACTCATTAGAACTCATAAAACCATCATTCAAACAACAAAAAATGAAGTAGAAAAGGAATCACCAAGTATTGCATGATAGGAGGTGAATAATAATAAAATTGGGTTCAAGTTATATAACCTGCCTCAAGATCAACTCAAAAGCTTTAAAACTCCACGTTCGAAGGTTGAAGATAACATATCAAAAGTCCAAGACTTGATCACAATAGTTCTCTATGAAAGAAGATGGCATACTTAGGAATTTTGTGAAGAAAGAAGAGAAGGAAGAAATCATTATCCAAGAAGCATAATCTTTCCAAGGTTGAAGACAATCATGGATTCACCTTAGGCAAGATGCTCGACCTTCTCTTTGTTCCTTAAGCTCCTAAGATCGTCCTCCAAGCAAGAGATGGTAAGGGAATTGAAAGGTTTACTAGGAAGTGAAAATAGAGGTATATATAGTTGAGGTTCATGAAAGAGAGTGTGTATAAGGTGCCATCACTATGTGCACTTAAGTGACACGTGTCCATGCATGGTAACTTTATGCAACCATAATTACCTTGCCATGAAAAACTCTTGAGGATAATCCATAGATAAGATATTAGTCATTTGGGTTCTTTCTTGACAAGATATTATCACCCAATCTTACTTTATGTGCAAACCGATACCACTTTAGCAAGGAACTTGCAAATCGATAGGATTCACTTACTTGAGGTGCTTAGCTCGTCATGAACACCTTCAAAGGTTAACAAACCAATATGGGATCTCATCTATGTCTTCTAAGTCGATAGGCACTCCCATATACACTTCAAAACTCAATACAACTTCATCTAGGGTTCAAGGTACTCAACATTTCTTTGGTTCTTTCACCACAAAGAGTGTTATCATTCAATCAAGACTCAAACAAGGTGCCCACTTCTTTCTCTTTCCTTTGTTTGATACTAAGAGAGAGAAGAGATATTCTAGAGATGATAATTTGTACATAAACCCCTCAATTGGGTGCCCACTTCATATAAGGCACAAACAATTTACAAATAAGTTCAAAATTGAGAAATAAACTCTTCTCAAGTCTTCATTACTTTTCAAAAGATTAAGACAAGTTTCTAAGCAACTTACTTAACCAAAGATTCTAGGGTTATCCCAAAACCCAGGTCAGGGGTGTTGCAAGTTATAAATCCCTAATAAGGATTTCGTCCCCAAAATCTCAAGAGAAAAGAGAAGGGTACTTCCTCCTCATCTCTTCCTCCAGCTCCCATGTGGCTTCTTCAATGCCACGATGATGCCAAAGAACTTTTACAAGCACTATATCTTTTTTTTTCAACTTCTTGATTCTTTTGTCAAGAATCAATACTGGACCTTCGACATAGGATATATCCTCATCTAATTCTACCTCTATAGGTTGTAATGCAAGCTCTGTATTAGGGTAACATTTTCTCAACATAGATACATGAAACACTGGATGTAGTCTATGCAACTCAGGTGGAAGTTCCAACTTATAGGCTACCTTTCCAACACGTGCTATCACCGGTAAGGTCACATGAATCTAGGAGCCAACTTACCCTTCTTACCAAATCTAAGAACACCTTTCCAAGGAGAGACCTTGATATACACTTTGTCTCCAACTTGGAATTATAAAGGTCTACGACGGTTATCAACATATGATTGTTGTATGTCCTGTGCAACCTTTAAATGTTGTTGTATTACTTTAATATTTTCTTTTGTCTGTTGCACAAGTTCAGGACCAAGAAGTTGGTATTCACCTATTTCATACCAACATAATGGAGATCTACAACATCTACCATATAATGCTTCATATGGTGCCATATCAATGTTGTGCTGATAACTGTTATTATAAGCAAACTCTATCAAGCTCAAATGTATATCCCAACTAACTACAAACTAAAGAACGCATGCCCTAAGAAAGTCCTCCAAAGTCTATATAGTCCTTTCAAATTGTCCATCTGTATGAGGGTGAAAAGCAGTACTAAACTTCAATTGCATACCCAAAGTTATTTGTAATCACTCCAAAAAGTGACTTGTAAATTGAAGACCCCTGTCTGACACAATTATTGTTGGGACTCCGTGCAAGCGCACTATGTCATCTACATAAACCTGTGCAAGTTTCTCATAAGTGTATGTTGTCTTAACAAGAAGAAAATGTGCTGACTTCGTCAATCTATCAACAATCACCCACATGGAATCGTAACCCTTGGCTATTCTAGGCAAACCAACTACAAAATCCATTGTCACATGATCCCACTTCTACTATGGTATAGGTAATGGTTGTCAGTTCCTGCTAGCTTCTGGTACTCAGCCTTAACTTGCTGGCACACTAGACACCACATAACAAACTCAACTACATCCTTCTTCAAACCAAGCCACCAATGCATATCTTTTAGATTGCGATACGTCTTGGTACTTCCTAGATGCATAGAATACATAGATGAGTGAGCTTATTCCATAACTATCTTCCTTAAGTTATTAACATCAGGTACCACAATTCTACCATGGTAACAAATTATTTCATCTTCTGGAAAGCAATCCCACTTCTTACTGCCATATTGTGATCTGATCTACTGAACCACAATACCAGCATGTTGTGCTTCTTTAATCTGTTATCTTCATGTAGGTTTAACTTGCATCTATACCAACAATCCAGCTAGCAAAGATACTTCAAGATGTACACTCATCTGTCTTAAGGAAACTAGCATGTCCCTCTTAGAACATACCAAAGAGTTCAACTGTGCTTTATCTGTGAATGAAGATGATGACTTTTTTCTTAGCACATTTGCCACAACATTAGCCTTTCTTGGATGCTAATCAATTGTACAATCATAATCTTTGATTAGTTCCATCCACTGATGCTGTCTCATGTTTATTTCTTTCTACAAAAAGATATACTTCAAATTCTTATGGTCTGTGAAAATCTGATACCTCTCCCCATACATGTAATGTCTCTGAATTTTCAAGGCATGAATCACTACAACCACTACTACAGAATACACCTTTGGCGCCGGTTGTTTAACCCCCTTTGGTGACGGTTTTAAAGCGACGCCTATGTGGGCGCCGCTAAAGGTCAAACTCTTAGGCGTCGGTTTTCTAACCAACACCTATATGATCTATATGCGTCGATTATATATAGTTGGTCGACGTCTATAGGGTTCACGCCACAAAGAAGGGCACCACCTAGGACACTTTCTGCGTCGGTTAACAACTAAACAAACGACGCCATACTCCCAGATGACACGGTCGTGCTTCGCTGCACGGCCGTGTTTAGTACTATAGGCGTCGGTTTTATACGAATAAGTGACGCCTTTTCCACCATGGCCATGCTTTCCTGCACGGTCGGGTCGTTTGTCATATTAGGCATCGATTTTTATCTAATAACTGACGCTGTAGGCCTTTGATGATGGTGTTTTATAAATAACCGACACCTATACTTAATTTTTTTTTCTTATCAGTTTGCAGGCCTGCTATGGCTGGTCAGCAGGATGAGAACATGCAGTTCAGTTTTTTGAACTGCAGGTTTACGACATCCATTGATATCAGCCTACAAACAGGCCACAAACCTACAAAATCAACAAATATTTTTTCACACAAGTATATACATTCAGACATCAATTCAATTCTCACATTCACACATGTAGAAACATTCAAATACACATAGAAACATTCAGACATGTATAAACATTCAGAAATATTCATTTACAAAATATCATTCAACATCATTATCAACATCCCAATTATATCTTACAATCGCCACTGCTTGTATGGCTTTTTCTCATTCTTCTCTTACTTCATTTAATGCTTCCATCGTATATGGAGCATGTACATTTTTTAAGTATTTACCTATAGTGTGGTTAGTTTTAAAAACCTACAAAGAGAATGATGTATATATATAAGTAATAATATAAAAATAAGATTGATATATTTCATACTAACTAATGAGACTATATATAATACTTCATGTATGGTATTAATATCCAATGCGGCATGTCGGATAATCATCTGCATAAATCGCATCACATAGTATGCACATGCCCAACCGTTGTCTTGTGTAGCGCACTATAAATTGAAACATACAAAATATTAAAAAAATACAACTAAGCATAGTTCACATAAATAATATATACATTGGAGTCGGGAACTTACTTTTACGTTCTCCCAAATTATTGGCTGGTTCTTTCTCCTTGGGACATTTCCTCCAGCATTTTTGAATGCATCTAAACCCCTACATGTTAATGTAATACAATAAATTGCATAATTAAATAGTAATGTAATAACAGATGTTAACGGATATAAAAATGAAATATTTCTCACCAGAATAATGTCATTCTCAATATGTGTCCAATTTTAGTGTTCAATGTACTTCCCACAGGATCTAGATAATAAACAGTGAATGTCCCGGGGACAATAACTAGTAACTCCTAATGTCTACCGCTAGAGGTAAACAAGTTAAAAATTAATAACTCAAAATGCACACAATAAAAATGGAATTTTCTTAAGTCCAAATTATAAATAAAGTAAACTTACTTGACATTGAATGGAGCTATTATTATCGTCTTCTTTTGCTGACCGAAAATTGTAAAACCATCTATACAGTATTGTTGAACACTATCAGGGTCTTTAGCTACCATACTAATCAATGATGGAATCAAAAAACCCACATGATCAAATGCAAATTGTTTGCATTGATCTTCGACTAAGTAGCTGCAAAACATGTATTACGTATGCATTAATATATAAGAAACCAGATCACCGGATCTTACACAAGGTATATGGATGTATAAACAAGATCTCACCTTATCCATGTCTATATCATTGATGTATTCAACCAATCATACATAAACAACTCAATAATATCTTGTATAAATAAAGAGTTATCATATGATTGACCTGCATAATCTGCTTCTGAAGAAACAATTATACGGCAATGTATATTATGTGCCCGTAGCCAACATGCCATTCCCCTACAAGCAGGACCTAACGTGTATTTTAGGTCAGTTGGAACCCAACTTGGTAATGCAGGAAGTGGAGGTGGAGGCCTAGGTGCTCCGGGTGTCTTCTTTTTAACCTGTATATATAATTGCAGATCAGTTGACCTCATATATACACATTAACAATCTAAAGTAATGTAAATTTATCTTACAATTTTAGTAGTGTATACGACATCTGCTTTGGGCCACAATATCACCCTGCCTTCTGCCTCACCAAGTGTATCAATATCTAGGTGGGCATATGGCAATGCAACTTCCCTCCAATCGGGTAATACACATATCGGGCTCAAACGAATGTAGCCCTGCGGCATTGGAGTCCCATGAAACGTTGCCCCAGGAAGGGACTGGTAAGCCTGTGCCTCTGCAACAACATCGTCTTGCATTCTTAAGCGGCATGGCTTCAATGCCTACAAATTTACGTAAAGAATGTTATACATATATACATATCATCTTGAAAAGACTAGCTACAATGTCATAAACAATACTTACAGCAGACGTGTTAGGCGATGGGTCTCCAGGATTACTCACAGTCTGTGTATCTAGAGAAGAGTGGGTCGCCATAGGCTGATTGGAAGCCTGAGATGCCTGCCACCGCACTATTTCTTCCTTGACCTTCTCAGCAACCATATCATTGACCTTCTTAGCAACTGTATCCTCGACTCTCTTATTCTCCTATACATGGATAAAAGAAACATTAGCTTCTTATTATTGAATTCCCTTTTGCAGTAACATTCTAAAAAAATAATATGTTACCTCTTCTTGTGAAAGTCCTACTCTGGGTTTGCTTTGGGATGGCCCAAAGAATGCTTTGATGCCCACACCAGTGCCTGCACCCCTAACACGTCTAGGATGCTCTGGGTTACCTAGAGCAACTGTCAATTCATCCCTTGTGCCCTAAGGGATGAACGTGCCTTGTTTCCTCTGCTCGTGCAGCTCCCGCTAATCACCATCAACAGAAATTGGTAAGTTAACACCACAAATAATCAATATTCAAACGATTGCTCTAAGAGTTGTATTTTACCATTTTTGCAGCCGCCTCAGCAGTTACGGGCTTCTTTATTTCACCCTTCTTGTTTTTCCTCCCAGCTATCCAGATATGATGGCGAGGCATGGGTGTGGTAGACTCCCGAGTAGCAGCAGACTCCTGAGTAGCCGCAGACTCTGCCTGTAGTCTTTGGTGAACGCTTGCATAGCCCTTTGGACCCATAGTGTGGTCATGGACATTTAGTGCACGCCTTGCTTTTTGCGCGTCACTGAGGGCCTAGTTAGTATGCACATTAATGATTTGGTTAGTAGTACTAAATGTTAATCTTGAATAGGTGAATAAAACATATATTAATTAAATTGGGAGTGACGCCTAATACCTTGAATTCTTCAGATTTTCTTGAAGCAACAAAATTGTCCCAATCTTCTTTGTCCAAGAAGTTCCACTATTCAAGGGCCGACTTCTTCTTCTTGTCACCATCTTTTATGTATTCTCTATTGAGATTTGTCCTATAGTTCCTAAGCATCTTTCCAGCATGTTGCATCACACTTTTACGATGCAGCTTCTCATCCAATGCAAACACATTTTGTAAAATAGAATTCTTATTAACTAGTATCCAAAAATAGAATTGCAAATAATATAATTTGTAATCTACAAAATAGAATTGCAAATAATAATATCTCACGCATAAATCCTTCCATATCAAGTCTTTCTTCCCCTGAGGAACTTTATGCCAATTATCATACTTAACACCACAATGGCTTCGAGTGACACACCCAAGATAGTTTACAAAATTATTGCGGTTCACTCCAATTGCATTTCATCCATTATCAAACTCCACAACCAATTTGGATCCACTACCATTTAGCGCTATTAACTTCTTCAACAGAGTGATGCCCATTTTTTTGTTAAGTGTTTGGTGCTGCGCATCAAGTTGCTCCAGTGATTCAGTGGGTACATGTGCATCATCAACCTAAAATTTGACAAAAATAAACCCACTGAATTAGCGCAATATAGAAATATGGGATATATGACATAACTAGAAGATTATGAATTTTATAGAAATACAGGATATGTTTTTAGAACTTACATTGGTATCCTCGCCATGCTTATCATGGACATCATGCTCATCATGGACTTCATGCTCATCATGGACATCATGCTCATCATGGTCAGCCATCTGAAAATGTCATTAAAAAGGCAAACATTTAGCATTTGTATTAACTAGAAAAAGGAAAACATTTAGCATTTGTATTAATTAGAAAAAGGCAAACATTTAGCATTTATATTAACTAGAAAAAGGCAAACATTTCGCATTTGTATTAACTAGAAGATAATGAAAAATCATATCTGAAAATGATATTGATATTAAAAAAGCAAATATTTAGCTTCAATAAAAAATATAAACATACATTCCTCTAAAATTGTGATCTTTTATGAATTAACAATCCTTCATTGTGATCTCCGCGCACATAAAAGTCATCATTAGCCAACAAACACATGTGATGTCATTCTTATATATAATAAATTTGTACCACCTATCCCATCCTTGAACACCTAATCTCACTAGTAAGTGTATAATGTGTATTGGGTTTTCAAGAAAATTTCGGCAGCATTTCCCCGTTGTTCTCTAAGTACATATGTACTTAGAGAACAAACGGGGAAATGCTGCCGAAATTTTCTCGAAAACCCAATACACATTATACACTTACATCCTAAGTGAGATTAGGTGTTCAAGAATAGTCCCAAACCGGTGACTATCCAAGATTTACTCCTAATGAGTAAATCTTGGACTAGTTTCTAGGCCAACAAACACAATAATAGATATGTAAATCATATCATTAAGAGAATGGTTTCATGTTAGGTCATCATAGGTCATAATAATCTACTAGAATGAGCAAAAAATGTCTCATGGTGTTAAAATAGCATAAGATTGTTCATTCTAATTTATACTCCATACAAATAGTATATAATTTAGTGATTGTTCATTCTAATTTATACCAATGTACAAGTAATATAAAGAACAATGATTGTTCACTTTCTAGGCCAACAAACACATGTGATGTCATTCTGATATATAATAAATGTGTACCACCTATCCCATCCTTGAACACCTAATCTCACTAGTAAGTGTATAATGTGTATTGGGTTTTCAAGAAAATTTCGGCAACATTTCCCCACTGTTCTCTAAGTACATATGTACTTAATGACCAAACAGGGAAATGCTGCCAAAATTTTCTCGAAAATCCAATACACATTATACACTTACATCCTAAGTGAGATTAGGTGTTCAAGAACAGTCCCAAACTGGGGACTATCCAAGATTTACTCCTAATGAGTAAATCTTGGACGGGTTTCTAGGCCAACAAACACAATAATAGATATGTAAATCATATCATTAAGAGCATGGTTTCATGTTAGGTCAATTCATAGGATTTATAGATTCAAATTTAACAAGTGTACAAGTTGCATCATTTTAATACTCTAAAGGTGACTAGGTCATAGCACATAAAAGATGGCATTACAAGGAAAGTAAGCAAACTAGATCAATTCACACTCATCTCAAGGGAACATTAGTTACTGAAGGGACTAGGAAAGAGTGATTTTAATCACTAGGATCATACAAGTAGCAATGTTGATTAAATAAATTCCTCTGTTTGGCGAAGACAGAGGGTAGGCGAGTAGGTAGGCAAGCAGGCAGGTGAGCAGGCGATGAGCAGGGAGACGGCGGGCAGCAGTAGATGATCAATTAATTCCTAAAACAATACATAAATAAATACAAATTAGTACATAAATAAATAAAAATCAGTAAATAACTTAATTAAAAAGAATACACAACATCATTGTGCCTTGGCGCAGCCCAAGCATCGCCCAGGCATCCCAGAGGCCTAACTAGGCTGGGTGCCTGGGTTTGGGACCCTAGGTGAATGCCTGGCCGCCTAGGTGCACCTGGGTGCCACCTGGGTAGGTCGGCAGGTACCTGGGCAAGCGAGCAGGACGAGGTCGAGGTGAGGTGAGGTCGACAGGTCGGCGGTGAGGTGAGGTCGAGCAAAGGACCGCCGACGCAGGGCAGGTGCGGCGAGCTCCAGGACCGCCGATGCAGGGCAGGCAGGTAGCCACAGGGCACAGCGACTAGGACTGGAGACGGCGGCGCAGAAGGAGCAGGGAGCGGCGGCGGAGTGGCGACGACGCACAAGCAACAGCAGCGGTGGGTGGGGGTTGTAGTCGGCGGCGGGGGAGAAATTCTCGCAATGAAACAGAAGAAAGGGGAAGAGTCGGGTGATCGCGGGGGTATTAAGTTCATAAAAGGCGTCGGTTGTCAACAAAATTGACACCTAAAATCTTTAGCGTCGGTTTCTCATAAAAACCGACATCCAATTGAACAATATTTTGCCCTAAAATTATTGGCGGGAACCATTATTAGCGTCGATTATCAAAGGATAACCGACACTGTATGTGACACTTTTTGCGCAAATTCTCATCATACATAGGCGTTGGTTTGTGTCTAAAACACCGACGCTGTATGTGACACTTTTTCTTTTCGCTCAAAATTTGGATTTCGCGGACAATTTTAGGTGTCGGTTTGGTTTACCTAGCCGACGCTGAATACAAAGTGGTACCCGTGTCTGGCTGGTCTTCAAATATAGATGTCAGATTTACTAAATAGCCGATGTGGAATGTTATAGGCGGCGATTTGTGTAAATAACCGACGCCCAGAAAAGCGACATTGAATGTTGTTTCTGTAGTAGTGAACTAATTCCAAATCGTGTGTAGAATTATTCTCCTCATGTTTCTTAAGCTGTCGGGAGGAAAAAGAAATCACTCATTTATCTTGCATCAAAACACATCCCAAACCATTCTTTGAAGCATCACAAAAGACAATGTATCCTTTCCCTTACTCAGGTAATACTAATACTGGTGCATTGGTCAACTTTTTCTTCAACAACTGGAAAGAGCGTTGACACTTGTCATTCCAAACAAAAGGAACATCCTACCTAGTTAGTCTAGTTAGGGTTAATTGTTACACCCCGATCTTACAATTACCACTAATCATGAGATTAGGGCATAAATTGAGGATTTAAAATAATACAAAGATCACCCTTAATTTTTTCTTCTTTTTCAAACTCTTTGTTTTCTCACATTGAACCACATAAACTAACTTTACAAGGGAATCTAAACATTGATTTCTCTAATCAATATTTCAACAGTAAAAATGCATGTATGAACATTCATTATGTTTCTCATACTTTTAAGCACATAAGACTTGTTGATTCACATATATTTCTAAAAGAGGAATCATTTTATACATCATCATTTATAACACTCTCTTATTTCTTTACAAGGACCTAGAGTGATAAGGACTGACTGAACTTAACTACACTCAGACTTAACTCTTGTGGCACATCTACTCTAATGCAATGATGTCTTCAATGCCCACAGTTTCCCTAAAAATTTTGAGTAGAGGGGTGAGCCTACTCGCTCAATGAATGACTACTTCAAAGAAATAGTCTAAAGAACTGATATAATTTCAAATATACTTTTGAGCAATTGATATCAATTATGATAGCAGTTAGCTTAAAAAAGACTAATCATTCCCAAACATAAATATTCCAAGATACTCTAGATATCTACAAGAGTGTATCAATATATGAACATGTTTGTTTGATCATAAAGAGAACTAATAATGCAGAAACATACAAAGAATATTGAATAAATACACACACTTGTTTAATCTCTCATTCATCTTATTATCATATTTCAACTTGTACCCTGATCATATGCAGTGTACTCTACATATGAAGACTTGTAGTGAACTATGATCTCATCGTACAAGACTTAGCTTAAAACCTGGGATGCAAAGCTTAGAATTGAATCCGGGTCTGCTTTACTAGAACCATCACATTTGACTAAGGTGGCTAAACAACTGGCCTTTAACTGGGCCTCTCCTTCTAAGCTGAGTACACATGCGGAGGGTCTGAGACGCTCTGTGGGCCTCATCTTGGTACACTCTGTGGGTACCTCTAGGTTACCACTAGGATCTTCAGTTCATGTTGGGTATCCTATCTTCTCTTAGGAGACATCCTCAAGGGCTTTGTCTCCTCGCACACTCTGTGGGTGCGATCCGATCCCCGTATACTGGTCGCTGTTAGGGTGGATCATTTCCTCCCTACAATGCAGACATTCGTAGGGAATCTACAGTGTTCAGGGAACCTATGTCTATTATTTTATTATTCTTGGAAAACTCTTTCTACATTGTACCTTTCTCTTACTTATACTTGGCTATGATATCTCTATGGTACTGCATCTATTTAATTGAAGTTTATAGTACAACATGTACATCATTCTAAACTTGGCAGAGCAAAATATTTAAAATATTGTGATATTCTGAGTAATCATCATACTATACATACAGGCAGACAGAAATACTTAAATAAATAGAATACATGTCCACTTGGAACTTATATACTGGATTCATGTAATTAAACTTCTTAATATACTGATAAGAGTTAATTACTTGACATATGAATAATCGTCATTAGAACCTATAAACTATTTGTTGCATAGACCATCTGATAACATTGGAAGAACTCCGTCTGCACACTTATGAGAATACAAAAATCTACAAAGAGTGCACCAAGATTTGGCATGACTCTCATATAAGGAAAAAGGATATTTCAGAAGGAGACAAGGTTCTTCTATTCAATTCTACTCTTCGTCTCTTCCCAGGAAAACTTTTTTCTCATTGGTCTAGACTATTCACAATGGTTACCATCTATACCTCAAGAATGATGGACATTCATAGTGAGAAATCAGAACATTTTCAATCAATGGTCACTGACTAAAGAGGTACTACAAAGATGAAGCCATCACCCGAAGGGCCGACTTGGAGTTGTCAGACACCCCAAAAGTGGAATGAGATGTTCAAGATGTCAAGCTACATGACTATAAATAAAGCGCTACTTGGGAGGCAAGCCAAGCATTTATCTTTTCTGTCATTTATATTAGTTATTAATGATTTTTTTTTTCTCATACACAATTTTTTAGGGATTGTCAGATCTAAATCAAGGTGAAAATAATTTTCTTTCCTTTTAAACTGATGATTGGAAGATAGTCATTTTACCATGATGTGACGTCCCTAGATTTTCTAAAACTTAATCTGATGTGATGTGTCCAAATTGGAACCCCACCTCAGTGAGAATCCCAATTTAAACACCCCACACTAGGCTAAGAAGAAGAAAATTAGAGGAAGTCAGAAGGAACAAAAATAGCACATGCACATGAACAATAATAAAACCATAAAACACATGTTCACCATTCAATATATAATTACATAATGAATTGTTACAACATTTGATATTATATTGAACTGAAAACTTCTACATAACATGTACTACAACTAAAACAATAGGATCTTAAGACAATAGGTCCACCTATACATTATCTCGCTATACAACTCTCAACTATCCTGGTCTTCAAAAGCATAACCACAACCTAAATAAAAGATTACATGTGGTACACATCAGAAAAATATTCAAGAATATTGTACTAAGTATGACTTCATGTCTTTTTATATACCTCTCATTACTAAGCTTGGCAATAAGATAAAATTAATACTTAGAATTTATAAAGAAATATAAGAAAAAGTATATACTTGCACAAAGATGTTCATTAACAAAAGAGAACACATATTTTAAGCTCATTTTCCATTATATCATCCATGCCTTGACTGCCAAAGGTTTAATGCACTGAAAGGCTTATGATCGAATACCAAAGAGTTGGATCGTTTCATAATATGATCAGACTACCAAAGAGTTGGATCACTTTCAAGTACTTGACTACCAAAGAGTTGAAGTACTTTATTTTCCAGCACTTGACTACCAAAGAGTTGAAGTGCTTAGATATAATGAAACATATATATTATGTTTCATGTGTTCATAGTAATAAGTATGGAAAATAAAAGCAACACAGCATACAACAACAATCATCTCATCTAATATCATATGCCAAGTATTTACTATGCATATAACACAAGCATATTGTATAATAAGCCAAGTAAGAGGTAACGGTGCACCTTGATCACAGATATCCTAATCATCACATATCACATTCCTGATGCCATATATATCTTCTTATTCAAACCCTTATCAAGATAAGATCAGGTATTATCACCAGATTCTCATCATCTTACATCTCAACTTAACCCTAATGTGTCCATTTTAGGGTTTATCTTGGTTCATGAGAATATTCTCATAATTACTTGTATTCTCATCTTAGAGTTATCTTTCTGATATCATATTTCATATCATAGTTCATTTACTGATAATTGTGTTTCACATTATTATGTGAACAGATTAACCTTGGGTTACATGCAATAACCTAAATTAGGGTTTCAAACCATGTATTAAGGGTCAACTTCATGTAACATGGATTATATGTCAAAGTTCCACATTTGCTTCCATTTACTGATATGAGGCTGTGCTATGAATTTCATCATTTATTTATCATTAATGTATTTACTACATTTTGTTTAGGGTTATTAGCCCTAGATAGCCATATTGAGAAAATTTCAAGATTTCACACATTAACATCATAATCACTAAACTTAAATAGATTACAAATATAAATATGGATTTACTGACATATTATCATAATTTTAGGCCATGGTTTGATGTTTATTATCCATGAAATAAGCATTTCACAACTAACATGATATCATTATTATTTAAGCATAAACAGACTAATATGATGGTTCCATGTTATTCTATGCATTTTTTTGAGAATTTTGGTACCTTGTTTGTATTTTTCTGACATCGGATGTATATACAATGATTTATTGAAATTTTTTACATTATTGGTAACACAAAACATTTTCTCACCTAGAGGCCAATTGGAATTTGACACATGTCCACTATAGGGGTGCACTTCTTTGCCTTGGTTCGCTTGAGTCAGGTGGTTTGTGATCTGGCCAGTCAACATCATTTCTTTCTTTCTCTGCCTCCTTCGTTTGCCTCTTCTGAGTCTTGCTGTATTGGGAGCCGCCGTCATAGGGCTTCGTTCCGGTGAGTGATCGATAGAGACATGGTGCTTCTCACTAGCTTCTAAGGCTACCATTAGCTTCACCGAGATCTTTCATATGCCCATGAATTCTCGTCTCCTAGTCTTTGGTCATTGAGCTCATGTTTCGACTATCCATAAAACAAGTGTCTTGACCACCCTAGGGTTAGGGTTTCTCCACTAGGGCGTCACCGCCTGGACTTGACTGTGGTAGTACAAAGAGGAAAACAACCTCTTCTCATCTTCACTCCAGAAAGAAGCTTCAAAAAGCTTCGTAACACCTTATCAATCTCTATGAGACCCTCCAATATCAACGAGAAGGCCTATCCTAGGATCCCTGGACTCTTGCTTGACGTTGTGATGGAGTAGCATCAGGAAAAAGGGGCGTTTCACTATGACCATCCTCACATCCTTCTGTTGGACTTGCAATCTACACCATACCCCACTATATGTAACTATATCTTCCAATTGTAGGTAGGGAAACCTGAAGGAAGCTAACCCAGAGCCTAGCTTTTCTCCAGTAGGATTGTTTTTGTCAGTAGACACCTACACCATGATGAGACAGGAGAACAACCCTACGTGACTCAATTGATCTAGACCTTCCTTTCCGCCTGCTCATGTCCCTCTAGTATCCTCTTTTCTCTATTTCACCCTTTGTATCATTAACCTCAAACTTGTAAAAAATTGTTGTGAAGAGGTACAAGGAGCTATGGGTTTGAGTCTTGCTCTTCTTTCACTCTCACGCCTTGAGTATTGGTTCATTTGAAATCTTGTATCACCCCAAAGCCAACTGCTGGGTTAAAACCACCTATGATACAATGTCAGGCAAGATTAACATTGTAGGAGCTCATGTACCTGACTTTGCATTAACCGCTGTGTTTAAGATGACTTTGTCCCCGTTCAATCAAACAGATCTAAGGGCTGTGAAAAGCCTTGCATAGAGCCAATCCATGGAACTACTTTTGTGCAAGACCACCCAGCACGGGAATCTCAGGCTCACAATAGGCCATGCAACCCGTCACTTAGAAAGGGGTGTGTGACACAACCAACCTTGGATAGGAACATTAAACTTTGGTCCATCAAACACCAAATACAACACATCATTTCATAAAATTCAAACCTAAATAACTTCTTTTAGGATACTCCTATTACCACCAAATTTTAACCATAACTTTACTACCTCTCAAGAAACATTCTACTCAAATTTGGTGACAAACTCAGCTATTTGACTTGTCAACTAAATTCCTCAAAGGGCATTTGATATAGGGATCTTAATCATGATATAAATATAATTTGACATCCAACTATATGAAAACACTTAGAACTCTTGATATAACACAGACACATGTATTCGGTTATCTCATTAGGTATCCAAAGATCCAAAAGTTCACTCTTTCACACCTGACATGTCGACCTAAATTCTGATCTGACATATCAAATTTTACATAGAAGGGTTCTGAAGTACCTTGTCGATCGTCACGGTTGACAATGTTTTCAACCCATCTAGCTTGACTGATGTCAACCAACTAGTTCTAGCCTTCCCTTTTGGATCAAATGTCGACCTTCAGGTAATGCCAATCGACAAGCTTTCTTTTGATGTCCCAATCGACAATATTTTATTTCCATCTATGGATTTCACAATCGACAGGTTTCAAGGAGACAATTGACAAGCCAATATGGATACAATGTCAACCATCCTAGTCGACACCCTTGTAGACTGAAAACCTGTTGCCGTATCCATATCTACCATCTGAATCACCGAATTAAGTTTTCACCAACCCAAACTGCAACTATAAATACCAGGCCCATTGTTAAGAATTTCTTACCATCTTCTAATCCTAGTGAAGCCCTACCTCTCCATTTACTCAACTGTCGACGTCCCAATCGACAAACCTTCTATTGATGTCACAGTCAACATCCTTACTTTCAGGTTCCAGTCGACTGTGATCTTACCTGATCAGCAGGTACATGCTCATGCCGGTTGACATCCTTGTCGACCCTTGCAACAACGATTTTCGATCAACGACCTTATTGACAATTTTTTACGACATGACTGCCAATGTATTTTGTATTCCAATGATTAATTCACCTCATGTAAATCATATGGTTGATAAATATATCAACTTAATTTTAACTATGATCTATCGACAACCAAATTTGACTGTATTGCCTTTTACATGTTGATACCACCTTCTTTAGTGCAATTTTGTTAACACTTGCATTGATAATAATAATCGACAAATGGGGGTCTGGGTTAAGTGGCTGAGGTGCCGCTATGGTGTTGTTCCCCTACCCTGTGCTTCCTCTTCTAAAATATGGGAGTCTTTATGCTCCTCTTGGCGACAGGTGGGGCACCTGTACTCTGTGGATGCTAATGGTTTCTACAAGCTCATTGGACAGATGAAACTGTGGATCCACATAGATACAGGGACCCATGTATCCTGGGCTAAGATTTTGTGGGGCAAAAGCTTTGTACCCAAATGGAGTACAACCTGCTATAAAGCGATCCTGGGGAAACTACTCACGAAGGATAGACCGAGGAGATGGGGTATCAACACAAACCCATGATGTTTCTACTGCAATGAAGAGGAAAACCACGAACATCTATTCCATGAATGCAGCAAGGCAAAATATGTTTGGTCACTGGTGTAGCTCAAGAATGGGTGGGGGCCTTACAGATCAAACAACCTGCTGGATACTATGGAACAAATCAAAGGAAAATGCTCAAATCTGAATGAACTGGCATTTGGCAGACTCTGCCTTACAAATGTGTGCTTCAACATTTGGAAGGTCATATTCTTGTCTATACACACCATAATGAAGAACCTAGACATCTTTCACTAGGTGTAAAGAGACTTAGGAGCTGCGGTTAGGGCCAAAAAAGGCCTCAAAGGGCTAAGACCCGTATCTAGATTACACTGGGTTTTTTTGTAAAGATAACCTATGTATACTTTTGTTTATGACATGCTCTTGTATAGTATAGCCCTGCTATACCCCCTTTTTTGGCAATATGTTTACCTACTTCCAAAAAAAATAATCGACAGAGTTAAATCATACCTATTTTGTGTTCATTGTTTTTCTTTTACAATGATGGCTTAGCAAGGAAACACCATCCCATCGAAGAAGGGCGAGAAGAGACCTCTCTCTGAGCAACCCACAACAGAGGGATAAACGAGGGGTTACTAAGCCAGAACCAGATGTTCAACGAGGCTTATAGATGGAGCTTTTGTACTTTGGAGCCTTCAGGCCTCAGAACAAAGACCATCTAGAGGCATTCAAGGGGATGAAAAGAGCAATTTTCAAACCCACTCACTTCGTCTCTTCCACCGCTCTTGAACAAATAAGCATCCGGGCAAGAGTGGGGGAAATGTTGTCTAAATCCAATCTAGCTCACCTATGTTTTGGAAAACCTCGATCTAATGTGGAAGAAATAATGGAATTCATATCCTCTATTAAGGATGTCTCATCTAGGCAGCTACAAGTCTGCATTAATAATGGTTATCATGTTCTCACATATCAAATCTTGCACAAAATCTTTTGTAGTTTAGAAGAAGAGGCTGCCAAAGCTTCTTTGGGTTTTCTAGAAAAAGAAGATTCAAGATTCAATGCTTCCAAATATTAGGAGCGATTAACTGGCCAAAAGAAGTATCAATCTGGGCATTTCAAGGAATCAGTGGTACATTCTGGATTCTAGAGAATTATGCACAAGATCATGGCCAATGTACTCTTCACTAAGGTAGAGACATGAAGCATCTATCTCGAGGAACTCTATGTACTATCTCGCATAATGGAAGGACAACATGTCAAAATTGGCCTCCTTCTGATTGATAAATGGTTTCCCATCATCTTGGCTACACAAAAAGAATACTATATGGGTGGTCTTGTTATACTCATATTTCAGGCATATGGGCACCCGCCCTGTGCCGCTTTCAAGTAAATGCCAGGTGACAACTTTATCACCATCAGGCATCTGATGTTTGCTGGTATCTTGGTAAGGCATAACAATTCTAGCCACTATAGGTTCACAAGAACCAAGATTTCCATTCCTTTACCTGGACTAGCAGATTATGACAAAGACAATCTACTATATTTTGAGGCAAAAATTGCAGAGCTCATTCAAAATTTCTGGATGAAAAATTCAACATATCCGGGAAAGTCATATGGTCAGGTCTGACCAAAGCCTATTGTTACAAAGACACCTAAGTGTCCTCTGTCTAAAATATCGAAAGAAAGTAAACAAAGAAGAATAGTCAGGTATGATTTTGAAGAACTATGGTCACCCAAGCATGGCTCAGATTCCCCTCTAATTTCAAAAGAAGAATGCTCTCTAGTTACTCCATCATCTACTACAAGCAAGCAAACATCCACAACCTCAACCCACCACAAAATGCCCTGCTACCATCCCATTTCTAGTTGCCTCTATCAGCGAACCTATCTCTCTGCCACAACAAACGGTGCACAATGTTCCTAATAGTCCACTAAGACATCATCCTCATTTAGATCACCCATCTTCTTCTCATCAAGTACCCAGATCTGAGAATCATTCTTTGCCTTCCTCAGAACCAGATACTTTGGGTGGTGCTTTTTGTTGTGAATTTGATGTTATTCATAGGGTAACTTGCACAATTATGACTACTTTTTCTAAACTTTCAAAGGTCGTAAAGAACATAGAACATCATGTTCAATCCCAAGACACATAGGTTAGTGAGCTAAGAAACATTCTTGTACAAATTATGACCCTTCAGCGTACGCTTGATGAAATATTGAAGGTCCAACATCGCCTCTTGCTCCATATGACCCACCAAGAAAAATGTAGGCAACACCGAGAAGAACAACACACTCTTCAATGACAACACCAAAGAGAGAACCTCCACAGTTCTGTTGAAGCATCATCTTCACCATCTTCTCAGTCTTCCAAAGGAAATTCTTTTGTTTCCGATACTATGAATGAAGATACTCATCACCACTCTCTTGATCTAGTCACTGGGTCATTCTAGGAATCTGTATCCCATGTATCTGAGTCTATATTTGGAACCACCAAACCTTTGTCAATGGACCACATTCCTCATATTCCATAGCCTCTAGTAGATGAATTACCTCTTTTTGATACAACTCCTATCATCAACCCTTCTGAAGATCGACCATCAGCGAATATTCCTCCTCTGACTATGCCATCATCCCAAGATACTTTTGAAAGGGGCATGAAGCATAAACTAGAAGAAGTAATGCTCAATCTGAGCCCAATATGTTCTCTTCTCAATCTACATACATAGGAGGACATATTTGTTGTAGTGTATACCCCTCACATGGATCTCAAAGACGATGCCATTAGTCCTTCCAACAATGAAGACGTTTTTTTTTATGATGACAATGGTGATCTCTCTATTGTTCTATCAGCTCCTCCTCCTCGTCTGTCTGAATCAATCTTTTCAAAACCACTTTTTCCACTTTCACCTCAGCTTCCTATGAAAATGAGTGGACTTGATCTGGATTGTTTGAAGGGAATGTCAGTTCATGACATTTTTGTCTTACAAGACATTCTTGATGACCAACGTAATGGTGCCCATATTGTCTATAAAATGGATCCATCAGCCTATCACGAGAAGATTTCCAATATTTTTTCACAATCCTACCAAAGTTACCAGAAAAATGTTCACCATCCTTGCATCAACTAACCTGGAGGATGTCAGGCCTAGTGATAAGGATTGTCCATATTATAATGCAACTCCCTCCTTAGCTAGCTGCTTAGTCAAGAAGCATCTAAAGGCTCAAGCAGTTTTGACTTTGTAGGAAAAGCTTGAATTAAAGAAAACAACAATCAACTTGTTACCTTTTCATTTTAGAGGATTTTGGCTACTTTGTGTTGCTAATTTAAATAAATGCCAAATTACTTTGTTCAACACATGTGTTGAAATGCTGACAAATTTTGATATGTGATTTAGGGATCACGCTGCTAAAAAGCTTCCTCATATCCCTATCTGAATTCAATGAGTTGTCTGTGAAGCTCAATATTATCAATCTAATTGGGCAAGTTATGTGATTTGCACAACTAACTTTCCAACACAATCCCGAGCACAATGATAGTGCTTTTATCATTCATTGGTTTACATTATCCCTCAATCGAGAAACTCCTATTTCTAGTCTAGAACCAAATGGAGTCACACCTCTTCATGGACTCTACGCTATGGATGTCATCAACGATAGGTGCTTCTTTCAGGACCCTGAATTTCCAAAAAATATAAGGGATCTTTATCCACTTATTCTTTGACCTGAGAAGGAGGCTTTCTGAGATATCTTATAGAAAGAGAAAGAAGAAGAAGGACAAGTTACACCATCACATGTTGTCACCAAATCTCCTTCTACTATTATAGAAACTACAAAAGTTAAAGAAGCTACAAATATACTCAAATTCCAAGATGAGCCTGAGCTGTTTCTAGTATATGGCCCAATTTCCTCTATAGAACCAAGTTTTGAGAACTTTGACCACAGTTCATGTTGCAAACTTTCTCTCTCTCTCAATTGATGATGTTGATGCAGTGCTTCAAACATAGTGGAAATCACGTAGTCTTCAGTCGAGATGACCTTCTGGTTATGAAAGATGACCTCCTGGAGACTCTTGAACTATGAGGATATTGATCTCATAGCCTCATGGTGGCTTATGAATCTCTTATATGCTAGGATGTTAATGATGTATATATGGTTGGCCCTAATCTATTCACCGATCTTTGCCAAGACTCTGATTCGAGTGAAAAAGATCTTCTTCGTCAGGCTACACGAGTCTATTCCCCACTATATTTTTATACCTATTCTTCATGATGCACATTAGGCCTTGCTTGTTGTCTCTACTCATGAAAGGGAGGTCGTGCTTTACAATAGTTGTGATTCTTCTTTTGACCGTGAAGGCCCCAAATATTCTGTACTAATCCGCAGTACACATGAAAGTATTGTTGACACATGTTCTAAGGTGCTTATTCCACTGATATGAGAATTTAAAAGTGGCTATTCTTCTTAGGAACCAAAAAGATGGAAGGTAACCCAATTTTTGCATCATTGTCCTCAACAACGTCAACCATCCAATGATTGTGGCTTCTACATTCTACACTGGATGTACACCATTGGAGTCCCCCATGCTGTTTTTGAAGAAACTCACAATGATAATTATCATTTCCTTTGAGGACACTATGTTCTGATGTTGCTCGAGTCCCCATGGGCAACAATGGACCTTCACTGAGAAACTCACGTGCTTACAACTTCTTTTTCATTTTTTTAACACTGAGGACAATGCCTATTGTAAGTTTGGTGGGGTGTAATCCCATGAGTTAGGTCCACCATATCACAAAAATTTCTTTCTTTCTTTTTCCTTTAATATTTCTTTTCATAGTTTCTTTGTTTTCATTCACCAATTTCAAACATGCTAATGAAATGAAGCTATAGTTGATGGAAAAACTCCCTCTACAAAGATTCTAGTTTGTTCCTAAACTATTCCCTTTTGCATGATATCTCAAGCAAAAATCTTTTTGTTATTGATATAATTTTTATGTTTTCCTCTTAGAAAAATGTCATTTATCTTTACAATGTCATCAACTGATTCTTACCAAAAGAATATAATTAATAAAGTCTTATCTTGGCAAAGGTATGTTGTCACAATTACAAAGAAAGAGCTACCTCATATCTTCTCCCTAATATTTTATCTCTAAAAGAGTAAGGAGTGAAAAAGAATCTGAGAGATATCCCATGAATTACACCTATTAAAATGGTGTAGTGTTGCACTCATGAACGGAGATATGTCGATTTTATTCAGTCTCTCAACTACTACCTCACTGTAATGGAGTTCATTTAAAGCTATTGCAATACGGAGCAGTGATACTTAGGATGTGCAAATACTTCCCTAAAACCATCTAGGTTGGAACACATGGATCACTCGCCTATCTAAACGGACCCTTACTTCAATGACCAAGAAGAATAAGGGAACATCCATAAGCCTTTATTCCTACCTATTTGTTTCACATAAATACCTTGACGAGAGTGAAAGCTACTTTAAACAAAGTGACAGATATATTAGAGACAAGAATAGGGCACAAAAACAAATAATGACATTCACTAAAAAAAATTTATTCACCAAAAAAAAACAAATAAAGAAAGAATCTGTTAACAAAATGACATCTTTGATAAAATTAGTTTTGATAATAGGATTGTATAAAAAAATATGTTTTTACTAAAATCTAAGTTTGAGGGAGTTGATAACATCAATTTTGATGCACTTTCAATAGCCTTCTACATGAGAAAGATCAACAGAAATAATGTTTAGATGTTTAGTTTTACCCATTTTTATTCTAGTTCACTTAAATGATAAAACTCTAATTCTGTGTTGAGGATATTTGAAGGAATCATGTGCATTTCCAGTGAATATTGGAAGACCTTGTTTCAAACAATCGACCAACATGTCGACAAGATAAGTATTCACCATGAGGTCGACAAGAAAAACTAGACGACTCAAGTTCAACACTCTCATTGAGCACCAACTTGTCAGATTAAAGAACCTTGACAACCATCTTGTTGAGTAATGAATGATGAGAAAAGTTGAAGTTTCACATATGTCAATTAGACATCGATTGTCCCCTCCATCAACACCGATAGATCCTTGTCGGTCTGAAGCTATCGAGCCAATCCTCGACACACCTTTCGAATAAAGGATCCTTAATACCCCCATCGATTGTTCTATGAGTAGCCACATCGAGATCACTGTTGATGAATAAAAGACAACTGTCGATAAATCACCTTGACAAAATGATTGACCTTCCCAGTTGACCTCATCACATCGACAGAAGAACTCTGTTGACGACAAGAAGAGATCAACATACATGTCGATTGACAAATATTTGATGAAGCAGTCTCATGTCAACGCCCTTGTCGACGTCTGTATCGATGCCATGTGGAAAAGTCACCTTGATATACCCCCGGTCAATAACTATAAATAAACCCCCAAGACATCACTTCAACACATCTTGAATCCTTGGAGTCAATGTTCCGAGAGGTTGCCGCCACATCTACTCAAGTTCCAGACCCAATGCTCAACACACCTATCAACCAACCTAGATCATTGATCTAGCCTATCAACCTTGCTCCTCAAAGACTTCAGTTGTCGTCACCACGATTCGAAGGACCTTCTCATTTCAATCCAAGATTAGAAGGAGGAGGAAACATGTCAACACTACTATCAACCGGCGGGATATCTTCCAAAAGGTTGGTAGATCGATCTTTCGATCTACCTTTTTATTGATCCCCTTCTTCCCCTTCCCTTATCATGACTTATTCTAGTTTTACTCTTTCCATTTCTTCACCCATGCATGGATGAATTCATTAACTAAGGTTGGGTGTAGCCATCAAGCCCTCCCGATGATGTAGTTGTTCATCTTTCTATTTTATGGCATACGTTCTTTAACATTTTTTTCTTATGCTCTTATTTTATTGCGTTGTTTGATGATTAGATACCCTCTTCCAACATTTGATATGAATATTGTTTGAGAGAATGATTTCAAATAGATCTAGAGTATAGGATAGTAATGATACAAGAGTGTGATGAGTTTCTATAAAAAAAGTCATACTATTTTCCCTTAATCTTTCAGTTTTTACCGTGAAAGATATTACCCCGTTAGATAGAATTCTATCTGGATCTCGAGAGAAAGAAGGAACATATATTTTCTTGTGGCTGTTTGCAAAACAAGTAGAGAATATATATAAAATAGGAGTGAAGGTTTTACATGGTTGTGGTTGGGTTGATTGGTGAAACCCAATCCAAGTCCCCTTTTATCTTGATTTCTCAATTTATCTTTGTTATTTTTCTGATTTTTCATAATTTAGGTTAGTTCCTCATTAGATTTAACTATTTCCTTCACCAAAACACTATCAAATTTGTTCTTTGGTTAGATTCGACTAAGCCAAGGTTTCATGTTCTTACTCTATTATTCTCCTTGTCCCTGTGTTCGACCTTGCACTACTACAAGGACTTTGTATCAAGTTGCGGACGTCTCTACTAGTTGGGTATAAATTCAAAGTCCAATTTCTTTGACTAGGATAATCATGCTTACACTTTTGTCCCACAAAAAAGAGTGATCAATATGTTTGTTGGCTTAAAATTATTATAAACCCCATCCTTCCTCCTTGAAAGGCGCAAACAATAAATCTTGAAAAATAGTAGTACAATGCTTTAACGTTGTAAAGGGAAAGCTACTGTCCATAGTTTAATGGAATAACACTTCTATGACTCAGTGTAGAGAGGACATCAGGACCCTTAGTATACTAGGAAACATTGTCAATGTGTTGTCCTTCCCGTGAAGAGAACATATGGTGTCAGGGAATTGTTTGTTATGCTAAGTCCACACTCTTAATGGCTACAAAGCCAAAGGAAAGTAGACTTGGGCATACATTCGTAGAATGACACATACTTTCACATAAGCAATATATATGCAAACTTAATAACAAACTAAAGAGATAAAAAGATACTAAACAAGGAGATAAGATATATGCACCCATTTCTATATCAATAGTACCCATTGGTATTTCATTTCAGATCTTAGAGTCTTGAGTGCAACATATCTTCATTTGACAACTACAAATATGATAAACAAAATATATTAATGCTAAAGCATTAAGTAAGCTATGAAAAACATGTAATCAAAGTATAAGAGTAGAATAAAAGTTTCTTGGTTAGAAACATCATAATAAGCAAGAACTAAAAATAAGGCGGGAACACTTAACAATTTTCTTTTATACAAAGCATGTTTTAGGTTTCTTTATCCATTATATTAACTGTAGGCCTTTAGATTAACTTCTTACAGAAAGAGTCTATAAGGGTGCTCAACATTAGCTACCCTGTCTGTAAGGGGCCTCAAGGTCATCGCCAAGAACTAACCCTTATATCGTAATGGTCTGCCTTATCAAGTAAGATGCCCGACCTGGTGTCCTTACCCCAAAACTTAAGGTAATTTCACCAGGGTGTATAATAGATTTCTCTAGATTATGTTCAAGGTTTGTCAACATAGTATAATCAACATTGAAGTAGTTTTCATAGGGAACAATAACACAAACAAGTATTTATCTAGCCAATCATTCGTACCAGCACACATATAAACAAGCCAATACTATAGCAGGGTCAAGAGATTAAGCGTACCTTGCAAGTTGAGTACAAATTTAAGATGCATGATTAGCAAACCATAACTAGCATCTTGACTAGATATTTGCATTAGAGATCCTTACATTTCAAAAGAGTGCAATTAGATTAACCTCAGAAAGATTGGGTCTCATTAATCATTATCATGGAGGTTGGATATGTCATCAAAGTCTAGGAAGTCATTCCTTCCACATTTTTTTCAATATCTCAACTAGTCATGTAAGATCATTTTAAGTTAAAACATACATTATGGATTCATCTAGAACTTAGGGTGACAAATCACAACTAAGATTAGGTACCATAAGATAAGGATTTTAGATCTTAGATGGAGTGATCATAATATCAAATCAAGATTATTCAACATGAGCATCATCATAGTAAAACTAGCCATTCAAGTCTTTATCATGTAAGATGGTCATCATTAGAGTGTAGATGGATCCCATATGAGTAGGCATCATAACCATCACTAAGATACTAATTTATACCATTATATAACATAGATTGACATTTGAGCTAGGTTGGAGTTTTATTATCAAAGTATCCCTGTTAAGAATATTCAAGGTTCAAAGTACATCATTAGGTTAAAAGGAGTACAAGTATGTACATATCCAAATATTTAGTATAGAATGCACCAAAAACTATAGATTTGGATCAAGCATAAGGTCTTATGGTACAAAGAATCAAGGTTAGGCTTTAAAGGAGTAACCTATAGCATAAAAGCCCATTTTAGGTCATTCAAGCCACATTAGATCATTCTAGGGTACACAGATAGATCAAGTTCGAATCTTTATGCATAAAGAGTTACATATATTGATATTAGGCTATCATCATATCTTGGGTCATAAAAGATCAACATCATGCATTTAAAAATGATAATTATCATAAAAAGACTTTAAAAAATGCATTTTAGGATATCAATAGAAAATAAAGAAGTTTTAGTTTCTGAAACTAGTTCCATTGGATAGATCTTGTTGAGAGCATGAAAATTCATATATCATATGCCATATTTGGCTAAAGTATTTTCTAGATATGATTTTGACATGTTTGTATCGAAACTATAAGAAAAAGTGATTGGAGCGTCACCATGATATTTATATTGATAAATCCAAAGCATCAAACTGTAATCCAATGGAAGCTCCAGACCACCTCCATCTTGCTTTGTACATGGGGTCGTAGGCCATGTGGCTTTCTAGGATTGATTGTCCTCTACCCGACCATTGGTACCTAGCCTCCCGTAACCCTAGCCAACTGCCTACTCATGGCTCTGCATCACCAGTTAGCGCTGAAGTTTCCAGCATGCTACAACACATGTGTACTGCAGACATCGCTCAATGTGGTGGCACAACTCTATATCTCACCAGAGCAATGAGTTAGAGGGGTGATGGCTCCCCGATCTAGACCCCAAAGTGGCCACCAAACTTTGTATGTCCAGAGTAAGTGTGGGTGTAGTGTTGGATGAAGCCACGATGGCATGGAAATGGAGTTTGGAGTTAGGAAAAAGAGGTGGCGCCTAGGGCTTCAGAGGTTGATGATGAAAATGGAGAAGGATCTAGGGGTCTTAAAGGGAAAAGAAAATGGTGGGAATGAGTCAGGGAAGGAGTTTCATAGGAAAACCTAGGGTTATATGGTGGAAAGGGGGCTTGAATTGCGGTATTGGTGGAGCTCATCCATTGTATGCAACGACCGATGCTCATTGCACTGGTGGTGCATATAGAGGTAGGGGAAAGAAGGGCAACCGTCGAATGGGGTTTAGATCCAAGAGTTAACGTTCATGATCCACAAATTTAAGGTAAGTGATTGGTCCAAATTTTATGACCCGGATCACCAAGGCAAAGGTGGGGGAAGTAGGCCACACCCATCTTTGGACCCATTACAACCGAAAACAAGGTAAAACATTTGTAAAACAAGGATTAAATATGTACATTTAAAATGGTCATAACTTGGACTATGAATGTTCGATTGAGGTGATTTTTGCATGGTTGAATTCATAATTGAATCCTCTACAACATGACATATATTTCACAGTAAGGATAGTTCATTTAAAGGGTTCAATTCTGATTACAAGTAGATGATTCATAATAACCATGACATTAGTTAAAAACCCTAATTAGAGTCATAAATAAGTATGAAGTGACACCTAAATGAAGCATACTTGTGAATTGAGCACGAAGAGACTCAGAGTCATGAAATTGGGGGTGATGAAGGGTACTGAGTACACTAAAGCATCTAATGAGTCAAGATGTACATAAGTTGAATAAGAGAGAAAATCCAAGTCATCACATCCTCCCCACCTTAAGAGGAATTTTTTCCCCAAAATAAAATCAATCCATAAATCGAGACTTTATATTTTATATTCAATATTGTAATCACTTGGTATTCCCTCAATATTCCATAATTGAGAAATTGAGTATTTAGATCAAGGAACAATTACATTAATCATCAAATTAGGAAGATCAACATATGAGTCACAAATTGGGAGAGATCATCTTATAGATTACAAATTGGGAGAGATTACATTTTTAGGTCAAATGAATAGAGATCTTTGAATAAAGAGTAAAGAATGAATTTCATTCTCAACATTTAGGGTGTTAGCTTCTACATTGTCCTAGGTGTGGTTATAAATTCATGATCGGGAATTCATATTTCAAAAATTTTAGACAAACATCATATTACAACATCGTGATTTCATGCTCTAAGTCGATGGAAGGGCCCACCCTAGTCCACATGGAGCTTAACCTTAAGTCATAAATTGAGTGATTCATCATAGTCATCATTTCAAATTTCAAGATTTGGGAATATGAAAGTCATCAATCATATATTGAGGGTTATCTCTAGTCCAAACAGAGTGATTATAGGAGTCAAATCAATATCAGGATCAATAATCACAAGTCAAGATTTCATAAAAAATGTCAAGTGTCAAGTTTGGACATCAAAATAATAGGTCCAAACATTTGAAGCTAGGGTTTAGATGTTGTGAAATATGGGCATAGAGTATAGTAGGAGAAACAAGAAACTTATCTATATGCATTCCCATAATAGAAAGATAATGTCAACTACTATGAAATAGGAATGATGGTTTCATGACTTTATACTTGGTCCTGGAGCAAGTCCACAAACAAAAACGCATTGTGATGCAAGTATCTTCTACTTTCTCTTGGACAATGGTTGTGCAACTCTTGGTCTTCACCACGAACAGCGAACAAGACAACTTCTGTAGTGACTCCTGTGGTCTTGCCACAAACTACATATTGACTTTGCTCTCCTAGCAACAGACAAAGGACTACTGCCTATAGAGTAGTCCACACAGATCAAATAGAACTCCAGTCATTCAACTAGAATAGATAGGAAGGAGTTGTCCCTCCCGTTGGCATACTAGTCACCAACTTTCTCTCCCACAACAATGATCCTCAGTTGTTCTCTCCCGCCACTATCCCTCCCTAGTTGGGTAGGACTTGCTTGGGCTCTCTTGGTTACCACAACCAGAGAGGACAACAATTGTCAGAGAAGCTGATTCTCAATTGTCTGTGTTATTGTTGTGATCTGGGAAGCCCCCAGTACCCCTCTATTTATAGGCGGGGTTAGGGCTAGGGTTCCCAGTCTGTTCAGGATCTGTGCGGGAGACAAAGGGACTAGAAGATCTTAAATTTTCAGAACTTATAAACCACGAGATGGTCATATCAAGACCCAAATGGTCATCTGGCACTACAAGATGATCATCTCACACTGAAAGATGGTCTTTTCATAGTTTGTCAGTCACATATGAAATTGGCAATTTGTTTCCCATTAATGCTAAACATTAATTCCTTGCACCACAAGAATCACACAACCGAAATGAAGTTGGGAAAGTATGTAGAACCTTCATCCAACCTAACTGAGTGATCATACACTTGTAAGATAGTCATATCACTTACCCAGATGGTCATTTGGTGAGCCAAGATGAGAGGACTGATTCAACACAAAGAACCAGTCGGTTCACATCTTAGTTTGGGAAAAACTTAGAGAATTCAATTCCTGATCAGCCCGACAACCCAAACGACCATCTCAACATTTGAGACAATAGTATGGTGCACCAATCATCTGTCTCACCCTATGAGATGATTGGCTAGGTTGTAGTTAGTTGATCCATTACGTGAATTGAGTACTTAAACACTTTAGTAATCAATCCAATCATTATTCAAGATTAAACTCCTCTTCTAGATGAGTTCCTATGTGTGTGACCCTATAGGTCCCATATCACTCAGGAAGTGAAGGTTCATAACTACTTATGACATAAAAAGTAGAGAATGGTTCTTAGTTGCACATCAGTGCTACCCATGTGAATGGAAAGTTGGAGAACAACTTCAACCTACAATATGTGAAAGGTGTTGTAGTGATTGTATGATTCCTTTGTCTCTAATATCTGGGATGAACTCGAGGCATGGGATCATCATACTCTCAACATTCAATCTTTGTTTATTGAACCAAGCGTAGACTATCTGAGAAATGTGACCTCAATATCATGTATTGATTCACATGTGCATGCACATGCATTTCTCAATTTCTCTTATCAAGTGGAAAGGATATCATACTGCAGTAGGAGGGGCAAATCTCATCTCTATAATTCACAGTCTATCCCCATGTGTCAAAGTCATCCAATCATCACCTTTATGACAACCCATGTTTCAAGATTGCATTTGATGATGTGAAAGTAAACCCAATGATATGTGACGATGTGAAAGTAAACCCAATGATTTGAAAGTAAACCCATGTTTCATTGTCTAAAAACCACAATATCTTGAAAGTTTCAACCGTTGATTCTGTAACAGACATGGGTGAAATCAATGCAACAGGAGCACAATAAGAGATAGGCTTGATTGATCATATTACATAGAAGGCATTACGGGGAGAGATGATTGGCATTCTACTCCTTATGATTTAGTGCATGTTGTCAGCAGAGTTCGAATTAGAACAACATTCCTTTGATGGTTTCCATGTGTCACTCTCAAGGTGAGTCACATTCATGTGTTTGGTTTGATATTGCCCTATCATGACTAATGAGATTCAGTAACTACCGAACATGTACATAATAAAAATGTACATACTCTTAGCATTGGTATGATCTCATTCTCCAAGTTAGTTACTTGAAGACATACATCATTGTGTATTGTCATTCTTTAGACATACATAATATTTCCTCTTTATCTCATAAGTGAATGAAATGTAATGAATTAGAAGCTTTCTTTTATGAGTATTAATCAAATCCTTTATGTTATATGCCATGTCAATCATCACATGATTGGATCTTTGGGCATACCTTACCAACAGACTCCCACTTTCACTTAGAGTCAATCACTCTCAAATCTCATTCTTAGTGATTTAGACATGTCCACCGTGTTTCTACTGTGTTAGTGCTAATTCAACTGGTTAGAGACACTTTGCTATTAGTCGGTAGCTCTGAGATGAATCCACTGTAATATGGTATCTGATATTCCTTTCCTAACAAGTAGCTCCATTGTTACCCTAGTATCACTACTGAGTCATCAATAGTTGGAACATCTATAAGTTCATCTTATGAACTTATAGATCCATATAGTATCTCCCTGTGTTCATAACACAAGTATACTCAGCTTCTATTGTAGAATAGAATTAATGGCTATTAGTTTGAAACTCTTCCTAATAAAAAAATGTCTCCTTTTAAATCAAACATGTTTTAATTTGTGATCACTTTTGTCATTATAGAAGCTTGCATCGATGTAACCCTTTACATCCAAATCTTCCTTTATTTCTATCTTTAATTACTGCCAATCTATCCTTAAGTACTTCTCAAGTACTAATGGATATCTTTAATGACATTTGAATAACCCTTATTGGAATTAAATATCATCTTGTCATGTCAAATACATGCAATATTATATGGGATAAGTACATTTATAGCATTCACGATAGATCCATTGTAACATCCTATGGCATCTTATCATGACATTAATTCTTCACAAGAAATGAAATATTTGGTTCATGAGAGACTAATCTATATTATCTTTCATTGAACCCTTTCGTGTTGAAATCTTTCAGCACATTGCTATTGCATATGTTCAAACTTATATTGTGAAACATTCAAGAACTATATTTATAGATCTTGATCCTTATCTAATAAGATGCTTCACTCAATCCTTTATTGTTGAAGGGGTTTTCCATGCCAGATCTCAATATCCACAATATTGAGATATTATTCCTCATAATATGTGGAATATACATATATGTTGCCACTTAATCTTTTGTAACCACATATTTCAACTTTTATCTTGATTCAAGTCAAACTCTTTGACTATCTTGTCAAATCAAAAGATCCCATCTCTGAGATGCTTATTTCAATCCCAGAATGAACTTTGTAGTTTATATACTTTATTTGTATTCTTAAAGTTATAAAAACCTTTTAGGTTGTGTCACGTACACATCCTCTAATGTATTCCCTTTAAGAAATCCATTTTTATCTTCATATGCCAAATTTCTTAGTTTATTTTAACTACAGTGACAAGCATGACAATTGGTAAAGAATTTTCTATACTGTTCAACAACTTGACTGATTTGAAAACTATTCTGCAAATTTGTTCTTTCATGTTATCCATGTTGGTATTTACCACAAGACCCTATTGCACCCTTTAGGTATTACCCCTTTGGGTGGCGCTATCAAGGTCCTACCTTGTTAGCTTACATGGATCCCATAATGACCTTTAGACTTTACTCAGATTATGGTACTTAATAGCTTCTAGTTGATTAGTTGGCTCATCATGTTATGACCAACTTATCTGAATTGTTTATTACACAATCCTTCAATTTTAGATGTATTCTGCTAGAACGATTTTGTTCTGTGTCACATGAGAAACTTGAGATTTCCACAACAACTTGTGATTATCTTAGTTCTTAGTGTACCTTTTTAACCTCAAACCTTTCAAGTTCTACTTTGACTCCCACAGATTCTATTGGAGTTCAATTATCCTATCAACAATTTTTTTTGTTATTAGATTGAGATTAATAGTAACATTCAACAAATATGGTGTGTGGATAAACCTTTTCAAGAAAGTACTTTCTCAATGCAAGCTTCTATCCTTTAGACATATTCAGGCATTCCCATATCATATCATATATGATGTCTTATAAATCATACAGATGGTAATGATTAAGTGATTGGTATTTATTTAAGAGGGCATAAGACAACTAGATTAATTGATAATTATATCTTGACTCATCACGATATAATTCCTTCAGTCTGACACATCATCATGTTCAGATGGATTTGACTTGTGATACATTATCATAGTTCTTTCTTGAAGGTACTCAAGGTATGGATGTAAAGTATTTCATCCCTTGATCTCAACAAATATTCTTCATAATTTTATCAAAGTTATACTTCATTTATAATATCCTCGAAAACTTCAAGAGATTTATGTTTCTAGTTTACTGAGTACATATCATCATACTACTAGTAAAAGAAATGAAGTATAAGTAATTATCTATAGAGTTCATTCCATAAGATCTTCATGCATCATATATATGAGGTCTAGTGAAAAACTTATCCTCCCACCAAATCTAGTGAAGGATGTTATGTGACATGTGCATAAGTAAGAATTGCAAGTTTTCTTAGGATCAATAACCAAGGGAATCTAGATTAACATCAATATGTATTCCAATTATGCATTTCTTATATACATCCAAGGTGATTATTGCTAATGATATTATTGAGCCATCAATCATAATCCTTTGGTATTAATGTTTTAAACATTTATCCATGATTAGAAATTTGGGCATTGCCATGCAAGATCATATCTTTTGATATAGAAACATTAGTATCTCACTTTATTGATTCATCATTCTTGTCAAACAAGATGCTTAAAGTAAATGTTTCTATTTTCTTGGTGTAATGAAATAGTAGTTCAACAAACTCTATTACATGTCCATTGAGATAAATTGAAATGTAGACTAAAGCTTCCGCAACTTTTCCTCCGCCTTGTCTATATTTGTCCTTCCATGAGGACTTTTACTTCTTGTCAGATCCTTCACATCAAGTATGTCAGATCTCTATTTGGTATCACATATCAAGAAGTAGTCAAATTTTATCTTATAATGTTTATACCAAAAGTGGAGGCCTCAATGCCTTCCTTCTTCTTCTTTAATTCCTCTAACCTGAGTTAGCAATTTCTTTTCCAATGTCCAAGATATTTAAAATAGTGACATTTGCCTCTTTTCTTGACTCCTCCTTTAGCTTTGAGATTTGAAGACTTGGGTTTCTGGCCAACTTTACAACTCTTCTTAGCTTTGCATTTTCCTTTAGAATTCCCCTTTGTCTTTCTGATCACCATCACAAACTTAGGTTTGTCTTTCTTCATTTGTCCCTCATATATTCTTAACATACCCAACAACTCTGTCAATGACTTATCAAATTTGTTCATGTTGTAGTTCATGAAAAATTGACTATAAGATTCTAGCAAAGACTACATAATCACATCAGTGCCCAACTCTTGATCCAAGGGGAATCCCAGTCTGGAAAGGTTACTCCACTTACCCAATGATCTTGAGTACATGAGAACCTAGTGGGTCTCCTTCTACCATGTTGCATTTGAACAAGGTCTTGGAGATATCATATCACTCTTCTCTTGCCTAATCTTGGAACATGTTTTTGAGATCTGTGACCATCTCAATCACATCCATGTTCTCTTACTTCCTTTGAAACCATAGTTCATGGAGCATAGAATCAGACACTTGACATCCACAACATCTTCAATATGCTTCTTGTAAGCATCCTTGTTAGCCATAGGTGCAATCAGAAGGGGTTCATATGGTTCTGTCATCTCCAAGACATATAGCTTGCGCTCTTGTGTGAGAACGATTCTCAATGTCCTGAACCAATTGTGGAAGTTTTTCCCATTTAGTTTGTCCTTCTCAAGGACCAATCACAAAGAAAAGTGATTTTTGTTGGTTGCAATTTAATTCTGTAAAGGAATTTTACAATTTTTTCCACATTTTTTATTTGATTGGATTAAAATTTGGGTGATAATAATTAGGTTTTTAATTAATTATCCTTCTCATTATTTTAATCAAATTGATAACTCTCATGTATCAGTTAGGAAAACTATAACAAATCAATTTTCTAATGAGCAATATCCAAGATAATTCAACTACGGTCCTACCAACGCCACAAAACATAGTTAATTACCAAGGTAGGCAACTTTTTACAATTGCATCATATGCAATTCTTGATAGATGATATGTGCAACTCCTTGTCATGATCATTTGCATGACTTTGGGCTTAGAAACTCTAAGAATCACCAGTTAAGTCTGCCCCAATAGCCAATATGATAGATATGCACCTTGCAAAGGTAGAAACTACATATCTACCATCACACTTCCATGAGGTAGATGATGCACCATGGGAAGGTGTAACCTATGGTTAGTCAAACAAGCTTTTCATGTGTATTGCTATTGGAAAGCATCTCAGACTTAATATGTTTGAATGAGGGATATATATATATATATATATATATATATATACACACACACACACACACATATGTTGTATCCAATCACCACATATATAGTATGTATCATACATCCTATATCCCACAACATAATCATGCAATATAAAACAAAAAGTGATGGTTATGGCCATGTCTACTGTAATTCCTTGGAGCCACCATGAATTACTACCACCTAGGTCAATCATCACATCATATGTATGAACCTGCTATTGGTTTAGATCTATGCTTACCAATCTGGGTAGATTGGTTCAACCCTTGAACTGGTTGTCTCACCTCTTGTCTGGTCAGTTTGTCCTCCTGTCCAACTGATGTTTGTACACCTTCTAGACGGTTAGTTGGGCCTTCTCGGATGGTCATCTAGCCTCCTATCCAACCAATGTTTGGACTCCTTCCAAACGGTCGGTTGGGTCGCCTCTTGTCTAGGTAGATTGGTTCAACCCTTGAACTGGTTGTCTTGCCTCTTGTCTGGTCAGTTGGTCCTCCTATACAACCGATGTTTGGACACCTTCTAGACGGTCAGTTGGGCCTTCTCAGATGATCATCTAGCCTCCTGTCCAACTGATGTTTGGACTCCTTCCAAACGGTCAGTTGGGTACACCAGGGGGTCATCTGGTTCCATCATTCTAACCTCTATGGTCCTCTAGACAGTCGGCTCATCTCACAAACTAGTCATTTTGTTTGGTGATGATCATCTTCTTCTCCGTTGTAAGAAAGAAATTATCCTATTGCTACTTTATTACATTGTAAAGAGAAACCTTGAGTTACATTCAAGGGGAGCAAAGGTAGGAAGGAATTAACTTTACATTGGGAATACGGAGGTAGAGGTTCGATACACATAATGAGATAAATAGGAATAAAACCAAACCATCAAACCACACACACAAATATTGGCTTTTGGCCATAACCATTCTACACATCCACCATCAAAACCTCTTTTAAGATGACACATGTAAATTGTATATATATCATATATATATTGGGATTATATAACTTTGATCGAATACACATATGAGACTATTTAAATATTTGCATCGTATGCAATAAATAAATGATAAGACCAAAAATTTGATCACATCGATTATCCTAAAATATAGTAAATTGACATGGCTCTAATATCACTATTGGGAAATACGGGCACAAAGTATAGTAGTGGAAACAAAATTTTATCCATCCATATTCCTAGAACAGCAAGATCGCGTCAACTACTATGAAATCGGAAGGATGGTTTAACAAGTTCATACCTGGTCCTGAAGCATGTCCAATGAAAACAAATCATTGCGATGCAACTATCTTCTAGTTTCTCTTGGACGGTGGCTATGCAAATCTTGGTCTTCACCATGGACAGTGAATAAGACAACTTCTTTAGCGACTCCTATGGTTTTGCCATGGATTGCAGATTGACTTTGCTCTCCTAGCAGTATCCAAAGGACTCCTACCTCTAGAGTAGTCCACATACGATATCCAGAGAGGACAACAATTGTCATAGCAACTGATTCTCAATTATTTGTGTTATTTTTGTGCTCTAGGAAGCCCCCAGTACCCCTATTTTAATAGGATGGGTTTGGGCCAGGGTTCCCTGTATGTTCAAGATTTGTACGGGATTGGAAGGGACTATAAGATCTTAAATTTTCAACCTTTGAACCACAAGATGGTCATATGGTAACACAGATGGTCGTTTGACACTGTGAGATGGTCATATCGCATTCTGAGATGGTCGTTTCGTATTTTTTCCAATTTCAAATGAAAATGGAAACTCTTTTCCCATTAATGCTAAACATTAATTCCTTGCATTGCAAGAGTTGTGCAATCAAAATGAATATGGGAAAGTATCTATAACCTTCCTTTGGCCTAATTGAGTGGTCCCGGAAATGCAAGACGATTGTCTCACTCACCCAGATGGTCATCTGGTGAATCGAGCCAAGCCGATCGGTTCAATGCAATGAACCAGACAGTTCACATCTCAATTTGGGCAGAACTTGGTCAATTTAATTTCTAATCAGATCGATAACCTAAAAGACCCTCTCAACATTTGAGATGATCTTCTGGTGAACCAAAAAACCATCTAACCCTATGAGATGATCGGATGGGGTGTACAAGTGATTTATTGATTGAATTGACAACTCTTTAGTAATGAATCCAATCATTATTCAAGATTAATCTACTCTTCTAGATTAGTTCCTATGTGTGTGACCCTATAGGTCCCAAATCACATTGGCAATGAATGTTCATAACTAACTTATGACATCACAAGTAGAGTGTGGTGCCTAGTCGTACATTAGTTCTACCCAAGTGAATGGAAAGTTGGAGAACAACTTCAACGTACACTCTATATAAGGTGTTGCAGTGATTATATAATTCCTTTGTCTCTGATATCTGAGATGAAATCGAGGCATGGACTCAAAATCCTCTCAATGTTCATTCCATGTTTCTTGAACCAAGAGCATACTGTTTGAGATAATGTGACCTTAATATCATATATTGATTCACATGTTCATGCACATGCATTCTTAGTCTCTCTTATCAAATGGCCAGGATATCATACTCTAGTAGGAGGGACAAATCCAATTTCTATCAATCACAATCTATACCCATGTGTCAAAGTCACCCAATCATCACCTTTATGACAACCCATGTTTCAAGACTGCATTTCATGATATCAAAGTGCACCCAACAACATGTGACGAGTGTAGTGATTTCAGGTCTAAGAACCACAATCACCACCTTCACTATGAGAAGTGACTATGACTACCAATGATGGTTTCCATGTGTTACTCCCAAGGTGGGTCCGTCTAATACATTGTTCCCTAACATGTATTTGTGTGTTTTGTCTAATATTGCCATATCATGACTAATGAGATTCGGTCATCAACCAACCCACACTCTAGTGTTATGTGTTACCGGTGTCTATCTACCTTCCACTGTAACAATCGACCAGGGACATAATAAGAATGTACATACTCATAGCATTCGTATGATCTCATTCTCCATGTCACGTACTTGAAGACATACATCATTGAGTATTATCATTCTTTAGACATTCATAATGTTTCCTCATTTTCTCATAACTAAATGAAACAAAATAAATTGGAAGCTTGCCTTTATGAGTATTAATCAAATCCTTTATAGTATATTCCATGTCAATCATCACATGACTGGCTCTTTGGGCATACCTTACCAAAATTAGATGCCTTATTAGACTTTAGGGGTGATCATACATCCGTATACAACAATTGGAAATAATTGGGCAACAATTCGAGCACTTTTCAATATTTCATGATATCACTATCGAGTTAATTTTCATGGTATTCATGGTTGATGAATGATCTAGGCCTAGGTATTTCTAATAACTTAACCACTAACCATAGTCAACATCATCATATTTTAAGATCTTTATAAAATCACATATTTAAGATTGAATACCAATAATCATCACAAAATTGACCTATTAGAGACTTAGGTCAGGAAATCAGAATAGTATGAAAGGGGTAACCTTTCTAAACTCTAATAATCCACAAGGTGAGAATTTAGAGGTAGTCAATATAGAGATGTAACCTAGGTTAAGGGAGTCATAAGTCCTATACACCCTAATCTAGCTCATTAGTCCATATTAATCATGAGTTATCCGCATATCCAAATAGGGAGAATATCAACTATTAAATCATATTTCATGAGATCATGAGTCAAACATCAAGATCACTACTAGGGCAACCATATTTCAAGATTATGTGATTTCAAGGTCGTAATAGAATTCCCTCACTATCATGATCAGGGTAAGGGCTTATTTTGGAAATCAAGAAGTCAAAATGAGAACTTAAGGGTCTGAGCATAATAGTGCAAGATTTATATCTAGGTCCATCATATCATTCAAATTGGGTCTGCAAAGAGAATTAAAGGTCAATAAGGGATTTTTCCTCTTATAACAATATTTCACAATGTAATCTAGGGGTCCAAAGGCATGGTGATATTAGAGTATGTGGCATGATACATATTAAGAGGGTGAGTTTTTCTTAGATATGTTTGAGGTTTGATCAAAATATGGACAACATAGCTTTAAACAATAGGGTTCTCATCAAACATGGGGTGTAAAACATGAGCTCCACTTTATTTCACCATAAAAAGGATTTACCTCAAACCTAGAAAGAATTTACATCTGATTTGGTAACATTGAGTTTGCATGAGTACATCACATTCCAGAGTAATTTATGACATCAAATAGTGTTTTCAATTTAAGATGAGGTCATGACATTATAGTCTTAAATCAATCTCATTATTTCAAGTGAATTTTAGTTTCCCTATGTGTAAACTACCAATAATTAAGGATTGATGTGATCAATAGTTAAGAGAGAACAATCACATGAGGGGATGGGAATACTAACTAATCATCATATACTTGGGTGGCTTAGGTGGTCCTTATAGAAGAGGTGAGATGCTAGAAGACTCTCTAAGCTTTTTAATGAAAGGATTTTAGTCCTCACTAGGTTCCTAAGATATATTATGCTTTAAAAACATATAGAGACTTTTGTTTAAGTCTCTGATATCATTTGTCACAAAACTATTTGTTTTTCTAAGTTCACACTCCTAATGGATACAAAGTCAAAGGCAAGTGGACTTCGACATCTATCCGTAGAATGGAACATAGTTTCACACAAGCAATATATATGAAAAGGCAATAACAAACTAAAGAGATAACAATAAACTAAACAAGGAGACAAGAGATATGTACCCGTTTATATATCAAGAGTACCCATTGGTGTTTCATTTCAAATGTTAGATGCTTGAGTGAAGTGGATCTTCATTTGGAAACTACAAATCTGATAAACAAAACATATTAATGCTAATGCATTAAGTATGCTATGAAAAACATTTAACTACAGTTTAAGAGTAGTATAAAAGATACTTGGCTAGAAACATCATAATAAGAAATAACTAGAAACAATGCAAGAACACTTAATGACTTTCTTTTAAAAAAAGCATGTTTTAGGTTTCTTTATCCATTATATCAACTATAAGCCTTTAGAATAACTTCTCACTGGAAGAGTCTATAAGGGTGCTCAACATTAGCTACCCTATCCATAAGGGGACTCAAGGTTATTGTCAATAGGTAACCCTTGTATCATAATGGTCTACCTTATCAAGTAAGACGCCCAACCTGGTGTCCTTACCTCAAAGATCAGGTAGGTGCACCAGGGTATATAATGGATTTCTCTAAATTGTGTTTAAGGTTTGTCAACATAGTATAATCAACATGAAAGTAGTATTCATAGGTAATAGTAGCTCAAACAAGTATTTATGTAGACACACATTCATACGAGCATACATAAAAATAAGACAATACTATAGTAGGGTCAAGAGAATACACATACCTTATGAGTAGAATACAAATTTAAATGCTTTATTAGCAAATCATAACTTGCACCTTGACAAGATCTTAGAATTAGAGATCTTGACCTTACAAAAGAGTGCAATTGGATTACCCTCAACAATATTGGGCCTCATTAATCATCATCATGGAGGTTCAATATGTCACCTAAGTCTAGGTAGTCATTTCCTTCAACATTGTTTTCAACTTCTCAACTAATCATGAAAGTTCATTTCAAGTTACATCATACATTATGGATTCATCTAGTACTTAGGGTGACACATCACAACTAAGATTAGGGACCATAAGATCAGGATTTTAAGATCTTAGATGGAGTGATCATAAGATCAAAGAAATATTATTCAACATGAGCATGATCATAGTCAAACAAGCCATTTTGATTCTTTATAATGTAAGATGGTCATCATTGGAGTGTAGATGGGGTACATAAGAGTTAGACATCATAAACATCACTAAGAGATTGATTGAGACCACTATATAACATAGATCACCATTTGAGAAAGGTTGGAGTTTTATCATCAAATTATCCTTGTTAAGCATATTCAAGGCTCAAAGCACATCATTAGATTGAAAAGGAGTACAAGTATGAACATATCCGAATCTTTAGCATACAGCGTGACTTCAAAAACATGCATTTTAGTATATCAGTAGAAAACAAAGAGGTTTTGGTTTGTGAAACTAGTTCCACTAGATAGATCTTGTCAAGAGGATGAAAATTCATGTATCATATGCCATATTTGGCTAAAGGATGTGCAAGATATGATTTTTGACATGTTAGCATCGAAACTACATGTATCATATGCCATATTTGGCTAAAGGATGTGCAAGATATGATTTTTGACATGCTAGCATCGAAACTATAAGGAAAAGTGATTATTGTGTTACCATGGAATTTATTGATCAATATAAAGAATCGAATTGTGACACCCATTGCCACACAAAGCGATATTACTCAAAACATGCGCAGAATTATCACTATAAATTAAGACCGGTCACATGGAGGCATCTCTAGCTGAATACATCATATTATAATCCATAAAACTTGTGTCACTTTTGTTTCATTCATGCCAAAAGATGTTACATATCATTGTTCATTCTCAAGCTACCCACAACCTATTACATGTGATAACTTGTTCATGTATACAAATCACATGTGTACCACCCTGGTATAGTGCCAAAAACTCGAACTGATGCACAACATCTATAAAACTCCCCCAAGGACCTAAGAGTACAAGGACGCCACATGGGACTCTATTACTAACACTAGCGGCATATCCATGATCCAACAACTATAGCTCATCTTATTGTTAGCTTCAACAACACAATCTCTAATCCAACATCACATCCACCTAAAAGATGTGGAAACCCACGGGGTGAGACCAAATGTCCTAGCGAGAGATATAACTCTCCGCCAATGTCTATTAAAAGCACATGCAAATTTAAGAAGAAAGATAAAAATATTATTAGGTTGAGTAAATTATGCTAAATGGTATGTCTCTAATAGATAAAGTATATTAAGCTAAACTATGCAGTTATTACTGAGCAGTAGAACAATTAATACTTTAAGAAAGAATATGAAGAACATGTATAACTATTATCAACTAAATAGTACAAAATTAAGGCAAAGGGTGGCCATATAATGTTATCCGCATTAGACCCTAAAAAAACACTACACGACTGTGTTACATCTTTTATGATTGTCCTGAGGATTTGAGTCATACTACTCAAATCCAAGCAACCATTGTTCAGTTAAAATTGATACCATACAACATCAATGGAAGAGCCAGAATCTACAACCTCTCCAACACCTCTTGGTCAGTAAAGAGTAATAATGACATATTGTCAAGCTGAAGGATTGGCTCATGCATGGACATCCATATAAAATGCCTAGCCTGCCTTGTTACAGGTCACAACACTAGAAGAACAATCTCATGTATGGCTATTCTTAAAAAGAAGAATTGGCTCACACATGGTCATCCATATCACAATCATCTCATGCATGGCCTTCTCCTACAATCTGTCATTATGGACACAAGGAGATAATCGACTTGCATCCCCAGATATTCAAAAATATGTGCTTCAAGTTTACCATAGGAATGACTCGTTTCACCATCCAACACTAAGACTGAAATTGGAATGGATCTATGGCATAGGTCACCTAAATGATTGAGGTTTCATTTTATTCATTATGCCACTTGGGTGAATTAATGCTTTATCATTCAATTGGACATCCAAAACCCTAATTAATTCAGAAGATATAAAATGTATAAAGTGTGAACTTGTCACATCATCATCACATGATACTTGTAACACTTCCATTCACAAGGCCATCACCAATGTCACAAAACCATACAACGCTATGACAAATTTCACATCACTGAGAGATATCAATCCCTCAATCTCATCACTAGAGGATATCACCTCACAATAGGCATTAAGCCATCACTGGGTCATAGGACCCATCACATCAAAATGATCTCTTCATATCTCATCAAGGCTTATAACCATCACCTTGTATCATATAATCATTATCATAGCATACACAAGCCATGGAATTGATTTCACCTGCAAGGTTGGGGGTTCATAAAAAAGAGAGAAAAAACTTTATAATATGATCATCACTCCAAGTATGATAAGCAACACATCACATGACACAAAACTAGGGTTAGGGTTTCACACCTATAACCGATTAGAGTCCCATTACATTATTCAATCGTCAAGCCTTAGATTCCTTACTCCTCACATTGTTGGTGTAATATGATTAATCATTACCATTATTGGGATCAAATAGGCATATTAACATTATTAGGCATCAACCATCAACTGCATGTACACATGTAGCATTCCTATCATTTCATCAATATATAACAACCATATATTCATGTATGAAACAACCCACCATAACATATGTGTCTCGGCCACCCTTCAAGGATAGTCACCACCAATACACATAAGCATGGTTGTGATCGAAAAACATCATGGTTGCGACCCAAACACATCAAAAAAGCATGTTTCTCAACCCATACAAAAGCATGTCTTGACCAGTCACAAAGTAGATGTCATGACCAAAGCCAAAGTGTCAAACATGTTACGACTGACATAAAAAGCATGTCATCACTAGGACATCAACCTATGCATTTGTCTCAATCAACACCAATGCAAATGTGTCTTGGCCCAAGGCAACACATGGGTGTCTCGACTGCAACACCAAAGCAAGCGTCACTATGATACTTATATGTTCATGATCATCAAACCCTAGAACAAAGACCACAAAGATCAATCAACTAAAACCACATTAGGAGAGAGAAAACTGCACCTCAACACCTATGAAAACCACTCAAACCTTCAATGAAAACATGTTGGCCAAATAGTTAGCAAGATGATAAAACCAAAGCTCATGGTGCATGTAGTATCACCATTAAGAATAACCATCATCAACAAGAGGGAAGTCTCCATGCAAAAAGGGATTCAAAACCTCAAAATCCCAACTTTAACATGAACACCTTCAAGAACCAACTAGGTGGAAGAAGACCAAGCTTCAACCTCAAGAAAACCAACTCAAAATCCTCAAGAAAACACAAAGGCAGAATCAAAACATGGTGATGAAACCAAGAAACATGTTGCATGTATCAAAATCACCTCAACCAACATAGACCAAGTCAGATACAAGAAATTAGGATTTAAGGGAAAGAGTAATCTTCATGAGAATACTACAAAGTCTTATCCCTTAGATCATGGTAACCTCATATAACACATTAGCATAAAGATTAGGGATCAAAATAGGAGATTATCATCAAGGAAAACGTATCACCAGTTCCTTAGAAAAACTCTAGGGTAAGGTGGTCACCAAAACTCTAACCATATACCATGAAAACTACCATGAAATAACTTTATGTAGGAGAGATATCTCATGATCAACATATGCAAAATATAACCTAATTTCTCCACCACATCAAGGTACTCAGACCATTGCATGTTGATGAAAAACCTTGGTCTAAAACAAGAGGAGCATATCTACCGCATAACTTTCCCAAAATCGGGTACCAAGATTAGGGTTTTAAGGAAAGGGGCAAAACACATGGGATCATCACCAAGATTCAACCCTAGATTATAGAAACATCATCTAGCATGTTAAGATCTCATTTTAGAAATAGAAACAACAACATGTAAGAAAGATTGAGAGTGCTATTAATTGAAGAGGGTAGAGAAATAAATATCCCGCCTTAGGTAGAGGACCATGCTCCAAGATCTCGATCACTAATGAGGAATATGAAGCTCCACTAAAAGCTCCACTTTTTGCCACAAGATTACCTCAAGAAGAAGACACCAAGGTCAAAGATAGCTCAAGAAAAGAGGGAAAGAAACCCTAGACCGATCCAAAGGAAGAAGGGAGAAAAGAGAAGAAAACTTCCTCTCACATGGGTACCACCTTGTAAAAATGTGGTCTCCGATCCTTTGTGATGAGGAGTTTTCTCTCAAGATGTCCACCATGGATAGTCCATAGTCGATGGTCGAGAAAGGTGAAGAAGATGGGGTGGAAGATCAAAGGAAAATGCCAGCAAAAAAAGGCATACACTTTCCAAGTTTGGAGATGACTAAGAGTCACCACAAGCACCAAGGGAGGTTGGCTGCCCCCCCTAGCTTCAAGGTCAACTCTCTCTCCAAGCTCCTCAAGATCAAAGGTCGGCCACTAGCAAGAGGGAGAATAAGAAGGGCTGAAAGGTTCACCCACAAGGAGAAGAAAGAGGTTATATACATGAAGGGGGAGAGAAGTAGGGTGGAGATGATGTATCAACACCTAAAGGCACCAAAGGGACACTTGTCTACTTAGAAAACAACCATGCAACCACTATATACATGCATGCACGAGATGGTGATACACAAAATGTTGGGTATCGACCTCTTAAGGTCACCAAAACATTAAGGGGTCGAGATAACACCAAAAAAACTTGTCTAGGTCAAGACAAAAGGTCACCAAGCACACAAGGTCAAGACATACCATAAGAAGACAGCTGTCTCAACCCGAACCCAAAAAGACCATCATGGTCAAGACAAAGCCACCCACAGAAAGTGTCTCATCTGAGACTGTAACAACCCCACCTCCCAGTAACCCCCAATTAAGGGAGACCAAAAGGTCAGATCCATTATCCCAATTTTTCAGTATTAATGGTTCAATAAATAATCAATAATAATTATAAAATTCTACCAAAACTATACTGAAAGCTGGAATAAAATAAAACTTTGCATACCTTTTTCAAAAACTTGGATAATCCACAACTGGAGTCTATTCTAACTAATCCTCCTTTGCACTTTAATAATTAACTTCACAATATGCCACTATATTGTTTGTGTTTTTCAAACTTGTACCTAAAACGCTGACAAACAAAATGTCAGTCAGCATAAATGAATATGCAGGTATGTGGGGACAAACAAAATATCACTCATAAGGCTAACAACTCATATTTCCTTATATTTCAATTCATATATGAACTCTATTTATCACTAATTTCACATTTATCCATTATAAAACCCTAATTACCAAATTAAGGGTATTTATCCACAATTAGGAACTTTTATACTCAAAATAGCTTAGAACCATCATATTTCAGCTTTATCCATGAATTTGAACAATTAAAGCCATTAAGAATTATAATTACTAACATTAGAGTTTCAAGGCCGTTAAAGCTTATTTATGTACATGGAACCCTAAATTAATCAAATTATGCATAAAGTTCATCCTTTTAGATCTAATGCATCTTTTTATAATCAACAGGTTAATATCAAATTTAATCATCCATATAACCCTTCTCAATTCATTAATCATCTTGAATTAGGGTTTCTTAATCATTAATGCATTAAAGTTGATAACTTCCACTATTTTTTGAATTGCAAAAGGAACTAGATCCTAGATCTATTTTTAATGGATTCCTCATATTTTTCTGATCAAAATACATATATTATATGTACCATTCTGATCTACCAATATTTAGATATGATTTTTGTAAGAAATACTTACTTGGACCAAAGGCAGGCTGCCACGTCATCTCTTTCATGCAATACATAGCTCGGTCGAAATATAACGAATTGACGCTATTGCCCTCACTTAATTCACCAACCCTTCATACCCTAGAGGGGTAAAATCATCCCAACGGCCCGTCATCCCCTTCCTCGCGCGCCCTAGCGCTGCCGTCGATCGTGAGGGGTGTTCTCCCACCTCCCCAAGGCCTGGATCTCATCGGTAGCCATCGCCCCAACTCCTCCGCTCTCTGCCGCACCCATCCAGACCTCAAAGCACGGCCAAAATGACCGTGTGCAAGGGCGCTAGGCCTGCAACCCGTGGCAAAGATGCAGACCTCCTACAGGTGTTGTGCGTAGGTGAGGGTACGGGGATGAAGGCTGATCGTTCCTTGGTTGTCATGGGGGTATCAGGCCTCCATCATGACCACTTCACGGTTCCTCACTGCTCCAGGGATAGAACTATTCCCTCAGGTTAGGGTTTGAACAAAAAAACAAGAAGGGGAAGAGAGACAGATGCATGGGATCCCATTGAACTCGGGCCAAGGGGTCTACCCTTATATAGGGGAGGGTAGAAATGCCCTAACATGCCTGCCCACGAAGAAACAAAGCCCTTTCCCAATAGGAAACCAAGTTCCTTCATTAGGAAGCAATCTTCTCTCTCATAAATATCTCTTTGATATTCTTTATTTTTTAGAAATTAGGAATTTGAAAATTACATCTTTTATTCTCTTTGTATCTGGCTTTTAATCCATTAGCCACGAAATTATACTTCCTCATAGAAGAAAGTACCTCTTTTTAATAATACCACAAATTCATTAATTATATATCACATTATCCTCTTATTTTGTATTATTTTGCATTTTCTCTTTCTTCTTATTCATTGGGACTCCTTGGATCCCAAGAAATCCTATGATTTCGAAATTCCTTTTTAAGGATACTTATCATCCTTCTAGATACATATACATTCTTCATTTCTCATTATATTTCTTATTTATTTATTAATATATCTCTTTCCAAGGATTTCTCTTTATCTTTTATTTCCTTTTTTCCTCTTTTCCTATTTCTTCCATGAGAAATCATATGTAAACAAAATTTATTAAATTGTGGCCATTAATGCCACCTTCTAGAGATTTCAATGTATTTCTCATAATTACTTTGCTTAATATTCATTATCTTGTATCTTTTTCTATTATTTGGACTTTTCTTCTTTTCTTCCCTTTTACATCCATTATTGGATTAATCTAATAATAGGAATCACGAAATTCCTATCAAAAGGGAGATTTGCAAAGAAATCCATCTTTTGAAGAAAAGCATAAAACCTTTTCAATTAAGTCCATATTCACAAAATATTTACAATTCAATTATGAAAACATATGCAAAACTGAGGTTGGAACATCCTTCCCCTCTTATAGAAAATTTTCCCTCAAAATTCCCTCAAACATACAAACAAACAGGATAAGACTTCCTCATGTCTATCATGGCTCCCATGTGATTTTACCCTCTCGATGGTGCCTCCCAAGAACCTTCATCATCTCATATTCTTCCATCTGAGTTCTTTGTCACCTTGGTACCTTGTACCTTCATAGGTGACTCAGGACATTTCAGCTTCTCTCAAAGCTATCTGGGTTCATGGCTCAACACATGGCTTAGGTACCTCACATAGTGCTCTAGATCAGACTCATAGAACATATCATGTTATCCTGAGGGGTAAGACTAAACATAACCAACTCCACCAATCCATCTCAAATGGACCCATATATCATGGACTCGTCTTTCTCAGCTATAGCTTAGAGGGGTCACATTTTCTCATCACAAATTCTCCCACAATGAACTGCATGTCAGTCTGCTTTGCATCAGCTCACGACTCATGTCACCCATGGGCTTCCTCAGCCATCGCATGATCAAAGAGACTTCATCTACACACACTGTGGTCCTTTTATGACCTTCGTGAGGTCCCTTCACCAACATTATTTTAATGAAGTGATGACCGACACAACCTCCCTTACAGAGCTTCTTTACATCCCAATACTGGCTATGGTGGTTATCATCACATCTTTTATAGGCCAAGAACTGTCCCCATATATCACCCTAGATGAGCACTCATGCTCATATCAGACCCTCTAGTCTGGATCATAGTAACCATTAGTTAGGGGTGATAAGTTTTACTAACATCGAGTTCTTCATGTATCTACTTCCACCTCATGAAAGTGAATCTTTAGGTCATATTCAAGAACTTTTGAACTCGCATCATGGTGTAGTTGAACCATCTCTCTCTCTTGTATGTAGTTCAGCTGGATCTATCTCCTGACAGTATTCTCTCTTTCTCTTATATTATGTCATCTAGGTAAGGCGATCTACCATAACCCATCTTGCATCTTGACCTTCCTTAGTCTAGGGGAGACTTACCACGACATCCATAATGATGAATTCCCATTCCCTCTCAGGGACTTTTTATCCTTTGTATCAATTTCTTGGGTTACTGGTGTTCGTCCTTCACCTCCTAACATGCATGGTGACAAGCCACATGCAACTTCATCTTAGGTATCCAAAGTACTATTGAAACTTACCATCTTAGTAGTACCATGGTGTATGGTGACTTAAAATCATGATCTCATATATGTCATGATTCCTCAAGATTGATTCATCAGAAACCCTAAATCACTCTAGTCGGGGTTTCATCACCTACTATTCCGGAGAAGTGCATTTGAGGTTCTACAACCATCCTTTTATCGTATAAAGGCCTAGGCTGGCTAATCAAACAACCACTAACTTGATCACCAGATTTCGTTACATCTGAGTGTTAGCCAAACATATATCCTTTTTCAAACTTAGGGCTAACCTAACAACCTCTTCTAACCTCTAGCTAAACCAGGAAGCTGCATCTCAACCAGAGCATCCATTACTACCTTTCATCTTTAGGTGCTAGGTAACAGTGAAGACATACACCCTCCTGTATTCCACTTATCATCTCATCTCAGACTCTAAGTCTATCTTCAATAAGAAAACTTAGATCTCATATTCTTGGTTTTCAAACTCAACCTTGTATAACTCACAAATTCCACATAGCTCATGATAAAAACATCCTCATAAGATAACTACCTTAGTTCTCTTGATGTTTGTAAACCATCCACATATCATACACTCCATAAGGGTACGTTATTATCTCTATCCTCATACCTCATAGCAACATTTCCACTCACATCATCTTTATCCCTGGTGTATGGTATGCATACTCTTCTATCTCTCACTCCCATAACAAGAGGAAATAAACATTTGGCTACAGTCCAAATACATAGTTCTTCCCATTCCAAGAGTAGAGATGGTACATCCCACATTTCCAATACACCTACAATCTAATTTGAAATGTGCATCACATGTCTCCACATCATGAACATCTCAATATCAAGGTTACTTTCATGGAAAACTGGTCTCAAACCCTCTTGGGTCATCACACCATCCTTGGTCATCTCCTCTAGGTCTATAGGGTGCCGACAGTTTTGGGGTCATCCCACTTCCCTTATGCATCAAATAGTTCCCTCCTCATTTGCCCCTTGGGTCCCATGAGTTCATGAAGGTGATCAATCTCCTAAACCATGGCCCTCAGACAAAGATAGTTGTTATCTCCCGACCTTATGGTCATGTGCAACTAGGGAATTAGGCAACTCCTACTCCCATCGGTCTTATCCCTACCTGAGCCTAGGATAGACTCCAGATTCTAACATAATACGTATCCAACTTGAAACCTTACCCAAGTCTCCATCATCTCTCTCAGCATTCATGGTCTGACTTACATCCTTTCATAGGGGTCATGGTGACCTATCTACCTCAGTCAGGCCCCATACCAGTTACTTCCATGGTAACACATCCACATGCACTCAGAGATGATCATCTATGGGTCTGCATGTTCACTCTTATACTATGTACTCTCCACTTAGCTTCTCAAGATTCTATGAGACCTCTTAGAGTTTCCTTAAACCAAACAAAAGCTGATTCATACCCTACAAAAGGGTCCTCTCCCAGGATGGGAGGAAACTATCTCTTGATCACAACAAAGGTCACAAATGTCCCAACGTCCAGGTTTTACATCTAGGGTTTGCATGAGCATGCTTAGTCCTATCAAGCTACTAAGGCGTGTAGCTCACAAGCAGACCACCTTCTAAACCATGCTATGTCTCCATGGTAGGTCCTACTTGTTTCTATTCCTTCACATTGGACCAACATCATACATGCCCATGTCACCAACCTATATGTGAGGGGTTCACCAAACATACAACTTAATCCAGGGGTTTTCCCCTTTTCCTCAAAACATGAGGAGTGCCATGCTCGAATCTATAAAAACTCATATCTCCTCATGAGCATCAGGTGCACCAGGAACTACTACCTCCCCTCTTAGGTCTAGGTTCACCTTTCTGATGTTCTACTGCATACTCAACCTTTTAACCCCAAACCAAACATGTACAAGGTATGGCATGCACTTCCTATTATCATTCCACTTGAATAACACCTCAGAGTGGAGTCCTCCTCAAGGACAACCAACTAGGTATAAGGCCTCCCAACTTATTACTAAACCTCTTCATGGTCTAAGGAACTCTTCCTCCTATCCCAAAAAGGTAAACACCTATACCATAGGCACATAGGTACCAGGCGTTTTATCATTTGGATTATCGATTATGGAATACCTTTGTTTGTGATGCAAATAACTTGTCAAGGTAACAATAAAGATTATGTAATCTTTAGATCTCTAACAGTAGTTATTATGAGGAAGGATTTGAAAGAAATGTTAAAAGTTGGTGGGATAGTGAAAAATCATGTAGCTACAAAGTTATTGGAGGAAATAATGTACTTCATGCTTTTTCACAGTTGAATAATAAGTACAAACTATTATTTTAGGTCATGGAAGTTGTGATGAACTTAAAAAGGTGATTTTATGAGCAGATGAAATGTGAAGATTGTTTTATATTTAACGCATCATTACCACAGGCAATAAGAGATCAAAATCATAAAGGAATGGTTACGTTTTTTATTTCGAATATTGAAAAGATCAAAAAGTTAAAAGTTTTGTTGTTGCCTTTACTGAAAAATGATCACCGACATCTCATTACCGCTTCTTCTAAGACAAAGGTTTTCATGCACTATAATAGTTTAGAGATGGGGGATGTAGACAACCCAATTGATGAGGATGCAAAGCATGTGATAAGTACAATACTTCTTTGTGTATGGAATATTATTTATACATGTGTCTAATAACAGTTAATGTCTTGTAACAAGCAAATGCAATCAAGTATGATCTAGTTAAACATGTAGGGATTGCAAGAGGCTGGAACATGATTTTTGATAGGTATGCACCGCATCAGCCACCAAACTCAAATGACTATGCACTGTATGTTATTAGGTGGACTGAAGAGCTACTAGAAAATGGCACTGTACAATCGACACATAACGGTGATGTCCATCCACTGAGAGGATTCTATGCTTCAACATTGATGAAAAATGAGTTCACAATTAAGTAGTATATTTAGTTGTATCTGAATGTTGGAACATTATATTTTGAAACATGGTATGGTGAACATTGTATAAGTGTTGTATGTATCGTATGTTTTGTGGCGATGCACTGTTGTTTGAATGTGTTGCAAGTTAGTCTTCGACTGTGATCATACCAGCATTTTTAATGAAGGACAAAATTGCGTGGCTCATTTTTTGTGAGTTGTGTGATATTGTTATCAGTTTCTTGGTACTATACGAGGGGGCAAATGTAAAAGTGACCCACAATGATGATTGGGAAAATGAATATGACTAGATTGTTAATTCTGAGTACAGGAAAATGTAATTTGATTGGTATACAAACTAAGGTTTGTTTAAATTGTGGTGTGTCACATGTGAGTGTATGTATATGTACTGTACTTGATTGTTATGTACATAATTGTACGTGAATATCATTAACCGATGTCATTCTCAGTATGTATATATGTACTCTAGATGATTACTTTTATAATTTAAGTGTATACAACAAGCTATAATTTGATTGTATGTATACTTACAATATGTGATTATACTGTATTGTATTGTACATGATTGTTCTCTAACATTTTGTACATGTTTATATGTATACATACAGTACTTGATTGTGCATGCCCATTAGAAAATGTGGAGTCTTTGTTATATGTACAATACTCGATGGAGTCTTTGTTACCTAAATTGCTTGATGTATACATACAATATTTGATTGTGCATGTCCGTTATGAAATGTGATGGAGTCTTTGTTATAGGTACAATACTTGATGGAGTCTTTGTTAAATACAATACTTGAAGTTTACATACATTACTTGATGGAGTCTTTGCTATACGGTCATTTTTTGGACATTATCGTATTTGACTTAGTGGGGGACAACAATTTAAAATACTGATCTTGATTTTTATACAACAATTCTGATTGGGCGGGAGCTCCTTAATTCAAAGTATTGTAGTTGATATTATAAATAACAGTTCTTGTTTCTATGTTGAACTTAGGTAATTAAAGATCATTACATACTCAATTCCTCAAATATGGTTAAAATATTTTGATTGCATTTCATAAACTTGTGTTTCATAAATGGGGTGGACAATTGTTAAACCACTCATACAAATATTTATTTGTTTCAAGAAAATTAGGATGGAAATTATTTGGGATGAGTGCAGGATTTGACATATTCAAACCTAATTCCATATTAGGGGAGTGGACTTCTTTTGTAGTATGAGAAAAATAAGGAGATTCATTAAGATCTTGAATAAGTCCATTAGGAAAAGTTTCATGAACTTCTGGTTGTGAATATATTTCATCTTTAAGCATGATGTTGTGGTGTGTACGTACAACAAGGTTATCCTTTATTTCCAATGGTTGGGGACCTATATCTTCTGGTATTTGGAGCTAGGTGTGTTGAGTTATTGTCTGGAAGTATTGTATGGGCATTCATACTGGTATCCTTTTCTATATTTTTTTAGAAGTCATTTTTTTCTTTTGTACCAATAGCTCTCACTTTGATTTCTTCCATAAGGATGATGGTCTTTCAACACAAATAGATACAGTAGGGTCTTGTATAGCTGATGTATTTTCCTGTAATACAAAATATACATTAAAAAAATTATATGTAAATGTACAATATGTGATTCTTATATATGAACTGTAAGTAGAACATTTATTGTTATGACTTGACCTTGCTCTTTCAAAATAGTATTTACCCTTTGGTAAGCATCTTTTGGCTGTCTTTTGACGTGTTCATAATTTTCAACACATGATCTTGCTAAGTTTGCAAAACCACCACTATAGTGAAAATATGTTATGCACATGCTCAGGTTCATCTCTCATACTAGCAAGAAGGGTGTGAGAAGTGTTGTAATCTTGATGTATATCTTTCCACCATTTGTCCAACATATATTTTTGTAGGATGTTATCAAGCTTTAGATTTTTGCTAATGATGCATAGAATATGACTGCATAAAATGTCCTTTGACTCAAAACATAGAAATGAACAAGTGATCTCTTCCTCCTGAATTATGTATTGTACATGAAACTCCTTAAAAAATGATTTGCATTCATCTGAACTTATCATCAGATTTTTATATTCAATAACAACAAATAATTATTGTAAAGGATCCCTAGATATGAGTTTGGAATAAAAAACATCATTCCTTTGAGCTCGTTTTAGAATTTTCTAAATATATTAATGGTATATGTTTCAGTGTAGCGTGCCTCAATCTTGAGAGTAGTTTTGAGGTGGGGTTTTCTGTGAAAAGATTTAAAGGCTGTTAGCTTCTCTTTTTTATATTTTGTTTGAAGGATAGAATTATTGAGAAACAAATTGCTTTAGTGATGTACGTGAATTCACATAGCCGTCAAAAAATACATTCATTGACTCGTTTCTCTGTGTTGTAGACATGTCAGCCCAGAAAAAACTATCCAAATATAGGGGAACCTAAAATTTTTTAGCTCATGAATACTAGGAATCCAACTCTCTTCTTTCTTACTCACGAGTTCAATAGCTAGGTGCCAAGTGTTCTCAAACTCATGTACATATGTACTCTCATAAATTGCCTCATTTACTAGTTTTGAAACAGATGAGTTCTTTCCTAATTTCTCAAGAAGTTTTGGGAAAATCTATTTTAACAGTATTCGTAATATGTTGGGCCTGATCAGTAACGATGCCCTTCAGTTCCAAACAGCCTAAAATGACAAAAAAAAATTGTTAAGACGTACAGTACGAACAGAATATATAAATTTTCTCACACCAATGAAATAACGCAAATGGATAACATCCGGCTCTCTCTCTAGTGCCGGCTCTGCCTTCGCTCTAGGATTTGCGTTTCTGGGGTTCCATGGTAGGCGGGGGCGCTCGACCCCCCCTGCTTCTACAGCATCGGGTCCTGGTGCCGCAGCGGCCGACAAGGGCGGGTGGTTCTCTCCTTCCACCGATGTCACTGTGGCAGGCGAGTGGGTGCGTGCGGTGGCTGGCCCGCCCCCCACTCTGAGGGGTGCCGGAGCGGAGGACCCCAAAGCCCCCTTCCGCAGGGAGGGCGATCAGAGGCTTTGGACGAAGATGACGAATAACATACTGGAGGAGATGGATGCTTATCATCAACACTCGGCGATCGTCCAGATCCTTGGCAGGAAATGCCACCCAACGCAGCTCAGAGGGTGGATGCAGCGCTTCTGGCGGCCGAGAGGAGCTCTGGAGCTTTTCTCGCTGGATGGCGGCCTGTATTTGGCTCGTTTCTCCAATGCCTCTGATCTGAAGAAAGCTACAGATGATGGTCCGTGGTTTTTTGATGATCAACTTGTGCTGGTGAGGAAATGGACGAGGGAGGCTGACACCCGCAGAGCGGCGTTCGCCACAGCCCCGGTGTGGGTTTCCCTCCCTGACGTTGGAAGACACTGGACTCCGCGCGCCATAGCTGTGATTGCTCACGCCATAGGTGTTCCTAGAGCTATGGACAGGAGATCGGATGGATCCACCATGGGCTGCACTAGGTTTTGTGTCGACATTTCGGCGAGCACTAAACCACCGCCTGAAGTTATGGTGGAGCTACCTAATGGGGAGGAATGGGAGGTCAAAGTCAGATATGAAGCTTTGCCCGATCGCTGCGATGTTTGCAAGGTGTTTGGGCATGAAACTGGACAATGCCCAGGTGCTAGAAGAGCCGTCAATGATGAACCGCCGATCGTTCCTGAACCTGTGAGGGGGAGACAGAACAGAGCGGGGAAAGCCAGACCACCGCATCAGAGACAGAAAAGCAAGACTAAGGAGATAGGCGAGTTTGCTGCAGCTGCTGAGGTACTGTGTGCGGGCGCTGCGGCGGCTGAGATGCCGGATGACAATGCGGATACAGTGGAAGAAGGAGAGGTGACTGAGATTCTACCTGTGGTAGTTATCCCAACTGATGGAGCAGGCAGGCTGACTGTGGCTTTGCCTGTGACAGAAGTTGAATCCTCTACCACTATTGTGGCAAACTCTACGGAATCTGGCAAAGATGCTAGAGCAGCAAACCATACTGATGTTAATCCGTTAGTTGTTTTGGAGAGCATTACTGATGAGCCGAATGCTGAGGGGCACTCGCATAGTCGGAGCCCAAGGCAAACACGCAACACAGCCAAGAAGAAGAAGAAAGGGAACTGCTCCGACGAAGGGAGTGGTTCCAAACAGCAGTAGTCATGTCCATCCTTGCATGGAATGTGCGAGGGGCAGCTCTGCCGCGAACGCAGAGAAGACTCAGAGGTATTCTGGGTGAGATGAAGGCTGACTTAGTTTTCTATTTTGAAACTAAGATTAGAAGGATTAATGGGTCCATGACAAAAACCATTTTTCCTGAATCCTGGCAGACGTTAGACAATCTGAATCATGTTGATAGAGGAAGGATTGTTATTGGCTGGAACCCCCTTGTTTGGAGGATTGAACCGATTCATATATCTGACCAAGTCGCCACGATTAGCTGCTTCAATGCTGGTGGTTTTTCTGGCATTATCACTGGTGTCTACGGCGAAAACTTGGAGTGCAATCGGAGGACTCTGTGGGAGGACATCATTGGGGCTGTCCAAAACGAGGTCCCTTGGCTTGTGCTGGGGGACTTCAACAATGTTCGCAAAGCTAGAGAGAAAAAAGGTGGCCTACCTGTGCCTGAAAGAGTCATGGCTGCCTTCAACGACACCATGGACGCTGCCAAGCTGCTGGAGCTTCCTTCCATTGGGGGGATAACCTCCTGGTCTAACAAACAAGGCATCAATAGAAGGATTGCTAGCCACCTCGATAGAGGGCTAGTGAACGAGCAATGGCTGATTTCCTTCCCACATGCGGTCATTAGAATGGGTTCACACCCTTTCAGTGACCATGCGTGGATGAAGCTGGATTTGGTGAACACACCTCATTCTCCTAAGCCATTCAGATTTCTTAATCCGTGGTATGAATGGCCGGGGTTCAAACAACTAGTGGAGCAAAGCTGGGACACTGTGGTGGTGGGCAACCCGCTCTTTGTTGTTCTCAAAAAGATGCAGCATACGAAGATGTCCCTTAAGAAATGGCCGAAGGAGAAAGTGAACCTACTTAATCTAACCAGGGAGGCTTTGGCGGTCTACAACAATGCTGCTCTGGAAGTTAGATTACATCTGATGGATAATCTAGCTATTGAGGAGGAACGCAAAGCTGAAGACAGATTAAGACAACTGGAAAAAGCTAAGGAGCTGTTCTATTGGCAGAGGAGCCGGATGAGATGGGTTGCGGATGGTGATAGGAATTCTAAAGTCTATCACAGCGCTGTGAAAAAGAAGGAAATGCTAGAAACAATTCATGAACTCATTAATGAGGATGGGCAGACGGTGGGTGGTCAAGAGGAGGTTGCGTGCGAGGCTGTGGAGTTCTTCAAACAACTGTACAATCAACACGGCACCTGCTCTAACCTTAAAGACGAGCATCTTCCAGGGACAAGAGTAAATGCAGCCATGAATGGTGATCTTTGCAAAGCTGCTACGGCTGAGGAAATAAAAAAGGTTGTTTTTTCTATCAACTACTCCAAAGCTCCGGGTCCCGACGGATTTAATAGCATGTTCTTTCAGAAGATGTGGTATCTCATTGAGGAGGATATCTGCAAAGCCATTAATTGGTTTCTCAATGGAGGTCGGATGGTCAGAGCCGTAAACCATGCCTTTTTGAAGTTGATTCCTAAATCGAAGCATGCCAATTCTATTAACGACTACAGGCCCATTGCCTGTTGTTCAGTACTTTATAAAATCCTCTCTAAGCTCCTTGAAGCCAGGTTGAAGATCATACTTCCCAGTCTCATATCGGTTGAACAAAATGCCTTCATCAAAGGCAGAAATATTGCTGATTGTGCTCTGCTTGCCACTGAATTTTTGGTGGACTTTAACAAGCAGAGATCCTCCTCTAAAACTTGTATTAAGATTGACATCACGAAGGCCTTTGATTCAGTCAAGTGGGTTGCTCTGTGGCGTATCATGGAGGCGATGGGCTTTTCTGAAACTTGGATCGATTGGATGAAAGAGTGCGTTGAGACAACCTCTTTCTCGGTCTTGGTTAATGGCACACCTGCTGGGCTATTTCGTGCTTCGAACGGCCTAAGACAAGGTGACCCTTTGTCACCTCTTCTCTTCACCCTCATGATGGAGGGGCTTACTAATGCCATCAACTTAGCTGAACAACAGGGCAAGATTAAAAGCTTCAAAATTAAGGGTAACAAAGTAATGACACACCTCATCTTTGCGGACGATGTGTTTCTTTTCTCTGCGGGACATGTCAACCGTCTGAAAGAGTACAAGAAAGTTGTGACTAGCTTTGGCCGCGCTACTGGGCTTTACATCAATACAATTAAATCTCAGATCTTTAACTCCAAATCCTGCGATTCAAGAAGAGGCAGACTCAAAAGAGCCATGGGAGTGAGAAGGGGTGTTTGGCCAACCAGATACCTTGGCATTCCTATCACAGGTGGTAGAGGTGTTGTCAAAGATTTTAGTATGATGATTGACAAGATTAAAGACAAAGTGGAAAAATGGTCGGGAATTAATATATCGATGGTTGGTCGCTTGGTGCTTATCAGAACGGTCATTCAAAGCATGTTGAGATTTTGGGGGGATCTCTGTGATATTCCTTTTGCTTGTCTGAACAGAATCAAAAGTGTGTCGGCAGCTTTTCTTTGGGGGGGGGGGGCGCAGCCATGGCGTCGCCTGGGATAAGCTGACCAAACCTTACCAGAAAGGTGGCCTGCAGATTAGCGATGGTCGCAAAATCATGAAGAGCTGTACGTTGAAAAGGATTGTGAAATTCTATAGCCAACCCGATAATGTTTGGGTCCAATGGATGAGAAACAGATATGGTCCTTCCATCACTTTGGAGGGTTGTATTAATCCTTCGAGGATCTGGAGAAGCATGTGCAAACTGTATGGGGGGATTTACGGGGAGCCTTCTGTTGATCCTTCGGATCATGAAGGGATCATACCTTTGTTACCCAGCATCAACACTAGTGATGAACCTGACGTGCCTTGGTTCCATGTAGTTTGGGGGAGGTACCATTGTCCAAAGTGGTGCACTCTCTTGTTTAGAGCCAAGCTTGATAGGCTGCCCACCAAAGAAAGAATGGCTGATTGGGGCATACAAACGGATGCTGGTTGCTTGATGTGTCATTCAGGATCTGAAACGAATGAGCATCTTTTCTTCGAGTGCAGTTATTCCAGATGCATTTGGCAGATCATCTGCCTTAGAAATGACTGGGGACACCAGGTTCCTAACAACCTTGATGAAGCCATCAGCTGGATCTTGAGCAGATTTGACAAAAGGGAGAAGGATGTGAGCGTTGGTGGGCTGTTCCTTGCTTGCGTCATTTACCATTTATGGGGAGAAAGGAATAGAAGAGTCCACAACAATGGTTCCCTAGTTGAAACTGACTTGATTAGAACCATTAGTAGGGACATATGCTGGTCTTTTGCTGCTAGACCCGAAATGACAACTAATCTTAGTACAAACACAAAAATGTATTGGGGTTTTTGTAGATAATACCCCCTGGTTTGTTTGTTGGCCTCGTGCCTGTCTTTGTATTGTATAGCTTGCTATACCGCTTTTTGGCAATACTGTTTACCTATTTCCAAAAAAAAAAAGAATATATAAATTTTGTATTAATTTTGGGTAGTATTTTACTTGAATATATTGATGTACCCATACATTCAAGCCATATTTTGAATAACCATACATAATTCTTTCTGGTCTCCTCGCCTAATAATACACATCCCAATAAAATAGAGTGGCCATGGTGATTGAAGCCAACAAATGGGGAAAATGATATTTTGTATCTGTTGGTTAAGTAAGTTGTGTCAAATGTGATGACATCATTAAAGTATTTGAGCACATGCCTTGATCTTGAGTCTGCCAAAAAAATATTTTGTAGAACGCCAAGGTCATCTATATTAAGTACATAGAAGAAATCATTTTTTCTGGAAATAGGTAAATAGTATTGCCAAAAGCGGTATAGCAAGCTATACAACACAAAGATAGGCACGAGGCCAACAAACAAACCAGGGGGTATTATCAACAAAATCCCCAATACATTTTAATATTTTTACTAAGATTAGTTGTCATTTCGGGTCTAGCAGCAAAAGACCAGCATAGAAGAAATCATTGCTTTACTTTTGCATTATAATGAAATACTTCTGAATTACTTGAGCATCACCTTTTCTAAGACGGAGGTTTCCAAAAGATGCAGTATAATTTATCAAATCCATCTGAGTAAAGAGAAAATTATCAAAAGATCTAACTTCACCAATAAAACTAGACATAGATTTAGTAGGGCAGATACCTGTAGATTGTCAAAATTAATATTGTGTAAAAAGTACAGTACATCACAATTGTATAAAAGTTTGATTGGGTTTGTTACATGCACTGTCGTTTAGGTATATGTGTCTTTGGATGTCATGAGTAATGTTCCTTTTGAATGGTAAAAGTATGACCAAATGAGGCTCTAGAAGTTCATGATTATATTTTTCTACAAACTTACAAATATAATATTTTCCAACATAATTACAACGAAGTCTGATACGAACTAGACAATTTGTCTTTGAAGTTGGGTTATATCTGTACAAAGAATCTTTTTGGTCTGATGGGTGATGACTTGACTTGGCACAAGTAAATGCTACTCTTCTAACAAACTCATCACTCGGATCTTTTGTAGAGTGCGTTGTTATAACACCAAATCCACATTTGTCGGCATAATTGATGTAAAAAAATTTAGCTTCCGATATAGAGTCAAATGACAAGCCAATTTCTAGCTTTAACTAAACATCTATGTCAGTAGGGACAAAGTGAGAATCATCTTCATTTGGGCTTGAATCAATCTGTATAAGTTAAGTAATAAAATTAGAAAATATGCATATCAAATACACTATTGTTGTGTATACTAGTATTGTACGTATGAAAATTATTACAACCTACGCATCATTGGAAACAACCACTTGAACGGAGGTTGTAACTTCATTCGCTATATAAGGAGAATTGTTGCATTCCTCGAGATCCATTTGTATAAAATTATCAGTTAATATCCATATGTACGGTACGTATAAGGTATTGTTGAACAATTGGGAGAAATGTGTAATTTTGATGAATTGAATGTTGTGGGGTACTATACATATAGATATTGTATGTATGCTTTGAATTTGTAACTGTTTGATGTGACCTATTGTAATCTGGCCTAGTATTGTACGTAACTGCATATGGGTATTGTATGTATATAGTAATATATAGGATGTGCTTGATGTAAGATATGTAATAAACTGATTACTATATGTATTGTATGTATACTACAATTTTGTGACTCTAAAATTTACTTTTGTGTATTGTTTGTATGGTTTAATTTTTGGTCTGCTTGATGTGGGTGGTGTGATGTGGCCTAGTACTGTACCTCAGTGGAAATGGAGTACTATAAGTATGAAGTAATATTAGATCTGCTTGATGAATGATTTGTAATCATACTTGGTACTGTATATCGTAGTATATGCATATTACATATAATGTAATTTTGTATATTGTTGATGACGTTTGTTGATGTATGATCCAGAAAATGGCTAACGTAATGCTAGAGGTAGATGTTAGCATAATTGTATAATTTAACTTCATCATGTGTAAATAATTTAAAATCATACAACATTACAGCATTAAGTTACCAAATATTGAGTCCGATGTTGTGGTGATTCTAGTATTTGAGATGAATATATCTGGGGAAAAGAAAATTCTACAATATTAAATCATTTGTAGTAAAAATGTACATAATTAACTAATGAAGTGAAAAAACAGGATTTGATAGAGAACAAATAATCATCCTGACAAATGTAAATTCGTCTGGAAAATGATGTTATTCGTGCATTTGAAATGACAACAAGAAAAGCATTGTAACAGAATTAAACTCAAAATAAAAAATAGATTTGAAAGAAATAATTATTATACGTATAGTATGTGCTCATCTAGAAGGAAGTGTGGAAATGGAAAAGAAAATTAAGAGTGAGGCATCTGGTCGTTTATATTTATATCTGAGATTTGAGAAAAAATGGAGGGAACTAATAGAGAAAATTTTAAATTCGAAGGATTTTTTATTTTATGAGGAACAAACATTGTGCATGGTGTTTGCATTGGATATCATGCACTATATCTGCAGGAGTTGGTGTGTATCTCATTTGCAAATGATTATATCTGCTCTGGGCAGATTTTCTTCTTTTTCCAATGAGCGGGTGGGTGCGCGGGTGGGCGCGCAGTTACAACTAGAATTTTTCCTCTTTATATACATGTTGCACAACGTTTTGACGGCTATGCGCATCGTTTATGTTGTATGCACCTGCTTTAACATCAAATAAATTGTTTCTTACTTAATGCTCCCAATTACATACCTAATTTACTAGATTATGTCCCTCAAATCTGGAATACATTCCTCGCTTCAAATGAGGTGTGCATCCTAAATGTTAAGTGGGCTACGTGCCTCATTAACTTAGTTATGCACAACTACAGTATTCTAATTATGTGTACCATTGCCTCAATTTTGGAGTACATGCCTCATTTCAAGTGATATGTACATCATAAATAATAAGTGACTATGTGCCTCATTAATCCCATTATGTGCAATGTTTACATGATTATACTCCTCATTACATCGATTTTGCACAAATCATTTAAGTTATTATGTCCATACTTTAACGTCAAAGTAAATACTTGTTACTTAATGTTCCTCGTTACGTGCCTAGTTTACTCAATTATGTGCCTCAAATTTGGACAGTGTGCCTCATTTCAAGTGATAAATGCATCCTATATGTTAAGTGAACTATGTGACTCATGAATTGTGTTATTCGTAGTGTTTACATGACTATACACCTCATTACATGGATTTCATGCAACATTGTCGATTGTGTGCACTGTTTAGGTTATCATGTGCATGCTTTAGTGTGCATTCTTTAACGTCAAAGTAAATGCTTGCTACTTAATGCTCCTTGTTACACATCTTGTTTAGTGGAAAAGGTGCCTCAAATTTGGACAATGTGTTGCCCTCTTTTAGGTGATATGTGCATACTAAATGTTAAGTGAGCTATGTTTGTCATTAATTGTGTTATGTGATACTCTTACAAAACATCCGGGGATATCTCATTCTCAATGGGCTCCCACATCTTTAAAGAAGGGGCTTGCCTTTGATGAACTAGAGGCATCCCTCAAGAGCATTTTCATCTCCTCCGTGTTAGAGAACTAAAGGATGAAACAGTCATGCCCCCTATAGAAATATTCTATGGATACCTTCAAACCCCAAAGCTGTCTGAGATTAACCTTGAGGGTGGGAAGATGTGGCTTCATCCTGATAATGTATCCAGTGAGGCTAATTAACAAGAACTGCATGTCAGACTTGTTGCAGGGAATGGAAAGCGCATTAGGAGAGCTAGCTAATTGAATCATTCCCGTCAAAGAAGTCAAAGATATGATAGGAGACTCTGGAATCAAACTGGTATATATTTTGATTTTCAATTTGCAACTATTCAGTTGTGTCCCACCTGACAAGAGCTATACCTATACGTACACAATTGGGTTCCTCTACTATACGGGATTAGAACTGGAAAAGTGGAGATTTCCTAAAAGACAAGAAAGTACAAGAATAAAATCATCTAATTTTCTATTTCTCAAAAACCAATGAAGTACATAGGAGGAGCATCTAGGGTTGGGCGTTCTTTATGGTCTGCAACCCTTTTCATGGGTTGAAAAAGAAGGCTCTTGGGAAGAAATTATGGTTTTGAGAAGCTAGTGTGGAGAACCTTGACTAGTTGAAGATCACCTCATTACATGTATGATGCACCTCAAATTTGTATTAGGTGTCTCCTTTCAAGTGATATGTGCATCATAAATGTTAAATGGACTATTTGCCTCATTAATATATTATGTGTAATGATTACTTGATTATATGCCTCCATATGTGGATTTCATGCAATCTCGATATAATTTTTAATTATGTGCATCAATTACATGTGTTGTTTGTATGTAATATGTTACTAGGTTAGTATGTGCATCAGTTAGGTTTTTATGAGCATCATGTAGATTATTATGAGCACCATACCAATATCTAGATAATTATGACTCTAGTCATGTCAATTTTACACCTACATGTGTGAGTATGGATGTGAGGTTGTAATTATAAAGTCAATGCACAAACCTTCATCAAGTAGGGCTAGTTATTTGACATCTTGTTTTTCTTCTCTTCTATATTTACATCGAATCCATTTACATAATTTTCATGACCTTCAATATTAGTTTGCTCGCAATAACTCCCGCACTCAAGTTGCATGACCATCTTCATTATATAAATTGAGTTTTCTACCATCTTCCCTATATGTTGGTTCACCATGAATTGCACATGCACCATCTACACTAAGCAAAAGAATAAAAAAATATTGCTCAAATTGTGGGTTTAACAAGCAAGAAAAGATATTTCGGTATAGATAATCAAACATATAATTTTGGGACTCCATTTCTAGTGAAAGGCGTGAAGATCTAAATACTCCAAGTGAGAAAGATGTGAAGGAATAAATGATCCCCATATATCCTCACAATAACTCCAAATCAACCGTATAAGAAGTTAAATGTTGCTAAATGACCTTGTGATCGTGCAACAAGGAGCAAATGTTGGTCAGTGACTGTGTCATCATGCAAGAAGGAGTAAATGCTGGTAAAAAGAGAGAACTCAATGGTCAACGTGGAGTTAAATTGAAGTGAAAAGGAGGGTGATATGGGATAGTTTCCCCTGTTGTCCCATTTCCCCCACCCTTAATCCCATTTTCCCTTTTCCAAATTGCAACCTAAAAACATCTATTTCCATATTAAGATCAACTATATTCTAACATTAATTATCCTTGCTACATGCCATTCTTCAGTCAATGCACTTGCACCCCATCCTTGCACTCGCAAATAGCTGTAAAGGCAAACAAAGAAAAGTAATTCCGCTCTGCCCAAAATCTCCAATCCATGTGTGCATCAAACCAGTGTCAAGAACCTCGAGATGTCACCTTAAAATTTTCATATTCCTATGGTCCCAATCAGGCCGAAGGTAAATCCAAGTAAGAAAACTGAGATGCCAGATTCATAACATACACATGTATATATAACAACTTGTTCATAAGTAAGATGTATCTTTCATATGATACATTTGAGTACAAACTTTACAAACTAAATTTGATCTAAAATATATTTAGTTAGTCATATAATAAGACTAAAAGAACATTGTAGTAGAGTATATTACAATTGGATGTAATCATTTTATATTTAACATGTCTGTAATAATATAAAGCACGATATAAGATTATAGATTGAATGTATGCTATCTACACCAGATGTATTAGAAAATTCATCTCAACTGACATGTGTACACCATTCATTAAATTAAATGGTCATATTCTTATTAATAGTTAGTTGCAAAAATTTTGAAAGGATGTATTTTTTAATTATATCATAGAAAGGCATGGGATATGAATTATGAATGTTTAACATATACATAGATAATATTCTTTTTTTTACTTTGTACTTAGTAAATAGTTCTAAGTGTAGTATATTTATTGATGATATGTATAGTTTACATATACCAGTCACTACATGTTTACAAAACTCTAATAATAATATGCTTATATATATATATATATATATATATATATATATATATATGAAAATATTTTCATTTTGATATATTATCAGTGTTGGCCCATACCCAACCAGAAATCAACTATGTTACACGTGCCGTATATGGGGCGAGATTTTTAAACATTATGCAGGCCTAAACCTGACACATAACCTATTTTATAGTACGGATGTGGGCACAGGCCCAATAACATCTGATATAGTCTATTAGATGCCCATTCTTATATGTCATGGGCCTGACCATTAGGAAAAGGATATCTTACTTCAGTTGTATGAAACACAACACATACCCCATTTAGCATTTTCCTGAAAGACGTCATGAAGAATCATAGAATTATTCATGTTGATGGGACGGTACTATCAACCACTATACTAGGATAGCAAAATAAATGGTGAGGGGGAAGGGGTTGGTGAGAGAATAAAAATTGGATAAAGAGAGGAGGGAATTAGTGGGAAGAGAGATAGAGAGAGAAAATAAGAGGGAGAGAGTAGGGTGAGGGAAGTAGTGGGAGGAAAGACAATGACAAAAAATAAGAGGGAGGATTGAGAAAGAGTAAGATAATAGGGATAGAGGAGGTAAGTAGTAAGGAGAGGGAGAGAGAGATGGAGGGAAGAGGGAAGAAGAGAGGGAAAGAAAAAATTAAGGAGGGATGTGGGAAGTAATTGGAAGAGAGATAAAGTGAAAAAAGGAGGGAGGGAGAAGGGACTAGTGGGAATAGATAGAAAGAAAAAGTAAGGAGGTAGGGGAGAAATAATGGGAAGAGAGAAAGACAAAGATAGGAGAGACGACAAAGGATAGTAGTGGGAAGAGAGAGACATACAAAAATAGGAGGGAGGGGAAGGGAGTATTGGGAAGGTAGAGAAAGAGAAAAATAGGAGGGAGTGAGGATGAAGATAATGGGAAGAGAGAGAGAACATGAGAGAGTGAGGAGGAAAGTCATGCTAATAGAGAATAAAAGAAGGGAGGAATGAGTGGAGTGGAGTGAAGAGAGAAGAGAGAGAGAGAGAGAGAGAGAGAGAGAGAGAAGGAGGAGGAGGGAGGTAGGGATGAGCAACAACATGGAAGAGGGGTACAGATGAGAGAGAAATGTATGAGGAAAGTAGGTATGTGAGAGTGTGGATAAGCAAGAAGGATGAGGTTGAGATAACTCATTAACATATAACAAAAAAACACATTATACTCTACTTGAAATACAATGTTGACGATACACTACAAATAAAAAGCAACATATTATAAATAAATTTCATACTCATTTGAAATTCTAAATGCATAGTTGAATGTACACATTTTATTTGAGCACAACACAAAAAATTATCCAAAAATATATGGTAGGAGGGATGTAATTGGAAGATCAAGAATAGAGTAATATGAGGCATGGAGGAGGGAGGTAAGGATGAGAGAGAAATGAAAAATAATATGGAGGGAATAAGGAGAGGGGAGGTAGGGATGAGAGATAAATGGAGGAGGGAGGTAAGGTGAGAGAGAGTGAGAAAGTAAGAGAGATGTGGTTAAGATTACTCATTAAAATATATCTAAAAATACATTATATAATACATGAAGTGTAGAGTTAATAATAACCTTTAAATGAATAACACATTATATAACATAATACACACAAAAATGTGTCCATGGAAAATAAACCATGAGAAAATATTTATACAAACAACACACACTAGTATAATATCATAGTTAATTTGTATAGGTTGTCATTTCCATTTTTGTATTTTTATGTAAGGGAAAATACAAGTAAAGAAAGGAAAAGTGAGAGGTAGTCTATATAATTTCATGTCTAGAGAGACTATACAAAGTAATAAGAAAATAATAGGCGTGCATGCCCAAGAATTGGAAAACAACAAAAGCTCATTTTTTGTGTAACAAGACTTAGGCAGTTAACCGAAATCCAGAGAGTCATCTATAACAAATTGCCAAAGTTTAGCAAACTGACTTTCTTTATCTTCATGAACTCTATGATTTCTTTCCCACCACTAATATTATAATTTATACACATGTAGAAAGCCTAGCCTCCGTAGTGGTGAGAGAAATGATGTCATCCCAAGTAATAGGGATTATATTGAGAATATTACATATAATCACATATGTATCTAGAGAAGGAATACTCATATAGCAGATGATTGGTGACTTCATAATCATTTCAATAGAGAAAACACAGAAGAAAATTAGAACCCCCTTCTTCTATGTGATCATAATTGGGTAACTTGTTTTGAGTTGTCGTCCACATGTGGATTTGGTATCTCTTAATAAATAGGGCTTTTCAAAATCCATGTGAAAATATATGAACCCTTAGAAGAATCTATAATAGCATCATAGAACATCTTCAATCTTGCAATTTTTTAATCAACAAAGATAACAAATCTTCAACTTTAGTTGGTTCGATGATGGATTAAAAAAATTGCAAGGTTTATGTTGGTTTTTTTAGGTAATCTCCAGTGACCATTAGAAATCATAGTAATAACACTACAATGAATATAAAATGATAACTTCAAACAACATCAACTCCTAGAATATCTTGAATAAGCATCTTATCACGTATCTCTGGATCAATCCATATTTTGATCCTATTGTCATTGCCCAAATTAAATAAGTAAATTTGAGCAACATGTTCGTGAGTATATTGAGATTAAACAAAACACAATGAATAACTAGAAATAGTTTACATGGATTATTTACTCAGATACTTCTCATCAATCCATTTGACCCACAATATGTCTTTCTTAATAGCCGCAACATAAGAAAATCACTAATTATTATTATTACTAATCCTCCTTTTATCTTGAGAGAAGTAACTTTATCCCATTTAACAAGGTGGAGCAATAATGGTTTTGTCATTTGATTTTCCCTACAAGAAATCACAATAGAGCTTCTCAGTCTTCTTTAGGGTTGAGATGGGAATAGGAAAGGGATATAACTAGTAGAGATGAATTTTGAAACCAAAGTTCATTGATCACCTCGATCCTACAACCCATGAAGAAGATCTTCCACTTCCACCCTTCAAGCTTTGTCCTAACTTTTCAAAAAGAGGGGCACATACATGTTTAGTGAGTTGGGCAATAAAGAAACGAATTGCAAGATACTTAGAGGGTGAAACACATTCCTTAAAATTTAGGATACCAAGAATAAATTTTTAGGAGATCCATTGCTAAGAATGACCTCATGCTTTTGTGTTAATCTTCAAACCAAAAAGATTACCAAATTCATGCAAAACCTTCAATTTGATACAAGCAATTGCCTATTTACTTTATTGAAGATAATATGATCATCCCCAAAGATTAAATAAGATAAAGACAAGTTCCTTCAAGAATTCATAGGAGAGATGAGATAAATTTTTCTTGCTTCCTTCATAATTTATGTAAACCTTGCAGTACATCCCTTTCCTTATGCCATTACAAGGTCTAAAAAATCAATAGATTCACCATTGAAAAGAATTAGGTAGGAGATAAAATTAAGAATCTGATAAACTCACTGATCTAAATGGAATGAAATCTAAATTTATACACAATAGCATGTAAAAGATCCCAATTGATAGTATCATTATCTGTAGAAATAAAAAAATTTAAACATAGTTTCTTCTTCAACTACTTTATTGAAATAGTGAAGATTTTTATTAGATAGGAGAGTAGCATCTGTAATGCTTCTACCTTTCAGAAAAGAATGTTGGTTGAAACTGATGATATGAGGTACAAGTTTGTATACCACATTGCAAAGGGAAATTTATCTTCGATTTCATATCTCTGAAGTATTGAGTCCTTTAATAATAAGTGCATTGAATGTGTTATTATCTATTTTTGGCATTTTCCTACTAGATAAGAAATATTTGATAGCCATAGAAATATCACTTCCCATGATTTAGCATGAAATATTCATAAATATTGCATTAAATCAATCAGGCATTAGGTCCTTATCTTCATTTAAATTATGAACAATATCATCAATTTTTGCTTGAGTCAGTTTAGCAATTAGGTTGATTATCCAATCATTAACATGAATAGGACCAGTCCAGATAAAATTACAATTACCAGAACATGTTTCACCCTTGTTAAAAAGATCACTAGAGAAATACCTACAATATTCCTATATAATAGAGTAATTATAACTAGTAGTACTATCAATCTTGATATTTTTAAAGTGGTTTATTTGATGTCTATTTTAATAGAGGCGTAGAATAATCTGAAGTTTGAATACCCTTCTTGAGAAATCATAGTCTAGGCTTTTGTCTTAGAAAAGAGTATTCATTGGCTTAAGCTTTAATATCTTCTTTTTAATAGTGTTGACTTTGCATTGAAGGTCCGCATTGAGTGAATCAATATCAGCCTCAACTTGAGCCCTTCAAGCATTCTACTTAAAAAAAGTTACATTATCATATGTTCGGAAATACGGACACATAGTATAGCAGTGGAAACAAAAATCTTGACTGTCTGTATTCTCATAACAACAAGATCACGTTAACTACTATGAAATAGGAAGGATGGTTTAACGATTTATACCTGGTCCTGGAGGAATTCTAGCGACAACAACTCATTATAGTTGCAACTATCTTCTAGTTGCTCTTAGATGGTTATTGTGCAGCTCCTGGTCTTCACCACAAATGAAAAACTGAATCAGCTTCTGCAGCGGTTCATTTGGTCTCACAACAGACTACATGTTAACGATGTCCTCCTAGCAGCAGCCAAAGGACTCCTACCTCTAGAGTAGTCCACACAGACCAACTAGAACTCTATTCATTCAACTTAAAAAGACAGGAAGGATTTGTCCCTCCCATTGGCTTACTAGTCACCAACTTCCTCTCCTACAACAATGATCATCAGTTCTTCTCTCCCATAGCTATTCCTCCCTAGTCGGGTAGGACTTGCTTGAGCTCTCTTGGTTACCACAACCACAGAGGACAATAATTATCAGAGCAATTGATTCATAATTTTTTGTGTTATTGTTGTTCTCAAGGAAGCCCCAATACCTCTCTATTTATAGGTGGGGTTAGGTCCAGGGTTCCCAGTTTGTTCAGGATCTTTGTGGGAGTGGAAGGGATCTGAATATCTTGAATTTTCACAACATGCGAGACATAAAACGGTCATCTGGCAGTCTAGAGGGTCGCCTGGAACTATGAAATGATCATCTTGTATTGAGAGACAGTCATTTAGCAATTTCCTAGTCACATACAAAATTGACAATTTGTCTCCCATTAATGCTAAACATTAATTCCTTACACCAAAAGAATTGTACAATTGAAACAATTAGAAAAGTGTCTAGAACCTTCCTTCGACCTAACTCAGAAATCTCTCACATGTGAGATGGTCATCTCGCTCACCCATACGGTCGTCTGGTGAACTGAGCCGAACAGGTCAGTTCATCAGAATGAACCGATCAGTTCACACCTCATTTTGGGTAGAAATTAGTCAATTCAAATTTTTATCAGCCTGATGACCCAAACGATCGTCTCAACACTTGCGACGATCATTTGGTGCACCAAACAGCCATATCACCATGTGAGACGATCGGATGGGGTGTAGTCAGCTTATTTGTTGTGTGAATTGAGTACCTAGACACTTCAGTAATCAATCCAATCATCATTCAAGATTAAACTCCTCTTCTAGATGAGTTCCTAGGTGTGTGACCCTATAGGTCCCATGTCACATTAGTAGTGAATTCCCATAACTAAATTATGACAACACAAGTAGAGAGTGGTTCCTAGTCACACATTAGTACTACCCAACTGAATGGAAAGTTGGAGAACCACTTCAACCTACAATCTGTGTAAGGTGTCATAGTAATTTTATAATTCATTTTTCTCTAATATGAAGAGTGAACTCGAGTCATGGAGTCATCATCCTCTTAAAGTTTGACCCATGTTCTTTGAGTCAAGAGCAGTCTGTTTGAGATAATGTGACCTCAATATCATATATTGATTCACATGTGCATGTGTATGCATTTCTCAGTCTTGCTTATCAAGTGGCTAGGATATCAATATCTAGAAGGAGGGACAATCCCATCTCTATCACTCACAGTCAGTCCCCATGTGTCAAAGTCACCCAATCATCATCATTATAACAACCCATGTTTCAAGGCTATGTTTGATGATGTCAAAGTGTATCCAACGACATGTGATGAGTGTTGTGACGTCCCCGGATTTTCTAAAACTTAATCTAATGTGAGACGTCAAAATTGAAACCCTCACCTCAGCGAGAATCCCAATTTAAACATCCCACACTAGGCTAAGGAGAAGAAACTCAAGGGAGTCAGAAGGAACATACATCAGTAGCACATGTACATGAACAATAATAAAACCACAACACCTGTTCACCATTCAACATATAATTACAACATGAATTGTTACAACATTTGATATTACATATTGAACAACAAACTTAAACATATACATGTACTACATCTAAACAACATGATCTTAAGACAACAGGTCCACCTGTACATCAGCTCGCCACACAACTCTCAACTATCCTGGATCTTCAAGAGCATAACCACAACCTATACAAAAGATTACATGCGGTACACGTCAGCACAATATTTCAAGAATATTGTACTGAGTACGCCTACGTGTCTTTTTATATACCTCTCATCATATCTTGGCAATAAGATAAAACTAATACTTGGCAACATTAAACAAAATATAAGAAAAGGCATATAGTTGCACAAAGATATTTGTTATCAGAAGAGAACACATATTTTAGGCACATTTCCATTATATGTAACTTGATCAACCACATGCACTATTCTACCAAAGAGATTTAGTGCTCACATGTACTATTCTGCCAAAGAGATTTAGTACTTCATAAATGCACTTTTCTGCCAAAGAGATTTAGTGCTCACATGTACTATTCTGCCAAAGAGATTTAGTACTTTCATCAATGCACTATTCTACCAAAGAGATTTAGTGATATCATATAATGGACCAGATATCTTATATTTCATGTGTTCATAGCAATAAGTATTGAAAATCGTGCAACATATCATACAAGAATAATCATTTCAATCAATATCATATGCCAAGTTTGTACTGCCATATAACGCAAGCATATTGTATAATAAGCCAAATAAGAGGTAATGGCGTACCTTCCAAAGAGACATCCTAATCACATATGTTCCTCATGTCATCTATTTCTTTGTTAAACCTGATTAAGACAAGATCATATACTACCATCAGATTCTTATCATCTTGCATCTCATCTTAACCCTAACTATGGTCATTAGGGTTTAGCTTAGTTCATTAGGGTATGCACATCATTACTTGTATTCTGGTCTTAGATTTATCTTACTGATGTCATATTCCAGAGTACCTCTCATTATCAAAGTTCATCATCTAACATATTAACATTATGTCACACATTAACCCTGGGTTACATGCATTACTCAAATTAGGGTTTATATCACATTAAGAGCAAAGATCATTGTATATCATGGATTTTGGGTATCATCCTGATCTCATATTTAATTCTGAGGTTCCAGATACTGATATGAGATTATTCTGTAAATTCCACCATTTATTGAGCATGTGTGCATTTATTGCATTGTATTAGGGTTATTAGCCATAATTAGACATATTAAGCAAATTATATACTTTTGTGCATCAAAATGACCATATCTGACATCATATGTATTATAAACATGAATATAGGTTTACTGACATTTTCTCATAATTTTAGGTCGTTGTTTGAAATTTATTATCTATCAATTAAGCATTTCACAACTAACAAGATATCACTAATATTAGTGCATCAAAATCCTGATATTTTACTTCCATCTTGTTCTACACATTTTTATGAACATTTTGGTATATTATTTATATTTTTCTGACAACGGAGCTAATTACTAGGAATTATGCAAGATCTGGGAATTAACTGAAGATTTACCTTGAATGGCCAATGGGGAGCCGCCACGTGGCTTGGAGGGTAGACGCTGCTTTGGTGGGCCGGCCGGTTTTGGGTTGGAGCCGTATGGTCTAGGCTGGGATTTGTCCGATTTTCTGCTACTGGGTCTGGTTTCTTTCTTTCTCTCTTGCCCACGATCGGACTCTCTCTCTTATCTTCTCACCCTCGTACGACGACGCCCGTATCTCCCGGCTTCATCCCTCCGTAGGTCTGCTGCCACCTGGCTCTCCTCCGGTGTGGACTAGGGCCACTGTCCTCCTACTCTGTTTCTGGAAAAAGTGCTGCCGCTGTTCCTTGGATCAATGGAGCATGATCTCGCCATGGTGTCATCGCCTCCTTTGACGGCCTCCCAATCACCCCGATGATGGTAGCGCCGCCACGGCTGGAGGAACAACGAGAAAGCCCGCCACCTCTAGATCTTCTTCCCTCCTTCAAATCTTGGCTTCTACTCTTTCGTGGGAGTCATGCACGACTACTGACTGGCCGCCACCGTCTGCGCAGTCGTGTGCGCTTGCACTGGCGCCGCCCAAGCCTAGACAGATTTCAGTGAGGGATCACTACAGATCCTCACCTTCTTCTCTGCTTCTCGCCGACTGATTCACGACGCAAAGAGGACCCTCACCGCACAGTTTCGACTATCAGGGCTCGACGAGGTGGTCACCGACAAGGGTGCGAGCATGTCAGCCATACCTGCTATAGGGCGCCGTCGCGAGGTCTTACTTCGGTGAAGAAACTGCTAAAAGTATGGTCTTCTTCAACTAAAGTTGCTGAGTCGTTCAGATTCAGCCTTGCTCGATCTGTGTCATCGGCTTCTCATTGCGGCTGCCCTCTACCACCGTTTCCCCCGTCGTCCTTCTCCCTCCCTCTTCTTGCTCTCAGCAATGGTGACGAGAGGGAGAGTGAGAGTTTGTTCTCCCTGCTTCTTAACCACCAACTTCAAAAGAAGGGTCAAGCTTCTCAAATGGGTGAGCCGAGACCAATTGCTGGGTCAGAAGTATCATCCACCCACGACTTCCCAGTAACACATCATGAAGGAGTCGTCACCCCTAGTCAGCAGTAACCGCAAGAAAGAAAAACCATTTGGTGGCTTTTGATTAAACAGATCCAATGGCTGTGAGAAATCCTGCACATAGCCGATCTGTGGCACTGTGTCTATGCGAGACCACCAGCAAGGGAACTAAACAAAAGTCTAAGTTGTAATAAAACCAAGGGTATTAAACATTGTTCTCAAGTACTTTAAAATAATCATCATTAGGCCTATATCAAACTTAAGTATCTCACTCATAGGAACCTCAAAACTTCTTTGAAAGTATAACCTTATGCTCATCCTCAACATAACTACATTCCATTCAGTTTGAGTGCGAATATATCACTATTTGACCAATCTATCACTTGATCCAAAATGGCACATACTTAAGGATATAATTATGGTCCAAAATAGCATCGAACGATTTTTAATCTTTGCCAAACTAGTTGTAGTGCCTTCATATGATCAAAACCTACTTCAACGTCTACCATTATGTCATTATAACACTTAAACCCAAGTAAGATATCAATATCACCACATATATACATGGAATTAATTTCTTTATTCCAATGTCCATCCCATGATTCAATTATAGGATTGCGTTACCAAGAAACTCAAAAGTTCACTCCATCACATCCTACACACCTTAAAAGAAATTTCGTCCTCGAAATTAAGCCAAAATCCAGTTCATCACAACATATACATCTTAAAAGAAATTTCATCCTCGAAATTAAGTCATCTCTTACTTTAAAAGAAACCAAAGTTATTCCTTCATATCAAGATGTCATCAACATTCTATTGAGCTAATTGTTAGAACATATTCAACATTGACATATTTCTTATAGGAGGGAGTTAACTATAGTCTACCAACTTTATCCATCTAGATCACATCAAGGCGTCATAATCGTTATGTTGTGCTAACTGTCAAACTATATGTTTGATCTTTATTAAGCACTAAGATTAACACCTCATGTAATTTGTTTCATTCATATTATCTTATTTCATTGCTCAAAATATATTGTGACATTTACTAGTGATTTGATCACAAGATTAACCAAAAATTTCACATTATCATCATTATTCATGTATGTGGTTAACCATTTATACATTGATATTTATTAAACCATCTCTAGGTTTTCATCATATCATGTCTATATATCACACCTCGATATTAGGTCGCATCTTTACATATATTACATCTTGGTTGTGCTAAACAAACTTATGTGAGTGGCTAATCAAACATATATCAAAACTTCATCTAGTCCAACTGAGGTTCTCCTGACCCATATCATGAGGGTAGTGTCATGCTCAGTCTCTCTGAGTTCACTCAACCCTATGAGTATCTTGTAACACAACTTTATCTTCCCTTTATTAGCCTAGGGTTCTCGAATTACCTCATTGGCACTAGTGATTAACTTCACAAGATCTAGCCACAGAAGCACAAACCAAAACATGCTATGACATTCTCTTCATAGGTTTTCTACCCATGAATCATGCTTACCCAAAACTCTCTATATTTACACCACTAGATTCCTATGTGGGAGACCACCAACTTGATCATGAGGCTTCACAGAAACTCACATATCTACCTCCTCTAGGGTCTTGGGCTCTCTCCCTCACCCAGATGGCAGACACTCATATTCATTTTCACATATGTACATGTATCCAACCTCTCTCTATCTCTGGGGTTTGGTCCTCCCAAGGACATCTAGGGTTCAACAAAACTATAGGAATCATGCATAGAGTGACTCAACTCAATCACTCAGGAGTATTCTAGTTTAGGACATATCATATCACATATCTCAAAATTCTCATATCTTGGAGTCTAGGTTCTCTGACCTTCTCCCAATGGGTCTCACTCTCTCTAGATTTAACCCTAAAACTGGTCCTAACACTAGAGGTCCTCCTTTATAAAAGAGATTGAGGCTCTTGCTGACTCACAACCTTGTCTTAGCTTAACATATCTTACCTCATAAAAGCCTAGTTACTTGCATCATCAAAACTTATCTCGAATTCTCAAAACTGAACTTAAGTCCTCAAAGGCAAACATAGATCATCATAAACCAGCTTATATCATCTATATAAGACACACATCATATCATCAAAACTTATTCCATCTATCACATATATCAAAAAGGCTCTAGACATCTAATCTAGAACTACTCTCTCTTCTAGACTGATGTCATTCACTTTCACTTAGGTTACATGACCACCTCCTACTCGTACATGTGTGGGGACACATTCTTGTAATACATATACATAATAAAATATTATATAGTTTTTCTCCGATAAAATAAGCGTCAGAGAAAACTATCGAGGTTTGATCCGTTTGGAATCAAAAACCAAATCCTGAAAATGAGTGTCCTACACATAGTAGAGAGTCCAGTGTCATGAAAACTAATGAAAAGAGTGAGAACATGGTGTAGACTAGCGTAGCTACTCTAGACAACGAGCGCCATATGTCTAGGGTTTCTCTTGCCTTGATGCACGTCATTTCCAAATAGTGCAACGTCCCATACCGCTGTACTACAAGGAAAGAACGACATCTCAGGACCTGCTACTCAACAAGCACCAATCTATACCTAGTTCTCGAACATCTAGGTGCTAACCTAGAGGCTAAGGTCAAATCTAGTCTCTTAAAGACGACTAATCTAACCCTAAAGGATTATTAAGTTCAAGGTTCTTTAGTTTTTAGTTGTATAATGAGCAAATGTCAGGCTTTGCTATTCTTCATGCTCTGATACCACCTGTGACGTCCCCGAATTTTCTAAAACTTAATCTAATGTGATACGTCGAAATTGAAACCCTCACCTCAGCGAGAATCCCAATTTAAACATCCCACACTAGGCTAAGGAGAAGAAACTCAAGGGAGTCAGAAGGAACATACATCAGTAGCACATGTACATGAACAATAATAAAACCACAACACCTGTTCACCATTCAACATATAATTACAACATGAATTGTTACAACATTTGATATTACATATTGAACAGAAAACTTAAACATATACATGTACTACATCTAAACAACAGGATCTTAAGACAACAGGTCCACCTGTACATCAGCTCGCCACACAACTCTCAACTATCCTGGATCTTCAAGAGCATAACCACAACCTATACAAAAGATTACATGTGGTACACGTCAGCACAATATTTCAAGAATATTGTACTGAGTACGCCTACGTGTCTTTTTATATACCTCTCATCATATCTTGGCAATAAGATAAAACTAATACTTGGCAACATTAAATAAAATATAAGAAAAGGTGTATAGTTGCACAAAGATATTTGTTATCAGAAGAGAACACATATTTTAGGCACATTTCCATTATATGTAACTTGATCAACCACATGCACTATTCTACCAAAGAGATTTAGTGCTCACATGTACTATTCTACCAAAGAGATTTAGTACTTCATAAATGCACTTTTCTGCCAAAGAGATTTAGTGCTCACATGTACTATTCTGTCAAAGAGATTTAGTACTTTCATCAATGCACTATTCTACCAAAGATATTTAGTGCTATCATATAATGGACCAGATATCTTATATTTCATGTGTTCATAGCAATAAGTATGGAAAATCATGCAACATATCATACAAGAATAATCATTTCAATCAATATCATATGCCAAGTTTGTACTACCATATAACGCAATCATATTGTATAATAAGCCAAATAAGAGGTAATGGCGTACCTTCCAAAGAGACATCCTAATCACATATGTTCCTCATGTCATCTATTTCTTTGTTAAACCTGATTAAGACAAGATCATATACTACCATCAGATTCTTATCATCTTGCATCTCATCTTAACCCTAACTATATTCATTAGGGTTTAGCTTAGTTCATTAGGGTATGCACATCATTACTTGTATTCTGGTCTTAGATTTATCTTACTGATGTCATATTCTAGAGTACCTCTCATTATCAAAGTTCATCATCTAACATATTAACATTATGTCACACATTAACCCTGGGTTACATGCATTACTCAAATTAGGGTTTATATCACATTAAGAGCAAAGATCATTGTATAACATGGATTTTGGGTATCATCCTGATCTCATATTTAATTCTGAGGTTCCAGATAGTGATATGAGATTATTCTGTAAATTCCACCATTTATTGAGCATGTGTGCATTTATTGCATTGTATTAGGGTTATTAGCCCTAATTAGACATATTAAGCAAATTATATACTTTTGTGCATCAAAATGACCATATCTGACATCATATGTATTATAAACATGAATATAGGTTTACTGACATTTTCTCATAATTTTAGGTCATTGTTTGAAATTTATTATCTATCAATTAAGCATTTCACAACTAACAAGATATCACTAATATTAGTGCATCAAAAGCCTGCTATTTTTCTTCCATCTTGTTCTACGCATTTTTATGAACATTTTGGTATATTATTTATATTTTTCTGACAACAGAGCTAATTACTAGGAATTATGCAAGATCTGGGAATTAACTGAAGATTTACCTTGAATGGCCAATGGGGAGTCGCCACGTGGCTTGGAGGGTAGACGCTGCTTTGGTGGGCCGGCCGGTTTTGGGTTAGAGCCGCTTGGTCTAGGCTGGGATTTGTCTGATTTTCTGCTACTGGGTCTGGTTTCTTTCTTTCTCTCTTACCCACGATCGGACTCTCTCTCTTTTATCTTCTCACCCTCGTACGACGACACCCGTATCTCCCGGCTTCATCCCTCCGCAGGTCTGCTGCCGCCTGGCTCTCCTCTGGTGTGGACTAGGGCTGCTGTCCTCCTACTCTATTTCTAGAACAAGCGCAGCCGCTGTTCCTTGGATCAATGGAGGACGATCTCTCCATGGTGTCATCGCCTCCTCTGACGGCCTCCCAATCACCCCGATGATGGTAGCGCCGCCACGGTTGGAGGAACAACGAGAAAGCCCGCCACCTCTAGATCTTCTTCCCTCCTTCAAATCTTGGCTTCTACTCTTTCGTGGGAGTCATGCACGACTACTGACTGGCCGCCACCGTCTGCGCAGTCGTGTGCGCTTGCACTGGCGCCGCCCAAGCCTAGACAGATTTTGGTGAGGGATCACTACAGATCCTCACCTTCTTCTCTGCTTCTCGCCGACTGATTCACGACGCAAAGAGGACCCTCACCGCACAATTTTGACTATCAGGGCTCGACGAGGTGGTCACCGACAAGGGTGCGAGCATGTCAGCCATACCTACTATAGGGCGCCGTCGCGAGGTCTTACTTCGGTGAAGACACTGCTAAAAGTATGGTCTTCTTCAACTAAAGTTGCTGAGTCGTTCAGATTCAGCCTTGCTCCATCTGTGTCATCGACTTCTCGTTGCGACTGCCCTCTACCACCGTTTCCCCCGTCGTCCTTCTCCCTCCCTCTTCTTGCTCTCAACAATGGTGACGAGAGGGAGAGTGAGAGTTTGTTCTCCCTGCTTCTTAACCACCAACTTCAAAAGAAGGGTCAGGCATCTCAAATGGGTGAGCCGAGACCAATTGCTGGGTCGGAAGTATCATCCACCCATGACTTCCCAGTAACACGTCGTGAAGGAGTCGTCACCCCCTGTCAGCAGTAACCGCAAGAAAGAAAAACCATTTGGTGCCTTTCGATTAAACAGATCCAATGGCTGTGAGAAATCCTGCACATAGCCGATCTGTGGCACTGTGTCTATGCGAGACCACCAACAAGGGAACTAAACAAAAGTATAAGTTGTAATAAAACCAAGGGTATTAAACATTGTTCTCAAGTACTTCAAAATAATCATCATTATGCCTATATCAAACTTAAGTATCTCACTCATAGGAACCTCAAAACTTCTTTGAAAGTATAACCTTATGCTCATCCTCAACATAACTACATTCCATTCAGTTTGAGTGCGAATATATCACTATTTGACCAATCTATCACTTGATCCAAAATGGCACATACTTAAGGATATAATTATGGTCCAAAATAGCATCGAACGATTTTTAATCTTTGCCAAACTAGTTGGAGTGCCTTCATATGATCAAAACCTACTTCAACATCTACCATTATGTCATTATAACACTTAAACCCAAGTAAGATATCAATATCACCACATATATACATGGAATTAATTTCTTTATTCCAATGTCCATCCCATGATTCAATTATAGGATTGCGTTACCAAGAAACTCTAAATTTCACTCCATCACAAGTGTAGTGATTTCAAGTCTAAGAATCACAATTACCAACTTCACTATGAGAGATGACTATGACTACCAATGATGGCTTCCATGAGTCACACTCAAGGTGGGTTTGTCTGACACACAGTTCCCTAACATGTATCTGTGTTCTTGGTTTGATAATTCCATATCATGACTAATGGGACTCGGTCATCACCAACTCACAATCCATTCTTATGTGTTACTGGTGTCTATCTACCTTCCACAATAACAACTGACTAGGGACATAACAATAATGTACATACTCTTAGCATTGGTATGATCTAATTCTCCAAGTCACATACATGAAGACATACGTCATTGAGTATTGTCATTTTTTAGACATTCATAATGCTTCCTAATTATCTCATAACTGAATGAAACAAAATGAATTGGAAGCTTGCCTTTATGAGTACTAATCATATCCTTTATGGTATATGTCATGTCAATCATCACATGATTGGATCTATGGGCATACCTTACCAACAGACTCCAACTTTCATTTAGATCCAATCAACCATGAATCATATTCTTAGTGATCTAAACATGTCCACCGTGTTTCTATTGCGCTATTGCTAATTTAGTGGGTTAGCAACACTTTTCTATTAGTCGGTATATTGCATGTTTCCTTATTCTTCGATATATGATTTTTCATATGAGACAGAACTGACATAATATGGTACTGATATTCCTTGCCTAACAAGTAGCTCCATTATTGTCACAGTATTACTACTGATTCATTAATGGATGGAACGTCTACAAGTTCATTATATGAACCTTTATATCCATATAGTATTACTCTGTGTTCATAATGCAAGTGTACTCAACAATAATTGTAGAATAGAATTAATGGCTTTAGTTCAATACCCTTCCAACAAATCAACAATTTTCTGTAAATAAAACATATTTTGATTTGCAATCACTTTTGTCATTATGGAAGCTTGCATCAATGTAACCCTTTTCATCCAACTCTTCTGTTATTGCTATTTTTAGTTAATACCAATCTATCCTTAAATACTTCTCAAGTATTAATGGATATCTTTTAATGACATTCCAATAACCCTTATTGTAATTAGATATCATCTTGTCATGTCTTATACATATAAGATTATATGGGATAAGTACATTTATAGATTTCATGATAGATCCATTACTATAACCTTTGGCATATTAATCATGTTATTTCCATTCATCACAAGAATTGGAACTTATGGTTGATGAGAGACTAATTTGAATTCTCCCTCATTAAATCCTTTTGTGTTGAACTCCTTCAACATATTGCTATTGTATGTGCTCAAACTTCCATTGTGAAATTTTCAAGATCTATCTCTATAGGTCTTGATCCCTATCTCATAGGGCATTTCACCTAGTACTTCATTGTTGGGGTTTTCATCTAGTTCTCACTATTCATAATATTGAGATGTTATTTCTCATCATATGTGGAATGTTCATATATGCTCCCACTAGATCTTTTGTAATCACAGATTTCATTTTTTATCTTGATTCAAGTCAAACTCTTTGACTATCTTGTCAAGTCAAAAGATCCCTCCTTTAAGATGCTTATTTCAATCCCAGATTGAACTTATAGTTTATAGACTTTATTTGAATTCTTAAAGTTATAAAACCTTTTAGGTTGTGTCACATACACATCCTATGATGTATTCCTTTAAGGAATTCAGTTTTAATCTTCATATGCTAAATCACTTAGTCTATTTTAAATACAACAACAAGCATGACAATTGGTAAAGGAATTTCTATCATGTTCAACAACTTGATCTAATATTCAACCAATATGTCCTTTCATGTTATCCATGTAGGTCTTTTCCACAAGACCATATTGTGCCCTTTAGGTATTATCCCTTTAGGTGGTGCTATCAAGGTCTTACCTTGTTGGCTTATAGGGATCCCATAATGGCCTTGAGCGATTACTCAAATTATGGTTCTCAACAGCTTCTAGTTGACTAGTTGTCTCATCCTATTATAACCAAGCCATCTGAATTGTTGGATTCATGTTCCTCCAATTTCATATGTGTTCTACTAGAACTTTTCGTTCTGTGTTATATGACAAAGCTGAGATTTAATAACTTGTGATTCTTTTTCTTCTCATTGTACCCTTTTGTTGATCTCTACCTTTACTCCCACTAATTCTTTAGGAATTTAGTTATCCTATCAACAAAACATTTTTCCTTAAGGATTGGGATTAATAGTAATATTCAATGATTATGTTTTGTGGATAGACCTTTTCAAGAAATTTCTTTCTCAATGTAGGTTTCAATCATTTAGATATATTAGAAAATTCCAAAATCATATCATATATGATGTCTAACAAACCATTCAGATGGTACATGATTTAATGTTAGGTATATATTTATGAGGATATACTAAGATTATATTAATTGATAATTATATCATGACTCATCATGGTATAGTTCCTTCATTCTAACACATCATTATGTTCAGATGGATTTGACTTGTGATACATTATCACAGTTCCTTCCTGAAGGTTCTCAAGAGATTGATGCAAAGTAGTTCAACATTTGATCTCATCAAAGTTATACTTCATTTATAATCTTCTTCAACACTTCAAGATATTAATGTTTCTATTTAATGAGTACATATCATCATATTACCAGTAAATGAAATGAAGTATATGTGATTATGTATATAATTCATTCCATAGGATCTTCATGCATCATATGTATGAGGTCCGATGGAGGAAGTATCCTCCCATTGCATCTAGTGAAGGATGACATGTCACTTTGTGTGTAAATAAGGCTTTGCATGTTACCTTAGGTTCAACAACCAAAGGGAATCTAGATTAACACCAATATGTATTCTAGATATGCACTTCTTATATGTACATCCAAGGTGACTAATGTGAATGACAGTCTTGAGTTATCAATTATAATCCTTTGGTATTAACATTTCAAATTTTATCCAAGATTCTTTCAAAGCTAAGATCATTAGATATATTTGGGCATTGTCATGCAAGATCATATCTTATAAATAGAAACATTAATATCTTACTTTATTGATTCATCATTCTTGTCGTACAAGATGCTTAAAGTAAATGTTTCTATTTGTTGGCATAATGAAATAGCAGTTCAAATAACTCTATTTACATGCCCATTGGGCTAAGATTAATTTAAATGTGGACTAAAGCTTCTGCAACTCTTGCTCTACCTTTTCCACCTTTGTCCTTCCATGAAGGATTTTACTTCTTGTCAGATCCTACACATCAAGTATGTGATATCTCTATTTGGTATCACATACCAAATGAAGAAGTAATCAAATTTATCTTATAAGGTTTATACCGAAAGTGTAGGTTTCTTTAGTTCCTCTAACCAGAGTGGGTAATTTTTTTTCCAATGTCCAGGTTATTGACAATGGTGACATTTGCCTCTTTTCTTCACTCCTCTGCTTGCTTTGAGATCTGAATAATTGGGCTTCTAGATAGCTTTAGAACTCTTCTTAGTTTTACCTTTGCCTTTAGACTTCCCCTTTGTCTTGCTAATCATCATCATAGACTTGGGTTATTCTTTTTTCATCTGTCCCTCAGCTGTTCTCAACATGCCCAACAACTCTGTTAATGTTTTTTCAAAGTTGTTCATGTTGTAGTGCATGACAAACTAACTATATGACTCTGGAAGAGACTGCAGAATCATGTCATTGGCCAACTCTTGACACAAGGGGAATCCTAGTCTAGATAGGTTCTCCACATACCCAATTAGCTTGATCACATGAGGACCTACACGATCTCCTTCATCCATGTTACATTTGAACAATGCCTTGGAGACATCATATCTCTCTTGTCTTGCCTGATCTTGGAACATGTTCTTGAGATGTGTGACCATCTCAATCACATCCGTGTTCTCATGCTTCCTCTACAACTCATAGTTCATGGAGCATAGCATCAGATACTTGACATCCACAACATCTTCAAAATGTTTCTTTTAAGCATCCTTGTCAGCATTAGGTGCATTTTGAGGTGGTTCCTCTGGTTATGACATCTCCAAGACATAGATCTTGCAATCTAGTGTGAGAGTGATTATCAACGTCCTGAACCAATCGTGAAAGTTGTTCCCAAAAGTTTTTCCTTTTCAAGGACTGATCGTAAAGAAAAATAATTGTTGAATGTTGCGATTGATTCTACAAATAATTTTGCAATTTTGTCAAAAACTCATTTTATTTTAATTTGATTAAAATTTGGGTGACAATAATTAGGTATTTAATTAATTATCATTCTCATTATTTTGTTCAAAATGATAACCCTCAAGTATCAATTGGAAAAATTGCAACGAACAATTTTATAATGAGCAAGATCTAAGATAATTCAACTATGGCCCGACCAACACTGTAAAATATAGTTAATTACTGAGGTAGGCAACTTTTACCAATTGCATCATATGCAATTCTTGATGGACGATATGTGCAACTCCTTGCCATAATCATCTATATGCTTCTAGGCTTAGATGTTGTAAGAATCACCAGTTAAGCCTGACCTAACAGCCAATATGATAATAATGCACCCCGCGAAGGAGGAACCTACATTACTACCATCACACTTCCATGAGGTAGATGGTTCACCACTCAAAGGTGTAACCTACGCTTAGTCGAACAAGTTTTTCATGTATATCACTATTGGAAAGCATCTTAGACTTAATATGTTTGATTGAGGGATTTATATATATCGTATACCAATCACAACATATATAGTATGTATCATATACATGTTGTATCCCACAAAGCAGACATACAATTATAAACAAAAAGCGATGATTATGGCCATATATACTATAATTCCTTGGAGCCAAAAGGAATTACTACAACCTAGGTCAATCATCACATCACATGTATGAACATATTGTCGGTGTAGATATGAACTTGCCAACCTAGGTAGATCGGTTCAATCCTTGAATTGGTCATCTTGCCTCTTAATCGGTCGGCTGGTTCTCCTATCCAACTAATGTTTGGACTCCTTCCAAATAGTCAGTTGGGCCTTCTGGAATGTTTTCCTTAGCTCTTGTCCAACTAATGTTTGGACACCATCCAGACGGTCGGTTGGGCCCACCAAGCAGTCGTCTGGATCCTTCACTCTATCCTTCATGGTGCTTCGGATGATCGACTTGTCTTACGAACCGGTCGTATTGTTTGGTGATGATCATCTTCTTTATCTTTGTAAAAAAGGAAACTATCCTATTTCTACTTTATTACATTGTAAAAAGAAACCTTGAGTTACATTCAAGGGGAGAAAAGGTAGGAAACAATTAACTTTACATTGGGAAGAAGGAGATAGGGACTCAGTTCCCAGACTGAGATAAAAAAGTATAAAACCAAGCCATCCAACCTTATAAAGGCATAGGGTTTAGTCCATAACCGTGCTACACATCCACCATCAAACTGCTTTTAGGGATATGCATGAAATATATATATATATATATATATATATATATATATATATTGAGCAATTATATATATATATATAATTTCTCAAAAAATATATATATATATATATATATGTGTGTGTGTGTATATATGTATATATATGTATATATCTGTATATAAATATGTATATATATGTGTGTATATATGTATGTATATATATGTATATATTTATGTATATATATATATGTATATGTATATATACACACATGAATACATATATACATATGTACATAAATATATATACATATATATATATATATATATATATATATATTAGTTTGGGGTTATGTGGTTGATGAATGCATATTCATCCCATTTCAGTCGATACTACCGACTTATGGACACTTCCAGGTTATACATACATACATACATACATACATATATATATATATATATATATATATATATATATATATATATATATATATATATATATATTAGTTTGGGGTTATGTGGTTGATGAATGCATATTCATCCCAATTAAGTCGGTACTACCGACTTCTGGACACTTCCAGGTTCGGTGCATCGAGCCATTTTTTCAAAACTATCGAGAAATATCAGCAACTCAGTACCATCGAATCGACTTAGTAGTATCGACATTCAATTTTCATAAAAAGCGGGAAAGGCAATCTGATGGCCCAGATGTCCAACATCGAGTGGTCGGTACTTCCGATCCACACCACAACTTGGTACTACTTAGTTGTGTCAGTTGTACTGACTCCAGGGTGATTACTCTCAAGTTTAGCATTCATATAGCTTAGTTTTACTCAAGTATAGATTTTTTTTATCTACTTAGGTTTTTATGTTAATTTGTAGGAATTTGGTACTTTTCTTGACTCCATTTATAGGTTTTGAATTTTATCAATTTGCAGCAAGTTTACCTAGGGGGTCCCGCTTCCCTTGAATGGGTAGGAGTCGAGAGGAGGATGCCTCTCACAGGGTGTGGGGCAGTGCCCCAGACTGAAATGGTTTTCGAGCACTTCTAGAAGGCAGATCGATACACAATTTTTGTGTCCGTTGGCCAAAATCAACCTATCAGTTGACATGCCAATCGATCTTCAATTTTCAACAAATATCAAGCATCGACAGATGATTGACTCAATGCTGATAGTTGACATCCTTCTCAACCTTCTATGTTGATGAACCCATCAAAACATTGGTCGACACTCATAAGGTTGACACTTAGGAGCTTGACATCATCTTCAACCAACAACAGACAAGAAATCAGTGATTGATCTACAATTGTTGTCACGCTTGTCGATGACCACAACTGTTCGACAGTATTATCAACCCTCAAAATTGATATCATGTCGACCTCCAAGACTGACATCCCCGTCGACCCTCGTGGTTGACATACTGATCGATTGACACTAAGTGACTGACACCGATGGAAAGAGGTTGATAGCCTCGACCCTATGAATAGGCCCTCAACGCAGCCGTACAACTCATCTCAAAAATTCTGGATACAAAAACACTAAAAGACTATCATTGAGATCAGAGCAAGGATGAGAGCTGTCGACCAAGCTTGGTGACTTCTATCAAACTCAAGCATTGATCAACATATCTCTTCCTTCAGTAACTCCAGGTCGTCAATCTTCTTCCCCAAGGCAATCGATCTCTTCCCTGAGCTATTGTCCATTCACCTACTTCTACTGCAAGTCGGGGTTAGTACTTGAAGGAGAAAGAAGGAAGAAAGATTGTCATCGCACACCACATCGAACTGCTTCTATTTCAAACATGACTGTGATGGTGTCGTTTTCCTCTTCTAGTGATATTAATCTCGCCATGTCGAGGGAGTAGTCTTTTCACTGGAGTGTGGGGACTAACCCCACTACTGGAGTGTGGGGACACCACATCAAGCTGATATGAACCCATAGAAACATTTTTGACACTCATAAGGTTGACACTTAGGAGCTTGACATCATCATCGGCTAGCAGCAGACAAGAAATCAACGATTGATCTACAGTTGTCAACACGCTTGTCGACGAACACAATTGCTCGACAGTATTGTCAAGCCTCAATGTCGATATCCTATCGACCTCCAAGACTGACATCCCCGACGACCCTCAAGGTTGACATACTGATCAATCGATAGTAAGTGACTAACACCAATGGAAAGAGGTCGATAGCCTCGACCCTATAAATAGGCCCCCAGCGCAGCCGTACAACTCATCTAAAAAATTTTGGATACAGAAACACCAAAAGATTGTTGTTGAGATCAGAGCAAAGATGAGACTGGTCGACCAAGATAGTTATATCAACCTAGCTTGGTGACTTCTATCGACCTCAATCATTGATCAACAGATCTCTTCCTTCAGTAACTCTAGGTCGTCAATCTTCTTCTCCAAGGCAATCGATCTCTTCCCTGAGCTGCTGTCTGTTCACCTACTTCTACTGCAAGTCAGGGTTAGTACCTGAAGGAGAAAGAAGGAAGAAATATTTTCATCACACACCACATCAAACTGCTTCTATTTCCATCATGACCGTGATGGTGTCCTTTTCCTCTTCTAGTGATATTAATCTTGCCATGTCGAGGGAGTAGTATTTTCACTGGAGTGTGGGGACTAACTTCACTACCCATTTCTTACAATTTTATTCATGTTCCAATCCTTGTATGAACTCATTTAATTCATAGCTAATCATTGATTGCATGTCTTGCAGATTGATCACTCACTTTACTTTATTTATTATAATCTTTTACGGTGAGAACTTTAACGTTTAAGATTTGAATACTGATTAGTTTTGATTGCACCCTGATGAGAAGTTCTGATAGAAAGTCACTGGAGTAGTGGATAGAGGATTTGTAAGTAACAAGACATCAAGCTTATAGGGATATCTACTCATGCAAGTTTCTGACACCGGAAGGTGAAACTTGCATAACTCTAATTATATCTTCATACGGCCTTGTATTTGAATGATTGTGTAGATTTGAGTAGTGGCGGTGAAACCTAATTCCACCCTAGTATTTATATACATTGATAACAAGAACCTTAATTTAGCTTTTTTATTCTTGCAAATTTAGATTCATCGAACCAATCTCGACTATTGTGATAAATACCAGTTCTTGATAAGTTACTTTGATTAGATAATTCTTAAAATGTTGTCCCTTCGGATTTGATCCTCAACTTACTGCGAGAAGATTTTTCCTCTTGTGGGTGACATTATTGCACTTTGGTTTTCGTAAACTCTAGGAAATTAATTCCTAATGAATTTGTAGTGCGATGATATTCCACGTCAGTGGTCTTTGATCAGATATGCATATGAGACAGATAAAATATTTGCTTCATATGCAATACATGAATGATAAAACCAAAAACCAATCATATCGATTATCCTAAAACATAGTAAATTGCATGGCTCTGATACCTATGTTGGAAAATACGGGCACGGAGTATAGCACTAAAAACAAAAAAAAATATCTATCTATATTCCCATAAAAGCAAGATTGCGTCAACTACCATGAAATAGGAAGGATAGTTTAACAAGTTATGTCTAGTCCTGGAGCAAGTCCAGTGACAACAACTCATTACAATTACAACTATCTTCTAGTTTCTCTTGGACAGTGGTTGTGTAGCTCCTGGACTTCACCGTGAACGACAGACTGGATCAACTTCTTCAGCGGTTCCTGTGATCTCTCCACAGATTGTAGGCTGATGATGTCCTCCTAGCAGCGGCCAAAGGACTCCTGCCTCTAGAGTAGTCCACACAGACCAACTAGAAATTTTTTCATTCAACTTGAATAGATAGGAAGGAGTTGTCCCTCCCGTTGGCATACTAGTCACCAACTTGCTCTCCCACAACAAAGACCCTCAGTTTCTCTCTCACGTAGCTATTCCTCTCTAGTCGGGTAGGACTTGCTTGGCCTCTCTTAGTTACTACAACCAAAAAGGACAATAATTTCTAGAATAACTGATTCACAACTGTATCTATTATTGTTGTGCTCTGGGAAGCCCCCAATACTCCTCTATTTATAGGCAGGATTAGGGCCAGGGTTCCCCATTTGTTCGAGATTTGTGCGGGAGTGGAAGGGACCGAAAGATCTTGAATTTTCACAACTTGCAAGACACAAAACGATCGTCTAGAAGTCTAGACAGTTGTCTGGCACTATGAGACAATTGCTTCATACTACGAGACAGTCATTTTATAGTTTTCCAATCGCATACTAAATTGGAAATTTGTTTCCCATTAATGCTAAACATTAATTCCTTGCACCAAAAGAATTGTGCAATCGTAACGACCTGGGAAAGTATCTAGAACCTTCCTCTGGACTAACTAAGCAATCTCTCACATGTGAGATGATCGTTTCGCTCACCCAGACAGATATCTGGTGAGCTGAGCCGAGTTGAACTGGTCGGTTCATTAAAATGAACTAGTCGGTTCACACCTCAGTTTGTGTAGAAATTAGTCAATTCAAATTCTAATCATCCTGACGACCCAAACGGCCGTCTCAACACTTGAGATGATTGTCTAGTGAACCAAATGATTGCATCACCCTGTGAGATGATCAGCGGGGGTACAGTCAGCTGATTTTTTGTGTGAATTGAGTACCTAAACACTTTAGTATTCAATCCAATCATCATTCAAGATTGAATTCCTCTTCCAAATTAGTTCTTATGTGTGTGACCCTATAGATCCCATGTCATGTTGGCAGTGAATGTCCATAACTAACCCATGTCATGTTGGAAGTGAATGTCCATAACTAAATCATGACATTACAAGTAGAGAGTGGTGCCTAGTCTCACATTAGTGCTATCTAAGTGAATGGAAAACTAGAGAAAAACTTCAACCTACAATATGTGTAAGGTGTTGTAGTGATTGTATAATTCTTTTGTCTCTGATATTCAGAGTGAACTCGAGGCATGGAGTCGTCATCCTCTTAATGTTCAACCTATGTTTCTTAAACCATGAGCATATTTTTTGAGATAATGTGACCTCAATATCATATACTGATTCACATGTGCATGTGCATGCATTTCTCAGTTTCACTTATCAAGTGGCCAGGATATGAATCTCCAGTAGGAGGGACAAATCATATCTCTATCACTCACAGTCAGTCCCCATGTGTCAAAGTCACCCAATTATCACCGTTATAACAACCCATGTTTTAGGACTATTTTTGATGATGTCATAGTGTATCCAACAACATGTGATGAGTGTAGTGATTTTAGGACTAAGAATCACAATTACCACCTTCACTGTGAGAGATGACTACGACCACCAATGATAGTATCCATGTGTCACTCTCAAGGTGGGTCTTTCTGATACATTGTTCCCTAACATGTCATATAAAAGGTACTTTCCTTGCTAGGTTTTAACATTTATAGGATAAGGATGTTATTCTATATCATTATGTTGAATATGTGTTTGGTTTGATATTGCCATATCATGACTAATGAGACTTAGTATCAACCAACTCACACTCCAGTCTTATGTGTTATAGGTGTATATCTACCTTCCATAGTAACAACTGACTAGGGACATAATAAGAATGAACATACTCTTAGCATCTGTATGATCTCATTCTCCAAGTCACATACTTGAAGACATGCGTCATTGATTATTGTCATTCTTGAGACATTTATAATGTTTCCTCATTATCTTATAAATGGTTGAAATAAAATGAATTGGAAGATTGCCTTTATAAGTATTAATCAAATCCTTTATGTAATCCTATAAATGGATATCCAGAATCTACACATTTGATCCAGATTCAAATCTAAAATTTTGAAAATAATCCTACATCCGCATAATCTGAATCGGATTTAGGATATCAAATTTCATATCTGAAAATGTCAGATAGGATATCAGATATGGCTGTATTTGCACCAGAATAATCTGAATCCCACAAATATATACATATTTTATTAAATATATGTATCAATATATAAAAATATCAAAATATAGATATTTATCATATATATTTCTAGTAATATCAATGTTTCCTATATATGATATATTTATCACAACACATTTATGATTTTAGTTTTGGATCAGATATTTATCCAAATTCAGATATTATTTGTCGGATCGGATTCAGATATTATTACATGATATTCGTCGGATATCGGATCGATTTTTTTCAGATTCGTATATCAGATATAGCAGTATCCACTCCGTATTTGATTCGTTTACAGGATTACCTTTATGGTATATGTCATGTCAATCATCACATGATTGGCTCTATGGTTATACCTTACCAACATATTATTGTTCCCGACTACTTTCTTGTTCCAGATTTTAAGCTAGGTATGTGGTTTTGAAACTTCTTGTAAGCTTTGAATATTACATAAACCCCTATGTCAATAGAAATATCAATATCCCAAGCATCTCTAACAACTGAGAGAAAATCATTTCAAAAATCCCAAGCATCAGTAAACATGAAAGGTGATCTAGCCATTCTTGGGTTTTCAATATTGAGGTAAAAATTATATGGTCACTGATAATGTTAAACACAACATCCGCAAAAAATCCTTGACAAGATTTAGAAATCAATCATTATGGAAGACCTTATCTATCTTGGAATTTATAACATCTAAACCTTCTTTATTATTTTCCCATTTTAATAAAGCACCTTTGAGATCACATTCATACAAACCATAATCAACAATACAAGTATTGAATTCATCCATAGATTTTTTTAGTAGGAGGAGGTATTCTATCTATCTCACATTCTTATCTCATAGCATTAATCTAAGCCAAGATTTTCCAAGTCATATGATAGAATTAGAATTTATTTCATTAGATTTCTAGAGAGAATATCTATATGCATCACCATGGTGGCCATAAATAGAAGCAATAACAATATCCTAATCGCCATTAACTACCTTGAAGAGAATATGTTGATCTTATTCAGAAATTTTGATAATATTTAAGTCAACCATGTTCCAAATAACCATCACACTCCCAAGATCATCAGAAATATACTCAAAAGTAGCCAAATGTTTAAAATAAAAACTAGCCCTTTTCTTCCTTATAATTTGCTTCATTGAGAATGATAATCTGACTATCAACCCTTCTTATCTTCACTTGAACTCCTTTGACTTTGTTGTTGAGACCTCTCACATTCTAAGAGGAGATTTTAATTAGTGTAGTCATTTGGAAACTGAGGTCACTGAGTTTTCATTCTCATCTTTTTAATTCATGATTTCATATTGCCAGGTGCATTACTCATAAGTAAAAATTTGGAATTTATAACTCTACGAGAAATCCCTAAGATGGTTTCATAATGATCAATGGAGGAGATTTGTTTCTACATATGAATTTTTGAATCTCTGTGTCAAATTTGTTCTTATTATTTTCTGAGCTACTCCATATATTGGGTATTCTTCAAATATTTGAACAGGGGTTGAAGGAATATATCTCCCTTGTAAGTTACTTCCCTAGTCATCAAAAGTAGTAAATATGGAATTAGGAATCATATCAAGGTCATCATCCTTTTCTACCCAGATGAAGTTTTCCTTTGACGACATTGGACAAGAACCAGCATCATGGATGAATAAATTACATTTTTGAGATATTTTAGGAAACCATTAATATTAAAAGTTTTATAGGATATAGACATTGCATTTTATTTCAAGAAAAGTAGGATACTTTCAAGTCAAAGGCATTAGCACATATATGTTTTCATAAACCATCTGACTACACCCTTTTGGTATAATTATCATAACTTGATGGATTCCTAAATAAGAACCAATTCTTTCAAGCACTTGGACATCCCAGTGTTCAAGAGGGAGTTGATAGATTTTAATCTGTATGGGAACATTTAGAAATCCAAGCTTCAATGTAGGTTTAATAGGATTCCACCTCATTAGTATCAAAGGTTTTTGTTTGACCATCCACAGTCCCTTTTCTAAATCAAATTATACATACTTAGGATTCAAAAACTAGATAAGGAATAGTCCTTCCTTTTTAATGAATCCAATCTTTCCTTCTAAATTCCATAGCTAGTAGGGATATTGTTGCAAGGTGAGAAAATGGGGAATGAAATCAAGTACATACACTTCCAGGCAACAATGTCAATGGAAAACATTCTCATTTGCTCTAAATCTTAGATAAATAAGGAGGTTGTCTTCCATATTGATCTATGCTTTCTAGAAATTAGCATCTTTTTGCATAACTTTTATATGAATATATTAGATTAATTCTTTGGAGATGAGAAGCATGATATACATTCAATATTCCATTGAAAAATATTTTTTCCTCCAATTCTTTCGTTCTTCTCAAGAAGGGTGGTAGTGTTGTCTAGTTACCATAGCTCTCTATCCCACTCGAACATTCATTTTTATCGAATATCTACCTTTTGTGAGTACATAACACAAACTTTTGTGCAGGTGATTACAAACTTTATGAGTGCATAACTCTAAAGCCACTCTGAAACACATCAAAAACAAAAGTACATATCATATATGCTAAAAACAAATTATATAATCGATATAATGAACAATAATTCTTAAGATTCCTAAAACTAAATAAATACAAGAACACATTGATTTGTTTTGATATTTATATAATGTGAATTCAAATTACATTAAGCACAATGTTGTATTTTGTTTTGATTGTGATTCTTTTTCTCTAGAAAACAATGTGTTGTCTCTAGTGTTGGTCTAATTTCCATTACTTTATTCATCTCTCTCCAATACTTCCATCCTCACTTTTCTCATCTCCTATTTGATCTCTCTCAAAAAAAGGAAGACGAACTATTTTTTCCTCTATATCTCTCCATCTTTATCTATCTCACCCTTTCTATATGGTTTTGCTCATGCCCCTATCTCCTCTTTTCTCCCTTTTCTCTCCTCTCTCTCCCTTGTTATCTACCTACACCTTGTGCCCATCTATTTATTATAGCTTCATGTCTCATTTTGAGCCACATTCACCCACCATGACTACATCAATTGTGATGGGGGCATATTTAAAACATCTCTTGTCATTATCCTACCAAAACTTAAATGTGAACCAGACAAACAAGCATGAACACAAAAACTCACACCAATATCCAGGGTTTTACATACTCAGGTAGGTAGAGTTTCATGAACTCCATCCTTCTATAAATATAGGTGGAGCACAATTGAATATTTGCAATATATTCCTCACTTATATTGGTAGCTTGTTGGTAATGTTAAACAACAACAAAAATATTACACGTAGAACACAAAAATGCTTAATAGTACCCAATTGTGTTTGATATATTATTTATGAAACATCAATTCATTTTTTTAACTGAACTTTCTTCTAGAATAAGTCCAAGAAATCGTATCTTTTACTATTAAGTTCACTGATGACAAGCGATGTCACATGAATACAAAATGTGATGGTTGTCCTACGAGTGAATGTGTTTTTCACCATCACTTAAATAAAAGTGCATGACGGTTGTCAATGAATGTATTTCAGTGAAATGAATAAATTTTTTTTGCATTTATAAGGCATCCAACAATAGTGGAACCCTAATTGAAATGGATTGCAGTCAAAATAAATGTTTTTCATGAAAGTAATTATTTCTTTTTCTATACATAAGTCATGGAACTTTTTAAATTGGACAAACCTATACAATCTCACACCAATATTATAAAGATGGCCATGTCCAGGACCAAAAACTAAATGTTTGGAAATAGCTAAAGTTCATGAGAAATACTAACATGCTCATGGTTCAACATGAGGTGTAATCACAAACATGATATTCATGAACAAGAACACCAACATGATGAATGTATATCCACCCTAGTTTTAGTTGTATTTTTAGCTTAGGTTTACATTCATGTCCCTCATTTTACCTTATAATTGGCTTCCATTTAGTTTTCCTTACTTGTTGTTAATTTTTAAGGTTTTTGCATGATGTATTGATATTCATGATAGGTTTGAGCTTAATTCTACACACCAATATAGGATTAGTGGTCCCACTTACTAGCCAATAGGCTAAAAAAAATTATATTTGATAGGATTTTTATCGACTTTCCCCTTCATCCCTTTATGGTTTCATCAATCAACAACTTCAATGATATAGGCCAATTGACTTACGTTAATACCCACCAGGTATGTATCATTTTGCAACATCATTGGTTTGTACTCTTTTCATTGGTAATCAATTAATGAAACCTCCACTTTGCCAACAGATGAAACCCCCCACTCACCAAAGATCAATGAAGACATTATAGACTCCCACTAAGTAATGAAATTCCATTGGTCACCGACTGAAAAAATCCAATGGTAGAAAATCAATGAATACCCATCAGGTACCTACCGATGGAGTTCTTGTGTTCATGCATCGGTGGCAGAAACTAATGGTGTGATTGATGGATGGTCGTCTTTTGATGGAACTTCAACATCCATCAATCGATGGAAATTATGCACTCGCCTATCGATGAAGCTTTTACCTTCACCTACCAATGAAGCTTATGCATGCCACACTAATGAAATTGATGAGACCTTGATTTGATGCCAAAGATTAATCGCACCCCTGCACTATCAAACCAATGAGATGTTTGGGCGCTCATCAACCAATGAAATTTGCACACAAATGGTGACTCTAAGGGTTGTGTGAGACCCTTTGTATTCCTCATGTAGATGCCCCTTCACATATATCATAGAAACATTCAATGTTGAAGGGATTCGAAAGCCCATTTTTTAGTAGGCTGAAGATCACACACATATGATATGTAAAAGTAAATACCATTCTACATTATTGAATTGAACCATAAAGTTTATTACCTCTCGGCTCGTAGGGAACTTAGAAAAGAAAATAACAAGATAATAAGACTACAAGATAGATAATACATCCAATGGCGGAACCAAAAAATTACACTAAGGGGGGCTGAAATCATATATGTGTGCATTTTACCACATGGGGTGCTGAGCCAAAAAAAATGCCAACATTTAGAATGGAACCCACACCACTTGTTCTAGAAAAGCAACTTTCTACCACTCCAGCAACCTAATTTCTTTGTAAACTTGTACGCAGTTTGTATATTTATTTGTAAGTTGATCTATATTTAATATAAAATAGACTACTACTTGTATTAATTTTTTGGGGGGAGGGGGGCTAAATCCTCAGCAACCTCCCCCTAGCTACGCCCCTGAATACATCCCATTTACATGTAAAGTCCCATGTGATGTTCTGATGTGATGGAACGGTCTTTATTCTCAACATATGATAGTGAGATAATATATGAGAAATTTCATAATCTTCAGTTCCTTTCATGACCTAAATAAAAAAAAATCAAGACAAAATAAATGCAAATGCATGGTACACTATTAAAATAGTTTAAATGGTTTAATAACAAAATGGTATACTTGGCAGGACTTATATTCAGATAATCAACAAGCTATTTAAAACTTTTTTTATTTGAAAAGATATTTATCATAGGTTTACCCATATGCTTATATCAACAAGTATATATATGGTTGCATGGCCCTAAAAAGATGGGGGAGCTCACTTGGCTCCATGTTCCATTCAAACGAGAAGTTCATCATTTTGTATAAGTTACACCATCGATATTAGGAGGTCACTTGTACCCAATATCAACATCATTATCACAAGAAGTCATTAAATGAAATATCATTTATGTTTCATATTTGTTGCAAGAAATAATATATAAATTCAAAAGATTACTTAGTAGGGAATGTGGTAGCTTAAATAAGTACATAGTCAAGTGTATCTCCAATGGTATCTACAAATATCATTGATACCACTAGTCTATTAAAATAGGAAATATAATATCAGACTTGTTTGGAGTATAAAGTATCAACAATCATCCAAACCAACAAGTCTAGTGGTTATTAGATCCTGGTACATATTGAGAACAACCATGTATCAATATCTATGGTTCATTTCTCTAATGACCTTTTAGGGCATTTATTCATTTATTATTATGCTCAAAGCATTTCTTTCCTATTATCATTACAATTATTGATCTAGGGATAAATGGTTGTGATAAAGAACTTATAATATAAATCAAGATCTAATTTGATGTACAAAATATCAGGAATTAAATATATTAAATCATTTATCCATTTTACTATACAAACATGTCAAGAGTATATTGGATAATGATCTAATCATTAATAACATGTGATCTAGTCATCAATATAAAATTAGAGCCTAACATATTCATGATGTAACATTTGATCACGTAAATTACATATTTCAATAGTATTAGGGTTTCAAAAACAAGAGAAATCCTAATTAATATGCATTAATGAGATATTAATTATCATCCTTGAATATCACTATAATAGGGCAAGGTAAAGGCCTCATATTAATCTTGACACTTTTATGAGAAGTTTGATATTTTATAGACATTATTCTAATAATGAAGCTAATTTAGTTAATTTATCAAAACTGGCCAATAGGAAAAGGCCAACATACAAAAAGGAAAAATGGGGGCATTAAATTGTTTATTTCAAGAACATTGAGCTTATGGATCCTAAATGGTCTAAGTATTGTGTAACATTTTAGGAGAAGAGTCGGTGTGGGCACTATATGTAATCACGACCGATACATACATATCTGAGGCATGCCCATTATAAGCTTCAAAGGACAATCACTTTTTTTAGGGATCATTAAATAGAGGAGGAGATTTTGTATACAAACAATAGAATTTGACTATTCAAAGGACTAAGGAGAGGGATATTTCTGTTGTTGAAATATAGATCCATAGTCATTGGTTTCTCCTGAAATAACCTGGCGGGAAGACAAATCCCTTAAGCGTGAATTTTTCCTAGGCCCAAATTCGGGTCTAGACTTCTAGGGCTAGTTAGTTGGGTACAAAAAATAGATAATTAGGGAATAAAGGGTATTTTCTTGCCAAAATAGTATCTCTCAAAAGCAATACAAAAAATTATTAAATTTTAACCAATGCCTACATTTCAAGCTGAATAAATAGTTTGGGTTTCAAATATTGAGATTTAGATCATGAATTAGTGTAGTTGAGTCAAGTCATTAATAACAATATGTCACAAAGTACACATTTTTTTTATTTTGGCATCATAATTGTGAATTTGGTGTCACAAACGTTCAAAGATCATAAGATTATGAAGTTGGATCAATTTGAGTGGCACCGGATAGTACAAGGTAATGATTGTAAAGGTCAAAAATGTGGAAAAATCCACTTCATCACAACATCCATGGTGGTTGATGAATTATTTATAGGATAGTTGGGAGAGTTCCATACCCTAGAATCCATCTATAAATCCAAGCCATGGCCTCTAAGGAAGGGGATCTCATCTTCATACTGCGAGTCTACGAAACTTCATTTAGGGCATCCATCTCCAACTTGCATTGGTGGTTTCCATCAGTTAATGACCACATCAACCGATGATGGCCACCATCAACATCCACCTTATCCTCCTTCATAGTAGTATCTCTAGGCACAAATAAGGAAAAATTATGATCGTAAGTCAACCCCCAAATGAACATCAAAGGGTATCTTGTTGTGGAAGCGGTCATTCTTATCTCCAAACTCAAAGATGGGCAACCTCATGCTACAACCTCTCCTCCATGTTCTACTATGATGATGGATTTTCTCCTTCAGTTGTCTTTCATTCTCCTTTTATCTTGTTATGTTGCCATGAATGAGTAGTCCTCTCATTAGGGTGCAGGAAGTCAGCTTGCTATCTGTGTTTGTTTTTTCTATTGTAGCTACTGTTGTATGACCCATGATATGTTTTGTATCAAATGGTTTATGCTTGCAAATCTATTTTGGACAAATGTTTTGTATGTTTATCTTATCTTGGATTTAGAGAAGTTCAAACCTAATATCTAGGACATAATTTGTTTCAGGTTAAACTCTTGATGAGAACTTTGCACATGTGTTTCTTGAGGCATTAGGTGAATGATCTCTAGGTAACACAACAAAGATATTAGAGTGATACATGTCTGATTTTAGTCCTAATGCCAAAAGGGTGAATTACCCAACCTTAATATATATATATATATATATATATATAGAGAGAGAGAGAGAGAGAGAGAGAGAGAGAGAGAGACACACACACACACACACACACACACATATATATATATATATATATATATATATATATATATATATATATATATATATATATATATATATATATATATATATATATATATATATATATATATATATATATATATATATATATATACACTAGTAGATGCACGTGCTTCGCATGACTTCTAGTATAACCAAAGTCAACAACTTCAAAGTTACTATTACACTATACAACTATTTACCATAATAGTACGATTGATGATTGCCATTTATTTGATTTTCATTTCAATTTTATTGTCGTTGTTTCTATTCATCCCTTGTTACATTCAAATTCCTTGTATTATCTCAATGCCATCAATATTACATTTATCCTAAAAGAGTGGAATATACATAATTTTTCCTGTATGTTTTAAATAAATTAGGTAGGAAATAATATTGTAACATCCTACATAACAAATGACATACCAACACCTTTACTATTTCTTCAATTAGGAACAGAACTTCTCCACTGCTTTGTAAAACATATGTCTATCTTATTATCTTATAGTTTGGATATTAGTTACTTTGTTTTCATATTTTATTGATCTTTACTTGAACATATTATGCATCCATAAGGTTCTAGAGAACTTTCCTAAGGTAACCTTCAACATATATATTCTCACATAGGCATAGATTTCTCTAGTCATTTCAAGTAAAAAAAATCATAGCTTTTATCAAACTTTTTTTTCCTAACATACTGCTAGGATTTTTTCACACTCATAGTAGACATCATCCTAAATTTGAGTAAATATTAAGTAAATTTGATAAAAATTATTTCACAAATTTTGTAAATGACACTATATGTTCGTTCTCAAGAATAGAATGTCCTTCTCCCTATTAAAAGAAAATTATCCTTTTGTTTATGTATGATTAGTCATTTTCAATAATATCAAGACTTATTGTTATATATAGTAAATCATACAGTAGAGTGTGTTCACACAAAAATAAAAATGACTGTAGGTATTATAATCCATAGTCTATTATCACCTAAATTGAATTGTCTTTGAGAATGTTCATTCTTAGAAAAATGATTTATAACCTCTTTAATCATTAAAGTTTGATAAATATGTGCACAAATAGTCTTTCTATTTTTTAGTTTTTGATATTTTTGTTTTATTTTATAGATACGATTATTCAACACAAGAAAACTATATAGATATATAATTATAATAATAGCTTTGTTAATTTACATATCAATTTTCACATGATTCAAGAGGACATATCAACTAATGTAAATATATTTCTTATCTTGTGAATTGTGTAGTCACTATTAAGTAAGATATATAATGATGTTAAGTAATACTTGTAAGATTATGTATTGAAGGAAAACCAGTAACATGTATGATAAAGACATCTAAATCAAAAGTGTATTTATAACCCACTTGTGTGATCCTTTTTTTCTCGTTTAAAGAATTCATCTTAAAGAGTGCATCCTTTGAAATTCTCAGTCCAAAAGTATAAGAGATGGATGAGAATTAGATTTCTATGCTATTTAACTTATTAAGAAGTAGATGAAATTTCCTATGCATTATTTTCTAGTGCAACTTGTTATGGATTTTACTTTACATTTAAACATCTTTCTCACTATATCATAACCGTATAATGTGGGACATTTGCACTACATTTCAACAACTAAAAAGAAATAGAATGTTTTTTATAATAACTATATCATTATTAAGCTAATAATCGTTTCAAAGTGCAACTAATAGTTGTTTTCAAGTACTTAGTCTTAAATTTTGGCATGATATATTAGATCTATTTGCGATCACCACTTATGTTATTTGATGAGTATCCAACAAGTAAAATTGTTCTATTAATTTTCAAGTTCTATCATACTATAATAATAAACAACATGTACAACACATACTCTCTTCTTTTTTAGGGACATTGTTACCAACAAATATCTAATGTTCTTAAAATATTTCAATGGTATTTCTTATGATGAAATTGTAAATTTTCCAATTTGATCCATCTTGAAGCATTATATTGTGATCCCATGATTCACATTTTCTTCAACTCTATAGTTATGTATTACCTCCTCAAAGGTGGAGTGTATTTTCTTTAGATACAATTGTCGTCACAACAACTAAAATAAACTCAATAATGTTTTATAAAACTTAAATACACATAAATTCACAAAACCATATTGTATGTGAAGTATCTAAAACCAACTTAAACATGTTTATATTTTAATTGAATTAATTATATACCTATAAGATTCAATTCCAAGTAGGATCTTGATGAGATTTTCAATAGGCATTGATGGTATTTTTGTAAACCAACCTAAATATTGAATCCCATTAGTATATTATATTACTCTATTGTTATAATGTGTTAAACTATTTACCATGTAATTTTTAGGGGGATTTAGTGTTATAGGATTTTGCATGATACATCAATTTAAAAAAAGAAGTGACCAAACTAGAATTTTTTCAATCATTCAATTAATAAAATAATTTTACTTCAAAGTTTTTATACCAGATAATTGGTTGGATATAAATGTATATAACAAGCACCTTACATGCACATACTAAAGATTATGGGTCCAAAAGTTTTTAGGCTCAAAAGTACATCAAACCATTTTTTATCAATTATACAAAATTGTACACAAGTTACCCTAGAACAATATAAAGACATAAATACAATGATGACATATAATCATGAATGATTACTCAAAATATCTAAGTAGAAGGCAATAAGATATTTTAATAAGTAAATAGGACGTAAACGATAGATTGATGTTGGTTTCCTAAAAATATCGACCTCTTTGATTGTGTTCGTCTCTAAAGAACATGTTTTCAAGACGTAATCCATTAAAATGATGTGGTGTAAGATAAGACGTCATTTTCAAACACATAAACTATACTAACTTATTTGGAGCCATTATGAGAGCATGTTGGTATCTTAGTGTAGAAATATAATATGATAGTTCATTTCATAGTATCATTTTACAACAAAAGTAAAGGATTTTTCAAAATGTAACTAATGGGAAAATGTGGTAATCATGTAAACCTCACACCCAACATGTTGAGGAACTAACATAATGATATTGTAGTCTTAGATTATTAGTATAATGTGAAAATATAAAACATACATGTCAAAAAATTTACACTTTATGGTAAGTTGTCAATTTTGAATATTTAATAAAAGGAAATCATGAATACTATCCCTCAAAAGAAACATCTTAAAGTCAAATTTTGGTCAGAAAAAATAATACTCCATTAAACTTGATAATTTTTATAAGACATTTTTATTTTTGTATTTGGAGCTTTAATATTTAGTAATACAGGTTAATTAATAAGATTTTATCCTAGAGGTGATTCATTTTTTTAGTTGAGGAAGATTCAAATTTAGCATCTATCATGAACCTTCCATTAATGTCTCTTAAAATTTGTTTCTAAAGAAAAATGGGAATGTTTATCAGACTTTTATTGATACATGTGATGATGAATCATATTATTAATTTGAAACTAGTTACATATATCTGATTTTTATTAATAAATGTGATGATGAACCATATTATTAATTTGAAACCAGTTAGATAATATTTCTTTTTTTGAAGCTGGAAGTACAAAACATAATCTTAAGGTTACTACTTGTATAACTTACAATACGTCCAAGATTCACATCGATATTTTCCTATCAAACTATATATTAGTTAAAAGAAAAATATACATACATATATGTTCCAATATGTTAGAAGAAAAAAATTATAAGTAAAAGATGGTGTTTGGTTATGTGTCTAATTGGTGCAATATAAAGTGTAATTATATTCATTATTTCTTGGACATAACCTACGTACAAAATTTGTAAAAACACATTTTAATGATAGTGAACAAATTATGAAAATATATCCTTATTTTCACTCGTAATCAAATGTAAGAATTATTCATGTAAATAGGGCATTCCAACTGAATATTTTTTAGATGTGATATGTTCATCTTTCTATTAGGTTCTAAGACAAAAATTTCAACTATAACGTTGATATCTTTGATTAAATTTATAGGAAACAAGGTTAAATGTATTTCATAATGTTTATACTTTTTAGTAATAAATTAAATCAATTTTTTACAATTTATTTGTTTTTTATATTCTAAGAAAAAAATAAACAATTAATTCATTGTAGTTGTATGGTGAGGTAGTAGTTTGAAGAATAAATGCAAAGACTTCCTAGTGAAGGTACCCAAGTTCGAAACTCAAATTGTCATCTTTAAAAATGAATTATCTTGTCACGCATGTTGAACCAATGTGAATTTTAAAAGTGCCTTCAGTGTGTCGGTAGTTGAGGATAAGATGATGGTTTACGGTACTGGGATAGGGTCACTGATGTGGCTCCTCCGTGAGGATAATTCCCACGTCAAAAAACTCATTGAAGTCGTACTATTGATTTTTTCCAAATATGATGAACACAACAACATATAAGTTCAAAATCTCAAATAGTGATAGAAGGTAACGAATAGAAATAATTCAATATTGTTTAAGTCCATGCATAATTAATTAGTAGAATACTTGCTTTCATCTTGATTATGTACTCAGTTTTTTTATAAGGAACTAAACATATGAGACATTTTGGTCTTGGAAACATCCTACTACACAGTAGTTAACAAATTGATGGTTGACATTTTCATACATTGGGACACGATCTTTTGTTTGTGTTGATAGACTTGTTCTAATTATTTTTATGTAGTAGTCTTGTAAGTAAGAAATGGTGAAAGTCAAATTAGGCAACAAATGTGCACTAGAAAAGCTATTATTTTATATGAAACATCAAACAATATACTTTCACTCTTGAATGCACAATGACAAAAATATGCCCTATTTATCTTATAGGACTCGAAGGAATATTGAAACACAAATCCAAATCACAAAAAAATTTAAAAATCATTGTCATCTTATTTTGTTTCTTCATTATTGACTTGAAAGCACCAAAGGGAACAAAATGAATCTAAAACATATGTGAAAGTACGGAATATATATAGGACAATAATATATCTTATGCAGGCAAAATGCTTACTCTCGTAACATTGAGGTTCCATGTGCTTTCGCAGCTATAAAATCCCACTTCTGCAGATAGGTGGTGTTATGCATCATGAGCATCTTTGCACGATATTAAGGAACTCAAAATGTTTGTCATAGAGTATTGCACAATAAATAGAAAGTTACTAAAAAGATGCATATATATGCCGAGTCAGGTTAGAATACACTCGAGTGTATCCAGAGCGGAATACACTCAAGTAGTTTTTCATGATGCAATATTTTTTTTGAAAATCTAATCCATTGATCTTCTTAAACATCCCGTGAACAACTCATACACAAAATTTGAGCACATTTAGATATGTATAACTCATGTTATGAAGACCGCAAAAATTATACATTTCAAATTAGTTTCGCACGTCGATTTTGTTGCCCTTGGATGAGTGACTTACACTCATCCAAATGGACTCAAAATTTGTATGTAACCTAGTTATAGTATGACGGTGAAGATCAACGGTTTATATTTTGCAAAAAAATCTATATATGCCCTCTTTTGAAAAAGAACAACTATGTTAAAGTTTATAGTGCCCTTCAATGTTAACGATATGTATATAAGAAATAATGTTTCTTTTTCATAGCAATAACTATTGAGATAATAATTAGAGGTAAGAACACATTTATTTTTAGAGGCATATTGTTTGACCATTCGTTTCCAATGCTCCCATCAGATTCTGGGAAGTAAGTGAGAGGCAATTTTGATCTCGTAAAGACAATCATAGAAATTGTTAAAGTGTGAGTTCCAACCATTTTACATAGGTTAAATAAGAATACCCGAACATATCTTTAGATTGTACAGAAAAGTGGTGCTTCCACCACTGGAAAGGTAGAATAAGTCGAGGGCATCTCCTTAGTAGGCCACATCCCTTGTTAGACTACCAACTCGCGTCATTGAAACCCAGTGCATCTTCATTGCAACTTGTGTTCAGTACAGGTATGCCTTGATGATGCTAAGAACTATCAACAATTCTTTTCATGTTGTTGAACACCAATCTATTAATGAGTTCCCCATCTCACTGGATTCAACAACAAATTCCTAATAGGCTATCTCTACAGAAAGATGTGTGTCAAAAAAATGAATGCTGGAAGTAATCAAACAAGACTTAAACATCTGATACATCAACAATATTTTGTCAATGCAACTCGGCAATAACCTACACCAGGAAATCCTTTAGAGCACAAACCATGGTCATAGCATACCTTACCTTCCCATATGCATGCCATATCTAGGAAAAGTCACGACTTTGATGTTGCCACTTCCAGCACCTTTGCAACCAAAGCGGCTGAAGATCGTGGTCAATAAATAACAATCACCACTGCCTCTCACAGTGACTCCTACCACAAATCACATCACCTATTGCTAAGGATTAGAAATTTGGAGATGTTGCTACACCAACCAATAAAGAACGTACGAACATTGTTTATGGAAAGAAAGACGACGAATAATGCAAACTATTTGATTGAATTCCTAGCACCACAATCTTGTGTAGTTTACGTCAGCAAAAACCCTAGCTTATATCGGAAATGGAGGACAAGGTTCCCAATATTCCGATGACGTCATGGATGGCAGATCCTTTTGTCAACCCGTGGTAGAGTAGAAAAATATAATACTCCCCTGCTCTTCCACAATATGAAAGCCTCCACGAAGGTTGTTGCCATACATACTGCACTGATCTAGGACTGAACATTGATACCAAATTTTGTTCTTATTTCTTCCACAACCTTTTTCTGCCTCTTTGGGCCTCCTTTGAACCAAAGCACGCTGCCGCAATTGCACTCTCAGCCTGCAGTGCTGCGCCAACCAGTATACCACCGCATAGGCAGTAGCCAAGACAGTCCAGTCAACTATTAACAATGTAAAAAAGGCAATGGAGAGAAAACTGACTTCCATCAGGCCCTTGCGCTGCCAAGAATCGAACAGTCCCACATCATTTCTATTGATGCAAAATAGATCTAGAACTATAGTTTACTATGTCGGCAGTAATCAATCCTGATTTAAGTGAGAATGTGGAACGATCGTAAAAACTAAATTTTATCAATCCATTGTGTTACTAGGGAGGGATAATGAATCCTGACTTGATTGAGAATGTGGAACGATCGTAAAAATTGAATTATGCCAATCCATTGTGCCGCCAGGGAGGGAACCCAGTAGCCAGCCGGCGTCGCTTCTATGCAAGTATGATGAATGCATCTATGGTTCTTATTTACCAGACCGAATATATTCTGAAAAGATATATCTGACAATATGGAATGACTAAGAGTCATCAGCCTTCACGAAACCAAAAGGATACGAAGGACGGAACGACGTAAGAGTCATCCGCCTTCACGGAACCAAAAGGATAATAAGGACTCTAGTAATTAGTGAATTACTAATGGGAAGTGTGTTAGCCACGAGATGAAAAGAGAGGGCAGAGACGAGTTCTCACGTTTATAATGGTAAGATTATATATATATATATATATATATATATATATATATATATATATATATATATATATATATATATATATTTGCACTTATTATAATGCATTGAGATACCAAACGTAGGTCGGAGTGGTAAAACCCATCCTCCCTATCATCCATTGATAAATATATAACTTGAATCCACCCTTCTAATTGTTTGCAATGTTAGTATAATCAACATTCAAACATTTATGTTAATACTAGTTTTTGTTGAGTTAATCGGACCATTCTTAAATATATTGTCCTTTAAGTTTGCTCTTGAACTATATCATGATAAGAGTGTCCTACTTGCTGGTGAGGTTTGTGTATGTTTGGTTAAGTAAAATCTAGAGATTTCATCCCTAGAGAATTTGTTGTGCAATTAAATCATGCATCACAATGTCATGAATTTCTTCCCCATGAGGTGGAAGGAGTTGATTGGGGTGGGGCATTTGGTGTACCACTAGATAGAAATTTCGTCTGGGATGAGGCACCAGGGGATATGGAACAACATACTAGATGAAAATGTTGGCAGGTACAAGGAAGGTGTCAAGTGTCCATATCACATAATATATTCGTGATGCTTCACACTTTACAAGTATGGACTGGTTGGTCCTAACAAGACTTACCTAGTGAGGTGGGATGAGGAGGTGCTCAAGAGGGCAAAGGAGTGGAAGGTAGGGGCATTGAAGGAAGGAATATCCTTTTCCAATGCTACCACTAATAATGAATTACCATGTTATGCCACAAAAATGTCATTATGTGTGATACATTCTTTCTAAAACATCGATTGGTCTTTGTTAGTTTATCTTTTCTTCCCCTTTGATGTTACATTTCATTGATGATCTTGATGTCACTTGAGTGCAAGTGCAAGATGTTTGTCTCATGAGTGAATGTGATTCAATCCTCACTTAACTACAAGCACTCACTGCTACAGAAATAGCTTATAACGTCACATTTAGAGGCGTCGGTTATTACCGAAAACTGATGCCTAAACTCTACAACGTCGACTAATTACAAAGACCGACATCTATATTTGAAGACCGGCCAGACATGAATATCGCTTTTTATTTAGCGTCGGCTCCCTATAATGAATTGACGCCTAAAATAGCCTGCCAAATGAAAATTATCCCCAAAGTTTCACATAAGGCGTCAGTTTTTTGACCTAATAACCGACGCTTAAAGACGAAAAAATTACCTGTAAAGGTCGTCAGTTTTTGTGGAAAAACTGACGCTGATAAGATTTCACGCACCGTCCTCGCAAAAATTTTTAGGGTTAAGATTGTCCAATGGACGTCGGTTTTTTCCGGCAACCGACACTGATGGATGTTAGGTGTCGGTTTCTAAGATAACTGACGCCTTTGTTAACTTAATAACCCCTGTGAGAAACAAACTCTCACTCGATCCCCCTCTGTTACATCGATCACTAGTTGTTCCCCTTATCGACGCCGCCAGAGCTCCTATGGTCAACGTCGCCGCCGCCGTCGAAGCTCATGTGGTCGACGTTGCGTCGTTGTTCTCCTCCATCGTCGCACCTGCTCCTCACCTGCTATGCACCTGTTGGTTGCCGCCGGGTCACCACCGCCGCTCTCTGGAGCTCCTCGCCTGCTCGCTACTTGCACCTTCTGGTCGCCGCCGCCGCTTAAGGTACCCTCTTCCTCCTCTTCTTCCTCCTCTGCTCGCACAAGTGGTTGAGGTAGCTGGTCAGGACCTAGGGGAGAGGCCGACTGCAGGATGTGGTGGGGAGCATCTTTGCTTCCTTTGTCACTGTTGTTGCTACTATTTCTTCTTATTGTGATGTTGACGGTGGTAGGGTGTGAGCAAATACATGTATTAAGTCAATCCTTAAACCGCAGTAGATCGGATATGTATATGAGTGTGCTCATCAAAATAGTACAATTTTTTAAAGGGAGTGTTTTTTATATTAAATGACTGCAGAAGACATAATATTAACTCCAGCATAATCTCATATGTAGGTGATATTAATCTTTGAGATATTAATTTTTACTCAGACCTAGGTGATATTTTGTTTGATTTAAACAGGATTGGAGGTATGTACTCCTCTCTATTATTATAATTGGGCATTATTATGACTAATGGGGTTTTTTGAGTGCATTTTAGTTGGATGGAAAAAAATGCTTGAGATGATAAGCCTCTCTAAAATGATGGATCTTCACTCAAAATGAATAGGGATCATAAAAAATATTCTCATAGAGTTTATCAAAAGAAAAAAAGAATTTCAATGACGGGCATGAGCTCTTTTTATATATATGTTATGGGGCACGTCATTAACCTACCTTTAGATGAATGAAACCATGAAGCAGTTATAAAAAAGAACGATAACAACTTGTTCCTATTGCAAGAGGTTGACATCCTTGAGTAGGTGGATTTGCTCAAACACCACCCTTCCCTAAATATAGGGTAGAACAATTTAATCTTTGCAATATGTTTCATAGTTGATGTAGCTAATAAACATGATATTCATCAACAACAATGTCATGGAGTTCTTCCCCAATAGGTTGAAGTAGTTGGTCGGGGTGGGGCAGTTGGTGTACCACTAGATAGGGATTTAGTCTGGGAAGAGGCAACATGGGACGCATCACATCCTAGGATTTGAGGCCTCAGATACATGATATTAAAAAAGAATGAGTGGAATACCATATCACCAAGGTGCACCTCTTTTTCAGCCATCTCATAAAATCGGTAATTTGTGTCTAAGTGTGCTCAGCCCTGAGTAGTACTAGGATGGGTGACATGTTGAGAAGTTGATCCCTAGATGCGTATGAGTGAGTACAAAGCACACAATGAAGTCAGTAGTAGTCTATGGGGTAGTCAGCATTCCTTAAACTCTACTAGAACCTGGGGAGGTGGGCCTAGGCGTTACAAATAGTGTATGAGCCAATTCCCCTCCAGTAGGTGGGGCCCACATGGGCATGTAGCATAACAGTCTTGAATCGTGCGATCCAAGTATGTTGGAAAAGGATATACATGGTGATGGAACCACCATTGCACTAGTAGTTGTGATCGGTAGTTGGATGTACATTGTCCATTCGGTGTCTACACTAAAATGGATGAATATGATGAGGCTATATACTTGAATCTTGATGAGGATGTCAAGAATATAAGTGGGGGAGATTGTAACATCTAAGGATTTGAGGCCTCTAGTAAATGGTCTTAAAAAGAATTATTAGACAATTGATATCACAAAGGTTCACCTCCTTTTCATGTATCCCACCAATAGGTATTGGTCAGTTAAGCTTGTTTAGTTAAAAGTACTATTATGATGTTTGACTTGTCAGGAAGTTGATCCTAGGTTGAGTGTGAGTGAGGACAAAATGCTGCAATTGAGGCCAATGGTGGGTTGTAGGGCCATTTGTCATTTATAAAAATCTACTAGAGTCTTGTGCAGTGAACACAAGTGTTACAGGCCATGGAATTAATCACTAGAGGCCAAGTACAAGAAAGGTGTGAAGTGTCCATATCAATGAGGTATACAATTTTGTTTTACATTGTATAAGGTCATATAGGTTTGTCAAATGCAACTTACCTAGTGAGGTCGGTTGGATAGGTGTTCAAGAGGGCAAAGGAGTGGAAGTTGGAGGAGTTGAAGGAAGGCGCATCCTATTTCAATGCTACCACTCATTATGATGCCCATATTCCTAACTTTGTGTTGTTCACAAATCAAAATTATCAATTGTACCAAAATAGTATCTTGATGTATGGTAAATTCTTTCTAAAATATCAAAAGTCTTTATAAGTTGAACCTTGCTTACTTATGAGTCCAAATTATTTTATCCTTTGATAATATGTTTCGTTGATGAGTGGCAATGTCATTTGAGTACAACTACATGATGTTTTTTTATGAGTGATTTTGACTCAATCTTCACTTGATTACAAGTACATGATGGTTGTTCATGAATGTATTTAAATCAGATGGGAAAACTGGTTAAGTTTATAAGCCTTTCTAAAAAGGTGGATCTTCACTTGAAATGGATAGGGATCATAAAAAATAAACAAAAATCAAAGTTTATCAAAAGCAAAAAAGGCACTTTTTGTATAGATGTGTTGTGAGAATTTCCATTAACCTACCCATGACCACATGTAACCATGAACTAGCTACATATAAGGTTGACAACACAAACTCATGTGAGTAGCAAGAGGACTACATCCTTAGGTAGTTAGAGTTGCCCAAACACCACCCTTCTACAAATCTAAGGGAGACTGATTCAATCTTTGCAATATCTTCTAGTTGGTGTAGTGTGATAATCTTGTTACATCAACAAAGAAAATGATATGCCAAGAATACACAGAAGGATCTTAAGAGTACTCAAGTTCATAATTTTATATTGTGTACATTGACAAGATTATAATCTTGAGAATGATACCACATGCATGTAATTTTGTATGATATACTCTTACATCAATTAGGATTTTGTAACTTAACTTAAGAGTACTCAAGTTCTTAATTTTATATTGTGTACATTGACAAAAAGTATTTTCCCGAGAATAATACCACATGCACATTGTTGTGTGTGATATACTCTTATATCAATTAGGATTTTGTTACTTAATTTTTCTCCCTGGATAAGTCCAAGAGTGTAGGGAAATATGGGCACAGAGTAGGTAGCATAAACAAAATTGTATTTACCCAATTTTCCCAGAATAGCAAGATCACATCAACAACTATGCAATGGAAAGTATGGTTTAATGAGTTCATACCTACTTCTGGAGCAAGTCCAGTGACTATAACTCATTTCAGTAGTGCAACACTCCTAGTTGCACTGGAACTCATCTAAAATAGCTCTCGATCTCCACCACGGACAGCAGACACAGACGACGTGTTTAGCAACTCCTCCATAGACTGTAGGTTGGCGTTGTCCTCCTAGCAATGGGCAACACCCACCTTGCCTCTATGGTAGTCTCCACACCGACCACCTAGAACTCCTATCGTTCTACTATAACTAACATGAAGGAGTTGTTCGTCCCGTTGGTGTACTAGTCACCAACTTTCTCTCCCACAATTGTTCTCTCTTGCTATCCATCCCTTTATCAAATAGCACTTGCTCGATCTCTCTTTTAGTTAACACAACTAGAGATGACAACCATTGTTAGAGGCAATTGAGTTGTGTCTAAGAAGCCCCCAATACCCCTCTATTTATACGAGGGGTTAGGGCCAGGGTTCCCAGATTGTATGGGAGTGGAAGGGACCGGAATATCACAAATTCACAACCTGCGAGCGGAAAACCAATCGGTTCACTAGGAGAACTAGTCAGTTCACATGTGGGTCATTCGGTTTTCTTAGAGAACCAGTCGTTTTGCCATATTTCCCAATCACATATGAGTTGTCAATTCGAATCTAATTAATGCACACCATGACGTCAACATTAATCCTTGATGTGATCGAATTTCTCCATGAATCGGGCATCTTGCTCTCGTGAGTCGGTCATCTCATGACCCAAACCGATTGGTTCACTAGGTCAACCGGTCAGCTCAAGCCCCTGGTTCAGGCAAAACTTAGCCAATTCAATTTCTAATCAACTTAAAACTCCAACCAGTCATTTCATCACATGAGCCGATCGGTTGGGAGTTTAGTTAGTTGTTTTGTTACTCAAATTGAATACAAAAACACTTTAGTAATCAATTCAATAATCAATCATGATTAAACTCCTCTTATAGGTGAATTCCTATGTGTGTGACCCCATAGGTTCCATGTTATGTTGGTAGTCAATGTCGATAATTGATTTATGACATCACATGCAAAGAGAGGTGCCTAGTCACACATCACTTCTACCCAAATAATTAGGAAAGTTGGAGAGCAACTTCAACCTACAATCTGTTTAAGGTGTTATAGTGATCGTTTAATTCCTTTGTCTTTGATATCCGGAATGAACTCTAGGCATGTAATCGTCATCCTCTCAATGTTCAATCCATATTCCTTGAACCTAGAGCAGACAATTTATGATATATGTGACCTCAATATCATATATTGATTCACATGTGCATGTGCATGCATTTCTCAGACTCACTTATCAAGTGGCCAAGATATCAAATTCTAGTAGGAGGGGAAAATGACATCTACATCACTCACAGTCATCCTCATGTTTCATAGTCTAACAATCATCACAATTATGGCAACCCTTATCTAGGATTATGTTGGATGATGTCAAAGCACACCAAACGGCATGGGATGAGTGTAGTAACTTTAGGTCTAAGAACCAAAATCACCATCTTCATTATGAGAGATGACTATGACCACTAAGTATGGTTTCCATGTGTCACTCTCAAGGTGGGTCTTTCTGATACATTGTTCTCTAAAAAGTATCAATGTGTTTGGTTTGGTATTGCATATCATGACTGATGAGATTCTGTCATCAATCAACACACACTCTAGTCTTCAGTGTCATTGTTGTCCATCTACCTTCCATAGAAACATCTAAATAGGGACATAATAAGGAGGTACATACTCTTAACATTTGTACAATCTCATTGTTCAAGTCATGTACTTGAAGACATTCGTCATTGAGTATTGTCATTCTTTAGACATTCATTATGTATCCTCATTATCTCACAACTTAGTGAAACACAATGAATTGGAAGCTTGCCTTTATTATTATTAATCAAATCCTTTATGTAATATGGCATCAAAATCATCATATGATTGGCTCTCTGGGCATACATACCAACAAACTCCCTCTTGCACTTAGAGACAATCACCAATGAATTATATTCTTAGTAATCTAAGCATGTTTATCATATTTATGTTGTGCAAGTGTTAATCCAGTGGGTTAGCAACACCTTGCTTTTAGTATGTATATTGTATGTTCCTCATATCTTCGATGTGAGATGAAATTGTCATAATATGCTATCTGATATTCCTTGCCTAACTGGTAGCTCCATTGTTGTCATAGTATTCTACTATGTCATCAATGGATGGAACATCTTTAAATTCATCTATATGAACTTCTAGATCCATATTGTTACAACTCGTTCCTCGCTTTACTAGTAATCCTAGAGATTTATGCTAATCTTAATGTTTGACATGTTTTTGTTAGTAATATTTTATCTTGTACTTTATCTGAACTTTGGTAACCTTAAATACTTGTTTGGGAAACTCATAATTATGACTTAAGCACATACTATAAAGATCTGAGTTGAAGTCAATATAGCATTAACCCATACATGTATGCAAGAAGAGAGTTAATGATATTGGAGGAAAAATTAATAAATATTTTTTTTATTTGAGAATATTATCAAAATATATTTTATAATTATAGATAATTTAATTATGAATCCAATAAAAATAATAAAACAAATCAGAGTTAAAATGAGAGAGTTAAGCCCTTTTTAGTAAACATGTACAGAGTGTCGTGACCGCGACGTTGTGTTGTGTGCCGCGACCGCGACGTTGCATCGTGTGCCACGACCGCGATGTTGTGTCATGTGTCGTGACTGTGATGCTATGCTGTGACCGTGACCGTGATGCTATGCCATGACTGTGACGTTGCGTCATGTGTCGTGACCATGACGCTATGATGAAACGTTGCGTCGTATGCTGCGACAACGACTGATGCCGCCCAGGACAGCCAATCGTAAAACGATCATATCTCGGGTTATACTTATCTGTTTTCAATGAAACAAAGTGCGTTGGAATCGATATTAGATCATATATCATATCAAACTCTTTTTTCAACAAGAGGGCTACCTTGAAGGTGTTGGCTAAATTGGACATTATTATACCCTTTGTTTTGATGATGACAAACATTTCATTCTTGTAGATCTAACTTGTTGTTTGAGTATTTTAGGGATAAACAAATAAGGAAGTGGATTGTTGAAGATCAATATAAATTTGAAGATCAACATGCTTAAATTAATTTTATTTTCATGATTGTACTCAATGTAAAAAACTTGTACAAGCATATAATGTGCAAGTATTTAGACAACATGTAAATCAAACATTAGATCTTCCCTAACTACTGACAATACTTCGATAGGTCCTCCCCTAAGATAGAAGAACAATTACACATTGATACACAAACTTAATGCATGTCCCAACACATTGAAATAGGGACTTTCTCGATCGACAAAGTCCTCGACCGAGACACACTCGGTCGACAATATTCTCGACCGAGAATAGACCTTCCAGCAAGCTCTATAGTCGTTAGACTAAGGTGAAAAAGTAGTTGAGAGTTGAAAATGAATGTTGCAACACATTTACCTCAACCTCCAACTCAGTCGAAGAAAATATCGATCGAGACACACTCAGTCGTCAAACTCCTTGACTGAGACAGGTTCTGGACTGCACTTTTCGGCACTAAACAACTAGCCGTTGCAAGGCAGCTTATGGACACATAATGGCTAGTTGAGCACTAAGAACACCCTAGAAAGTGTCTAGAATGTCCCTAAGAACTAGTGAACCATTCTTGTAAATAGGACATGCCTTAAGACACCCAAAGCACTGAATTGCAATCACTTTTTATCATTTGTGCATACAATTACAGTTGAGAATCAATCTTCATGAGAAACATGCAAAGCTACACTTGCAATATTGTTCCCTTGAGCTCCAACTGAGTATCCTATAGCTAGTATCTCCTAGACACCACATAACCACGTTCATCTATAGTGGATAGGAGATCTATATGCTTGATATAGGATCAAAGCGTTGTACTCAATTGGTTAAGTATTTTCTTTCTTCCAATTTTGTTCCTTTGTATTGTATTTTTTTCTCCTTGACTACTCCTAGGTTGGAGGCTATCAGAATGAGGTTTGTAGAGCTACTTCAGGTGGGAAGGCTACTCTCAGTGACTTGAAGCTACTTCAGAAGGCTGTCTCAAAGGTTGAAGCTACTTCGGGTGAAGGCTACTTCAAGGGTGAGCTTGGAGTTACTTCAGAAGGTTGCTTCTAGGAGGTTTGAGGCTACTTATGGTGAAGGATGCTTCAAGGGTGTAGAAGATGATTGTATTTTATGTAACATACTTGTGAGGTAATAAAATAAATCACTTTCAAAATCCCAGTTAGAAACAATCAAGTAGTGGACTGTCTACCTTAGATTTCTAAGGGTGGAACCACTCTACATCCTTGTGTCTTCCTTGTTTCCTCCTACTTATTGTTCAAAGTGCTTAATTGTTTAGTTAATTTTATAAACTCCAAAAAGCTCTATTCACCCCGCCCCCTCTAGATCTTTCAATTGGTATCAGAGCAGGTCTTCAAGGATCTTTAACAGGTCTTGAAGAGATGAGGGATGGTGTTTTCAACAACCTCGACATGAGTCGGCCATCAACAAGTGGTCAAGATTGTAGATGGTGCTTTGAATGCGAAGTAAAAGGCCACACGACATTCAATTGTCTAAAGAGGAAGAAAGGAGAAAAGTTCTACAAAGATAAAAGGGAACAATCAAGTGAGAATAAAGAAGATAAGGTAAGTTGTTTCATTGCAACAATCGATGAAGAAGAAAATGAGGTAAGCCCACTTGATTTATCCAAAGAAGAGCTAGTTGCTAGCATTGAAGAATTACATGATAAATATATTGATTGTAAAAAGAAACTAAAAAGAGTCACAAAGAACTAATGAAGAATTATATGATAAGTTAAGTTCTCTTATTTCTAAAAAGGAAAGTATTATTCTTGAAAATTCTACCTTGAAATCTTCTCTTAATGATTGCAATACAAATTTACTTACTCTAGAGACAAACTATAATCTTCTTTCTCAAGAAAAGGTTGAATTACTTGCTAAGTTGAATAATATTCAAACTCAACCTATGTTATGCACTGATTTAGATTATGATGCCATTGTAAAAGAAGGAGATAGTTTGTCATCTAACTTAGATCAAGCAAACTTAGATATTAAAAGGAGAATGGATGAAATTGCTAAGTTACAAAAGGAAATTAGTAGCTTGAAAAATAATGGTATTCTTGATAAGATCCTAAAGGATTCTTCCAGCCAAGTTTGAAGAAGAGGTTTAGGATATGTTACAAAAAGAAAAACTCAACCTAAACCTAGAAGGGCACAAGTACCCAAGATTAAAGTCATGTATGTGCCTAAAGACAATCTAGCTAAGAAGAGAAATGAAATTGATTCCATTTGTTGTCATTACTGCTTGCGTCTTGGACACTATTCTTTCTCATGCCCATACAAGAAGAAGGATGTTGATTTAGTTCGGGTTCCAAGACCCCAAACCTAGGAAACTTAAATATAATTAGTTGAGATTTGACCTAAAATGCTACTTTGATATTCAAAATATCTTATCTCAACAAAATTGAGATTTAATTTTTATATTATTGTAAAATTATATTGGAAGCACCTTATATTTTACTTGCAAATGATTATTGAAAACAAAACAGAAACATTCTTGGTCGACAAAAAGTTCAACCGAGACACTCTTCGGTCGAGAAAATTGTCGACCAAAGAATTTTCTGTCTCAAATTGGCATTTTCTGGAGAAACAGTAAAATTATCGGTCGAGAAAATTGTCAACCAAGCACATTTCAGTCGAGAAAATTGTCGACTGAGTAAGTCATTGTATTAAGCCTACAAAAAATTGAAAAACGCCCGGTTGACAAATACTTCAACAGAGCTACACTCGGTCGAGAACTTTGTCGACTGAGTGAAACTCTGACAATTGTTCAATAAAAACAAGATACTTCAATTGCAATTAACTTAAGTATGTAATGAACTTTACATATTAATTTTCTCTAAATATTTGAATGACCCTAATCAAAAGGAAGAATATATGGGCATCAAAACCTTATACTTTGCATGATTAAATTGTATGTATCAAGCATACAAGAGGAAAAGATTGATTTTACTCAAGAAAAATAGTAATGGCAAATCCATTGGCATAAGAGAATTTACTCAACATTGACATAATTAAAAGTGAAAAGTAAAGAAGTAATCATAAAAGAAACTTGGTTAAAATATATTCATCATTTTTGTGAAGAAAATTTAAGAAATTATGATAAGATAATCATGCCCAAATAAATTAAGCTCTAAAAGGCAAAATCTTGTATCTTAAATCATTCTATGTTCACAAGTTCATTTATGAAAAATAAAGAATTGATAATGATTATACATAACCAGATCAAATCATACTCTAGAAGTGGTTCATTGGATAGTTCATTAAAATGTATATATTGGATATCTACAGAACTGCCTCTCGGTCGAAAAAGAGTTCGACCGAGGGGCGCCCTGGTCGAAGTCAAGGTCGACCTAAAATAATCCTGACAAAATGATTATTTGTAAATCATTCACCTACACTTAACCTTAGTATATTTGCTCAACATGTTAAAAACAAATTGATTCATTACTTATAATATTGTTTCAAAGCTTATTATGACCTTAGAATTCTTTAATAAATTGATTATGAGATTAAGGGGGAGCTCACAAAAATTTCTTGGATACATGGAATTAATCTTGATCTTAATTGGATTCTCTATATCAATAAGGGATTAATATCCCTCATTATTTGTTAGAGATATATATTGATTCCACTATGAGCCTAAATGAATCTCATATCATTTTAGGGCTTAACATCCCTTGTAAATGGTTGAGAAACCATTAAAATATATTCATGAGCCTAAAGGATTCTCATGTCATTTCATGGCTCAACATCCCTTGTAAATGGTTGAGAAACTATTAAAATATATCCATGATCCTAAAGGATTCTCATGTCATTTCAGGTCTTAACATCCCTTGCAAATGATTGAGAAATAAATCATGATTTTTGAATTATGGCTAAATTTGACATTCTTGTTATAGTATACGATTAAGGGGTTATCTCATTCAGGGGGAGCAAATTGGTTATATGGCTATCTTTTTGAAATGACAAAGGGGGAGAAATAATATAAATCAAAATAAATGATTTTCATAATCTCTTGGTTCACATAAATTATTGCTATATTCCTTAAAGAGTTGGATACTATGTTCCATACCTCTTTTGAATAATACTTACATAAGGTAAATATCAGGTATGAAACTCATGCTATTTAAATTTCCTTGATTTATATTTTGGAAATGTTTATCATCTTCAAAAGGGGGGAGATTGTTGGCTAAATTGGACATTATTATACCCTTTGTTTTGATGATGACAAACATTTCATTCTTGTGGATCTAACTTGTTGTTTGAGTGTTTCAGGGATAAACAATTAAGGAAGTGGATAGTTGAAGATCAATACAAATTGGAAGATCAACATGCTTAAATTTACTTTATTTTCATGATTGTACTCAATGTAAAAACTTGTACAAGCATATAATGTACAAGTACTTAGACATCATGTAAATCAAGTGTTAGATCTTCCCTATCTACTCACAACACTTAGATAGATCCTCCCCCAAGATAGAAGCACAATTAGACATTGATACACACACTTAGTACATGGCTCAACACATTGATACAGGGACTTTCTCGGTCGACAAAATCCTCGACCGAGACACACTCGGTCGACAATATTCTCGACCGATAATAGCCCTTCCAGCAAGCTTTATAGCCATTATACTAAGGTGAAAAAGTAGTTGGGAGTTGAAAATGAACGTTGTAACACATTTACCTCAACCTCCCACTCAGTCGAAGAAAATCTCGACTGAGACACACTCGGTCAACAAACTCCTCGACCGAGACAGGTTTGGATTGTACTTTTCAGCACTAAACAACTAGTCATTGCAATGTAACTTATGGACACATAATGGCTAGTTGAGCACTAAGAACACCCTAGAAAGTGTCTAGAACGTCCCTAAGCACTAGTGAGCCATTCCTATAAATAGGACATGTCTTAGGACACCCAAAGCACTGACTTGCATTCACTTGCTATCATTTGTGCATATAATTACACTTGAGAATCAATCTTAGTGAGCAACAAGAAAAGCTACACTTGCAATCTTGTTCCCTTGAGCTCCAACTGAGTGTCCTATATCTAGTATCTCCTAGCCACCACATAACCATGTTCATCTATAGTGGATAGGAGATCTATACGCTTGATATAGGATCAAAGCGATGTACTCAATTGGTCAAGTATTTTCTTTCTTCCAATCTTGTTCCTTTGTATTGTATTTTGTTCTACTTGACTACTCTTAGGTTGGAGGTTGGAGGAAGGAGGTTCGTGGAGCTATTTCATGTGGGAAGGTTGCTCCCGGTGATTTGAAGCTACTTCAAAAGGCTGAGTCAAAGGTTGAAGCTACTTCGGGTGAAGGATACTTCAAGGGTGAGCTTGGCGTTACTTCAAAAGGATGCTTCTAGGAGGTTTGAGGCTACTTCATGTGAAGGTTGCTTCAAGGCTGTAGAAGGTGATTGTATTTTATGTAACATCTTGGTTGAAAACAATCAAGTAGTAGACTGTCTCCCTTAGATTTCTAAGGGTGGAACCACTCTACATCCTTGTGTCTTCCTTGTTTCCTCCTACTTCTGATTCAAAGTGCTTAATTGTTTAATTAAATTAATAAACTCTAAAAAGATCTATTCACCCCCTCTCTAGATCTTTCATAAGGTGTTTTCTAGGGTGGTTTTTGGGGAAGAACGTTAAGAATGACAGAAATCCATAAGGGTTGCCATAGATTCGACTTGGTAAGCAGTTTTAACCATAGATTCTTCCTTCCCTTCATTTCCCCTTGATTGGAATCCCTAATACAGTGAATTTGAGGTTTGGGTTAACCTCTGATCTTCATCTTTTACCTACAGTAGACCTCATTTAGGGTTGAAAGGAAAAAGAAATCACTAATTTTACCAGGATCTTATTATGGATTCAAGATTTTCAGAGATGGGCTACATTTTTAAGGTGTTTCACACCTTAGATGAGTGGGTACTTCCTTTAAATAGTATAATACACGAAAATGAGTTAGATCATCAATAATTCTCAATTGCTTATTATGTGAGTACAAACCCTAAATGGTCTATCTGATCTAGCTTTTACAAGTTGATATGAAATAGATTATTTATCTGTTGTGATGAATTTCAAATGATTAAATCGTGTTAGGAATGGGTACAATCCATATAAATGATAATTCTTATATTATTTGTAGAGTTTATAAGAGTAAATTGAAATTTAGATTATTCAGCTATGATTGAAATTGTTGTATAATTGAATAAATAAGTTTTCCTAGTTGAATCTCCTTACTTATGAATGATTGTTTTATTTGCATATGTGTATTACATATGTGTCAGATAAGAGCTTAGATTTCATTTGATGATATCAATGTTTGCTTGATATATCAGTAAGGAGGGTGAAACCCTAAATGAATGGAAAGTTGGAGGTTTACAAATAGAAACATTGATTCAATGTTATTCTTGATGTATGATGCTTTAGTAAATGATGTGAAAATCCTAGTTCAATTCATTACAGGGTTTCATATATATATTTGATTATATGTGAACTACTGAGAGAAATCTTTATTAAATGATGTTATGATGTATTAAATCCTTATGTGAGTCATGTGATAAGTAAATGAGGTAAATGAAACCCTAAGGATAGGGTGTTCATTGAATCAAGTATTGTGATATTAATGTTTCTCAGTATGAGATGTGGTTATGCTTAATAGTTCAGTTGTGGTAAATGTTTTCAGATGGTTTATGAAATGAATAGTTTACAAAGCTAAACTAAGATATGTTGATGTGATGATTGAATTGTGAATTTAAAGAGTGAATTAGACATATAAATGCTCTGAACACTATAGAATCCTCGCAGGATGAGGCCTGTGCTGTGAGGAGAAAAATGGTTTCCCGACTGTAGGTAGTCCAGATCAAGGTAATTCGGAGCACACCACTAGGGTGCAAGGGTCTTGACCAGTAGGGAAGACTCCTTATAGTTGTATGGTACCCAACACTAACCGGGGATGTCGGTGGTACCTGTATTACATGTTAAGTGATCAGTGGACAATAGGTCCACTGATGCACAAAAAGCCTGAGGTCTTTGACTCACCGCCTGAGTACCCAAGTTGAGAGGTGGAGTCTGAGATATATGGCTACTCCCATTGACAACCAAGAGGCAGACGTGCCGAGGCCCGCTGCAAATGGGGTCTTACTCAAGAGATAGACTTAGGAACTCGGGCATGCTTCTAGGCCTTGTATAGTGAGATCGTAGCCTGCTGCGATTCTTTCACATGTTATAGTACACCTCATGTGGGTTTAGGGCATAATAAGATAACTGAGAGGGTTAAACAAGTGTGCGCAGTTATTGAATTATTCTTTGTATGTTTCTGAGTTATTAGTTTTCTTTATGATCAATCAAGCAGTTCATATATTGATTCACTCTTGTAGATATCTAGAATATCCTGCCATATTTATGATTGTCAATGATTAGACTCTTTAAAGCTTATTGTTGTTATAATTGATATCAATTGCTCGAAAATATATCTGTAATTACATAAGTTCTTTAAACTGTTTCTATGAAGTACTCATTCATTGAGCGAGTAGGCTCACCCCTCTACTCATAATTTTTAGGGATGACCACATGGACTTGAAGAATGTTAATGATAGAGTAGATCTGCCAAAAGAGCTAAGTATCAGAATCAGATGAGTTCAGTCGGTCCCAGTCACTCTAGGTCCTTGTATAGAGTTGAGAGAGAGTTGTAAATGATAATGTGTAGCTTTGTTTCTCTAATAGTAGAGTATATATCTGGTTATCATGTTGTAAGTACATGGAAGTGTGAGAAAAAGAATGAATGTATGGATGTGGATCATTAATGTTGAGATCATATTAGAGTAGTCAAAGTTTAATTCTCTTGTAAAGTTTGTTTATGTGATTGGATGCAAGAAAACAAAGAGTTTGAAATAAAGGAAAAAGAATTTAGGAGTGAACTTTGTATTAAGTAAAATCCTCAAACTTATGCCCTAATCTCATGATTAATGATAATTGTGGGATGTGGGTGTTACATCTTGGTATCAGAGCTTAGGATGAGTCGTTAGGGACCATTAGGATAGAAAGCTAGAGTTATAAGTGTAGCAATTAGGAGTTGATGTGTTAATAGCTTTGGGAGGTCAGAGTATTTAGATACCCCAGCCCAGTATCTGAATACTTAGGTTGACCAGTATCAAGCTACTATATCTATTCTTCTCTGAATGCCCTAGCCAGGCATGTAGTGGAAGGATGGGCTAGAGAGAAACCCTAGAAATATTAGGGTTAGAAGACCAGAAAGAAATGAATGAATTGAGCATAAGAATAGAATGTGATGTAACTCTTATTTTATATTGTTGCTTTGATTGGATATTAATGGAAATGCTCTTATATATTTGATTTCAAATATTTAGTTCTTAGAAATATATGTGGTCCTTTAATATTCCTATACACTATGAAGTTAATTCAGTTATTGTTTACATTCTTTGTATCAACTAGACCAGAAGTTATCTTTAAATGAGTTTACCCTGAGTGGATATTCTTTCTATATGTTTGAGATATATAGAAGTTTCTTAATCCTGAGTAGCTCTTGCGTTCAGGACTACAGGTTCGGCCTGGTCCGGTTGGCAAGATGCATTATTAGGATCTAATGACTCCTATTAACAATATAATAAGAGTAGACTCTGGATAAATTAGACCCACATTATAATGAGAATGTACATACACTAAGATGTTTACTATGAATAAATTAGACCCACGTTATAATGAGAATGTACATACACAAAGATGTTGAAACATATGGGGAAGTTAGAACTGATATCTGAGATCCAATTTTGGGCATCATATGAGAAACCCTTAATTGGGAATAAAGGAACATGACATAAGGTTCGGATTAAGTTTAATGATTAGTATTATATGAACTCTAAATATGAAATATGGAAAAGATATGAGAAAAGTATGTAAGGGCCAAGATAGTAAGAAACAATTATTAGGAATGGATCATATAATCAAGTAAAATGCTTTAATTTACTCCAAAGAAAAGGGAAAATAGAAGAAAAGAGTTAAGTATACAATAAGTATATAGAAGTGAAGAGTCTTCATAAGAGTTATAGTTAAGAGAACTAGATGAGCATGTAAATTATAAGATTAGGATAAGAAACTAACATGGAAAAAAAAGTGATGGAAATGATGAGTTTGATTTAGAAAGGAGGGTTACATGATATAACGAGGAGCATGGAATGTGTACTTTTATCATAAAGTTTAAAGTACTCATCCTTACTATCTTTTGATTTAAAGTCTCTATTTAGTAGCAACCTAGTTGACATCAAGTGTGTTCAATAGGTTCCTAGTGATGAAATGGAACTAGTTTTTAAAAGAATAACAAAGATGCGGCTAAATAAATGAACAACTCATATAAAGGTAAATTGTGTTAAGAATATAAAGGCTTGATTGAAAAGGAAACTATGGTTCATCCCTGCATGAGCTATTTGATTTAAAATGAAGGATATGTAATGTATTAACATGAGGTGAAACTAGTATAGAGATTATTGATTTAGAGTCTCAACTTCACATTAGTAGAAGGATAAAAAGAAGTGTGTGCAACATAGTATACACGATCATACACATTAATAAGGAACAAGATCAAAAGAGAAAATTGGAAGTTAAAGATGACATGTGGAAGAGTAGTATGTGGTAAGAGGATTATGGAAAGTAAGTAAGGGTTTAAAACATGATGGAGTGATATAAATTTAAAAGAAAGAGGTTAGGAGATTCAAGCAAGTGCTAGTTAGACAAGTATCCTTGTTGATAACTAACTAAACCTACATACGAGAAATGTATTGAGGGAATGTTTGAAGATAAGAATTCTAAGTCTCAAAATCATCTTCTCTTTCATATCTTCCTTATTGAGAGCAATGTGGGGATGAAGTGATAAGAAAATGAATCATATATGATGCATAACCACCATGGTAGAGACATCTAGTGAATGTAATAATGACACAATATGATGATGAAACCCTAGAAGGGTAAATTGAGAATGTAATCTATCTGAATGGCCAAGTAAGAGAAAGGAAATTCAATTGATAAGATCAGGAATACTTTAGTAAAACTTGTGAAATCCAAAGTTTGAATTTCAAATCAAGGGAGCAAAGTCACATCCCAATAATGCCATGCTATTGATAAGGACCAAACCCTAGAATGTTTAGAGTTGTAGTAGTTCAAGGGATGTCACCAGTGATTTGACCTTGAATACTAGCATCTCTATAAAACAAGATCATGAGATTAGCACTATGAGAAGTAAACTAGCACATATAGTAATCCATGTTTAAAGGTAGAAAATTTGAAAGGTAGATAAACAATATGGAAATGATTCAAAGAAAAGGATAAGAAATAGATTTGAAATATAAGAGGTGTGATTTGAACAAAAGGAGAAGTGCAACATGAGAAAAGTGTAATCTAAAATAAATTCTTGCAATTATAGAAAGAATGATGAATAATCTATTCTTACCTTGAATGTTTCAATGTTAGGGATGTTAATTCTATATGATCAAAATGAGAAGGATAAGTAACAAGAAGTAAGTAGTAATGAATGAGGAGGTAAATAAGAGAAAACAATGGCTTTCAGTAATACATGAATTTGTTTTTAGAAGTATAATTTGTTGAAGGTATTTTAAGGGATGTAAATTTGTTTTACTTATGATTTCAGTTGTACATGTGCAAGCAATACGTTCATTAAAGGTGTCTGATAGTTGTAGTCATTCATACCAGGAATCCATCGTAGTATTGTACAATTGTGGTTGAATCTAGTCTTCCAACTCATTAATGATTTTCTATTTGAGTAGAACAATAGTAAAATTCAAAAAAACATGGTGAACTATCTTTTGTGACTCAGAGGTAATACAGAACAATAGTACATATTGAGTCGTATGAATTGAGATAGTTGGATCAGATTGTCAATGTTGAAGTAACACCTCGAGAGTATGAAAATATTGTAAAAATGGTTGTTTCTATTTCTCTTTCCTATGAATGATTATGGCATAGAGAATTATTTTGTTATCATTGAGAAGTGTTGCTTAAAATCTATTGTGATTAGAAGAGGAACAAATGACTCAATGTTAAAAATAAAATTCTAGAACGCAAAATTTGAAAGCTTAAAAAGAGAGACATACCCTTAGTAAAGATTCTTTGGAGGTATCATGGTGTAGAAGAAGCTACCTGGGATGTGTATATGGATATTTTTAAACCCTTTCCTCCTCTAAAAATGTTGAGATGAAATTTTTATTAGAGGGGGAGAATTGTTACAACCCGTTCCTAGCTTTGCTGGTAATCCTAGAGATTTAAGATAATCTTAATGCTTGTCATGTTTTTGTTTATAATATTTTATCTTGTACTTTATCTTAACTTTGGTAACCTTAAATATTTTTTGGGAAACTCATAATCATGACTTAAGCATACTATAAAGATCCAAGTTGGAGTTAATATAACATTAACCAATATAAGTATGTAAGAAGAGAGTTAATGACATTAGAGGAAATAATTAATAAATAATTTTTCATTTGATAATATTATCAAAATAATAACATAGGATTGTAGAAAATTCAATTATGAATCCAATAAAAAAAGAATGAACCAAATCGGAGTTAAAATGAGAGAGTTAAGCCCTTTATAGTAAACATGTACAGAGTGTCGCGACTGTGACGCTGTGTCGTGTGTCGCGACTACGACGCTGCGTCATGTGTCACGACCATGATGCTATCATGTTGTCATAACCATGATGTTGTTTCGTGTTCCACAACTGCGATGCTATGCTGCGATCGCGACGATGCATCGTGTGCCACGACCGCGACCGATGCTGTAAGGACCCTGACCTTCATTTTGGGCTTATCATGTTTGCTTTGCCTAAACCTTGTGTTTAGTTGCTTTCTAAACACCTCTAGTGGTGATTAGGGTTTGTTTGTGCTTTGTTGAGAGCTGGGGGTGATACTGGCAATTGACCCAAGTTTTAGGGTTGATATGCAAGTTTGTCACCTGGAGAGATGTTTCTCTCTCTCCTTGCATCCTCTAGGGTTGAGAGGATGGGTTGGGCTTGTTGTTTGAGTAGATTTGGGCTTTGTTTTGCCTTGTTGAGCCTTGTTTGGGCTTTGCCTTTCTTTGTCAAGCCTTGTATCAGGCAATCTCTAGGTGTATCGGCCAAGCTTGGTGCCTTGTGTTGGCCATGTATGTCGGCCAAGGACGGTCTGGTGGGTGTGACAGTTTGCCATGATGGGCAACACACACTCCACCACCTTGCATCGTTTGTGTCACCCCCTTATGGACACTTGGTTCTTGTTGCTTGCATGTTCCAAATGCTTTGGACATGTGGAAGTGGCGAGATGAGTAGGTGGCTTTGCCCCATGGGCAAGTGTCCCTAGGTTGGGCAACACCTTGCCTTAGTTTCCTCTTCACCCTCTTCTATATATGTCTCTCCTTTCTCTTGCTTAGGATCTCTTTAGTTCCTTAGTTGCTTCCCTTCTTCCTTGGTGGCCGATACATCTCCTTGGTGAGCTTGGTGGCTGATACACTTGGTAGAGCAATCTTGGTGGCCGATCTTCTTGGAGTCTTCTTCTTCCTCTAGTGGTAGTCGAGCCCTAGAGTGTGTCTTGCTTCTCTTCTTGTAGTGAGCATCTCCCCCTCTTTCCTTAGCACCTTCCTCTCCTTCTTGCTTGTTCTTTGGCCATGGTGGTTATGAGCTTTGCTTCTCTTCTTGTGGTGGCTGAAGGTGGTTCTTGGAGCTTGGGATCTTGGTGCTAGGAGCTTGGAGCTTGCTTAAGGTGGGTTACATAACTCCTAACCTTAGTTATACTACTTCCTTTTCTTGTTGCATGTTTATGTTTCATCTTGATCGACCATGCATCTTGTTAGATATGTTTCTTGCCCTAGTTTGTACCTTTAATCTTGTTGAATATATGATGGATATGTTGTTGATGTGTTCTTGACCTTGGTAGCCGAACCATGAGTTTAGGGTTTCTTGGGAAAAACCCCTTTCTCTTACATTTGGTTAAGAGAGGTGAGTCCAAGATCTAGTGGTGTAGGAAAACCCCTCTCACTTGGTTGTTGAGAGGTGATCTATACTCTAGTTGCTTGGGCAATACCCTTCTCTCACCATGGATTTGAGAGGTGAGCCTTGGTTGGACGTTGACCTAGTGGAGGTTTGGAGCTTGAACGATGTGGGGATGATCCAACATGTTGCCCGATATGTGATGGAGGTTGTGCAAAACCCCTCTCTCTTGGTTGTTGAGAGGTGAGCCAACTCTCTTGATCTATTAGGGTTTGATGATGGTGATCTTGAGGTTGGTGATGAACAAAACACTATGGATCTTGTGCTTTGCACAATACCCTCTTCTAGGGTTTTGGCTTGGACAATATGATAAGTTGAGTTCTATTGGCTTTGTTGCCCGATATGACCCCTTAACCTTGCTAGTGTCCTTGGGCGATATGCCTTGACCGAGATGTACCTTTTCCTTAGTTGGTGTTGTGCCTTTGGCCGACATGGTGCTAAGTAGATACCTATGTTTTGTACCTTGGATGACATAGGCTAGTTTTGTTGTTGCCCGATATGATGCTTGGGTAGTGAAACCCTAATAGGTGCCTTAGTGGTGACTGAGATGTAGTACCTAACCCAGTTGGACAACAGGCCACCTTGTGGTGCCTTGGTGTCGTTTGTTGTAGTAAGCTTGTTGGGTGACACATTGTTGAGCTTGGGCACCATAGCCGTGGCCGTTATGGCTTTGGCCGATATGGTGAAGAAGGCTTCCCGATTTTGAACCCTAACCCTAATGGGCGATAGGGTCTTGGCTGTTAGGGCTAGTTGTGTTTCCTGACACACCCTTCCTCCTTGGTTGCACAGTATGAGCTGCACGATATCACCCCTGGTTCCTTGGTTGCATGATACACAACTTCTGGACCAGTTGCATGATACACATCATCTCTATTTTCCTGATATCCCTTGTGCATGGATGCACCCCATCGTTGACTGATACGTGTGGCTAAGTGCCCTAGTCGATAGGATTTCAGTGAGGGATGTTACCTTTCCCGATATCCCTTTGGGTGAGGGATGGTGCTACCCACCACACCTATAGTAAGGGTAGATGGTACCTTCGGTGAGGGTTATGCTTAACCCGAAAAACCTTAGTTGATGATCTGTTATCTTGAAACCGCACCTATGTTGATGATGCAATATGGATGATAGGTTGTGAACCGTGATATGTTTGACACTGAAATATGATGCTACATAAGATGATAAGACACAAAGTTATGTTTATAAGATAAGGGAATAGTGGATGCTCATGGTTTGATAACAATAATGTAATTAATATAGCTTTATGCCTCTTATAATTATGATCATGGGTGATTGTTCCAAACATGTGTATCTGCAACCCTAATAGCATGATACTCAGAAAGATCTGTGTTTGGTGATTGGAGTTATCTCTCTTGAAGTGCATACTAACCACGTAGGTATATCAGATGAATTCATAGCCAGGTAAGAGCTATGAGGCATATGTGTTTGAATAACACTGAATGATGGTAATCCTTGTTGATGAGATAACATGTATCACCAGTATGATGAGAAAGGTATGTGGACCTGATAAAGGCTGAGTGCCTAGTTGAGGTGTTATTCTCTGATGTTGAGATAAGGGATTGTTATCCCATGGTGATGATGCCTTGAGAGGCAGTGGCATTCTATGGTGAGGGATTGAGATCCCATGATATTGTGATAATGACAGTAATAATGTAACTCAATGTTGTTTATGTTTTACAGCTTGGTTGCCTCAACAATTCACCTAAAATATACTAATGAATTATAGTGAAACTGATCATGTAGTTTGCCCTGGCCATAGACCCATCATCGTCAGTAGCTGGTGATGGTGAAATGGGTTCTCCTGTGGGTTAATCCAGAAGCGCATATTATTGAATATGTGTGGTTGCTCCTAGCTGAAAATAGGAGGATTAGAGTGCAACTTAAGTTGTAGACTCCAGAGCGCGGATTCAAGCCTGTGGATCAATAAGATAGGGCATGGTGAACAGGCCCATGGCTCAATGAGTATGGAGCATGGTGAACAGGCTCGTGGCTCGGTTTCACTAGCATCGATACTTGTACCAAGGTGGGCTAGGCAAAGGGTAGCCTGACCCTGTGGTTGCGGCCACCTAAGCATGAGAATGTGGTCTTGCTTGATCAGCACTCATGCACTGACCATGAGGTGGTGAGGTCATGGAGTCTGGCTCTTCCATTGACCTTATATGACACCGGCTTGGGCTTCGCAGCCGATGGTTGGATTTGAGCGGTATGGCTCACTTCCTCCGGGCATAATGATACGTAATCCAGCCAAATAGTATATACTGCTTAGGGAAAAACACAGAACATTGGTTGAGGCCTTGCTTGTGTAGTTGATCTAATTATACCTTGAAGTTATTTGTACATTCCTTATGTTTTGTGATAAGTTCCTATAAAGCTTATTTTGTCAATCATGTTCCATAAAAATATATGGATATATGCCACCTGAATACCTTGGTAAGTTTATTAATAAAATAAGTCATGCTCAGTATGCTGCTCATATAATCTTCTTATGTCAATTATTTGCTTTATCTGCTTTAGCTTTTCTAAAGTTTTATATTTTCAGTGGGGAGTTACGTTTCTCGCTGTGACTGTGTGTCTCATCCCATTGGTTTACAACCTTTTTAGGTGATCACGCTAGACATGGCGGTGGTCGTGAGGTTGCGGCCGAGCAGCAAGAAGAGTAGTAGAAGGCAAGAGATGGATATTTTGTTGTTTTGGTGGCTTTGCAGTAGAGTCCTAGATTCATCCTTGTACTCTCAGGTCCTCAGAAGTGTTTTGGCGACGTTTCATGATGTATAGCTATTGTAGATTTGTATATCATGTTGTTGGCCTGGTGTGGCCCGTTATGTATGTATAAACAGGTGACGAACTCTTGTTTTGACAAGACAGCTAGTTACTATAAGTTGTGGATGTATATCAAGGCTTGTAATTATTTATATAACATGTTTCTTTGCAGGATCTGGATGTAATAGTTCTCTTTTACCTGCTTTACGCAATCGGTTTTAATTAACCTGTGATTTCAGTAATATGTGGTTTACAATAGTTCCACACATTTTTGCATGGCATTTCGTTGTCTGTGTGATAGCGGGATGTCACAGATGCCGCCCAGGATAGCCAATCATAAAATGATCATATCTCAGGATATACTTATCCATTTTCAACGAAATGAAGTACGTTAGAATTGCAATTTGATATTTTATCATCTCAGACTCTTTTCTCATTAAGAGGGTGACGTAGAAAGTGATTTCTAGGGTGATTTTTACAGAAGAACGTCAAGAATGACAGAATTCCAAAAGGGTTGCCACAGATTCGACTTGGTAAGTAGTTTTAACCTTGGATTCTTCCTTATCTTCATTTCCGCTTTCTCGGAATCCCTAATTCAGTGAATTTGAGGTTTGGGTTAACCTCTAATCTTTATCTTCTACCTACAACAGACCTTGTTTAGGGTTGAAAGGAAGAAGAAACCGCTGATTTTACTAAGATCTTGATATGGATTCAAGATTTTAGAGATGTGCTACGTTTTTAAGGTGTTTCACACCTTAGGGTGAGTGGGTACTTCTTTTAAATAGTAGAATGCACAACAATGAGTTAGATCATCAATAATTCTCATTTTCTTAGTATGCGAGTACAAACCCTAAATGGTATATTTGATCTAGCTTTTTCAAGTTGATATGAAATAGATTATTTATCTGTTGTGATGAATTTCAGATGATGAAATCATATTAGAAAAGGGTACAATCCATATAAATGATAATTCTTAAAGTATTTGCAAAGTTTATAAGAGTAATTTGAAATTTAGGTTATTCGGTTATGACTAAAATTGTTGTTTAATTGAATAAAGAAGTTTGCCTAGTTGAATCCCCTTACTTACAAATGATCATTTTATTTGTAAGTGTATTACGATCATGGATTTCATTCAATGATATCAATGTTTGCTTGATATATCAGTAAGGAGGATGAAACCCTAAATGAATGAAAAATTGGAGGTTTACAAATAGAAACATTGATTCAATGTTATTCTTCATGTATGATGCTTTAGTAAATGGAATGCAAACCCTAGTTCAGTTCATTACAGGGTTTCATATATATATTCAGTTATATGTGAATTGCTGAGAGAAATCTATATTGAAAACGTTTCTCTGACTCTAAGAATTTGAAGAGTTGAGACTGCATGCTTATGAGAGTGCACAAATCTATAAGCAAAGGACTAAGGTGTGGCATGATGCACACCTAAAAAACAAAGATGTGCATGAAGGGGACAAAGTTCTTCTATTCAACTCCAGCATAAGGTTATTTACCAAAAAGGTCAGAACTAGATGTTCTAGCCCCTTTTCTGTAGTGAAGATCTATCCATCTAGAATGATGGAAATCGCCAACGATAAAACTGGTACATTGAAGGTGAATGGACATAGGGTAAAAAGATACTATGAAGAGGATGCCTTTGTAAGAAGGTCAGAACTAAGTTTGGAGGAACCCAATCTAGGAATAGATGAAATATGCGAGCAGTTGCCAACACAGGCTGAAGGAGAATGAGAATAAAATGGGAGAGTCAAGCTAAAGACTTTAAACTAGCACTTCTTGGGAGGCAACCCAAGCATTTACTACTTTCTTTCACACTACAAACTTTCCTTTATCTTCAGTTTCTAGTTTAAGCTAAGTACATACTTATTTTTGAACTTTTTCTCTCTAAGAATATTTCCTCTAAAGGAAGTGGATAATTTAGTATGGTATGTCTTCATATGGCCTTCAATGAAGTGCAATGGGGTTGATTAGTTCAAAACCTAAAAGTCTATTCTTAAAATCCATGTATCATTCAAAACACTTTTTAGTGTGTCACAGTCACGACAACTGATTTGCCAGTTTTGTGTCTTGACTGAGACACACGTCTCGATTGCGAGAGCCATCACAGTCATGACAACTATCACAATCACGACACCCATCGCAGTTGTGATACCTGTTGAGTATAAGAGAGGGAAGTTCTAGCAATAATGTTTTCTTCTTTTATTCTCTCCATCTCTTGTGTCGTTTACACTGTGAAGAACCCTAACATGAAGGTACCAAGGACTCAAGATGAGGCAAAGGAGTCAGAAGACATTTATGGAGGACTAAAACACCATGCCTCACCATTGTGGTTCCATCGCCGCCTTCGACAGTCTGCATTTGACCTCCCCGTTCTGTTCCTTTCTCAACTTTGGGAAGGTATTACACTCTCTACTCCCTTTCTGATACTTTCCTTCCATTTTATCATGCCTTTGCACCTCTTTCTTCCCAACACGCTAGCTCACCATTTCCCCAAAATCCTAAATGGCACCCATTATGGTCACGATATATCTACAATCGTAGCTGCGATCGCTAAGAAACTGTTCCGTTTCACCGTTGTCCCGACACCTACAACTATCTTGACCTTCTTTACTCTTCATTCTTCCGTCTGGCATCACAGTTGCAATGAAGCCTCAGTTGAGACGGTCATCTAGACTATGACACACCTCCATTTCCTTTTGCTTCTTCTGACCTGTCGCAACCGTGACACACGTCGGGACTATGACACTCGTCCCGATTGCGATAATGCATATGACAAACAATCTTGACCATACTTGTTTCCACTCTTGATCGCTTACATTCTTGATTACCTGGTTATGAGAATGCATTATGGTCATGATGATCACTACATTTTTCACGATCACAACACCCTCTTGTCAAATCACTATGGTCAAGACAATTCCTTATCTCAACCACGAAAGCTGTAAATCAATGAAAACAATTCTACAAAATGTGACAAAAATTGACATTACCTACTTAAGAAGTGACTGAAGACCTATTGTTTAAATAAAATTTGTAGAATGTCTTCCTCCACCTCAACACCCTTACAAAGTAGCTGATATCCCTCGTACGAGTCCAAGAAACTATCAGTAAAATCGAGAAAAAGCTTTTCAAAGATGCAAACTTAACAAAAGAGGATAGAGTTCTCCCAAAGCTGATCAAGGAGAAGTAGAAAAACATCTTGAACCACAAGACATCGGAGGAGTATGAAGACTATCAGAGGACTGCAGAGATAGAAAATTCATAATACATGTCTAAAGAAGAAGAGCCCAAGCAGAAGGGAAAGAGAAAGGCTACTATGTCAGTAGTTTTTGCACCACAAGATTTAGTGCACAAGTCCTGCTATGAGATGATTAGGACAACTAAGGTGTTCAAGCCAATGAGATATATTGATACCAAAAACTTTAAGAAGATAGGAATCCATGATAGGGTAATGGATTTCCTCAAAGGAGTGAACCTACACCGCATTGGCTCTACAAAAACTATATCTGTAACAGAACTCACGACTAAGTTCATATCTTTTTTTGAAGTAGTAGCCGTCGATGATGGAGAGAGGAAAGAAGACAAGGTAGACTTCAAGCTACAAGTAAGAATGGACAGGAAAGAACACTATATGACAGAGGTGATCTTGAATGAGATCTTCACTATTAGAGATGAAGAAGCAACATCCTTCTTGGTAGCATAGGGGGACAAGACAACCATTGGGTATAGTAGCCACAAGATGTGAGAACATATATCGAGAGAATCTGCTCACAACCTAAAGAACTTGAAGGTGACACAAATCTCCTCATGCTTCATTAGAGTAATCTAGAAAATAACTTCCAACACAATCTTTACAAGATCAGAGACAAGGGGTATCCAAAGGAGACCCATTCCTAATATGGTCAATGTTGAACTAGAGACCATTGAATATAGAAAGGCTCTTGATAGAGAAATTGGCAACAATTGTAAGGAAGGAAGCTAAGAAGATGAAAGATCTCTGCATGGGAGGAAAAATAACTCAGATTTCCTCCTATTTCCTACCGCTTGAACAACTGAGAAGATACAAGGAGACAGAGGGGTACACAAAGTTTGATATTAAGTACCTCATAAACGCTGGCATTATAGTACAAAAGAAGAGTAAGATCTTCTACAAGAAGTATTATTCAAAGTTGCTACTTCCCCTCTAAGAGATGGTGTACTATGACGTCCACAAACTAACAACTGAAGAGGAAATCGACAAAATGTATTATGGCACTAGTAGAAGGGGTGTAGATGCTGAGCCATCAGTAGGGGCAACACCAGAATCCGAAAAAGTGTTGGAAGTAGAACAACACAATCTAGATGAAAGAAAGAAGTTGGAAACCCAAATATGTCAAGTAAAGATGACAAAACTTCAACCCTCTAGGAGAAAAGAAATTGCCAAGCCCCTACCCCTAGAGGGAGAACTCGAGGACTATGATGAAGGGTTCTTCAATGCACCTCCTTCTACACATTCTGCCAGTGAAACAACTATGGCCGCCTGGTGTGGCCCCGCTAGTGGTGCTTTTACACCCCACGAGGTCAGAGCGCACATGATATGGGATCTTATGCTTTCAAAATTTGCAAGACCTAACTAGCAACCAACTTCTACTCAAACACTACACCCGCAAGGGAACGGGGTCGTGTCATAGTATAGGAAGGCGGCGAGTATAGGGTCGATACACAGAGATAGAGGGGGCACTAGAGTTAGACAGAGTGGGCTTCGTTCCTTTTGCGGACCTTAGGGTTTTAGGGTTTTTGAAAGGTTTGGTTGTTTAGTTACGCTAATGAGCAAGTGTGAAAAATGAAAAAAAAGAAATTAAACTATCAACGAGCTAATCTAGCAATCTAGGCTAACAAACTAGCTAGGCTAAGGCAAAGAAATCTATTCTAGACTAAATAAGTAATGAGCAATTAAGATCCTAAGTTAACCACTAATCAATAGCAAAGACCTAAATTAGCACTAGAAAAAAAAACTGCGCAATTGACTAAGTTAGACTAAAACAATTGGACTAAACTAGCATTAACAAGCAAACTAAGCAGTTAGGGTTTTAAGCAAGGTGATTAAGGTGGGTGGGCTGTTTGGGGAATGTAACTATGATATTAGTTGGGGGAGATCATTAAACATGCATGGTTATCATTTCATATCTAGATTACCAAACCAAAAAATAAGATCAATGCCATTAGAACATACCTTATACTACTAGTAGAAGACTAGGGTTAGGTGTAATTCTAATGAGATTAACCAAATCTAGGTTTCTAGGGTAAGTGATAGTGAGTAGTTGAGGGTTGAGGGTAGTGATGGGAGTAGATATGAGGGTATTTAACCTCATGCCACTAGCCACTCTAGCCTTTAGAAGGCCCTACACAATTACATCAATCTCACTTACACTAGCTACTTAGATCTCACACTCATTTGTAGGAGGAGGGGTGTGTATGTAGGAACAAAGGGGGCTAGCTAGAGATCCACTAATTGGACCTAGGAGCCATTCCTAAGGTTGCCACATACACCCCAATTCCTCCTAGAAACTAAGTGTCATCAAAAACCTGAAAACAAGAAATTCATACAAGAAGCACAAACCACATGCAATAAGATAGGAAAAGAGATAGAAGTAAGAAGTAATCATCATAGATATGAATTAAGTTCATTACAATAAATTATCCCCCAACATGGTGTCAAAGTTACATTTAAATCCCAAACAACCCACCACAAGGGGCTTAGCTAGACATGATCAAGAAAATAAGAAAAGAAAGGGGTAGAAGAAGTAGGGATTGCATGAAGCTTGAAGTCGAAGCCTCCTTCTTCACCTCCAAGCTTGCTGTAGATGTCCTCCCTTCTCCAAGGGTGCAGGGGTGCATGAAATGGTAGGGGATTATGGGTGAAAACCTAGGAAACTAGGATTCCATGGTGGAATGAGGGTGGAAATGGTGGATGGTGAGCCAAGATGCAAAGGGTTTGCACTCAAAGATCAAGGAAGGAGAATGGAGCTTTGAGCAGCTGTTGGGGCATCTAACCTAGTGATATGGCCGCCACCCATGTATATATAGGTGGTGGGGGAGGCACTAGGGTAAGTAGGGGTAAGATTGGAAAATCAATGTGAAAAAGTTAGGTTTTGAGGTGGTTGCACGGCCGTGCTGGGCAGCTGATGAATGCATATTCATCGTAATTCAATCATCTCGTTTAGCCCAGTTTTGTTTGCATTCGTGCATTTTATGGCTATATCTTCTAATATGCACATTTACTTGGCTTAAATGCTTCATTGAGCTTTTATTTGGCCTTATCTTCTTATATGCACTCATACTGGCTTAATCGATTTTACTCCTGTTTTTATTGATTTTTTGCACCCTTGTGCAGGTCGTTTTGAGCTTTGGGCCTTATCTCCTAAGCCCATATCATTTTCTTTTGGGCTTTGCTTATGTTCTATCCAGCAGCGAGTGCCACCCCCTTCTCCCCTTTTCTTCACGCGCCCCTCACCTATATGTTGGGCCCCACCGTCTGTGATCGACGCCCTTCTCTCCATCCTCATACCGATCGCGATACTTAGGTTTGCAGATCCACATGCCCGCGACCAAGCAACGCCCATGACCAGGAAGACTCCCGTGACCGCGGCAAAGTGAAGAATCTGATCCCCCCTCCACCCGCGGCCTCTCCTATCTAGAGCCACGACCTGCAACTAGTCGCACCCGCGGCAATACCCGCGGTCTACCTCCGATCACCAGCAGCCTAGCCTCCCGTCGTGACCGCGACATCCAAGCACTGCAACCGCGAGTCTGTTAGTCGCGACTTGATCCCTCCTTCTGCGTCTGCCTTCACCCTGCCCCTTGCCGCTCTCCTCTTCCTACAACAGTGGCAACCTTCCACTTCCATAGATCGCGACTCATCCCTCCTCCACCCGCGACCAACATTCGCCATCGAGCAACGAAGCCATGACCTGCCGTATGACCTTACGGAGGCAATCGCGACCTCCGTTGATCCGACGATCTTGTCTCCTCTCCACCTGCACCTTCCCTCCTCATCCCAATCGTGAGCAGCTCCTCCTACCTCATCACCTGCAGACCTGGTCAAGGTGCAGCACCAAGCAGCGACCCCGCACAGCTGCCCACGACCCAGCTACCTCCACGCTCCGCCCTCGCTCCTTCACCTATGCCAGGTCGTGGCTCTTCCTCACACAGAGCAGCACAAAGGCTGCGACCACGACCCCAAAATTTTCCGCGACCATGACAAATGTCGCGACCACGACAAAGGCCGCGACCGCGACAAAGGCCGCGACCGCGACAAAGGCCGCGGCCGCGACAAATGCCGCGACCACGGCAAAGGCTGTGACCGCGACAAATGCCACGACCCCGACATTTGCCGCGACCCCGACAAATGCCACGACCACGAAAAAAGCCGTGACCCGCTGCAGAAATGACAAGGTCATGATTTTACGTCGGTGCCCAACCTGCCCCCGTGGTGGTTTCGGGGCATGTTCACCCAGATCTCGAGTGAAGACTCAGATCTGCAAGCCACCTCGTTTAGATCTAGATCTGGATCTAGATCTGCTGCGTCCACACCACGTCCACGCCACCATCTCATCCACAAGCTCCTCCTCCTACTGCAAGCGAGGACTACAAGAAGAAGAAGAATGTGGAGAGAGAAGATCTGCCCCGTCTGCCGTGGTGTTCTTTTCTCCTCGTCCAGATCTGCCCCGACATCGTGTAGAAGACTATGTCTCCATCGAGCTGCGATCATCTTCTTCACCATGCTCATGGAGGAAACTTCTCTCTCTCTTGTTATTCTTGCTTCTCTTGCCATGAGTGAGTAGTTTACTTTCACTGGGGTGCGGGGACTAGCCCCGCTGCCTATGCTTTCATATCTTCTTGTTAAACATTCCATGACATGTATATAATCTTTCATTTCATTGTTAATCATCGATGTGTGCTTGTGTATTGATCACCTGCTTGCATTTATCTTGTTCGTTTCCTATGTTGCGAGAACTTCAATGTGTAGGTTTTGAATGTTGATTCACGCGGTTGACTCCCAAACTAGAAATAGAATGGGATTCCTTGAGGTAGAAAGTGTATGATCTGTGTGGTGATGAGCCATATAGACCACGGTGATGCTTCTGTGTGCCTGACGCCTGTATAGGGGGCCCACAACTTCATTTGGATTTCTATATCTTTGGAGCCGTAAGTATGTGATCTGGATGGTGACGAGACATATGATACCTAAGGTGATGCTTACGCGAACCTGACGCACGTATGGGGGGGGTTCTGCAACAGCTCTATTTGAATGGTTATATCCTGCCTGGATGTTTGATGTTTGGATGTGATTGCGTGTGTAGTGGTGGTGAAACCCGGGACCATCCCAGTGATTTCCATCATTAATCTTTAATCAACTTTTAATCCTGCTCTTTTACTTTCCTTGCTTTTATCTTAATTAAACTCATTTCAACCAACATTGTTCTAAATATTAGTCTTGATTCAACTAGATTCGACTAGAGACATATTCTTAAAAATGTTTTCCCTTGGGATTCGATCCTCAACTATACTGCGATAAGACCCGTCCGCTTGCGGGTGGCATTATTGCACATTGTTTTGGTTAAAAACTTAGGGATTTCAACCCTAAGTGAGTTTGTCAGTGCGATAATATAAACCACGTCAAATTCTGGCGTCGTTGCCGGGGACAACAAAATCATCTAGTTAGATCTAGTTCTTTTGAGGCTAATTTAGGTTTTCCTTTTACTTTTGATACTAATGATCATATATACTTGAATTTGGTTATACTCCTTCCATCTTACCAGCAAAAGATCTTTCCATCCTAGGTACCCACAAAGTCTAGTGTATGCGTCGCTCGGACAATCCCAGACTCTCTACTAGCTTTGACCCTGATATAGACAGAACCTTTCACTATCAGTACAGGGAGAACCAGGCAAGAATGGCTCAAGAGGAGGAAATTGCTCAAAGGGTAGCTCAATCCCTTAATGCACAAAGAGATAGGCTTATGCAAAAAGCCCGAGCCGCAGTTCAAGAAGAAATCCAAGCAGCCCAAGCAGCAGCTCAATAAGCAGAGTTACAAAAGGACCTTAGGGAGTTCTCTATCCCTAAAGCTGCTGACGTTCATCACCCAGTGCAACCTCCTCCCATCAACGCTCCAAATTTTGAGATAAGAGCACATTGGGTTACATTGCTTCAAAACAGTCCTTTCTATGGTAAGCAAGGAGAAGATAGCCAAGAACATCTTCTGAGATTCATAGACTTATGCGCCATGAAAAAGAAAAATGGAGACACAGATGATGCCATCAGACTCCGCCTCTTCAAGTACTCTCTTTCTAATAGAGCTATGAGTTGGTATAACTGTTTGCAATGCGAACCCATCACCACCAGGGAACAACTTCAAAATGTTTTTCTGGAAAAGTTTTATCCACCTTCTCTCACCTATGAAATTAGGGGCCGAATTATGCAATTCACCTAGGCCCCTGGAGAATCCCTAGCTGAAGCATGGGAAAGATACACAAAGCTTCTACGCAAGTGCCCACATCATGGCATTCCAAAAAATCAACTCATTGAAATCTTTTATAGAGGTGTGGATGATGATATCAAGAGGTTTTTGGATTCCTCGTCTGGAGGAAACTTCATGCACCAGAGTTATGATAGCACATGGAAGGTTGTCACCCTTGGAGCTGAAAACCAAGCCAACTGGGGTAGACCTGTTGGAAAAGGAGTGCTGAAGGTAGCTATGGCTGAAGCAACACCCGAGTACAAGTCTATCGCTGAATCTCTCAAACTTCTAGTTGCAAATCAAGACCATCTAGAATCGTCTCTCGCAGCTTATGAAAGAAGACGTTTGTCCCCTCGACAACAAGAGCAAGTTAAGTCAGCCTCACTCTTCTGTGAAGCATGCAAAGGAACTGACCATTCTACACTAGCCTGTAACATTCTCTATGATGTTGTTTTGAGCAATACATGTGCCCAAGGAGATAATGGTCAAGTGGAAAATCTGAATGCAGTCAACACCATCCCTGGTCAAGGGTACTATAATCCGAATTAGAATAGGAACCATCCAGGTTTTCAATATGGAAACCCTTCTGGAGCGGAAAACTCGCGACAAATTGGTTCAAATTCTCAACAACGAGGCCCACCAGGATTCTAGTATAAACAACAATAGAATTTTGGGAATTAAGGGAACTTCAGAGGTAACTTCCAGAATAGAAACTGCAACAATTATCAGAACAATTCTCAGTTTCAAAACCCCAACCAAGCCCCCTATCAACAGCAACAACAAGGGCAACAAGTCGGTCCTATCTCTCCTGATGACAAATTGTCAGCTATTGAGAAGATGCTTCAGCCACAACAGACTATGATAGCTAACCAACAAGCCCATCAGAAGGCTATTGAATCTCAACTAGATCAACTTGCAGCTAGCATGAAGCCACCTGCTGGAGTCTTTGCTGGTCAACCAGAGAACAATCCTAAGCACCCAGAGCAATTGAAGGTTGTCACCACCATGTCTGGAAAAGACTATTCTGACCCCTCTGTTAAGATACCAATAGCGGAGACAAATGATGATGACCTTACAAATGTCCAAGACTATATAGTATCTGAGTCCCAACTGAAGGAACAACCAACTGCTGATAAGAGAGACAAAGCAAGATTGAAGGAACCATTGACTACGGAGGCAGAAGACACACCTAAGCCGGATGTGCCAGTATACAAGCCCTATCCTCCCTTCCCAGCTTGTTTGAAGCAGACAAAGCTCGATACTCAATTCAACAAGTTTAAAGAAGCTGTGAAGAAGCTTCATGTAGATATACCCTTTCTAGATGCGCTGGCTGAGATACCAGCCTGGACTAAGTACTTAAAGTCTCTCCTCACAAGGAAGTACATAACTGAAGAATACGAGACTGTTAAGCTAGCAACAACCACTTCTGATATCATCCAGAGCAAGATGCCCAAGAAGCAGAAAGACCCGGGATCCTTTGGGATTTCATGTCATATCAGTGACTCCTCATGTAAGAAGGGATTGTCCGATCTCAGTGCTAGCATCTCTATCATGCCACTTAGCCTTTGTAAGAGGTTAGGGTTTGCAGAACTTCTCCCGACTGGAATGACCATTCAACTTGCAGATAACTATGACTCTTCCTTTGGGAATCATCGAAGATGTCCCTGTCAAGGTTGGAAAAGACTCTTATGTCCCTTGTGACTTTGTCATCATGGACATAAAAGAAGATGCAAGATACCCTCTTATCTTTGGCCGTCCGTTCCTCACCACTGCAAGAGATTTGATTGACGTTGAAGCAGGGACCTTGTTGCTCAGACTAGGGAAAGAAACCCTTGAGTTCAAAGTCTTTGAAAGCATGCGAAGACCAAGCATGCATGAAGAAGTCTATTTGATTGATTGCATTGAGTAAATGTCTCTCCTCACATAAGAGGAATATGAATAAGACAATCCTTTAGAAGTGGCTTTGACAAACCCATCTGCTGAAAATTTCATCAACGAACGAGTTAAGGATTGTGTCCTTCACCTCGACTTTGTAGAGGGAGATCCTGAAGCTAGGATTGAGGAACTCAAAGCTTTGAATGTATCCGAAGAGCCATGTGAAAAGCGAGAAGCCCCTGAAATGAAGCCCCTACCCGAGGTACTTAAATACGTGTTTTTGGATGATATCAAGGTTTGTCCAGTTATTATAAATTCCGATCTAACGACCGAACAAGAAGATAAACTCCTGAAAGAATTAAAGGAAAGAAAGAAAGCTATCGGCTACAAGATGAGTAATCTCACTGGGGTCAGTCAAGTGCTTTGCATGCAAAAAATCCCTATGGTAGAAGACCACAAGCCGACTATTGAGCATCAACAAAAATTGAATCCTAATATGAAGGAAGTGGTCCGCCGCGAAGTTATCAAGTTGCTCACTTCCGGAATCATCTATCCGATATCTGAATCACCATGGGTGAGTCCTGTGCATGTCGTTCCAAAGAAAGGTGGCACTATTGTGATACGGAATGAAGAAAATGAACTCATCCCCACTCGAACAGTAACCGGGTGGAGGATGTGCATCGATTACAAAAAATTGAACAAAGCCACACGCAAGGATCATTTTCCGATGCCTTTCCTAGATCAAGTCTTAGAGAGATTGGCTCATTAGGAATATTTTTGCTATCTCGATGGTTACTATAGATTTTATCAAATCCCTATACATCCAGATGACCAAGAGAAAACTACGTTTACCTGCCCCTTTGGAACATACACCTTTAGAAGGATACCATTTGGACTCTGTAATGCGCCTGCAACCTTCCAACGCTGCATGGCGGCCATATTTGTTGGTTTAACCGAAACCATTATGGAAATTTTTATGGATGCTTTCTCTGTATATGGGGATTCCTATGATTCATGCCTAAGGCACCTCTCCCTTGTCCTCAAACGATGCGAAGAAACACATCTGTTGCTTAATTGGGAGAAATGTCATTTTATGGTAAAAGAAGGCATTGTCCTTGGCCATAGAGTTAGTAATCGAGGAATTGAAGTGGACAAGGCCAAGATAGAGGTGATCTCCAAACTATCTATGCCTACCAATGTAAGAGAAGTCCGCGCATTCCTTGGTCATGCGGGTTTCTACAGAAGGTTTATCAAGGATTTCTCCAAGATAACCAAGTCCATGACAAACTTGTTGCTGAAGGACGTTGATTTCCATTTTGATGAAGAGTGTATCAAGAGTTTCAACAACCTAAAGCATTCCCTTACAACAACACCCATCATTCGTGCCCCGGATTGGGACAACCCATTCGAAATTATGTGTGATTCCAGTGATTACATTGTGGGTGTCGTTCTGGGTCATTGTATAGAGAAGAAACATCATGTCATCTATTATGCATCGAAGACCCTTGACAAGGCTCAGAGGAACTATGCAACTACCGAGAAGGAACTCCTAGCAGTCATATATGCCTTTGATAATTTTAGATCCTACCTCATCGGTTCAAAGGTGATTGTCTACACCGATCACGCCGCTATTCGTTATCTTCTAAAAAAGAAAGATGCAAAACCAAGGTTGATAAGATGGATTCTCCTATTGCAAGAATTCAATCTTGAGATTAGAGATAAGAGAGGCACAGAAAATGTTGTAGCAGACCACTTAAGTCGTATCCACACTCAGGAAACTGAGAATGTCCCAATCAATGACTCTCTTCCAGATGACCAGCTTATGAAAGTATCAGAAGCTACTCCTTGGTACTCGGACTATGTCAACTACCTTGCCGCTGGTGTCATCCACCCTGAGTGTACTGGAAATGCTCTAAAGAAATTCATGCATGATGTGAGGCAATATCACTGGGATGAACTGTACCTCTTCAAGCTCTGTGTTGATGGTCTCTACAGACGTTGTATCGCTGAGGAAGAAGTCCAACTTATTTTAGAGCAATGCCACGCAGGCCTAGTCGGAGGCCATATTAGTTCAAAGAAAACCTTTTTGAAGGTTATGCAATGCGGGTTTTTTGGCCAACCATATCCAGAGATGCTTACAATTTTGTTCTATCATGTGACAAGTGTCAGAGAATGGGAAACATTACAAAAAGAGATGAGATGCCACTTAAGATATGGAAAGAAGTTGAGATTTTTGATGTTTGGGGGAGTGGACTACATGGGTCCATTCCCATCCTCACATGGATTTTCCTACATCCTAGTCACAGTTGATTATGTCTCCAAATGGGTGGTGGCAATACCAACGGTTACTAGCGATTCAAAACCCGTCATTAAAATGTTCAAAGATATCATTTTTCCCCATTTTGGAGTTCCACGCACTGTGATCTCCGATGGAGGTTCTCATTTTCTGGAAAGAAGCTTTGAAGCATTGTTGAGAAGATATGGTTTAACGCACAAGGTAGCTTCCCCCTAACACCCACAAACGAGTGGGCAAGTAGAGGTTTCAAACCGTCAACTCAAAGCTATCCTGGAAAAGACAGTAGGACGCAACTGGAAGGATTGGTCAGGGAAAATCAATGATGCTTTATGGGCCTACCGAACTGCGTTCAAAACTCCTCTTGGAACAACACCCTTCAGACTCATTTATGGAAAATCCTGTCACCTTCCCGTGGAGCTAGAACATAAAGCATGGTGGGAAATCAGACAGCTGAATTTTGACATGAAGAAAGTAGGCGAAGCCAGGATTCTACAACTTCAAGAGTTGGATGAACTCTGAATGACAGCTTATGAGAATGCACAAATCTACAAGGAACGCACAAAACTTTGGCATGATGGTCATCTGAAAAGGAAGGACATTCAAGTGGGAGACCGAGTTCTGTTGTTCAACTCGAGACTGAGGTTATTCCCAAGGAAACTCCACTCTCGATGGTCTGGATCGTACATTGTCAAGAGAATCTACCCACATGGTGCATTTACCTTATGGAGTGAGAAGTCAGGTGATTTTGTGGCAAATGGCCAACGCTTGAAGAGATATTTCACCACAGCTGATACTAGCACTGATGAATTGATGAATCTATCCAAACCGACATACCTATCAGAAAACTAAAGAAATCACGTCGAGCCATCGACGTAAAACAAAGGCGCTTGTCGGGAGGCAACCCGATCTTTAACTTAGCTTTTACTTTTAATTTTGTTTTTAGAAAATTTTGCACCTGGTAGACAATGCATCGCAAGATGCAGTCTTAAGTTTTGATAGTTTCCATTTTTGAGATTTCAGATGGAGGATGCATCGCCAAAAGGAATGCAACCACATCTGGTGGACCAACCGGCACATGTTTCCCCCTCCATCTCGGATTTAGAGTTTTCTTGGGACGAGCAAATTTCTAAGTTCGGGGTGGAGGGTGGGTGGTACATACTTTACTTTCCACCCTCTCCTATCTATTTCTGACTTAAGATTTCATCGTTGAAATTTTGTTGCAATTTTGAGAAAATTTTTCAAAATATTCAAAAGTTTCAAAAGTTTTCATAGCAATTTGTATAGAAACTTGATGAAGTTGTGACACTTTTGTTTCAATCAAAGCCATTACCTATCCGGCTATCCTGTTTTCCCATGCAATTTTGAATCATTATACCCTCCTTATTCAAAACGAAGCCTCAAGTAGAACAATTTCTGAAACTAGCCTATGATTAGAAATCACCGTGTGAAGCTTATGAATCCTAACATCATGATCAGTAGATATGGCAAGTATCTGTCAAACTGAGAGGGATCAAGCACGTTGTGCTTCCTATCTGACTAGTGGAACAATAGCATGGAATCTCCACCGGATCCTCATCAAGTCATTATTTGAGCAGAGTATGATAAAGAGTACAACCCAGTGCACTAAATTGTAAATCAAGTTGCATTCTGATCCGAACTCTTTTCTACACTTTTTCTATCATCTTCTTACCCCTTCGTTCATCCAAAATAAACAAAAATAGCCAATATAGTGCCAAACCCCAAGTTTGGGGTGGCACACCCTCTCTCTCTTTCCGCTTCTTCCATACCCCTCACTACGAAATAGGGGTGTATCACCAAGAAAAGATGCCTAAGCGCACGCAAAAAGAAATGCAATCTCGAGTCGAATAGAGGAGAGATTCGCACACAAAAAAATGCAATCAATGAAATTGCATATCATATAATAAAAATCTTGAGTCAAATAGAGGAGAGATTTATTTCTTCCTTCCACACCACCCTTATCTCCCTTTTCCACCTAAAGGCATAATGAATGCCTCCCTGATCCTAAAAACACCAGTGTCAGATCAGGTGCACACTTGTTGTTCTGTGGGTATCTCTGGACTCTTATGAAACTCTCTGACATGATTGATTTTGGAAAAAGTAGAGATGAAGTGATATTGGGAAACGAACTCGGAAATGAAGATATGGTAAAATGGGTTCTGTGATCTCAGGATGTTGAGACACTTAGTCATACTGAGCGGAAAAGTAATAATCGTGATGTGAAGATGAGGCAATCACACGAGTTGTAAGTACTCATATGGCGAGTGTTTTAGATTTTGTGTTACTCGAGGACGAGCAACATTTAAGTTCGGGGTATTTTGATGAATGCATATTCATCATAATTCAATCATCTCGTTTAGCCCAGTTTTGGTTGCATTCGTGCATTTTCTGGCTATATCTTCTAATATGCACATTTACTTGGCTTAAATGCTTCATTGAGCTTTTAATTGGCCTTATCTTTTTATATGCGACTCATACTGGCTTAATCGATTTTACTCATATATTTATTGATTTTTTGCACCCTTGTGCATGTCGTTTTGAGCTTTGGGCCTTATCTTCTAAGCCCATATCATTTTCTTTTGGGCTTTGCTTATGTTCTATCCAGCAGCGAGCACCACCTCCTTCTCTCCTTTTCTTCACACGCCCCTCACCTATCTGTTGGGCCCCACCGTCCGTGATCGACGCCCTTCTCTCCCTCCTCATCTCGATCGCAATACTTAGGTTTGCAGATCCACATGCCCGCGACCAAGCAACGCCAACGACCAGGAAGAATCCCGTGACCGCGACAAACTGAAGACCACGATCCCCCCCTCCGCCTGCGGCCTCTCCTATCCAGAGCCGCGACCTGCAACTAGCCGTGCCCGCAGCAATACCCGTGGTCTGCCTTCGATCACCAGCAGCCTAGCCTCCCGCCGCGACCGCAACATCCAAGCACTACGACCGCGAGTCTGTTAGTCACGACCTGATTCCTCCTTCCGCGTCAGCCTTCACCCTGCCCCCTGCCGCTCTCCTCTTCCTACAGCAGTGACAACCTTCCACTTCCATAGATCGCGACTCATCCCTCCTCCACCCGCGACCAACATCCGCCATCGAGCAACAAAGCCATGACCTGTTGTATGACCTTACGGAGGTAATCGCGACCTCCGTTGCTCCCACAATCTTGTCTCCTCTCCACCTGCACCTTCCCTCCTCATCCCAATCGCGAGCAGCTCCTCCTACCTCATCACCTGCATACCTGGTCGAGGTGCAACACCAAGCAACGACCCCGCATAGCTGCCCACAACCCAGCTACCTCCATGCTCTTCCCTCACTCCTTCACCTATGCCAGGTCGTGGCTTTTCCTCACATAGAGCAGCACAAAGGCCGCGACCACGACAAAGGCCGCGACCCCGACATTTGCCGCGACCACGACAAATGCCGCGACCACGACATTTGCCATGACCACGACAAATGTCGCGACCACGACAAAGGCCGCGACCACGACAAATGACGCGACCACGACAAAAGCCGTGACCCGCTGCAAAAATGACAAGGTCGCGATTTTAAGTCGGTGCCCATCCTACCTATAAATAGAACTCGACTCCAGTCAGTCAAAGGATCATCTCCAGACGCCGTTAGGCTGCAGGTCTGTCCTGGGCCTAAGGAGACGATCTCCATAGCCAAGAACCTGCCCCCGTGGTGGTTTCACGACCTGTTCACCCAGATCTCGAGTGAAGACTCTGATCTGTAAGCCACCTCGTTTAGATCTAGATCTGCTGCATCCACGCCACCATCTCATCCACGAGCTGCTCCTCCTGCTGAAAGTGAGGACTACAAGAAGAAGAAGAAGGTGGAGAGAGAAGATCTGCCCCGTCTGCTGTGGTGTTCTTCTCTCCTCGTCCAGATCTGCCCCGACATCGTGTAGAAGACCATTTCTCCACCGAGCTGCGATCATCTTCTTCACCATGCTCATGGAGGAAACTTCTCTCGCTCTTGTTATTCTTGCTTCTCTTGCCATGAGCGAGTAGTTTACTTTCGCTGGGGTGCAGGGACTAGCCCCGCTGCCCATGCTTTCATATATTCTTGTTAAACATGCCATGGCATGTATATAATCTTTCATTTCGTTGTTAATCGTCGATGTGTGCTTGTGGATTGATCACCTGCTTGCATTTATCTTGTTCGTTTCCTATGTTGCGAGAACTTCAATGCGTAGGTTTTGAATGTCGATTAACACGGTTGACTCCCAAACTAGAAATAGAATGGGATTCCTTGAGGTCGTAAGTGTATGATCCGTGTGGTGACGAGCCATCTAGCCCACAGTGACACTTCTGTGTGCCTGACACCTGTATAGGGGGCCCACAACTTCATTTGGATTTTTTTATCTTCGGAGCCATAAGTATGTGATCTGGATGGTGACGAGACATCTGATACCTAAGGTGATGCTTACGCGAACCTGACGCCCGTATGGGGGGTTCTGCAGCAGCTCTTTTTGAATGGTTATATCCTGCCTGGATGTTTGATGTTTGGATGTGATTGCGTGTGTAGTGGTGGTGAAACCTGGGACCATCCCAGTGATTTCCATCATTAATCTTTAATCAACTTTTAATCCTACTCTTTTACTTTCCTTGCTTTTAGCTTAATTAAACTCGTTTCAACCAACCTTGTTCTAAATATTAGTCTTGATTCAACTAGATTCGACTAGAGACAGATTCTTAAAAATGTTGTCCCTTGGGATTCGATCCTCAACTATACTGCGATAAGACACGTCCACTTGCGGGTGGCATTATTGCACGTGGTTTTGGTTAAAAACTTAGGGATTTCAACCCTAAGTGAGTTTGTTAGTGCGATAATATAAGCCACGTCAGTAGCACGTCCGTGGTGGGTAGAAGTGAGAACGGCCATGGTGGAGGAGAACAGCCGTGTTGGTTAAATGTTAAATCAACAGGTTGACGGGTGAAAATGAAGGCTTTTAGCACGGCTGTGGTGGGCAGCACGACCGTGTTGGGGACTAGGTATAACAGCCATGTTGGGTAGCACAGCCCTGGTGGAGGGGTTGTGATGAGGTCATTCTGAGCAGCACGCCTATTCCATCTTCATCTAGCACGACCGTGATGGGCAGCACGACCATGGTGGGGTCTTCATGGCACGGCCGTGCTGGGTAGCATGGCCGTGGTGGCTTATTTGCTGAACTTCGAGATTTTAACATGCAACCTATAATTTTGCTTAATTTCCAGCACGGCTGTTCCATAGTACCACGACCATGCTGGGGTCTTCAAAGCTCAAATAGCCTCAAACTTCATTATCAAGGGACTTCTTTTCTTGGAGTTGAAACTTGACCATTGGGGTAGGTTGAGGGAGGTGTTGGGGCCTTCTTTGGACCCCTCCATGAGTGGAGGAAGCCTCAGACTCCTTCCTTCTCTCTCTTCCATCCAAAGTATGGTCCAAGTACTTGAAAATAATGCAAAGAACGTCAATAAGTGCATTTGATAGTAAAACACTCATTGGGGGTATTAACTTGCAATCTACTTTGTTTAGATGTGATAAATGTACAAAAAGGCACAGGATGGAGCCCTAAAATAGGGCTGCATCACCACCCCAAACTTAAAACATACTTGTCCTCAAGTATGCTCCAACTCAATCTCTCTACAAAACTTCCACAAAAAGAAATGACATATGCAATGTAAAAGATGATTATTACTGAATGAGATCAAAGATGATTGAGTGCATGCATTTCACCTCTCTCCACTCCTACTTTCACAATCCAATCATGAAAAAAGCACAAAGCATGTGAACTTCAAATATAGCTCATAGAATACACAAGTTATCCATACTTCTTCCATGAAGTTCCGGGTAAACCGTTTCATGATGGTGTTAATCAAGGATGACTAGGAGTGTTGTTTCACATTCGTGCATTCAGTCTTATATTTCAAATCATACCAAATGACCCACGTGGCTGCGGAAAAAGGCAAAATGAGCTAAGTTTGATTCTTCTTAGCTCAATGGGTATGAAAGTGGAAGAAAGGGTTGCGGTAAGATTTTTGGAGTGTTTTTACACACTCATTTTTCTTTATTTGAATGCTCCTAAACGGGAGCATCCTTTTATTTTATTTTTGCTTTTCTTTTACTTTTCTTTTCTTTCTTTCCCTTGGCGTAGATAGGGCATATGGTGGATAGAGTGAAGCGAGAGGATAAAGATATGGCCACCCCAAACTTTTGGAGGTGGCCAAAGCTGATTATGTGCACTAGGGTATCTTTTTATGAGGCAGAGGGGTATGAAGATGGTGGAAGAAGATTCGGGTCAAAGAGGGGTCATTGGTATGATTTTCCACATAAGCCATGTTGCATGAAAGTTAATCCAATACTTCATCCTAGATATCATACCACATGAATGAACAAGATGAAATTGATATATCAAACAAGTGATTCCACAAACACTAAGCGTTCAAAGCTTGCTCAAGTTCACAATTCAGCCAAATCAATCACAAGCACAAGAGAGGTGATGCACATGTAAAAAGTCAAACATTGATACCACTTAGCAATAAAGCATGACATTTCACTTACACTAGTCAAAGGTCATCATTTTTACTCAGAATAGTAGAGATTGGGTCAAAACATACTTTTCGAACAAGAATCATTCAAGTTTGGGAAAAATTGGCCAAAATGGTGCCAATTTGCACTAAATCACATCTAAACCTACTTTAGGAAATTTTAAAACTTAAAGAAGTAAATCCTAGTTAACATGCCTATGAAATTATCAAAAACTACATGAGAATGCAATGCATGATATGGAATAGGAAAAAGAGCAAAATTTTTGAAAAAATACCCAAAAATGCATGAAATTAAACTACATGTATGCATGAATGCAAGCAGACACACCAGGTCAGGGTAAACAAGTATGAAATGTCAGTCAAACTGTTTGATCATCTTGCAAAAATTTAGCACAAGGCACATGGAGAAAAGGGCGGTGGGAGAAGGGTTTACCGCCCTACCACCCGAAACTTTTAAATCATGCTGCCCTCAGCATAAAATAGAAGTTTAGACTAGTAGGGTAAAAGGTGTGGGGTTGCGATAGACAACCGCTAAGAGATGGAGTGGTCAATGTAACACTAGGTGAGCAGGACAGGGCCACCACAGCCGTGCTGAACAACACGACCATTCTGTCCTTCTTCCTGTAGCTCCTCTATTGATTTGCAATCTCTTCTTCCATTTTGACCTCCGCTTTCGCTAAACCCATTTTGCATCATCTTTTCTTCCTTATACCTGTGCTAACATGATTCACAAATAGAAAAACAATCAAGTATAGTGTGTGTGTGTTTCTTGGAAACCAAAAGAAAGTATGATAAAACAAGGTTTGAGAATCTCAAACCACGTGGGTTGCCTCCCACTAGCGCTAAATTTAGAGCCTTCACCCGGGCTTGTTGCTCTTATTCACTATGTATCAACACCCATGATGTCCTCCTTTTCCTCTACAGTGATCCTATCCAATGTTCTGATGACATGTGCTTCATCCCATGGAGTGTGCATCGAGCAGAAGTATGGACTTGATCTCCACTTCTCTAGAGGGTCATGATAGCATAGACTCTCTCCAAAGTCTTTTTTACCCAGCTTGTCCCTCTCCTCTTCAGTAAATATAAAGAAATCAAATTTTCTCCTCTTATAGGTGACCGTCAGAGTGCCAGTATGCACATTGATTTCTGCACCCGCAGTGGACAAGAAGGACCTCCCCAATATGAGGTATTCTTTCCCATCAATAGGTTTAGAATCCACTATCAGAAAGTTAGTCACATATGCAATGTTTATCCTTTCATCCATTGATAATATTACATTTTGCAGTATTCCCAAGGGTTTCCTTTTGGTTCCATTACCTAAGACAAGGACACAATCCATGTTACAACCCCAAATTTTGGGTTCCTTTGGTGAGAAAAGTAATTTCTCATATTAAAGATATTTGTACAAATAATGATATAATTTGTTGTGAATAAATGGATTTCGTTTAAAATAGCCTTGTTGTTTGATTTGTGGGCTTTATTGGCTATTGGGCCCAATAACAAGGAAATAACAAAGAAAATTCAATTAGTGAATTAATAATTGAACATTTGAGAAAAGAAATATGTAGAAACCTCTAGAAGGTAAATCGAAAGAGGGTTTTCGTGCCTCTTGGGTTCCTTGGGTTCCAAGGAGTCCAAAGTGATAAAGAGTGCAATAAGAAAAGAAAAGATTAATTAAGTATTTCTTTATTAAGAAAGAAATTGAAAATAATGATAAAATGTGGAAAATGAGTGGAAAGAGGCATAAATGAGATTTCTTGGTGAATTTTCGTATCCATGAGGTTGCTAATATTAAAAGGAATATCCATAAGGAAAATAAAAGGGAGATAAAGAGAAATCCTCAAAAAGAGATATTTTAATAAAGAAAAGTAAGATAATGAGAAAATGGATGAAAGATAAGGAAAGAGGCTAAGGAAATATTCTCAAGAGGGGATTTCGAGCTATTAAGGTTCCTTGAGGTTCAAGGAACTCAAAACAATAATTTAATAGCAAAGGAAAGAGAAAATAAGTGAGAAATATATATATTTAAGAGATATCTTGCACTTAAAGAAAAGGTACGTTTTATTTAAGATAATGAGCCAAATTTTGGTAGAAAGGTAGATTAAGTCATTATGGACTTTCCCTCCAAATTTGGGATTAATTGGATACTTGGTTTGGAAGTTATATCTTTTACAAGATTCCCTAAAGTGTTGGGTTTATAATAAATGTCACGATTTTCTCTAATATAATGGAAATAGATGGAGCAATGCCAGCCATCGGATCTTGATCCAAGGCAAGCTATGCATCACCTTCCTTGAGTTCGAGAAGGACTGAACCACAACATCAGAGGGTTATTTCCCTCGAATTTCCTCGTGAACCGATGCATGTGCAAACTGGGATATCACTTTGTTGGATGCAGGATGGTATTCCGAGTTGGTTAGACCCAACTTTCTCGAGCTATGGATGCATCTCGAAGGAACGCCCAATTGGGCTAGTTGCTCAGTTCATTTAGGGTTGGGACTCCTCACAGGGACACCCCATACCCTATAAAAAGGGGTTCCCTCGATCCCTTGTTCCATTGCGACCTCGAACAACTTCTTCTCGATCCCCTTTACTCGTTATCCTGCTTGACTGGTTCCACTCCGGCGAGGGCGCTGTCACGGCTCTAGAAGCTGAGGAAGAAAGAAGGTGACATACAGTCGTCGTTAGATCGAGATCTCATGGCACATGAAGGGCCCGACTGAGTTTGGGTGCTCAAATCGCGGAGCGTTCGATCCAGAGACCATCGTAGACTCAGTTAAAATCCAACAGACCAAGCTTGGGGGTGCGTGCACAGAGAAGGTAGTGGAGGTGGCTGACATGGAGCGTCAGATTAGGAGGGGTCTAGCAGTGCATCGATCCGATGTTCGAGAATTTTCTGGTAATTTCGCTCTCTAATCGAATAATTCAGGAAAAAGGGTTTTTCTTGCGAAATTGATAGAAATAGCTAGGAACCTCTAATGGAAAAACTTTATATATGAAAGTTGTGTAGAAAAATACTAGGAATCTGATAAAAATACTTTGAGAACCTGACTCTACTCCATTTTTCAAAAGTACCCTAATTGCTAGTAAAGTGTATTAAAAGTTGATGAGAAACCCTAATCGAATATTAAGGGTGTAATTTGATAGATTAATAGGTCAAATTGATAAGCTTAACCTGATAATTATAAAGGTGGTTTAATTATCTGTTTTGAATGCAAAGATGCCTAAATTAGAGTGGTAATCCATGAAAGAAGGCTAATCTATATGGAAACCCTAATTTGGGATAAAAAGAGATAAAAACCATATTTATTTGGAATAAGGAAATCAGATGCTTAATAAAGATTCTAAACTTGATAAGATGTGCCATAATGAGGAATTAGGGGTTTTATGTAGTTTTGATAAATTAGAGATCATAATATTAATGATGGAGGCAAAAACCCTAATTTCTAAAGAAACCCTAAAATTGGAATTGAAATCCTAAGGAATGTGATGAAATTGGATAAATATTAATAAAAGGAAATTGGTGCTTTTATTTCAGGATTTCTATTCCTATTTGGTTGCTTGATTGGGTTTCTCTGCATAATCTTTCTTGAAATCTACAATTGAAGGTATGTGGCTAATTATGAGTAACCACTTTAGTTTCCCGATGGATTCCCGAATGTTTAATCGCATTGAATGCAACTAAACTGTTTGGATGTTCATATTGAAATTATAAAGTGACTATGACTATCACATAATGTATATGCCTTCTAGCTCAGATCCTGGTCCCCTCTGTGTCGTAATGGCTGACCTAGTATATGGCTACCTAGAGGGTAGGTCCATCAGGTCATGAATGACTCAGTATATGGCTGCCTAGAGGGTAGGTCCATCAAGTCACAGTGAGTTAGATATTGGGCTACCTTTGGGTGGTGCCATGTGACTCTACCTTTACAGAGGTACCATATAAGTCCTTACAGGGACAACACAGAGTTGTGGATAGGTATGGATTGAGTAGTTTGGCTTGAAGTTGTTATCATAGTTGCAAGTTTATTGTTTCCCACACATACCAGCTTCGGCTGACCGACGTTTTGTTTGTCGGAATTTTAGGTACAAGCCAAAAGGACAAACAGTAAATTGTCATACTGTGTAATACATGAAGTAAAATACAAGGAGGATTAGTTAGAGTAGAATCCTTAAGTCGATAGAAGTTTAGAGATCCAAGTTTTCAAAAAGGTATGCAAATTTTTTTTTTCTTACAGCTTTCAGTATAGTATGTTAAAATTTGATAATTATTCTTGGTTAATTGCCGAACCTTTGATCCGGAAGTTATGGGTGCAACTTCGACCTCTTGGTCTCCCTTAATTGGGGGTTATCGGGAGGTAGGGTCATAACATTTAGTATTAGAGCATAGGTTCCTCATTTAACCATTAATATTTATTAAATTTTACAAATTCCATAGAACCCAAGGGAGTTATTAGAGGATTATCCGAAAGACGGAGGTGTCTAGAAAAGGATCACGACCGGGGGCTGGCAATGTTTTGCTCCGCACCACTAGTCGGAATACGAGGACTCCCGGATCCGTGTGACTGCCTGGCCAAAGTCTTAGGGTATGAATCGAAATAAGATACCTTTAGTACTTCTCATCTTATTCATCCCTTCTCACCACAAAATTCTGATAAGGACCTAAATAATTAGGGTTTTCTTTCTTCTTCTTACCCTCTGGAGGTACGAGTAAGGTTAATAAGGTTTAAGGAATCCTCCACCAAATTAATGAAAGGCATGTAAATAAGATGTCATGGACATAAGATTAATAGATTAAGCGCAAACTAAAGAATAGATACATTCTTAGGACGTATGACATAAGTTGTCATGTCCTCAGAAGAGACCTGAGGTTAGACCTTCTTGTCAGGAGGATAAGTTAGTCTTGGAGATAGAGATCTCCATTGCATGTAGAGACCTGGCACATCCTCTGAGGATGATGCTAACCCTAACCCTGTGTGAAGTTTAGAGAGAGATGACATGATATGTTAGATTTCATGGTAGACCAGGTGTGTGAAAGGACATGCCTTTGGGATGCCATATGATACATGGGTGACCTAGCATCTTTGGCAACCCAACCCTGGGAAGAAGAGTTCCTTAGAACTAGAAAAGTTTAGTAGCAGGTTATGAGGCCTTGTACCTTGTTGGTTGTCCTTAAGGAGGACCCAACCCTAAGTGTTGCTCGAGTTGAAGGATGAAAGGAAGTGCATGTAATGCCTTTTGCATGCTTGGTTTGTAGTTAAGAGATAGAGCATGCAGTTGGACACCTACAGGTGAACCTAGGGTTCCTAGGCCTAAGAGGGGAAGTGGTGTACCTAATGCTCATAATGAGAAGTCGAGTTCCTATAGAAGCGAGCATGGTACTCCTCATGTATAGAGGAAAAAGGGGAAGCCCCATAAGTTTAAAGTGTGTTTGATGGACCCCTCACAGCTAGGATGATGATAAAGGAAAGTATAATCTTGATCCAACATCGAGGAAAGAGGATAAGTATGACCTAGCATGGTACAGTAGGTGATCTGCTTGTGCCTTAATAGCTTTCTAGGGTTAAGTAGGCTCATGTGGAGGTAAACCCTAGACCTAAGAGCTTTTGTGACCTTGTTGTCAAGAGATAGTTTTCTCTCCCATCCTGGGAGAGGGACCCCTTTGGTAGGGTGTATATCAGTTTTGTTGGTTTAGGTAACCTGAAGAGGTCTCACAGGATCTTGAGAAGCTAAGTGAAAAGTACATGGTATGAGAATGAACCTGTAGACCCATAGATATCCATCTCTAGTTGCATATGAAAGTGTTATCATGGAGGTAACTGGTATGGGGCTTGACCAAGGTAGGCAGGTTGCCATAACCTGTATGAAAGGATGAAAGCCAGCCCACGAATGCAGAAAGAGAGATGTTGAAGGCTTGGGTAAGGTTCTAAGTGAGCATGTACTATAATGGTGAATCCTAAATCTACCCTAGGGTCAGGTAGGGATAAGACCGATAAAAGTAGGAGTTGCCTAACTCCCCAGTTGCACATGACCATAGGGTCGGGAGGTAACATCTATCATTGTCTGAGGGCCATGGGTTAGGAGATTGATCACCTTCATGAACTCATGGGACCCAAAGGGAAGATGAGTAGGTCACTCTCTTGATGCATAAGGGGAGGAGGATGACCCCAAAAGGAGTCGGTACCCTATAGACCTAGAGGAGATGACCATGGATATAAACCTCAGTAGGTTCAAGACTAGTTATTCATGGAAGAAACTTTGATATCAAGATGAATGTGATGGTGAGACATATGAGGCACATTTCAATTGAGATCTGAAGGTGTACTGATAAGGTGGGATGTACCATCTCTACTCTTGGAACAGGAAGAACTTTGTATTTGGACTGCATCCAAATGCTTATTTCCTCTTGTTATGGGAGTGAGAGATAGGACATTACGCATGCCATACACCAAGGATAAGAGATGATGTAGGTTGGAACGTTGCCACGAGAAATGGGGATAGAAAAGATAACCTACCCTGGTAAAGTGAATGATACATGGATGGCTTGCAAACACTAAGAGGAATGAGGTAGTCATCTTATGAGGATGTTTTTATCATGAGCTATGTGGAACTTACAAGTTATACCAGGTTGAGTTTGATCACTACGATGATGAAATCAGAGAGTGTTCTTAATGAAGATAGACAGAGAGTTTAAGGTGAGACAATAAGTGAAATACATGGAAGTGTATGCTTCAATGTTACCTAATACCTAAGGATGTGAAGTGGTAATGGATGCTCTGGTTGTATTATAACTTCCTAGTTTGTCTAGGAGAGGTTGTTAGGTTAACCCTAAGTTTGGAAAGGAGGTGTGTTTAGATAACACTCAGATGTAACAAGATATGTTGAAAAGTTAATGGTTGTTTGGTTAGCCAGTCTAGTCCTTGATGCAATGAAAGGATGGTGGTAGAACCTCAAGTGCACTTCTTTGGAAAAGAAGGTGATGAAACCCCGACTAGAGTAGTTTATTGTTTCAGAGGGATCGATCTTGAACAATCATGACATACAGGAAATTATGATTGAAGATCATCATACATCGGGTAAAATGGCAATAACACTTTGGATGCTTAAGATGAAGTTGCATGTGGTTTATGGCCATGCAAGCTAGGAGGTAAAGGACGAACCCCAGTAACCTAGTGTATCGATATAGAGGAAAAAAGAGTCCCTGAGAGGGAATGAGAGCTCAACACTATGGATTTTGTGATAGGTCTCCCCTTGACCAAGAAAGGTCATGAGGCAATATGGGTTATGGTAGATCACCTTACCTAGATGTTATAAGAAAGAAAGAAAGAGTACTGTCAAGGGACAAATCGGGTTGAGCTACATATGAGAGAGATGGTTCAACTACACCATGATGCGAGTTCAAAAGTTCATGAGTATGACTTAAAGGTTCACTTCCATAAGGTGAAAGTAGGTACATGAAGAACTCGATGATAGTACAGTTTATCACCCCTAATTAAGGGTTAGTATAATCCAGACCAAAGGGTATGATGAGGGCATGTACGCTTGTTCAGAGTGATATCTAGAGACAGTTCTTGTCCTATGAAAGATGTGACAATGACCACCATAGACAATATCGAGTTTTATAAGAAGCTCTGTAATGGAGGTTGTGTCGGTCACCACTTCAGTAAGGTGATGTTGGTGAAAGGACCACATGATGGTTAGAAAAGGGCCACAAGATGGTTAGAAAAGGACCACATGATGGTTAGAAAAGGGACCACAGTGCGTGTAGATGAAGTCACTTTGATTGTGCAAGGGATGAAAGGAGCCTAGAGATGATGAGAGTCATGAGCAGATGCAAAGTAGACTGACATACAAGGTACTGTGGAAGAATATGTGAAAATCCGACCCCTCTGAGTTATAGCTAAGAGAGCTGAGTCCCCGTTGCATGGGTTCTTTTGATATGGTTTGGTGGAGAAGGTTAAGTTTGACCTTACCCCTCAGGATAAAGTAATGTGTGATGAGTTCCATGTGTCCAGTTTAGAGCACTATGTGAGGTACCCCAACCATGCGCTGAGCAATGAACCTAGTGAGCCCCAAGGGAGGCTGAAATGGCCTGAGTCACCTGTGCAGCTTATAGACGCCGGGATGAAAGAACTCATAGAAAAGAATATTTGATGATAAAGGTTCTATGGAAGCGCCATGAGTACGGTAAAGCCACATAGGGGCCAATGATGGACATGGAAAAGTCTTGAATTGTTTGTTTGCTTGTTTGAATTTTGAGGACAAAATTCCTATAAGAGGGAAAGGATGTTACAACCCCAAATTTTGGGATCCTTTGGTGAGAAATGTAATTTCTCATATTAAAGATATTTGGACAAATAATGATATAATTTTTGTGAATAAATGGATTTCGTTTAAAATAGCCTTGTTGTTTGATTTGTGGGCTTTATTGGCTATTCAGCCCAATAACAAGGAAATAACAAAGAAAATTCAATTAGTGAATGAATAATTGAACATTTGAGAAAAAAAATATGTAGAAACCTCTAGAAGGTAAATCCAAAGAGGGTTTTCGTGCCTCTTGGGTTCCTTGGGTTCCAAGGAGTCCAAAGTGATAAAGAGTGCAATAAGAAAAGAAAAGATTAATTAAGTATTTCTTTATTAAGAAAGAAATTGAAAATAATGATAAAATGTGGAAAATGAGTGGAAAGAGGCATAAATGAGATTTCTTGGTGAATTTTCATATCCATGAGGTTTCTAATATTAAAAGGAATATCCATAAGGAAAATAAAAGGGAGATAAAGAGAAATAATCAAAAAGAGATATTTTAATAAAGAAAAGTAAGATAATGAGAAAATGGATGAATGATAAGGAAAGAGGCTAAGGAAATATTCTCAATACGGGATTTAGAGCTATTAAGGTTCCTTGAGGTTCAAGGAACTCAAAATGATAATTAAATAGCAAAGGAAAGAGAAAATAAGTGAGAAATATATATATATATTTAAGAGATATCTTGCAATTAAAGAAAAGGAACGTTTTCTTTGAGATAATGAGACAAATTTTGGTAGAAAGGTAGATTAAGTCATTATGGACTTTCCCTCCAAATTTGGGATTAATTGGATACTTGGTGTGGAAGTTATAGCTTTTACAAGATTCCCTAAAGTGTTGGGTTTATAATAAATGTCACGATTTTCTCTAATATAATGGAAATAGACGGAGCAATGCCAGCCGTCGGATCTTGATCCAAGGCAAGCTGTGCATTTCCTTCCTTGAGTCCGAGAAGGACTGAACCACAACATTAGAGGGTTATTTCCCTCGAATTTCCTCGTGAACCGATGCATGTGCAAACTGGGATATCACTTTGTTGGATTCAGGATGGTATTTCGAGTTGGTTAGACCCAACTTTCTCGAGCTATGGATGCATCTAGAAGGAACGCCCAATTGGGCTAGTTGCTCAGTTCGTTTAGGGTTGGGACTCCTCACAGGGACACCCCATACCCTATAAAAAGGGGGCCCCTCGATCCCTTGTTCCATTGCGACCTCGAACGACTTCTTCTCGATCCCCTTTACTCGTTATCCCGCTTGACTGGTTCCACTCCAGTGAGGGTGCCGCAGAGGCTCTAGCAGCTGAGGAAGAAAGAAGATGACATACAGTCATCATTAGATCGAGATCTCACGGCACATGAAGGGTCCGACTGAGTTTGGGTGCTCAAATCGCAAAGCGTTCGATCTAGAGACCATCGTAGACTCAGTTAAAATCCAACAGACCAAGCTTGGGGGCGCGCACACAGAGAAGGTAGTGGAGGTGGCTGATATGGAGCGTCAGATTAGGAGGGGTCTAGCAACGCATCGATCCGACGTTCGAGAATTTTCTGGTAATTTCGCTCTCTAATCGAAAAATTCAGGAAAAAGGGTTTTTCTTGCGAAATTGATAGAAATAGCTAGGAACCTCTAATGGAAAAACTTTATATATGAAAGTTGTGTAGAAAAATACTAGGAATCTGATAAATATACTTTGAGAACTTGATTCTACTCCATTTTTCAAAAGTACCCTAATTGCTAGTAAAGTGTATTAAAAGTTGATGAGAAACCCTAATCGAATATTAAGGGTGTAATTTGATAGATTAATAGGCCAAATTGATAAGCTTAACCCTGTTAATTATTAAGGTGGTTTAATTATCTATTTTGAATGCAAAGATGCCTAAATTAGAGTGGTAATCCATGAAAGAAGGCTAATTTATATGGAAACCCTAATTTGGGATAAAAAGAGATAAAAACCATATTTATTTGGAATAAGGAAATCAGATGCTTAATAAAGATTCTAAACTTGATAAGATGTGCCATAATGATGAATTAGGGGTTTTATGTAGTTTTTATAAATTAGAGATCATAATATTAATGATGGAGGCAAAAACCCTAATTTCCAAAGAAACCCTAAAATTGGAATTGGAATCCTAAAGAATGTGATGAAATTGGATAAATATTAATAAAAGGAAATTGGTGCGTTTATTTCAGGATTTCTATTCCTCTTTGCTTGCTTGATTGGGTTTCTCTGCATAATCTTTCTTGAAATCTGCAATTGAAGGTATGTGGTTTATTATGAGTAACCACTTTAGTTTCCCGATGGATTCCCAGATGTTAATCGCATTGAATGCAACTAAACTGTTTGGATGTTCATATTGCAATTATAAAGTGACTATGACTATCACATAATGTATATGCCTTCTAGCTCAGATCCTGGTCCCCTCTGTGTCGTAATGGCTGACCTAGTATATGGCTACCTAGAGGGTAGGTCCATCAGGTCATGAATGACTTAGTATATGGCTGCCTAGAGGGTAGGTCCATCAAGTCACAGTGAGTTAGATATTGGGCTACCTTTGGGTGGTGCCATGCGACTCTACCTTTACAGAGATACCATATAAGTCCTTATAGGGACAACACATAGTTGTGGATAGGTATGGATTGAGTAGTTTGGCTTAAAATGTAATCTTGATTGTTAAATGATTAATTGAATGATGATGTTGTTATCATAGTTGCACGTTTATTGTTTCCCCCACATACCAGCTTCGGCTGACCGACGTTTTGTTTGTCGGAATTTTAGGTACAAGCCAAAAGGACAAACAATAAATTGCCATACTGTGTAATACATGAAGTAAAATACAAGGAGGATTAGTTAGAGTAGAATCCTTAAGTGGATAGAAGTTTAGAGATCCAAGTTTTCAAAAAGGTATGAAAATTTTTATTTTCTTACAACTTTCAGTATAGTATGTTAAAATTTGATAATTATTCTTGGTTAATTGTCGAACCTTTGATCCGGAAGTTATGGGTGCGGCTTCGACCTCTCGGTCTCCCTTAATTGGGGGTTATCGGGAGGTGGGGTCGTAACAATCCACCAGTTCCATTTTATTTAGGCCCAAACGTAGATACATGCTCCATGGCATGATGCTTGTCCCTGCACTTAAGTCGAGGAGGGAGTGGTCGATGGGTTGTGTACCAATGTAGCAGGTGATGAGAGGCACTCCCGGATCATCTCTCTTTTCGGGGAAGCCAATGTCGTAGATGTTCACAGACTTTGAAGCAACAATCTCCTTGGTTGGTAGTAGCACTAAGTTTTTCTTCCCCATGCACACATCCTTCAGTAATAAAAAGAATGAAGTGATGCCCATCGTTCCTCGCTTCAAGTTTCCCAAGAGATTCATGATACTACTGCCCTTCTCTTGGAGAGTCAGATCTTCATGGAATCGCTTCCCGACTGCATCAAATATCTTCGCAACACTGGTTGGAACTTGAGGAGGGATGATGGTGATACTCATCTCATGAATAGGTTTTGGCTCCCATAAAGGTATGGCTTCAAGCACTGCTATGTCAATGGTATGTGAAGCAATGGACATGGTAGTTGGGTTTTAGGGGAGGCAGAGAAGGCAGCGGAAACAAAATTTTCTCCCCCAAACCCGGAACAAGGAAATGCGTCAACGTCTATACAATAGGAAAGGATGGTTTTTGGAATCATATCTTGTCCCGAGGCTTGCTCGACGACAATACCTCGTGCCTTGTGTGGTCTTCAAAGCCGGTCTTGGACGGTGTCTGTGCAGCTCCTAATCGCACCGGGACTAACAACTCCTCCTCTCACCGGGACTGTCGGGATTGGCAGTTGTCCTCCTGAGCGGCAGAAACCTCCCGCCTCTGAAGTAGTCCAAACAGACCACCTGGAACTCCAATCTCCTTGTCCCACAAGGAATTGGAATGAGTCGCATCCTCCTATTGACGTACTAGTCGCCAACACACTCTCCTGCCTCCAGTTGCAACTGTAGTTGTCTTTCCCTTGCAGCGCCTCCTTTTGCGGGTAGAACTTGCTCGGTCTCTCTCTCAATTATGAAAACCAGAGAGAACGAAAAATTTGCAGAGCAACTGGTTGCACTAAGTTGTACTTTGAGAAGCCCCCAATACCCCTATATATAGGAGGGTCATGGGACAGGGTTCTCCATCCCGAGCAATATGGGACTAAAGCAGGAGTAGAAGGGTTCTAGATTTTCCATAAAAGCAACCAACTCGCAACCTGAACCGATCGTTTCACAACTGAAACGGTCATTTGGGGAGCTGAGCCGGTCGGTTGACACTCAATCAATCGGTTGGGACCCATGAACCAGTCGGTTCACTTTCTGAACTGATCCGTTCGTGGTCCGGATCAGTTCCTGATCGACTTTCCCTCTTTTTTTTTATAATTGGTATCAAATACCATTCCTTTTCCCAATCAAATTGGGCAACTGAAACGAAAGGAAAATTCTCACCAATTTGACTTTCCCAACTTGCTCGGTTGCAACAGTTGAACCGATCGTTTCAACACTTGAAGCAATCATTCACCCTGTCCATGAGTCGATCGACTCACCACCTGAGCCGACCGGTTCACCAAGCTGAGCCGATCGGTTCATCTCATGAGCCGATCGGTTGGGAGTGCAGATTGTGCAGAATCAGTCAATTGTGGTTTCAATCAATCCGATACTCTAAACAATCTGTCCAACACCTTGAACACTATGATTTTGAGCTATCAACCAATTGAGTGTTTAATTGAACTACTAAACTCCATTAGTAATCAATCTAAGCATTGCTTGTGGACAAAAATCCTCTTCCAGGTTAAATCCTATGTGTGTGACCCTGCAGGTCCATTTCACGTTGGCAGTGAAAGTCCATAACACTTATGACTTCACAAGCAAAGAGCGGTGCCTAGTCACACATCAGTGCTACCCAAGTGAAAGTAGAAAGTTGGAGAACAACTTTCAATCCTACAATCCATGAATGGTGTTACAGTGAATATATAATTCCTTTGTCACTGATATCTCGAATGAACTCGAGGCATGGAACAGTCATCCTGTCAACGTTCATTCACTTTCTTGATCTCAGAGTAGATTGAACGAGATATGTATGACATCAATATCACATATTGATTCACACATGCGTGTGCACGCCTATCTCAATATTACTCATCAAGTGGCCTTGCATATCAAACTCCCTCAGGAGGGACAAATCCCATATCTATCACTCACCCGTCAAAAGCCCCATGTGTCAAAGCCACCCAATCATCACCTTTATAACAACCCATGTTTCAGGACTGCGTTTGATGATGTCAAAGTGTGCCCAACAACATGTGTTGAGTGTAGTGATTTCAGGTCAAAGAATCACACTCACCACCATCACTATCAGTACTGACTGTGACTACCATGTCATGGTTCCATGTGTCAAACTCACGGTGGGTCTGTCCGGTACACTTGTTCTATAACAAGTACCTATGTGTTTGGTTTGATATCTCTATATCATGACTAATGAGATTCAGGCATCAACCAACATCACAATCTAGTCTTGTGTGTCATTGCTGTCTATCTACCTTCCACAATGACATCCGACTAGGGACATAACAAGAATGTACAAACTCTTAGTCCGTATGATCTCATCGTTCAGGTCATGAACCTGAAGGCATACACCATTGAGAACTGTCATTCTCTAGACATTTCATTTGTTCTATCACTATCTCATATGACTAAACCAGAAAGAATTGGAAGCTTGCCTTTGATGTTTATCAAATCAATCTTAATGTATCCCACCAATCATCCCATGATTGGCTCTCAGGGCATACATACCAACAGACTCCCACTTGCACTGCGAGCCAATCACCCTTGAATCATATTCATAGTGATCTCCAAACATGTCCCACATGTTATTGTGCTCTAGTGCAAACATAGTGAGTAATGGCAACACCTTGCCAAAGCCAGTATAAATTGCATGTCTCACATCTCTTCGTTGTACGTCACATGTATGAGATGGAGTTGTCATAATATGCGTTCTTGTATTCCTTTGCTAACCTTTAGCCACATTGCATGATCAAGGATTCCATACTTGTCATCAATGAGCGGAATATCTATAAGTTCATCTCATGAACTTCCAGATCCATATAGTATCCACTGCTGTTCTCTAATACATAGATACTCGTCATTTCCTTTTAAACGATTTTATTGGAACATTTCCAATTATCAACAAACTTTCACTTTTATTTATCCTATATATATTTTGTGATTAATTTTATGTCCTTTTTAGAAGTTCGCATCAATGTAAGTCTTTACATCGAACTCTTCCTTTTCTCCATAGAACTAGTACTTCTCAAGTACTTATCAAGTGCTTATGGTTTCCAGTAACCCTTACTAGAAGTAGACAGACATCCACTCGTCATGTCCCACATGAGTTATCAGGATGAGCACATCATATTGCCATGTCAGACATACAAGATGATGAATGCATTTTGTTCTTTCCATGTCAATACATGCAAGATAATGGGATGATTACATACATGATAGATCCATATCTATTCTTAGTGTTCCCATTCTTCATAAGAATTGGACACTTGGCCTTGGGATACTAACTCCATGTAACATGGACAAGTTTTCTCCCACTGAATCTGTATACACTGAACCCTTCAGTACAGATTGCCATTGTATGCTCTCTCTTTTCCAGGTCAAGAGGTTTTCGAGAACTATCTCTATAGATCTCTATTCCTATCACATAGGAAACATCTCTATCTTCCTTAAAGATAATTTCCACTTTTGGATTTCCATTCTAGAACATTTCCATTTCACATCAACATGTGAAATGTGAATACGCTCCCACGAAATCACAAATCCCTTCTTTGTCTTTGACATATCAGTCAAACCCTTTGACTATATTATCAAAGTAAAGATCCAATTCTGAGTTTCTTGTACTCAATCAATCACATTGATTAGTCCATTGTAACTTATAGACTTCATTTGCATTAGTGGAGTCATAAACATTATGGGATGTGTCACGTACACATCCTTGTTTTATTCCTCATAGGAATGCGGTTTTAGTATCCCTATGCCAAATGTCTTAGTCATTAAGTTGCAATCAACAAGCATCATCCTTCTCAAAATGTTATCCATGTGTCTTAACACTTAAGACTCAATTGCACTTATGGATTTCATCCAATGGGTGCTACCATCAAGGTCATACCTTATGGTTCACATGGATGTCATTTAGGATGTAATGGTCATAAACCATAGCTCAAAATTCGGTTCCTCATGTTCATATAGATAGTTAACTCATCACATGAACAACTTATCACATAGATAAATGAGGTGTATCTTTCAAGCATATAAGAACTGACAACTCCTTGTGATTCTTAATATCCTTTATTAGTGTGGGGTGTTCTTTTATTAAGAAGAATTCAGTTATTCGATAATCATTCTCTAACTCCTTAGAGTATGATTCCTTCTTGATTTAAACATCACCATACCTTAATCATGAGTTCACTATGATACACTATCATAATCACTCATAAGGATCTCAAACATTTGGTCTAAGTGTTTTATTCATTGATCTCATCAAGAATTAACAATTTACCAAATTTACACTTCATCTATGATAATCTTGAACGCTTCAAGATATTCATATTGGTATGTTTCTAAATACCATTTGAAGTATTAGCATTTGTTCCAATAGGTATGTAAATACATCGCATGTGTTATACCTAATTGGATAATCATTCTCCCACTACCATTAGTGAAGATTGATTAATCAAGAGATTCATGTCTCTTACTGGTTCTCTAACCAAAAGAGTCTAGATTTATCCATCACATGGAAACTAGAAATGAATTCCTCATGATTGATGCTAATTTGATTGTTTGAGTTATCAATGACTTTTAGGTATCATTTTATCTTATGCATATCAAATACCACAAGATAAACAATGCATTTCCATAAAGATCATATCTTTATAAATTGAAACATCTCTTTATTAATTGCCATCATTGTTATACAATATGAAAAAATAAAGTGTTTCTATCTATTGGAAAATATGAAATAGTAGTTCTCAACTCTATTCCGTGCCCTTTAGGCTGAAATAAAGTAAAAGATACTCCTATCTATGGTAGCAACACTTGCTCCAATGATGGGTACTTCTTTCTTGGTCCTTTCACAAAGGCCATCACTTCTTTGCGGATCTTGCATATCATATATGATAGATCCATATCTTGGTATCATATACCTCAGATAAAGAAGCGGTTCATTTCATGATACCTTAGGTGGAGATCTCCATCCCCTCCTTCATCTTCTTTTGTTCTTCCAGATATAGAGGGAAATTCCCTCATACACCCTTTCCCCATGTGCCTTGAGGTTGAAGACGGCTTGGGCTACTCGCTAGCATCAGAACACTTCTTTGCTTTGCCCTTGCCCTTGCCCTTAAGACTTACCTTTTCTTTGATCACATCAAAGATTATGGTTTGTCTTTCTTCATCTTTGCCTCTACTATCCTCAACATGTCCAACAACTCTGTCAACGCTTGTCAAAGTTGTTCATGTTGTAGCTTATCATGAATTGTATGATTCTCGCAACATTTGAAGTATCATACCAATAGCCAACTCTTGGCTCAGAGGGAATCCTTCTTAGTCAGGTTTTCCACATACCCAATCATATTGAGTGCGTGAATACCTTACTGGATCTCCCTTTGTCATGACATACTAGGATAGTGTCCTTGAGACATCATATGTCTCATGTTGTCTCGACAACTCATAGTTCAGAGAACACAACATCAAGCACTCCTCATCAATGTCATCCTCGGTATGCTTCCATAAGCATACTTTCATCCATTGATGTGGTGGGATTGAGTTCATCTGGTCTTGGTATAACTAGGACTTAGAGCTTTTGCTCTTTGAGAACACTTCTCATCATCCTAACCAGTCGTGGAATTATTCCCATTTCATTTGTTGGTCTCAAAGACCGATCGCAAATAAAGTGATTTGTTGATTAACCATTTATTGTAACAAAAGGAAATATATGGAATTTTAGTCCAAAACTCTTTTTTGACTTATTTGATTGATTTGAAAAGTTGATGATAAAATTAGGCCTTTAATTAAGTATCACTCCCACTATTTTACTTCAAATTGATAGCCCTCACCATCAATTCGGAAGATTGCAGCGTACAACCTTCTAGTGGGCAAGATCCTGAAATCCTCTAAGTCATGGACCAGCTAGGGCTGTCACCCACAACATAGATCTCTCAGGTAGGCAACTCTTACCAATTGCATCATATGCAACTCTTGATAAGATGTCATATGCAACTCCTTGCCATGATCATCTCCATGCCTCAAGGTGCTAGATCCTATCTAGGTCACCTTGTTAAGTCCGACCCAAAGCAAACACGATGAATATGCACCCTGCTAGGGCAGACCCACACATTCATCCTTCACGCTTCCACGAGATAGACGGTGCACCACGCTAGGGCGTGCCCACACTTGGTCGATCAAGATTTTCACGTGTGTCGCATTTGGAAGGCATCTAAAACTTAATATTTAATGAGGGATTTGGTTTTTATATACATATACATATCCAATCACCACAATACATAGTATGTATCATATACATGCTATATCCCACATAAAACATGCAAAATGATAAAAGTGATGATTATGGCCATCCTAATGTGATTCCTCGAGCCAAGAGGAATCACGGTCATCTAGGTCTACATCACATGCAACCTGTACAAGATGAACTCTGTGCTTTGCCTTTCGAGTAGATCAACTCATCCCATGAATGACTTTCTCGTTCTGGCCCGGTCGTCTGGGTGCCACCAGTCGATTGTTTGGCTCCTCCAACCGATCGGTTCACCTGGTCGTCGTGCATCTCTTCATGGCCGCCACCCGCTCATCTCGAACTGGTCATCAACCGATCGACTTACTCCTTGAACCGATCGTCTCGAACGTCAACCGATCGGTTCACGCCTTGATCATTTCAGCTGTCGTCTCGATGTCCTCCATTCTTTGACATAACGGGAAATAAAATTCTATACTAATTACAATTTAATTGTGAAACCCTGAGTTACATTCGGGGGGAATAAAGGTAGGAAAAGAATTCTTGAATTATTTTGAGTTACATCAGGAATAGAAGAAGGGGAATCGGTGCACAGACCGAGATGCAAGCAACCACATACAACCATACACAGATAGGGTTTATTGGCCATAATCACGCTATACATCCACCACAAAACTCGTTTAAGGGCGACGCGTATCGAGTGCATTAATAATACATATCATATATGCAAATTGGGATTTGTGGATTTAGAATTGGACATGCATAAAGCCAATTTTATTCGCATCATATGCAATAAATAAAGGTGACAAACCAAAATCGATCATATCGATAGTCCCTAAAGTATAGAGCAGTTGACGTGGCTCTGATACCACTGTTGGGTTTTAGGGGAGGCGGAAAAGGCAGCGGAAACAAAATTTTCTCCCCCATACCCGAAACAAGGAAACGCGTCAATGTCTATACAATAGGAGAGGATGGTTTGTGGAATCATACTTTGTCCCGAGGCTTGCTCAGCGACAATACCTCGCGCCTTGCACGATCTTCAAAGATGGTCTTAGACGGTGTCTGTGCAGCTCTTGGTCGCATGAGGACTGACAACTCCTCCTCTCACCAGGACTGTCGGGATTGACAGTTGTCCTCCTGAGCGGCAGAAACCTCCCGCCTCTGAAGTAGTCCACACGGACCACCTGGAACTTCAATATCCTTGTCCCAAAAGGAATTGGAATGAGTCACACCCTCCTATTGATGTACTAGTCGCCAACACACTCTCCTTCCTCCAGTTGCAACTGTAGTTGTCTTTCCCTTGCTGTGCCTCCCTTTGCGGGTAGCACTTGCTCGGGCTCTCTCCCGGTTACCAAAACCAGAGAGAATGACAACTTTGCAGAGCAACTGGTTGCACTGAGTTGTACTTTGAGAAGCCCTCAATACCCCTATATATATAGGAGGGTCATGGGACAGGGTTCTCCATCCCGGGCAATATGGGACTAAAGTAGGAGTAGAAGGGTTTGAGATTTTCCACAAAAGCAACCAACTCACAACCTGAATTGATCGTTTCACAACTGAAACGGTCAGTTGGGGAGCTGAGCCGGTTGGTTGACACTCAACCGATCAGTTGGGACCCATGAACCGGTCAGTTCACATTCTGAACTGATCGGTTTGTGGTCCTAATCAGTTCCCAATCGACTTTACCTCTTTTGTTTCTAATTGGTATCAAATACCAATCCTTTTCCCAATCAAATTGGGCAAGTGAAACGAAAGGAAAATTCTCACCAATCCGACTTTCCCAACTTGCTCGGTTGCAACAATTGAACCGATCGTTTCAACACTTGAAGCAATCGTTCACCCTGTCCATGAGCTGATCGACTCACCACCTGAGCCGACCGATTCACCAAGCTGAGCCGATCGGTTCATCTCATGAGCCGATCGGTTGGGAGTGCAGATTGTGCAGAATCAGTCAAGTGTGGTTTCAATCAATCTGATACTCTAATCAATATGTCCAACACCTTGAACACTATGATTTTGAGGTATCAACCAATTGAGTGTTTAATTGAACTACTAAACTCCTTTAGTAATCAATCTAAACATTGCTTGTGGACAAAACTCCTCTTCCAGGTTAAATCCTATGTGTGTGACCCTGCAGGTCCATTTCACGTTGGCAGTGAAAGTCCATAACACTTATGACTTCACAAGCAAAGAGCGGTGCCTAGTCACACATCAGTGCTACCCAAGTGAAAGTAGAAAGTTGGAGAACAACTTTCAATCCTATAATCCGTGAATGGTGTTACAATGAATGTATAATTCCTTTGTCACTGATATCCCGAATGAACTCGAGGCATGGAACAGTCATCATGTCAACGTTCATTCACTTTCTTGATCTCAGAGTAGATTGAACGAGATATGTATGACATCAATATCACATATTGATTCACACATGCGTGCACACACCTATCTCAATCCTACTCATCAAGTGGCCTTGGATATCAAACTCCCTCAGAAGGGACAAATCCCATATCTATCACTCACTCCTCAAAAGCCCCATGTGTCAAAGCCACCCAATCATCACCTTTATACCAACCCATGTTTCAGGACTGCGTTTGATGATGTCAAAGTGGGCCCAACGACATGTGTTGAGTGTAGTGATTTTAGGTCAAAGAATCACACTCACCACCATATACTGTGAGTACTGACTGTGACTACCATGTCATGGTTCCATATGTCAAACTCACGGTGGGTCTGTCCGGTACACTTGTTCTCTAACAAGTACCTATTTGTTTGGTTTGATATCTCTATATCATGAATAATGAGATTCTGTCATCAACCAACACCACAATCTAGTCTTGTGTGTCATTGATGTCTATCTACCTTCCACAATGACATCCGACTAGGGACATAACAAGAATGTACAAACTCTTAGCATACGTATGATCTCATCATTCAGGTCATGAACCTGAAGGCATACGCCATTGAGTACTATCATTCTCTAGACATTCAATCTGTTCTATCACTATCTCATATGACTGAACCTGAAAGAATTGGAAGCATGCCTTTGATGTTTATCAAATAAATCTTAATGTATCCCACCAATCATCCCATGATTGGCTCTCAGGGCATACATACCAAAAATGGCCTTGTCACAAACAGCTGAATGAGCCCTATCTATTGCTATTTCAGTCTTCCCAAGAGATGGCAGGGAAAGTGAGGGCGCTTCTACATTTGTGCCAGGGGTAGCAGAATTTTGGGTGCACTTAACATCTTTTGGTAGTGCTTGAGTGGCAAATTCTCCAAACCTTTTGTGATCTTTGCTAGACCCTTCTAGCGTTGAGCTTTTGTCATCAACCTCAATCACTCTCCTGTCCCCTTTTTCAAGATTTTGAGCGGCTTTTTCTCCCCATATGATAGACACCATACTCACTTGTTCATGGGGAGGGGGGGCTTGTGAAGACGAAGGTGGTGGTGGTCTTTGATGGGTGGAGTAAGGATTTTGGAGTATGCAAGTTGGTTGTTGGGGAGGTTGTTGTGTAGGTGGTGGTTGATAGGTATGTGAAGGTGGTGGGGGTGATATTGCGGAGGTGTTTGTTGGTATGTATGAGGTGGAGGTGGAGCATATTGATAGTTGAGAGGTGCTTGAGGAGGTGGTGGAGCATAGAGGTTCAGTGGTGCTTGGTATTGTGGAGGAGCATATGTACTTGAAGTGCTCCCTTGGAATGCACCGTCATTGTTCGGATTGGGCATCAGTTGAGAAGGTAGTCGTCCATACTCCCTCCTTGCAAGGGTGAGAGAAATCTGATCCAACCTTTGCTCAAGACGGTGGATGGACTACCCATGCAAGTTTACATCCTTTTTCATTTCATCTAGGCTTCTTAGCCTTCCCATCACTTCATCTTCAAACTTTGAACTGTAACGTGGCTTTTGTTGCCCTTGTCCCGGTCCATCCTCTTTTTTCTGTTTCTAAGAGAAGTTCAGATGGTTCCTCCACTCGGGAGTGTAAGAGTTGGACATGGGGCCTTGGTTGTTGCGGCCACCAAAAGAATGTACATCATTTACTTCCTCATCTACATTGTCAACTGCCATTGTGGGTTGGGTAGAAGAACCACTAGCTTGATTTTGCATCATCTTCATAATTTCGGCCATCATCTTCATCATGTCTGGGTCAATTGCGAGCCGGAGCTGTGGAGGAAGATGGAGGAGTGTAGCTCCGGCCGACATGCCCCCTTTATTAGAAGCACGGTGGCGAGAATTTTAAGCAAGGTGTTCAAACAATGGCCATGATTCTTCGGGCGGCTTTGCCATGAAAGTGCCCCCGCAAGACGAGTCCACATTATTCTGGCTTTGCTCTTCAAGCCCGGTGTAGAACGCTTGAACGAGCTTCCACAGCGGTACCTCATGGTGAGGGCAGTCACGGAGCAAATTCTGGAACCTCTCCCACGCCTCGTGGAAGGGCTCATTTTCCTTCTGAGCAAATGACGTGATGCACCTTCTCATGTAAGATAGCTTGGCGATGGGAAAGAACTTCTTAAGGAACTCATTTTTGACATCGTTCCATGAGACCAACTTCATCTTGGACACATACCACTCTTTGGCTTTCTCTTTGAGGGAGAAAGGAAAGAGGGTCCTTCTTATGGAATCATCAGTGGTTGCGGGAGTGCGGAAGGTTGAACACGTCTCAAGGAATGCGTCAATGTGGTGGTAGGGGTTTTCATTCTCCATCCCGAAGTAGGTAGGGAGGAGTCCCAGAAGTGCAAGCGGAATGGAGAATTGTTGACCAGGCATTTGGTCAACCAAGGTGGCGATGGGGGAGTTGTAGTTCCCCGGCATAAAGTACTTGTGGAGCGGGTGATGTGGCGGTTGAGCATCTGGTTGCGGGTTTTTTTCACCCATCTCGGCTTCTTGGTGCTAATTGCGGAGAGCTTGGCACCTCCTTCTACCAATCTTGGGGTCATACACCACCAAGTCGGTGGAAGTAGCATGTGTGTTGTGCATGCAGAACTGTCACCTACGCAAGACACAAACAAACAACAAGAAACCAAGTTAGCAAACCAAGATGTAAAAGTAACACAAAGAATAAATAATAGCAATGGTGAGCACCTCTATCCCTGACAACGACGCTAGAAAGCTTGGTGTGGCTCCACTAGTGGTGCTTTTACACCCCACGAGGTCGGAGCGCATGGGATATGGGATCTTATGCTTTCAAAATTTGTAAGACCTAACTAGCTACCAACTTCTACTCAAACACGACAACCGCAAGCGAACGGGGTCGTATCGTAGTATAGGAAGGCAGTGAGTATACGGTCGATCCACAGTGATAGAGGGGGTACTAGAGTTAGGCAGAGTGGGCTTCGTTCCTTTTGTGGAGCTTAGGGTTTTAGGGATTTTGAAAGGTTTGGTTGTTTGGTTACACCAATGAGCAAGTGTGAAAAATGAAAAAAAAGAAACTAAACTATCAACGAGCTAAGCTAGCAATCTAGGCTAACAAACTAGCTAGGCTAAGGCAAGAGAAAGATATTATAGAATAAATAAGTAATGAGCAATTAAGAGCCTAAGTTAACCACTAATCAATAGCAAAGACCAAAATTAGCACTAGAAAGCAAAACTGCGCAATTGACTAAGTTAGACTAAAGCAATTGGACTAAACTAGCATTAACAAGCAAACTAAGCAGTTAGGGTTTTAAGCAAGGTGATTAAGGTGGGTGGGTTGTTTGGGGAATGTAACTTTGATATTAGTTGGGGGGAGATCATTAAACATGCATGGTTCTCATTTCATATCTATATTAACAAACCAAACAATAAGATCAATGCCATTAGAACATACCCTATACTACTAGTAGAAGACTAGGGTTAGGTGTAATTCTAATGAGATAAACCAAATCTAGGTTTCTAGGGTAAGTGATAGTGAGTAATTGAGGGTTGAGGGTAGAGATGGGAGTAGAGATGAGGGTATTTAACCTCATGCCACTAGCCACTCTAGCCTTTAGAAGGCCCTAGACAATTACATCAATCTCACTTACACTAGCTACTTAGATATCACACTCATTTGTAGGAGGAGGGGTGTGTATGTAGGAACAAAGGGGGATAGCTAGGATCCACTAATTGGACCTAGGAGCCATTCCTAAGATTTCCACATACACCCCAATTCCTCCTAGAAACTAAGTGTCATCAAAAACCTCAAAACAAGCAATTCATACAAGAATCACAAACCACATGCAATAAGATAGGAAAAGAGATCATAGATATGAATTAAGTTCATTACAAGAAATTATCCCCCAACATGGTATCAAAGTTACATTTAAATCCCAAACAGCCAACCACAAGGGCTTAGCTAGACATGATCAAGAAAACAAGAAAAGAAAGGGGTAGAAGAAGTAGGGACTCCATGAAGCTTGATGTGGAAGCCTCCTTCTTCACCTCCAAGCTTGTTGTAGACGTCCTCCCTCCTCCAAGGGTGTAGGGGTGCATGAAATGATAGGGGATTATGGATGAAAACCTAGGAAACTAGGATTCCATGGTGGAATGAGGGTGGAAATGGTGGATGGTGAGCCAAGATGAAAAGGGTTTGCACTCAAAGCTCAAGGAAGGAGAATGGAGCTTGGAGAAGCTGTAGGGGCGTCTAACCTAGTGTTATGGCCGCCACCCATGTATATATAGGTGGTGGTGGAGGCACTAGGGTAAGTAGGGGTAAGATTGGAAAATCAGTGTGAAAAAGTTAGGTTTTGAGGTGGTAGCACGACTGTGCTGGGCAGCATGGCCGTGGTGGGTAGAAGTGAGAACGGCCGTGGTGGAGGAGAACGACTATGTTGGTTAAGTGTTAAATCAACAGGTTGATGGGTGAAAATGAAGGCTGGTAGCACGGCCGTGCTAGGCAGCACAATCGTGTTGGGGACTAGGTAGAACAACCATGCTGGGTTACAGTCGTGGTGGATGGGTTGTGATGAGGTCATTCTGAGTAGCATGCCCATTCCATCTTCATCTAGCACGGCCGTGCTGGGCAACACGACCATGGTGGGGTCTTCATGGCACGGCCGTGGTGGCTGATTTACTGAACTTCGAGATTTTAACATTCAACATGTAACTTTGCTTAATTGCCAGCACGGTCGTTCCATAGTACCACGTCCGTGTTGGGGCCTTCAAAGTCTCAAATAGCCTCAAACTTCATTATTAAGGGTCTTCTTTGCTTGGAGTTGAAACTTGACCATTGGGTTAGGTTGAGGGAGCTCTTGGGGCCTTCTTTGGACCCCTCCATGAGTGGAGGAAGCCTCAGACTCCTTCCTTCTCTCTCTTCCATCCAAAGTATGGTCCAAGTACCTGCAAATAATGCAAAGAACGTCCATAAGTACATTTGATAGTAAAACACACATTGGTGGTATTAACTTGCAATCTACTTTGTTTAGATGTGATAAATGTAAAAAAAGGCACAGGATGGAGCCCTAAAATAGGGTTGCATCACCGCTAAAGAACCTAATACCATCAAGGAAGCCGAGCAAGCCTAGCATCCCTCTATCATCCACTCAGAATAGCCTAAAGCATCACTGAAAATGCAAGCCAACCCTGACATACATGAAGAACTTGTGCTGGGAGTGCTCAAAAAATGACTGGAAAAAGCAACGGAAACAATTGTCGATGTTCAATGATGTCCTAGGACATCGATTTGGCGCCATGTGGGTACAGGTCCAAAGTTGTTATGCAACCAATTCTCATATAAAACCTACCTAGATGCGCTAACTACATAGGTACAAGGCTTGGATGCAAGAACAACAACTCTCCCTAACCTCATGCAGGAAGTCCTCAACAATTAAGCGGTGATGATGGCAACCATCAAAGCAATGAATGATGAGATGACTGATCTACTAAAAGAGAGAGAAATAATACGAGCTTAAAAGGACCAAATGTGCAGGGCTATGAAGAGGCGATGCAGGATATGCAACAAAAACACAAATGCCTAGAGGAAGAATGCATAGAGATGGAGGCTGAATGCTAGGACCTAGAAGACTGGAAAAACCAAAAGAGGGTGAGGCGTATGGAAAGCCCCTCACCATATCAAGTTTCCTCAAGCCCCTCAAATTGTGATGATGACAATGACAACATTGGTAGAGTAGGTGCACCATCAACACCTACGGATAAAGTGCAAACATAAAGCCCGCCCAGTGGGAGGAGTCTACTACAAAAGAGGCGTCACCTCAACCTAAAGATCAGTCCTCCCACTGCAAAAGAGGCGTCACCTCAACCTAAAGATCAAAAGGGTGTTGGTGGGATAAAAACAAATACTATGGCACAGAAGCTCAACCTGAACTCTACACCCTCCACAAAGAGCTCCCAAGTAGTCATCACTGTCATTGAGGATATCCACCCTATCGTCACTTCTAGGCTTAAGGAGACAGTCAAGGAAGCTACTGCTGAGCCACATCACCCTGATGAGGAAAGCAACAGAAAGATGATGAGTTTCATCGATGAATCCATACTACAACATTATATGCAGGAGTTGGGCATGTCCATGGACATCAGTGAGCTCTAGTTCAACTTTGGTGAGCACATCAAGTGCCACAATGACATATTTGAAGGCAAGATGGCTGCCATTTTAACAACGCTAAATGAGACAGTACTTGAATAGACATCGAAGGCAAATTTTCTGCTAGAAGAATCTATCAGGGAAATCACCACCAAAAACAGTACTTGAATGCCTCAGGATAAGAATATAACTGAAGTGACAATTCTTGCTACCCTAGCTCAGCCTAATCCAACTCTTACTGCACCAGCTTCTCCTGTACAAGCAACTAGTGAAGGAACATCTAAAAATGATGAGGGCATCCTCATTTCATTCTTTATCAATGAGCCATCCCAGAAGTGGAGCTCACCTACTAATAAGGAAGAATTATGTGTTTCTCCACCTCTACCATGCAAGATGACATATATGGACATGGCCACACTATCTAGAATAACATGCAACAATGTTCATGTCCTGACAGAAGTGATAGATGACAACCTTCCAGGCACCGACATCTTGTATCATATCAAGGGATGGTCTCTGACTAGAGAACACATCAGAGGAGTCTTTCTGAAGTGAGCATGAGTTTACAAGAAAATATATAAAGTGCTTTGTGCTACACTGCTAGAGGAGTTCCTCCACAGTGACAAGGTGCAACCTGTGTTTAATGGCACCACTCATTTGGCAGGGCAACTATTCAATCAAAGTTACAATTCTGATGATGTCAAAGAGCTGTAACAAGGTGTGATGAGGGCATACACCCAGTTTGTGGCCCTACCTATAAGGGCAGTCTAGCACTGGGATCTAATCATAGTAAATCTATATGAGCATCGCATAACAATTTACAACTGTTGTGCCACTGAGTTGGACAACACATCCCTGATCTACAAAAATAAGGAAGCCAGGGATATCCTGAAGGTTCTGCTACATCTACAATGTGCAATCCAGACAATAGGAGATCGCAACCAAGACATCTGGAAACAATTTTCTATCTATAAGAAGGTACCTTAGGAAGAGATAGGAACAATGGACCGTTCTTTCATCGTACAAAGAATGATGGAAGCCATCAACAAAGTAATTCCACTAGAAGACATTTGCAATGAAGATTTGCACGTCCTACGTGGTGTCTATACTATGGAAGTGGTCTATGATCACCGCTTCTTCAACGATCCAGTTATGCTCTCAGATGTGATACCACGTAGGCTTCACACTGAAATTCCCCCGCCTGAAAAGAAGACTTAGTGAGAAAAGGTGAACCCTATGGAATGATCCTGAAGAACCAACCAGGGCAACCACTTGGAAAGAAGGGTGGACATTAGACACTAAGCCTAACAATGACATAAGAATAAAGACAAAGACCTTAGGCTATAGGTGAGAAAGATTCCTCCCTTGCAGCTGAGAAGGAACAAGAAGAACCAGTCGTTAACGAGCTTGAAGAGGGGGAATTCAATGAAGATGATATGCCCAAAATAAAGCCAGATGGGCCAGAAGGAGAGATAGTAACTACCTTCTAAGACTTTGACAGATGGGGTTGCGAGAGCCTATGATTAGAGTCCCTACAACTGATAATGAATTGCCTAAAGTTGATACTATGGGGGAAGTAATCTTCAAAAGGGATGTCATCTGTGTGCTAAAGGACGACCTCCATGATACTTTGAAAATATGAGGGTATCTCTCAGCAAACACTATGTATGCTTACCAATCATTGTTGGGAGAAAACATGACAAATGTACACATGGAATATTTTTTTGCTCTTCGACAACATTCTGAAAGAAAAAAAGTCAGGTGAAAAAGAACGCTTGCAGCAATGTCTGACGACCTCTCTTCCAGACTATATGTTCCTACCCATTCTACATGATAACCATTGGACTCTTCTAGTAGTCAATATTATAGAAAGGATTGTTCTTCTATATAACAACTCAGATTCAACCTTTGTACTAAATAAACACACCAATACGACTACTGTGAAGACACCTACAAAAGAAAAAGTAGTTACATGCACCAAAGCAATCATCAAGATGATAAGAAAACAAGGGAAGGGATACAAGTATGCAGAGGGAAAAGACTTCAGAAAGACATAGTTCTGCCATAGAAGTCCACAACAAGTGATTGTGTCCAAATACTATGAATTTTATTGCCTAGCTTGGATGACAGTTCTCACCATGATGAATATGAAGGTTGAAAGCATGCAGCATGAACAATACCACACACTCCATGGAATATATGCCAACATGCTCCTACAATCAAAATGAGCAATCACTGAAAACCAAAAACAATAAAGTAAGCTCATTTATACCTACAACTCCATTTTGACACTCTAGGATAGAGTGAATGATAAGTTTGGGGGAGGAGTTATAAATGGGCATGAGAGGTACAATTTTGTCAGTTAAGTTTAATTCTCTCTTGTACATATTCTTACTTTTACTCTCTGCAAGTATAGAAAATTTTGAAATTTTTGAAAATTTTAACAAACTTTAGCTATAGTTTGCAGTTTTCACGTTTCCCTTTGTGATTCTACTTCCCCTTTTCTTAGCCCTGTCTGTCCCCTTGTACCCTTTTAGCATAATCATTTCTAGAATGGTGTAAATGAGCTACTAATTCATGTAAAAAGAGAAGGACACAACAAGATGGTTTTACTCCATTCTTACATCAAAATGTTGTGTAAAGGCGGAAGAACACCCCTAAGTCCGTGGAACCCCTAGAAATAAAGAGGACTTTACCAGCCAAACTCCTGATTGATCTTCCTAAGATAAAAGTTCTATCTAGAAAGTTTACACCTCCCATAAGAAGGAAATAACTACCCCTTCCAGTTTTAATTATCCCCACTTTGGGATGAAAAGAGCCTTGGCCACCTAGAAATCCTTCCAAATTTCTTTCCCAATCTTGAGAGCGGAATAAAAAGCCAAAAATAAAAAAAAATCACTAGAGTTGTGCCTAAAAGATGCCGAAGGATCCCATAGGTCTGATATATTGTTGCACTCATGAATACATATATGTCATGCCTAGAAGAGGAATCTTGAAGCCGAGTTGTACCCACCTGCACTCCAAGGAAACCCTCACACAACCACACAACAATACATCAGGGCCCATTTAGGAGATAATGTCTTTATGACAGTAGATGGTCAAGGGATACTAGGGAGTGCAGGCAAATAGTGAAAGCCTTACATTCCCAAACACAATATCTTAGGCATGATCAAAATAAATGTAGGGTGTGAAAGCTACCCCTTGCTGAAATCATTTACAAGTATAGCCAAAAACATAGGGTAGGAATGTCATCACGAAGGAGAGTCCTTTACTACAAAAGGCAGTGGCTTGGGTGCAAGAACAAGCAATTCGAGAAAGGAAAGGGAGAGAAATGGAAGTATAGGAAGTGGGCCAAGCCTAACACAAAGGTTTTGTTGTAAGGATGGAATAATTTGGTAATGGTGCACACCTAATGAGAGAAATCATATATAGCTCATCATTCAGTAATTTGATTCTACATGTTAGCCTAATGACATGCTAGACTCCAAGTTTGGGGGAGTTGATAACATCTCATTTTGTTAATTTTTTGCATACGTTTCATTCCTATTTTATCATCCCTTTTATGAACTTTTTTGTTTATTTGAATATCTTCGGGTGAAATTTGGATTTGATACCCCTTTCCACTCCATGTAGGCTCATACAATGTCACGACAGTGACGATGGCCCAAAGATGTCTCGCCCGAGACGGAGGCCAGGGTCAACAACGCCTAGTCACGACCAAGATGACCCATCACAAATGTGATGTAGGATGGAAAAAATGTCACGTTCAGGATGAGGCCACAACCTGGACAGAAGAAGAAACTACAACATGCATCATTACTAAGGATGTGTCACGACCACGACAACTGTTTCAATCTTTGCTAAAGCCACAGTCGTGATGATTCCTCCTCACCATGACTGAGACACTTTCTACAGAAGGTTGAGACTGTGACATGGTCACTGTCAAGACATACACCGTGACTGTGACAGAGCATTAAGTTGGTGAGTTGCGCCTATAAATAGGCCCTGACTCCACACAAAAGGAGGCATTATATCATGAAGAGCAACAAAGTGCTGCTAAACTCCATAGCCATTCTCATTCATCTCCACCGATCTTGGAACTTCAAAGATTAAAGTTGGAGGAGAGAGAAGATATGCCATCCTCTTCTTCAAGGGAAGGAGTTGCCATCTTCTAGGTCCATACTTGAACTAGATCTGAAGAAGTATTGTTGGTGTATTGCTTCCTTCTTTCTTTACATCTATCATCTTCTTCACACTATACCTTCCCCACTCTTTGGTATTCTTGATGTATATACACTTTTGTGATGCCATTATGCTTCCCATTAACATGTGTGGCTAAACACCTTACTTGGGTTGGGAGTATCCACTAAGATTCTCCCAACATGTATATACTTGCATCCTTTTGAATATGTATATCCTTAGCAACATTTATCTCCATAATATTGTTCTTGAATGCTTCACCTGTATGCTTAGCTACCATCATGTGATGTTTGATTGTTAATGCCTCAAAAGAGTAGTACTAATGTTATCTAAGTGTTATGGAGTTGCATGAATGCATGAAAATATTGGAATGCTAAAGGTAATGGTCATATGGTTTGCTTGGCAATTGTTTGTTTTCCATCTTGAGAGAGAGACAACCTTATAATCTAGATCTATCCTAAGCTCAAGAGAGGTGGGAATAGACATGTACGATGATTCTTATAATGTTTCTAAGGATATACAAAAGGGTGTGAGTATTGCATGTTGGTGAGAGATCCTGGTAGGCAAAACCCAGTCTAGGTTCCCTTCCATATTTTGGTTACATCTTTCTTGTTTGACTTTATTCTCTTGTTTTATCTTCTTACTTTCACATTTTGTTGCATTGTTTGTAAGTAACTCTGTTCCTTAAGGAACACCATCTTGATCCACCTTTTTGTTTGGTGTATCGGAGATTGAGTCTCTACGTTCGTACCACTTACCAATCTTGTCCTTGTCATTCGACCCTGATCTTCTACAGGGAACCCTGTATAATAGTTGTGGGGGCCTGAGTTTTGGGTTATAAATATAGGAGTCTGACTACTCTAGATCCGCTCCATTTTGTACATGAGATTTAGGCCAGTCAATAGGCTGCAACACCAACTCAGTGTCAGGATGGAAATTATTAAACATGGCCACATGGAATACTAGATACAACCTATGCATCTCACATGGCAACTCCAACTTGTAGGCAACCTTTCCAACACATGACATCACATGGTAAGGTCCCATATACCTGGGAGCCAACTTACCCTTCTTCCCAAACCTCAAAACATCTTTCTAAGGAGATACCTTGAGATACACTTTGTATCCCACTTGAAACTCTAAGCGGTTATCTGCATATATTCTTCCCTATCCTGGGCTGCTTTCAACTGTTGTTGTATCATCTTTATTTTCTCTATTATATGATGCACAAGCTCATGACCCAAAAGCTGGTATTCACTAGTCTCTTACAAACACAATAGAGACTATAATATCTCCCATACAACACTTCATAAGGTGCCATATCAATGCTCCTCGAATAACTATTATTATAGGAAAACTCTATCAGATTGAGTTGCACATATGAACTGCCCCAAAACTATAAGACACAAGCTCTCAATAAGTCCTCCAAAGTCTGTATCGTCCCCTCAGACTGTCTGTCTATGTGTGGGTGATACACAATGTTGAACCTCAAATGTGTACCCAAAGTTGTTCGTAAATGCTCTCAAAAGTGACTAGTGAACTGAGGACCATTATATGACATGATGGTAGCTGGGATAGCATGAAAACACACTATCTTGTCAACCTATATCTATGCAAGCTTCTATGTTATGTCTGTGGTCTTCATAGGAAAGAAGTGCACTAACTTTGTCAACCGATCAACTATCACCCGTATGGAATCACGACCATTGGCTGTCCTCGGGAGACCTCCAAGTTTTTGTGATTTGTGAAGATCTAGCACCTCTCTCCATAAAGGTAGTGCCTCTAGATCTTCAAGGCATGGACCACTACTGCAAGCTCCAGATCATGGGTTGGGTATATCTCCTTGTGTTTATTAAACTGTCACAACGCAAAAGAGATCACATTCTTATCTTGCATTAATACACCACCTAGATCATTCCTTAATGCATCACAAAAGAAAATATAGCCTTTTACCTACTTTAGAAGCACCAAAACTGTTGCACTTTTCAGCTTCTTTTTCAACAACTGGAAAGGCACGTTGACACTTGTCATCCCAGACAAAAGGAACCTCTTTCCTTGTCAGATTTGTTAGGGTAACACCATTGAGTTGAAGTTCTTGATGAACCTTCTGCAGTATCCTGCCAAACCAAGGAAACTACAAACTTCTATCATCGTCTTCATTTGTTCCCACTCTATCTCAAATTCAACCTACATGGGGTCCACACAAACACCCTCAACAAATATCACTTGTCCAAGAAATGACACCTCTTTAAGCCAAAACTCGCACTTGCTGAACTTTGCATACAACTAATGTTGTCTCAACATGGTCAACGCCTGACGAAGATGTTGTTCATGTTGTTGATAGTCTCTGAATATATCAATTTATCATCTATGAACACCACCACAAATTGGTACGGATATAGCCAAAATGCCCTATTCATCAAATCCATGAATGTTTCCGGTGCATTGGTTAGCCCAAACGACATAACTAAAACTTGTAGTGACCATACCTTGTCATGAAATCTAACTTTGGTATGTCATATATCTTGATTTGCAATTCATGATATCCTAATCTCAGGTATATTTTGGAGAAGATTGCAACGCCTCATAACTAGTCAAATAGATCATCAATCTGCATCAAGGGATACTTGTTCTTGATCGTCACTTTATTCAACTATTTGTAATCTATGCACAACATCATGGATCCATCTTTCTTCTTCAAGAATAACATAGGAGCACCCCAATGAGATGTGCTCAGTCTGATAAAGCCTTTCTCAAGTAGCTCTTGCAATTGTTTCTTTGACTCTTCCATCTCAGCTGGTGCCATCCTATACAATGTCTGAGCTATCCGCTACATGCTTGGAACTAGATTGATCTCAAAATAGATCTCTCAAACTGGGGGAACACTAGGGAACTGATCGAGGAAACATTCTCAAACTCACAAACAATTGGTACCTCTTAGATACTAGGACCCCTCACCTTAGTATCCACCACATGTGCTAAGAAGGATCATAGCCTTGTCTCATCATCTTCTCTACCACCATCACTAACACCAGACACGTCGAAAGAATCTTCTATTGCCCTGGAAGATCCACACCACATCACCATCGACAACTGTGACCACTATGGAACTACAGTTTAAGACCACCTAATACTTCTCCAAAGTGTCCATTCCAAGGATCACATGAAATCCATGCATGTAAAGTGGTATGAGGTCCACTTGAATGCTATGTCCCGATAAAGAAAGGACACACCACTTACAACTTGGTGGAACAAACCAATGGGGTTTCTAAACAAAGACTATCACGTCCATGACTAACAGGCAAAAAACAACTATCAATCACTTCTCGAGTGATAAAAGAGTGTGTCACACTTGGGTCAACCAAAACACATATGAAGCAGGAAGAAGACAAATAAGAATGAAATAACTCCATCTGACATGTCACTACTCATGGGTTGACTACTCCTTCTTGCTGACTCATGGCAACAAATTGAACAATTTCCTGTTGTCATCCTCGTCCTCTGTTGGCTTTCCCAGAAGAACTAGCTTGCAACGCCTATCCACATCCTTAGCCTCCACTGCTACTAAACTACTACCGCTATGAGCCCTGATGACTCTATATCGGTTGTTGGGTCACCACATCATCCTTCATGCAAATAAAGTCTTTCATGCACGATCTATCCACACTTGTAGCAAGTCTTATTCTCATATCATGGCCTAGATGGCCCTGTCACTGACACTAACGTTGTGTTGTAGGCTCTTGGTGGTGGAAAACTGTGGCCTCTTCCCTTACTGGGTGACCACTGTATCTGAACACCTAAACTCTACTATGACTACGGTTTGGAGAATCTAGGCTTCTTGAAACCTCTAGAAAATTATCCTTGGTACCGTGTCAGTCTCTTCTTGGCACTCTTCTCACGTTTCTCAACAACCAAACTCTCTATCCTTTTGACCAACTCCACGAATGTGGCAAACTTCTCTCTATTCTCTAGGGATGACACTGGTGTAGTCAGCTCCGTACTTAGACCCTTCTCAAAATATCTGATCCTCTCTTGATCTATTGTTTCCATTTGAGGACAAAACCTTAACAGCTCCATAAACTTCACCTCATACTCATTGATCGTCATGAATCCCTATTGGATCATCTCAAACTGTTGATCTTTACGTCCAAGTAGGTCTGAGGAAATTACTGACTAACGAACTTATGTCAGAATTCCTCCCAACTGATATCAATACCATGCCTCTTCTCCTCCACAGTGACCCACTAATGGCAAACACTCCCCTTCAAAAGATACACAACATGCTTGACCTTGTTCGCCTCAGGGATGTTGAGGATCTTAAAGGCCTTCTCCAACTCTGTCAACCAATGGTCATCATCCATTAAATCTTCTGTACCAACATACTCTACAACCCCAATACACCAAAATCTCTCAAATTTCTTCCCAGAACCCAAGGATTCAGTACTAGGAACAACTTCCCTTGACTATGGTGCAAGCATTCTGTAAGGACCCTGACCTGCGTTTAGGGTTTACCCTGTTTGTTTTGCTTAACCTTAGTGGTTTGATGCTTGCTAATCACCTTTGAGAGGTGATTAGGGTTTTGTTGTGCTTTGTTGAGAGTTCGAGGGGCTACTTGCAAATAACCCAATTTTAGGGTTTTGTGTGCAAGTTGGTCATCTTGTGAGATGTTTTTCAGTGACGACCCCAATTTCTATATACTTTCCATAATGAAATAAACAGATATGTGTGCACTCATATCTTATAAATGTCAAAAGGGAAAATACAAGAAATTAGTGAAGTCAACTAAAACCAGAGATATGCCAAGATCTAGTTCACAAACAACAATTAATAGCCACAATAACCACCATTCATTGAGAATAAATAAAGTCATACATAACTTATTTGAATGGAGAGAAGAGATATAAATAGTTCTAAAGAAATAATAGAGATACATAGGATATTATCATCCTCAAGGTACTGGAAGGGGAGAAAACTACATCTATCATGAAATAGATAAGAAGAACAGAAATCTATCTAATATATCCTCCTTGCTCATTTATTATTCCTTCAGGTACTTTGATCATCTCTTTTACTCCATTGTTTCACAAGTTCTTTGTACCTAAAAATACGGGAAACAAAACACGAGTCAAAAGAGTACGTGGTAGAAAAAGATACTATAGTATGGTTGCATAAGAAAAGTAACTTTTGAAATCAAAACGAGATAAGCAGAATTCATATTCTTTAAGTGAAGCGATAATCAAGTAAACATTTCTTTTAACATGTCATTTGATGCGATTGTACTACTTCAAGCACCATTTCAACATACATCTAATGTGGGCCATAGAGAAGGAAAAGAGAGGGATACATACATCTAACATGGGCCAGATTTCATACATCCATGTTAGGCACATACATCCAGCATTAGGTAGTGCATGTAGCTACAATCCATCTAACCTTTCATCTTATATTTAGAGTTTTTGTCGGCAAACGAAAATACACTATAGTATTTCATCCAAGCACATTTATAAAGTAGTTGCATCCAAGTACAATACTTTTAACAACCATGGAAAACTAGTCATATACTTATAACCACGTACCTTCTAGCAGATCTGATCCTCACAGGTTCCTAGATCAAGGGTTGAGAGAAGATCCTCCTGAAATATGAGTAACCCTATGTTACAATATGTCTTTATCATTTCTTATAACTTTAGAGTTTAGATCATTAGGGTTTAGATCCTTAGGACTTAGATCATTGGATTGGGATCATTAGAGTCATCATTAGGGTACTCCTGATCCTTGAGATCAGAGTTGACCAAAGGAGGTTGATTAATCAAGTTCTTAAAGAGATCTTAGAAGATTAGGGTTTAATATGATGTTTTCAACAAATATTGAAATAAGAAAGTCATATGGAAGAGTCTAGTTATGATCCTTGAAGATTTGATCATATTGGATTTAAGATTTCGAGATTCAGGGTTATTCTAACTCATGTTAGGATCAAAGATCAAAAGATATCAACATTTGATTAAGAACATCCTAAAGATAATCATATAACATTGATTAAAATGGGTTAAGATTACATTTTCGAACAAGAATGATCAACAGGGTCTGATCATATTTTATATGAATAGGTCTCATTTTTCTGATCAAAATGATATATAGTTTTGCTACTTTCTGATGATCCTACTATTTTCTATAATTAATTGAAAATCGACCAATTAGGAAATTTTAATAAGATAAATGAAAAAAAAGGATTGCTGGTCTCGCGGATCAGAAGAGGGATCCGGCTACGCGGATCCTCTCTTTAACCCGCGAGCCAGCCTCGGTGAGCCGGGTCAAGGATGGGGGAAAAAGGACGTAAATGCCCCTTTTGGGTTTTGGTTGTCATAACGACAGGTTAGGGCAGGTTAGTACTTCTGCCCCTTTGACTGCTTCCCTCGCGCGCGAGGCAGCAACGAGGATCGAGCAGTAGAGAAGAAGGGGGGGTGAAGAAGCTCGGGCAGGTTAGGGGGTGTCTGGGAGTGTGAGGATGGGCGGAACGCATTCGCGAGGTCTTCCTGAGTCCAACGAAGCCAAGAAGCTCACCGGAGGTTAGCTACAGCCCCAGTTTTGATGGCGGGATACTCTGAAAACGGAAAATGGGTTCCAGGTATTTACCTGCCCTCCGGCTGGATTGAGGGGTCACGACGCTCCGCTGGGGTTCGTGAAGTTGTTGGTCCACTTCCGGATGCTCGACGTACCCTGGACCTCGCTGACGATGGCAGCCTTGTGCGCAGCTCCGGCGGCTAGTCGACCCAGGCTCATAGGCCTTCGTGGCTCCAACCGAAGGTGTAGGTCGTCTCGCCGAGATCCCGAGATGGTGTGGGTGCGTTCAATTGAACGGAGAGGGCCACTGGAGGGTTGGCGAGATCGAAGTTGGGTGAGAAGGGGGTGCTCGAGGTGAGGGTGGTAGGGGCGTATTCCGTTGGAATTAGAGGTACGGGATGACGAAAGGAGGTTTGGCGGAGCTCTTGGGAGTGTTATATAGGCGCGAGGTGATGTATAGGGTAAACCCCTAATTCGTGCGCCGCCACCGGTGAGAGCAGCGAGGGAGTCAAGATCTATTCTCTTTGATCCGAGGATGAGGGGAGGTCAAACTGGGGCTAGACGAGTTCGTCACGGAGTTTCGAAGAGGTCTGTTGGGTTAAAATTTCAAAACCGAGGGTGAGGTAGCGAGGTAGGCCGGGCCTCATCTCCTGCTGCCTCCCCGTCCTTTGCGGGAGGTAGGAGACGAAGTCTCCTCCTTCGGATCAGGGCTGATCCCCAGATCGCCCAATCTAACGGCTAGGAGGGTGGGGCGGGTTTCTTAGGTAGTGTGACAATTAAATCAACTTGATTTAATAAGAAACTTAGGTCTAAGTCTTTATGATCAAGAGAATTATACACGAAATTAAAATGGGCATAACTCCCAATTGGTTGACCCACTTGTTACCAAATTTTAGGGGCTTGCTAGTGAGGTCAAGGTGTACCTTGTGTACAAATGTGGTAGCAAAAATCGATCTGTAGATAGGTAAATTGAGCAATTGCCTCAAAGCATTAGTTTAGGTTATCAAGTAAACTAGGGTTTGTTTTTCTTTTTGCCAAAAGTTTCATTTTAAGCTTAGTCATGCAATGATTAAGTTGAGGGTAGTTTTGTCAACAATAAATTGAGATAAGAAATAACAAGAGAGAGAAAATAAAGTAAAAACTCACTCCATCACATTCTCCCCTCCTTAAAAAGAATTTTGTCCTCAAAATTCAAGAAGCCTGAAAGAGATGTGGATACTTCCGCTCGACTTCAGACTTGAGCTCCCAGGTAGCATCGGTTGGATCATGGTGGCTCCAGAGAACTTTCACCATATCTATACTCTGATTGTTGCGAAGCTCCTTTGTCTTTAGATCGAGAATTCTGACTGGTGACTCAGCATATGACAGATCATCTTTCAGCTCGAGGGGCTCATGATTCAGAATGTGACTAGGATCTTTGACGTACGGCTTCAGATTGGATACGTGGAATACATTGTGCATGGCACTGTACTGAGGTGGCAAAGCAAGATGATAGGCACATTCTCCAACCCTTTCAAGGATCTCAAAGGGTCTCACATAACGAGGACTGAGCTTTCCCTTATTCTTGGCCAAAGCTCGAATAGGTCGGATCTTCAGGAATACGTGATCACCTTCCTTGAACTGTCGTTCTCGTCGGTGAGCATCTACATAAGATATCTTCCTATCCTGTGCTCGCTTCATTCTTTGCTTAATCAGTGCAACTTTGTCTGTATACAGCTGTATCTCCTCGGATTTCATCAAAGTGTGTTCTCCAACATCGTCCCAGTGTAACGGAGATCTGCATGGCCTGCCATAGAGAGCTTCGTATGGTGGCATCCCAATGCTTGCCTGATAACTGTTATTATAGGCAAACTCAGCTAAAGGCAAGTAATAGTCCCATGAGCCTTCCCAATCGAGCACACAAGCTCGTAGAAGATCTTCCAAAATCTGTACGGTACGCTCTGACTGTCCGTTCGTCTGCGGGTGATAAGTTGTGCTGAAGTTCAACTTGGTGCCCAGCTCCTGTTGGACTTGCTTCCACAACTTCAATGTAAACTTTGGATCCCTGTCCAAGACAATGGATGCTGGAATCCCATGCAGACGTACGATCTCTCAGATGTAGAGGTCAGCCAACTCAGAAACCTTCACAGTAGTCTTCACAGGAAGAAAATGAGCTGACTTGGTGAGACGATCCACTATGACCCATGCAGCGTCGTACCCCTTCCTGGTCCTGGGCAACCCTACCACGAAATCCATGGTGATGTGTTCCCATTTCCATTCTGGAATCTCAAGGGGTTGTAGTAGACCGCCTGGTCTCTGATGTTTGGCCTTGATCCTTTGACATGTCAAACACCTAGACACAAAATCAGAAATGTCACGCTTCATGCCCCTCCACCAAAACTGACGTTGTAGGTCTTTGTACATCTTTTTCGTGCCTGGATGAACTGTGTACTTGGACCCATGTGCCTCATTTAGGATTGATGTCTTTACAGTTGACTACTCAGGAACCCACATGCGATTCTTGTAACGGAGACCACCATCAAGACCCACAGACAGATGCGTTTGCGGCCTCGACAGGAGAGAAGATAGCTCTGCAAGATCAGGACTAGCCTTTTGTGCCTCAAGAAGTTTGAAATGCAGGTTGGACATGATGGAAATGTTATTAACATGCACACGATCAGACAGAAATTGCAGCTTCCAACCAACTAGGGTTTCCATATTTCTCCACTCAGGAACAGAAAGAGATGCACAAACTGCTCTTTTCCTACTAAGGGCATCAGCGACTACGTTTGCCTTACCTGGGTGGTAGGCAATAGTGAAATCATAGTCCTTCAAGTACTCGATCCACCGATGCTGGCGCAGATTTAAGTCCTTCTGAGTCAGGATGTACTTAAGGCTCTTGTAATCGGTGAAGATATCGAATGTTGCCCCATACAAGTAGTGTCTCCAGATCTTAAGAGCATGAATTATTGCAGCCAATTCCAGGTCATGCATAGGATAATTGAGCTCGTTAGGTTTTAGCTGACGAGATGCATATGCCACTACTTTGCCATTTTGCACAAGGACACAACCTAACCCATTCCTTGATGCATCAGTGAAGATGACAAACCCTTCGTTCCCAGAGGGCAGAACAAGCACAGGAGCCGACGTCAACTTTTGCTTCAACAGCTGGAAACTGGATTCACATGTAGCTGACCAGATGAAGTACTCGTCCTTACGAGTGAGCTTTGTCAGAGGAAGTGCCACCTTAAAGAAATTAGGGATGAAACGTCGATAATATCCGGCCAGTCCCAAGAAACTCCAGATTTCTGAAGGAATATGAGGAGGTTGCCTATCAAGCACTGCAGAGACTTTGGCGGGATCAACATAAATGGTGCCTCCAGAGATGACGTGTCCCAAAAACATGACTTTATCGATCCAGAACTCACATTTAGATAGCTTGCCATAGAACTTATGGGTTTGTAAGATCTCGAGAACTATCCTCAAGTGTTCCTGATGTTTCTCCACAGAATCAGAAAAGATCATAATATCATCAATGAAGACAACCACGAAATCATCAAGATAGGGCTGGAAGACTTTGTTCACCAGATTCATGAAGACACCAGGTGCATTGGTCAACCCGAATGGCATCACTAGAAACTCATAGTGTCCATACTGAGTTTGGAAGGCTGTTTTAGAAATGTCGGAGTCTTTGACCTTCAGTTGATGGTAGCCAGAACGGAGATCAATTTTTGAGAAGACTTTAGCAGTGCGAAGCTGATCGAAGAGGTCATCAATGCGAGGGAGAGGATACTTGTTCTTAATAGTAGCCTAGTTCAACATGCGATAGTCGATACACATCCACATAGAACCATCTTTCTTTCTCACGAAGAGAACAGGAGCACCCCAAGGGGAGACACTAGGGCGGATAAAACCTTTATCAAGGAGTTCTTGTAGTTGTTTCTTCAGCTCCATCAGCTCAGCAGGGGCCATCCTATACGGTGCCTTAGAAATCAGAGTGGATCCAGGAAGAAGGTCTATAGAGAACTCTATGTCTCTATCTGGAGGCATCCCAGGAAGCTCCTCTGGGAATACATCAAGAAAATCACGTACCACCTCCAGTCTTTCTACAGGCCCGTGGGCAGGACTGGTCTTAGAGACAAATGCGAGGAAGACTTTACACCCTTTATTTACTAGCTTCTTAGCTTTGAGAGAAGAAATTATAATATTATTACATAATCTGCTCCCGTTAGGTATCACCACAGGACGGTTATGAGGACGAGAAAGAAGTACCAACTTGTCCCTACAGTCAATTGTTGCATAATATTCATATAGCCAGTCCATTCCGAGAATAACACCAAAGTCTTCCATAGACAAGAGGATAAATTCGAAAGGCAGGTCATGATTTTCAAATTTGAGAGGGAGAACATCAGTTTTCTGCAAGGTTGTGAGAATTCTGCCACTAGGAGTTGTCACATCCAAAATATACCCCAGATCCCTTATATTTAGATTTAACATGGATGCCAGATTTCGAGAAATGAATGTGTTTGTCGATCCAGAATCAAATAGTGCTCTAACAGGATGTCCATTCAAGAATACAATTCCTACATATGATAATTTCGAATTTTTAAGTAATTGAAGGCATTGAACGAGATATTGAATATATGAAAAAGATTTAAAGTTTACCTTCCACAAGCTGATTTGGATTTGCCCTAGCTTCTTCTGTTGTCACTGCAAAAACCCTGGCGTTGCGATGTCCCTGAGGGGGTGGAGCACCAGACGGATGCTTTCCAAGGACTGATGCATTGGAACACTTGTCAAGGAAATGTCCCTCATTCTTGCAGTTGTAGCAGACGGGCTTGGTGTAGCGACAAGGTCCATCGTGACCTCGTCCACAGGTCTTGCACTTGTTGCGATAGTCCATCAGCTTGCTGTTCTTTGGACCTTTCCTTCATGAACCTCCTCCCTTTCCTGATCCTTTATTGTGGCCGGGGTGGAACTTCTTGAACTTCTCCTCTTCAGTGGTGGTTAACCCCAGGTACCCCATGCTAGGTGGCTTCTGTAAACCCTGCTCTCTCTCCTGCTTAAGGGCCATATCTAGGGCTTCATCCAGGTTTTGAGGACGGGAGGCTATGACTAGGGTTTTTAACTGTGTGGTAAGACGGTCCACAAAGTGCTCAGTGAGACGCTCTTCAGTACGGATGGGAGCATAGCGCTCCAAAAGCCTGAACTGTCTAGTGTAGTCGGCCACTGACACTTTGTCTTTCTTGAGCTCCATGTACATCACCTCCTTCCTCTTCCTTTCAGCTATGGGCATGAAACGATCGGTGAATAGGGTTTTGAAGGCTTCCCAACCCATGGCATCCACCTCTCCTCCCCTATTCCCACCATAATTCTCCCACCATATCCTAGCCCCTCCCTTAAGCATATGGGCTGCAAAGGTGACCTTCTTCTCTTCAGGGACTCCTAGGGTACGGAATCCGTTTTCCATGGACAGAAGCCAGGCTTCGGCCTTGTCCATCACTTCGGGTTGGTCTTCCCCCCAGAAGGAATCGGGGTTTAACTTGATGAAATCTATCACCGTTACTTCTCTGGCCCTAGGGTTACTGGGTTCTGGGATGGCTCGGTTGACTAGGGCTTCCATGAAGTCAAAAAGAGCCTTCTTCTATTCTTCCCATCTCTCTTGGTCCGTAGGATCTGGATTTCCGGAGGTTTCAGGGTCCTTCCTTTTGTGAGAGTGAGATTCCTCAGAGGATCTGGAGTTTCTGGTTTTTGGAGGCATCCTGAAATTAATTTAAACAAATCAGGGTTTATCTCTCAAAAGTTTCATTATTATCAACATTATCATGATTATCATTTCAATTATCATTTTCATTTTTTTCTCATTATTAAAGTTCTTAATGTTACAATTTGCAGAGGATATCCTAAGACGGTCCTTATAAGTCAGTCCTTAAGACTTGTCTAAATAGAGAGACATTTTCTTAGCCTTATAAGGTGAGAAGGAAATTTCAAAGTCGGGATGAGAGGGAAATATTCCTAGAGAAAGAGGTAAGAGGGAATTTTCTAGAGATGAGAGGGTCCTAAATAGGATAATCCCAAAAGTAGGGGAACTTAGAGTATCGGCCAGGTAGAATCACACTGCCTTATAGGTAGCCTCCTGATTGCCAAGTAAAGTGGCTCGGAGACTTTAGCCAGACCTTAGGAAGATGCTATCCTAGTCACCTCAACTCTTAGTATCCCAAACTCAAGGACTACCCTAGACTCACAATAGAGTGAATGGGTTCATGTGACTATTTTGTGTGAACCTTGGTTCTGATACCAACTGTGACGACCCCAATTTCTATATACTTTCCATAATGACATAAACAAATATGTGTGCACTCATATCTTATAAATATCAAAAGGGAAAATACAAGAAATAAGTGAAGTCAACTAAAACCAGAGATATGCCAAGATCTAGTTCACAAACAACAATTAATAGCCACAATAACCACCATTCATTGAGAATATATAAATTCATACATAACTTATTCGAATGGAGAGAAGAGATATAAATAGTTCTAAAGAAATAATAGAGATACATAGGATATTATCATCCTCAAAGTAATGGAAGGGAAAAAAACTACATCTATCATGAAATAGATAAGAAGAACAGAAATCTATCTAATATATCCTCCTTGCTCATTTATTATGCCTTCAGGTACTTTGATCATCTCTTTTACTCCATTGTTTCACAAGTTCTTTGTACCTAAAAATACGGGAAACAAAATACGAGTCAAAAGAGTACGTGGTAGAAAAAGATACTATAGTATGGTTGCATAAGAAAAGTAACTTTTGAAATCAAAACGAGATAAGCAGAATTCATATTCTTTAAGCGAAGCGATAATCAAGTAAACATTTCTTTTAACATGTCATTTGATGCGATTGTACTACTTCAAGAACCGTTTCAACATACATCTAATGTGGGCCATAGAGAAGGAAAAGAGAGGGATACATACATCTAACATGGGCCAAATTTCATACATCCATGTTAGGCACATACATCCAGCATTAGGTAGTGCATGTAGCTACAATCCATCTAACCTTTCATCTTATATTTAGAGTTTTTGTCGGAAAAAGAAAATACACTATAGTATTTCATCCAAGCACATTTATAAAGTAGTTGCATCCAAGTACAATACTTTTAACAACCATGGAAAACTAGTCATATACTTATAACCACGTACCTTCTAGCAGATCTGATCCTCACAGGTTCCTAGATCAAGGGTTGAGAGAAGATCCTCCTAAAATATGAGTAACCCTATGTTACAATATGTCTTTATCATTTCTTATAACTTTAGAGTTTAGATCATTAGGGTTTAGATCCTTAGGATTTAGATCATTGGATTGGGATCATTAGAGTCATCATTAGGGTACTCTTGATCCTTGAGATCAGAGTTGACAAAAGGAGGTTGATTTATCAAGTTCTTAAAGAGATCTTAGAAGATTAGGGTTTAATATGATGTTTTCAACAAATATTGAAATAAGAAAGTCATCTGGAAGAGTCTAGTTATGATCCTTGAAGATTTGATCATATTGGATTTAAGATTTCGAGATTTAGGGTTATTCTAACTCATGTCAGGATCAAAGATCAAAAGATATCAACATTTGATTAAGATCATCCTAAAGATAATCATATAACATTGATTAAAATGGGTTTAGATTACATTTTTGAACAGGAATGATCAACGGGGTCTGATCATATTTTATATGAATAGGTCTCATTTTTCTGATCAAAATGATATTTAGTTTTGCTATTTTCTGATGATCCTACTATTTTCTATAATTAATTGAAAATCGACCAATTAGGAAATTTTAATAAGATAAATGAAAAATAAAAAAAAGAAAAAGGATTGCTGGTCTCACGGATCAGAAGAGGGATCCAGCTACGCGGATCATCTCTTTAACCCGCGTGCCAGCCTCGGTCAGCCGGGTCAAGGATGGGGGGAAAAAGGACGTAAATGCCCCTTTTGGGCTTTGGTTGTCATAACGACAGGTTAGGGCATGTTAGTACCTCTGCCCCTTTGATTGCTTCCCTCGCACGCGAGGCAGCAATGAGGATCGGGCAGTAGAGAAGAAGGGGGGGGTGAAGAAGCTCAGGCAGGTTAGGGGGTGTCTGGGAGTGTGAGGATGGGCGGAATGCATTCGCGACGTCTTCCTGAGTCCAATGAACCCAAGACGTTCGCCGGAGGTTAGCTACAGCCCTGGTTTCGATGGTGGGATACTCTGAAAACGGAAAATGGGTTCCAGGTATTTACCTGCCCTCCAGCTGGATTGAGGGGTCACGAAGCTCCGCGTGGGGTTCGTGAAGTTGTTGGTCCACTTCCGGATGCTAGACGTACCCTGGACCTCGTCGACGATGGCAGCCTTGCACGTAGCTCCGACGGCTAGTCGACCCAGGCTCCTAGGCCTTCGTGGCTCCAACCGAAGGTGTAGGTCGTCTCGCCGAGATCCCGAGATGGTGTGGGTGCGTTCAATTGAACGGAGAGGGCCACTGGAGAGTGGGCGAGATCGGAGTCGGGTGAGCAGGGGGTGCTCAAGGTGAGGGTGGTAGGGGTGTATTCCGTTGTAATTAGAGGTACGGGATGTCGAAAGGAGGTTTGGCAGAGCTCTTGGGAGTGTTATATAGGCGCGAGGTGATGTATAGGGTAAACCCCTAATTCGTGCGCCGCCACCGGTGAGAGCAGCGAGGGAGTCGGGATCTGTTCTCTCTGATCCGAGGATGATGGGAGGTCAAACTTGGGCTAGACGAGTTTGTCGCAGAGTTTCGAAGAGGTCTGTTGGGTTAAAATTTCAAAACCGAGGGTGAGGTGGCGAGGTAGGCCAGGCCTCATCTCCTGCTGCCTCCCTGTCCTTTGCGGGAGGTAGGATACGAAGTCTCCTCCTTCAGATCAGGGCTGATCCCTGGATCACCCAATCTAACGGCTAGGAGGGTGGGGCGGGTTTCTTAGGTAGTGTGACAATTAAATCAACTTGATTTAATAAGAAACTTAGGTCTAAGTCTTTATGATCAAGAGAATAATACACGAAATTAAAATGGGCATAACTCCCAATTGGTTGACTCACTTGTTACCAAATTTTAGGGGCTTGCTAGTGAGGTCAAGGTGTACCTTGTGTACAAATCTGGTAGCAAAAATCGATCTGTAGATAGGTAAATTGAGCAATTGCCTCAAAGCATTAGTTTAGGTTATCAAGTAAACTAGGGTTTGTTTTTCTTTTTGCCAAAAGTTTCATTTTAAGCTTAGTCATGCAATGATTAAGTTGAGGGTAGTTTTGTCAACAAAAAATTGAGAAAAGAAATAACAAGAGAGAGAAAATAAAGTAAAAACTCACTCCATCACATTTTCCCTCTTTGCTTCCTCTAAGGTTGAGAGGAACGCTTGGGCTTGTTGTTTGAGATGTGTTGTTTGGGCCTTGAGATGTGTTGTTTGGGCTTGGTTGAGCCTTGTGTCAGCCATGGCTTGCTTTGTGTCGTCCAAGGGTGAGTGCGTGTCATCCAAGGAAGTCTTGTGTCGTCTAACACCTTGGTATGTCGCCCAACAGCTTGTTTGTGTCGCCCAGCAGGAGTTGTTGCTTGTGTCGCCCATGTGGCTTGACCTTGGTTGGTGACAATTGGTGCCTATCTTGGACAAGTGTCTTAGACCTTGCATGTGGTGGCTTGAACCCTAGGACAAGTGTCCCTTGGTTGGGCGACACATTGCATGGTTGTACCTTGGTTTCTCCTCCCCTTCATTATATATAAGCAGCTCTTCTCCTTGCCTTAGTCTCCTTTGCTATTTTAGTCTCCCCTCCACCTTGAGTGCACGCTATCCCTCTCCATCTAGCTTGTGTTGGCCGATACACTCCCTAGGGGTTGAAGTGGTGGCCGATACACCTTCCTGGAGAAGCCTGGTGGATGATAGCTTTGGACCTTGGAGCTGTGTTGGACGATACCCCTTGGGGCTAGAGTGCTTCTTCTTCCTTCGAGCTTAAATATGGGTTGCATATCTTCTAAACCTAACTTCTTTACCTCTAGCTATGATCTTGTTGCATGTTAGTAGCTTAGCTTAGTTCCTTGCTTTTGTATCTTACTTGTGCACCTTGGGTGGCGATCCTCCTTAGGGTTTAGGGTTCCCTTGCAAACCTTGCTTTCTAGGGTTTGAGTCTCCATGAGTTGGAGGTAGAAGATGACCTACTCTTGTGTTGGGTGATACCCTCCTTGGTTTTGGTGTGTTGGGCGACACCCATGTTCTTGTGGTGGACGACATAAGTGGTGTCCCTTGTGCTGGCCGATATGGTGACCATGTTGGGCGATATGGTCCTTCTGTTTGGTTTACTCTTGTTCTTGAGATTGAATGACAGGATGATAGCTCTTGGTGTTGGGCGACATGATGGTGCTCTTGTGTTGAGCGATATCCTTGCCCTTGTGTGGGAGATAGGTCAAGTTAGTGAGGTGTTGTCCGGTATGGGTTGAGTTGAACGACAGGACCATGCTTGGCTTGCTTCCTAATGTTGACCGATAGGCAAGTATGGTGAGTTGGCCGATAAGTGTGGTTGTGTATCGGGCGATACCCCTTGTTGTGTCGGCCGACATGGTGAGTATGATGGGCGATATGGACCTTCTTGTGTTGAGAGACATCCTCTTCTTTATAGTGGATGATAGACCTAAGTTCTCGTGGTTGGTTGGTGCTGGACGATAGCCATGCATGGTGTGCTAGCCGATATCCATGTTGGCCGACATCCATGGTGGCCGATAGCCAAGGTGGGTGATAACCTAGGTTGGGTGTGCGTGTCGGCCGATAGGCCTTGATGGGTTTTAGTAAGGGTGGTGATGAGTTATAGTGAGGGTCATGTGTTCTTATAGTGACGGTCTCATGTACTATGGAAGTGCATGTTTATGCTCAAACGATAATGATTCCTTGTAAACAATAATAATGCTAATGATAGTAACAATGATGATAATGGTAGTTGCATAATGATAATGATAGTAATGATGTTGATCATAGTGATGATGGAAATAATGACAGTAATGATATGCATGAAGTAATCCTTGCACTTAATCGTTAAATGAGAATGGTGATAGTTACACTAGTAGCTTGCATAATAATAATGTTAGTAGTGCTAATGATAACCATGATGATAATGTTGTTGATAACTAAGATGTCAACAGTGTTGGCGATAGTAGTTGTGTTGATGAAGGTAATGCCTAACTCATAAGTGAAAGCAATAATGATGTTAATAATATAATGTGATTAATGGTTGCCTAATGATTGGAATAGTGGTAATAAAAGGTAGTTACATTGATAGTTACTTAATGATATAGCAATGAAGATAATAGTAGATGACGATGCTGATAATAGTAATAATGGCATCAAGAGTAGTAATGATTTTGGTAACAATGGTAGTTGCATTAATGGTTACTTAATGATAGAGATAATAATGATGATAGTTGATCGTGATGATAATGACAATTGGTAGCAATAGTGTTTTCTCTGTATACTCAACATGACTTTTTATTATAAATTGAATACCTTGATTGTTTGTATAATCTTGAGATAAGAGTAGGCAAGATTATGGTATGATGTGCTTAACAAGCTTGATCATCAAATAGTGTAATGTTGATAAATAGATTATCTTGAACGATAGCCCATGATAGTGAGCATATTCCTTATGATTGAATCTATGGTTGTTGTGTATCCTAACCATGCAGGTGATGTGTAGCCAAGAAAGGGCTATGCGACATATGTGATGAATACCATTGCCTTGATATTTGTTCTATGAGATTATATATGTAATGTGTTGGTCCCATGATGATGATGTGAGCCTTGAGAGGCAGTGATGGTACATGATGAAGGATTGATATCCTATGGTATGTGATGATCCTTGATATGGATCTGGATGGTTGGCAAGAGGCCAAGTTGTAACATGTGATGCTGGATCCTTGTGATGGATCAGGTTGATGAGGTTTCAATAATAATATAATGTTCTTTATTTTCTGTTACATCTTGCATGAAATATAACTTGGTTGAATCCTGCAATCTATCTAAAAGATACTAATTAATCACAATGAAATATCTCATGTAGTTTTCCCTGGCCATAGATCCATCATCGTCAGGACTTGGTGATGGTGAAACGGGTTCTCCTACGGGTTAACCCGAAGTGCATATTGTTGAATATGCGAGGTTACTCCTAGCCTAGAGTAGGAGGTAAGAGTGTAACTTCGGTTACAGACTCAGATACGTATATAGAGCATGGTGAACATGCCCATGGCTCAAGATATGTGATGTGAAGAGCATGAATGCGTTCATGGCTCAGAGCACGGTGATCAGGCCCGTGGCTCAGTTGTACTAGCGCCGAGACCTGTACCAAGGCGGGCTAGAGTGAGGGTAGCCTATGGAGTTGACCCAGTGGCTTAGACCACTTCAGCATGTGACTACGGTCCTGCTTGTGTTGTACTCATATACTGACCACGAGGTGGAAGGTTGTGGAGTCCGGCTCTTCCATTGACCTTGTATGGCACCAGTCTTGGGCTTCGCAGCCAGAGGTTGGATTTGAATGGTACGATTCAAATCCTCGGGGCATAATAACACGTAATACAGCCGTTTAGTATTTACTACATAGGTTAAACAAGAAACATTGGTTGAGGCCTTGTTTGTGTATTAAATTCTGGTATATCTGTAGGTACTTCTAGATTCATCAGGTTTGTGGTAATATGCCTTGTCTGGATAATCAGGTTATGTAACATTGTATCTTATTATGTTAAACATGTTCTGTTGAGAGATATTTTGTACAGCTGGTAATCTTGTCGGTAAGAATAGCTTTGCTATATATATATATATAGACTACTCTGGTTATACTTGTTGATAATTATCTGCTGTTATAGTTATCTTGCTAAGGTTCTGTAGTTGCGGTGGGAAGTTATGTTTCTCACTGGGACAATTGTTCAATTGTCTCACTCCGTTGGTTTTCAGGTGGTTGAGGTAGACGTGGTCGTGGTCGTGGTGTTGCGACCGAGCAGCTTGAAGAGCAGTAGAAGGCAAGCAATGGATATGCTGTTGTTTGGATGTTTTGTAGTAGAGTCTAGAGTCATCCCTGTACTCTCAGGTCCTTGGCAATGTTTTGATGATGTTTCACGACGAACGATCGATGTTGTTTGTATATCTTGCTGTTGGCCGGATGCGGGCCTCGATGTATATGAACAGGTGGTGAACTCATGGGAAGGATGAACAACTGTTCCTGAGCTGTGGACACGTATCAGATTCCGTGTATGTATAGATATGGCAAGTTTTTGTGCAGGATGAGGACTGGAAAGTAATAGTTCCACAATTTATATGTTTTCCTCTATCGGTTTTAATTAACTCATATTTTCATAATCTGTGGTTATGGTGATTTCTACACGTTTTTGCGTAACACCTCGTTATCTTTATGATAATGGGATGTGTTGCCACAAGTTTTGGTATCAGAGCTTTAGGTTCGCTGAGTCTACAGGGATTTAGGACTAGGTTGAGTCTGTTCTTATGAGTTTTCCAGGATTTCATACATATCTTCTGCCCTTAGTGGAAGAAAAGTCAAGATGTCTGGAAACCATGAAGAACACTCTGCTGAGTACAGTGATGCTGCATCGGTTGATGGAGTAGATGGACAGGCACATGAAGATCGGGTGCCTGAGGTCCCCCAACCTAACCCAGCCATTCTTGAACATCCTGCTTACCAACAGCTTATGGGGCAGTTAATGGCTATGATGAATCTCATGGTTGAGCGATTACCAGTGCCTCCTCCACGAGCACAGGTTCCCCATGGAGAAGCATCGAGTATTGGGAAGACCTTCGAACGGCTTTGCCGAGTTGGAGCTTCAGACTATGCTGGAACTGCTGATCCAACGGATGCAGATCTGTGGCTGACAAGTTTTGAGAAGGCTTTTCGGATCCTTGACATCCCCGAAGCAGACAAGGATGTGAGTCGTTCTTAGCTCACGTGGTGGATACCGTTGTAGTTACCAAGGCGAAAGGACCCAGTCTTGAGGAAGTGTCTGTGGTTCGAGAGTTTGCAGATGTGTTTCCTGAAGAGTTTCCTGGTCTTCCTCCACCACGAGAGATTGATTTCGAGATCAATCTGGTTCCAGGAACACAACCAGTTGCACAGTCAGCGTATAGGATGGCTCCGGCAGAGATGGCAGAGTTGAAGAAGCAGTTGCAAGAGTTGTTGGAGAAGGGTTTTATCAGACCAAGTACATCGCCGTTGGGTGCTCCCGTGTTGTTCATTAAGAAGAAGGATGGTTCAATGTGGTTGTGTATAGACTACCGGCAGTTGAACAAAGTCACGATCAAGAATAAGTACCCGTTGCCGAGGATAGATGATCTGTTCGATCAGTTGTGTGGTGCTACAATGTTTTCAAAGATCGATCTACGATCTGGATATCACCAGTTGAGGATAAAGGCGGATGACATACCAAAGTCAGCTTTCAGGATGAGTTATGGTCATTTTGAGTTCGTGGTTATGCCGTTTGGGTTAACCAATGCACCTACTGCTTTCATGGACCTGATGAACAGGGTATTCCGTCCGTTCTTAGATAAGTTTGTTGTAGTCTTTATAGATGACATTTTGATCTACATTCGGGACATGCGAGAGCATGAGCAACATCTTCGTCAAGCGTTGACTCTTCTTCGTCAACATCAGTTGTATGCCAAGTTTAGTAAGTGTGAGTTCTGGTTGGATGAAGTGACTTTCTTGGGTCATGTAATATCTGTCGAAGGAGTCAAAGTAGATCCGAAGAAGGTGGAATCCGTCGCGGATTGGGAACAACCGAAGACGCCGACAGAAGTTCGTAGTTTCCTTGGTTTGGCAGGATACTACCAGAGGTTTATCAAGGACTTTAGTGTGATCGCGTTGCCGATGACAAAGTTGACCCGGAAGGATGTACCTTTTGTTTGGGATGATCGATGCCAGCAAGCTTTCCAGAGTCTGAAGGAGAAGCTGACCAGTGCTCCAGTGTTGATCTTGCCAGAGCCTGGGAAGGGCTATGTTGTTTTCTGTGATGCTTCCAAGAAAGGTTTAGGTTGCGTTTTGATGCAGGAAGATCATGTAGTTTCTTTGCCTCATGACAGCTCAAGAAGCATGAGGAGAACTATCCGACTCATGACTTGGAGTTGGCAGCAGTGGTTCATGCGTTAAAGATTTGGAGACACTATCTGTATGGGGAAGTGTGTTAGATCTTTACGGATCATAAGAATCTGAAGTACATCATTACGCAGCAAGAGTTGAACATGCGACAGCGATGATGGATGGAGTTGATCAATGATTATGACTGCACTATCGAGTATCATCCTGGTAAGGCAAACATGGTAGCTGATGCGCTTAGCAGAAAGTCTTCTTCTTCTCTTTCTTCAAAGAAGGCACAGTTGAGTTCTCTAGTATGCCATAGGCGAGATATGTTTGTTTCTCTATGTCAGATGAAAGTGCAGATGGAAGTTTCTCTATTGTCTGGTCTTTTTGCACAGATGCAAGTTAAGCCTACGTTAAGACAACAGATCAAGGATGCACAGCAGACAGATGATGCGGTACAGTTGATCAGATCAGAGTTCAGCAGCGACAAGCGTGATGGGTTTCATGAGTCCGAGGATGGACTAGTCTGTTATCGTGACAGGATGGTGGTTCCAAATGCCGATAATCTGAGGGAGTTGGTGCTTGAGGAAGCACATACGTCGATGTACGCTATGCATCTAGGTGTCACCAAGATGTATCATAGTCTGAAAGACTTGTACTGGTGGCCCGGTTTGAAGAGAGATGTAGCTGAGTTTGTGGCAAGGTGTGCGGTTTGTCAGCAAGTAAAGGCTGAGCACCAGAAACCGGCAGGTGCGTTGCAACCTTTGCCGATACCGCAGTGGAAATGGGATCATATAACCATGGATTTCATAGTTGGTCTACCCCGGACAACTAGGAATCATGATTCCATTTGGGTGATAGTGGACAGATTAACTAAGTCTGCCCATTTTCTACCAGTAAAGACAACATATACAGCTGAGAAACGTGCTCGAGTGTATGTGGATGAGATAGTACGTTTGCATGGTGTGCCAACAACGAAAGTTTTTAACATAGGTCCTCAGTTTACGAGTCATTTTTGGGAACAGTTGCACAGAGCGTTGGGAACACAGTTGAGGTTCAGTATAGCTTTTCACCCGCAGACAGATGGACAGTCTGAGAGGTTTATTTAGATTTTGGAAGATCTTCTTCGAGCTTGTATTTTGTAGTTTCTGGGCAACTGGGATGAACATCTGAGTTTAATAGAGTTTGCCTACAACAACAGTTATCAGCGGAGCATCGACATGGCTCCTTATGAAGCTTAGTATGGAAGGAAGTGCAGATCTCCTTTGTGTTGGTATGAGTCTGGTGAGTATCAGCTTTTAAGTCCTGAGTTAGTACAACAGACGATGGAAAAGATCAAGGTGATACAGCAACAGTTGAAAGTGGCACAGGACAGGCAGAAGTCTTATGCAGACAATCGCCGACGACCTTTGGAGTTCCAGGTAGGAGACAAAGTATATCTCAAAGTCTCTCCGTGGAAAGGAGTGTTAAGGTTTGGTCGAAAGGGTAAGTTAGCTCCCAGGTATATGGGGCCTTACTCAGTCATAGCACGTGTTGTCCAGGTAGCTTATGAGTTAGAGTTGCCTCCGGAGTTGCACAAGTTGCATCCAGTGTTCCATGTCAGTATGTTGAAGAAAAGTCATCCGGATTCAGGTACAGTGATACAACCAGTTGAGGTTGAGCTTGATGCAGATGTGACCTACGAGGAAGGACCAGTGGTGATCCTTGATAGAAGGATCAAGAAGTTGAAGAGGAAGGACCTGGCTCTTGTGAAGGTTCTTTGGCAGCGTCGTGGCGCTAAGGAAGCCACGTGGGAGCTTGAGGAAGAGATGAGGAGGAAGTATACCTCGCTTTTATCTTCGGATTTTGGGGACAAAATCCCTTAAAGGGGGTTAGCTTGTAAGGACCCTGACCTGCGTTTAGGGTTTACCCTATTTGTTTTGCTTAACCTTAGTGCTTTGATGCTTGCTAATCACCTTTGAGAGGTGATTAGGGTTTTGTTGTGCTTTGTTGAGAGTTCAAGGGGATACTTGCAATTAACCCAAGTTTAGGGTTTTGTGTGCAAGTTGGTCATCTTGTGAGATGTTTTTCCCTCTTTGCTTCCTCAAGGGTTGAGAGGAAGGCTTGGGCTTGTTGTTTGAGATGTGTTGTTTGGGCTTGGTTGAGCCTTGTGTCAGCCATGGCTTGCTTTGTGTCATCCAAGGGTGAGTGTGTGTCGTCCAAGGAAGTCTTGTGTCATCTAACACCTTGGTATGTCGCCCAGAAGCTTGTTTGTGTAGCCCAGCAGGAGTTGTTGCTTGTGTCGCCCATGTGGCTTGACCTTGGTTGGTGACACTTGGTGCCTATCTTGGACAAGTGTCTTAGACCTTGCATGTGGTGGCTTGAACCCTAGGACAAGTGTCCCTTGGTTGGGTGACACATTGCATGGTTGTACCTTGGTTTCTCCTCCCATTCTTTCTATATAAGCAGCTCTTCTCCTTGCCTTAGTCTCCTTTGCTCTTTTGGTCTCCCCTCCACCTTGAGTGCACGATATCCCTCTCCATCTAGCTTGTGTTGGCCGATACACTCCCTAGGGGTTGAAGTGGTGGCCGATACACCTTCCTGGAGAAGCCTGGTGGACGATAGCTTTGGACCTTGGAGCTGTGTTGGACGATACCCCTTGGGGCTGGAGTGCTTCTTCTTCCTTGGAGCTTAAAGGCGGGTTGCATATCTTCTAACCCTAACTTCTTTACCTCTAGCTATGATCTTGTTGCATGTTAGTATCTTAGATTAGTTCCTTGCTTTTGTATCTTGCTTGTGCACCTTGGGTGGCCTATCCTCCTTAGGGTTTAGGGTTCCCTTGCGCACCTTGCTTTCTAGGGTTTGAGTCTCCATGAGTTGGAGGTAGAAGATGACCTGCTCTTGTGTTGGGTGATACCCTTCTTGGTTTTGGTGTGTTGGGCGACACCCATGTTCTTGTGGTGGACGACATAAGTGGTGTCCTTTGTGCTGGCCGATATGGTGACCATGTTGGGCGATATGGTCCTTCTGTTTGGTTTACTATTGTTCTTGAGATTGAACGATAGGATGAGAGCTCTTGGTGTTGGGCGGCATGATGGTGCTCTTGTGTTGAGCGATATCCTTGCCCTTGTGTGGGCTATAGGTCACGTTAGTGAGGTGTTGTCCGGTATGGGTTGAGTTGAACGACAGGACCATGCTTGGCTTGCTTCCTTATGTTGACCGATAGGCAAGTATGGTGAGTTGGCTGATAAGTGTGGTTGTGTATCGGGCGATACCCCTTGTTGTGTCGGCCGACATGGTGAGTATGATGGGCGATATGGACCTTCTTGTGTTGAGATACATCCTCTTCTTTATAGTGGACGATAGACCTAAGTTCTCGTGGTTGGTTGGTGCTGGACGATAGCCATGCATGGTGTGCTGGCCGACATCCATGTTGGCCGACATCCATGGTGGCCGATAGCCAAGGTGGGCGATAACCCAGGTTGGGTGTGCGTGTCGGCCGATAGGCCTTGATGGGTTTTAGTAAGGGTGGTGATGAGTTATAGTGAGGGTCATGTGTTCTTATAGTGACGGTCTCATGTACTATGGAAGTGCATGTTTATGCTCAAACGATAATGATGCCTTGCAAACAATAATAATGCTAATGATAGTAACAATGATGATAATGGTAGTTGCATAATGATAATGATAGTAATGATGTTGATCATAGTGATGATGGAAATAATGACAGTAATGATATGCATGAAGTAATCCTTGCACTTAATCGTTAAATGAGAATGGTGATAGTTACACTAGTAGCTTGCATAATAATAATGTTAGTAGTGCTAATGATAACCATGATGATAATGTTGTTGATAACTAAGATGTCAACAGTGTTGGCGATAGTGGTTGTGTTGATGAAGGTAATGCCTAACTCATAAGTGAAAGCAATAATGATGTTAATAATATAATGTGATTAATGGTTGCCTAATGATTGCAATAATGGTAATAAAAGGTTGTTACCTTAATAGTTACTTAATGATATAGCAATGAAGATAATAGTAGATGACGATGCTGATAATAGTAATAATGGCATCAAGAGTAGTAATGATTTTGGTAACAATGGTAGTTGCATTAATGGTTACTTAATGATAGAGATAATAATGATGATAGTTGTTGGTGATGATAATGACAATTGGTAGCAATAGTGTTTGCTCTGTATACTCAACATCACTTTTTATTATAAATTGAATACCAGTCTTGGGCTTCGTAGCCAGAGGTTGGATTTGAATGGTACGATTCAAATCCTCGGGGCATAATAACACGTAATATAGAGGTTTAGTATTTACTGCATAGGTTAAACACGAAACATTGGTTGAGGCCTTGTTTGTGTATTAAATTCTGGTATATCTGCAGGTACTTCTAGATTCATCAGGTTTGTGGTAATATGCCTTGTCTGGATAATCAGGTTATGTAACATTGTATCTTATTCTATTAAACATGTTCTGTTGAGAGATATTTTGTACAGATGGTAAGCTTGTTGGTAAGAATAGCTTTGCTATATATATATAGACTACTCTGGTTAGACTTGTTGATAATTATCTGCTGTTATAGTTATCTTGCTAAGGTTCTGTAGTTGCGGTGGGAAGTTATGTTTCCTGCTGGGACAATTGTTCAATTGTCTCACTCCGCTGGTTTTCAGGTGGTCGAGGTAGACGTGGTCGTGGTCGTGGTGTTGCGGCCGAGCAGCTTGAAGAGCAGTAGAAGGCAAGCAATGGATATGCTGCTGTTTGGATGTTTTATAGTAGAGTCTAGAGTCATCCCTGTACTCTCAGGTCCTTGGCAGTGTTTTGATGATGTTTCACGACGAACGATCGATGTTGTTTGTTTATCCTGCTGTTGGCCGGATGCGGGCCTCGATGTATATGAACAGGTGGTGAACTCATGGGATGGATGAACAACTGACCCTGAGCTGTGGACACGTATCAGATTCCGTGTATGTATAGATATGGCAAGTTTTTGTGCAGGATGAGGACTGGAAAGTAATAGTTCCACAGTTTATCTGTTTTTCGCTATCGGTTTTAATTAACTCATATTTTCATAATCTGTGGTTATGGTGATTTCCGCACGTTTTCGCGTAACACCTCGTTATCTTTATGATAATGGGATGTGTTGCCACACATTCTATCTGCCATGTGTGTCATCGTCGCCATGAACTGCATGAACAAGGACTAAAAGGTAGGGTTTTCCATCATGGCCGGGTCAAATTGGGTTCCTCAGGTGCTCCATCGACCCTCTTCTACCTCCTTGCACCACCTCCAGGTGCAACAACACTACTCTAAACAAAATGTTCTTTGTGTTCTCCAGCCATCTTTTCTTCTCTTTTTCTTCTTTTGCATAAGAAGAAGTTACCATTAACAGACTGAAGGGGACTAGAACAAGCACAAACCTTATTCCTATGTCCTTGTAGACTCAGCAAACCTCAACTCTGATACCAACCTTAACTGTGATGCCCTGATGCACTACAGAGCGAGATTACTCAAAATAAAATGCAGAATTACTACTAAAAAACTAGGTTACCAGTAAAAATAGGAAATTAAAACTGTTTTCATATAAGCAAAAAATTTGGAACTTATCACATCTCAGTCCACAAAAGCCACATGTATATATATAACACATGCCAAAAGATTATTGCATAGCACTGTTCACTGGCTCACTGGCCACAACCTGTACATATGATAACCTATCTATATACATACATGCCATATCTATACAACAAAAACATATAGCCAAAATGTCGTCTTGATATATAACATCTACAAAACTCCCCCAAGGATATGAGAGTAAAAGGATGACACATAGTACTCTACTACAAAACACAAGCATCATATCCAACCTTTGTACAACAACTGCTCCTATTGCTGCTCAGCCTCAACATCATGATCTCTACCTCTATGTGCTCGACCACCTAAAAGATGTGGAAACCCACAGGGTGAGACCAAAAGTCCCAACAAGATATATAACTCTCCGCCAACATCTATTGAAAGTACAGATAACTATGCAAGTAGATAACATACTTAACAAGTTGAGAAAATTCAGCTAAATGAAATGTATTAAACTGATAGAATAGGTTAAACAAACTTATTAGTTACCACTGAGAAGTACAACAGTTATACTTCTAAAAAGGAATATGAAAAAAATGTATAACTATTGATTTCTATTACCACATTATAATTCAAGAAATCAAGACAAAAACAAGGTAAAGGGTTCAACCAATGTTATTTGTATTTGGCCCTAAGAAAAATATACTACACATTTGTATTATGTCTTTTATTATGCCCTGATGATTTGAGTTGTACCATTCAAATCTAACCAGCCACTTCTAAGTCGAAATCGGTGCCATACAAGGTCAATGAAAGAGACGAAATCCATGACCTCCACAACACCTCTTGGTCAGTACAAGAGAAACACTACTGAGACATATCAGTCAACTACAAACATTGACATATAGTCAATCTGAAGGATTGGATCATTGATGGCCATCCATATCAAAACACCTATCCTACCTTGGTATAGGCCACGATGCTAGAAGAATAGGATCACACATGGACATTCTAAAAGGAGGCATCACATGCAGGTAAACTGCTACCTATCACATATCACAAGGAGAACAACTCACACATGGCTGTCTTACACAACCTGTCATTGTAGATGCTAGGAGATAATCGACTTGCACCAAAGCATACAAAAAATATGTGCTCCAAGTTTCCCATAGTAATGAATCGTTTCACCATCCAACAATATAATTGACATTGGAATGGATCTATGGCACAAGGCACCTACATGATTAGGGTTTCACTTGATTAATTAGGCCAATTCTGTGTCTTTTAGTATCAATCAAGTTACAACGTACAAACATAAAAAAACTTTACAAAATAAGGGCATAATACAACTCCAAAAGATATAAAATGTATAAGGTGTGAACTAGTCACATCATGAACGTATGATACTTGTATCACTGCCATTCTTAAGGCCATCACTAATGCCACATAGCCATGCAAGGCTGCCACCAATGTCACGCCACTATGGGATATCAATTCCTCAATCACATCACAAAGGGATACCACTTCACAATAGGCATTAAGCCTTCACCAGGACATAGGACCCATCACATAAATATGATCATATCATGTCTCATCAAGGATCATAGCCATCACCGTGTGTCATATAATCACCACCATAGCATACACAAGATATGACATTAATACAACCTTCAAGGTTAGAATCACACAAGTAGGAGAGAGAAAACATAATCACATGCTATCCATCCATATGTTCTCAACAAGCATATAATACCCTAGGAATAGGGTTAGGGTTCTAGACACATAGCAAGTTAGGGTTTTATATCATTATTCAAGTACCAAACCCTAGTTATGTCATCTCCCACTTTCTTGGAACATACTAGAATTAGAATGTCATCATTAACTTGGTTAAGAAACTATATAAACAATATTAGGTATCAACCAACATTTACATGTACATATGCAACCACCATATCAAGTCTCCCATGTGTTATGACCATGTGCTCGTGTGAGTGTATCAGACAAAACCACAACAAGTGTCTCAACCATGCAGAAAATAGGAGTCATGACCAAAACAAAACATGTGTGTTGACCATCCACAACTTCAAGCTTGTGTCATGACCGAAACAAAGAAAGAAGTCTCGACCATCCCACTCAAAATATGCATGCAACACTCACAATACAAGAGAGTCATGACCCAAAGTATAAAATCCATGTGTTTCATCCGAAACAACACAAAGCATCATGACCAAAACCAAGGTCAAGGATGTGTCAACCAAAACCAAAACAAAGGTGTAGCAACCACTAAGGTAAATCTACCACCAAGGCACACAACCACCTTCAAAATAGAGACAAACCACTTTCATCATAGAAGGTTAACATCAAGGAAACTCATCATCATCAAAGGAAACAACTTAATACAAAGAGTAACTCTAAAACCCTTAAACATGCGGCATAAAAGACTCCATGAAAGAACCTTGTATAGAAGAGATAAAACTCACGTTCCAAAACAAGAAAAATAGAAACAAAACTCCATACTACCTCAAGGTACTTGAACCACATGCATGCTGATGGAAAACCTTGATCCAAAGTAAGAGAACCCATCTATCTCTCATCTTTCTCAAAATTGGGTACCAATATTAGGGTTTTAGGAAAGAGGTAAAACACATAGGATCAACATCTTCAAACCTTAGGTTATGGAAACATCATAAAGCATGTTAAGATCATGTTTTACAGATAGAAACAACAACATGCAAATAAGATTATAAGTGTTATATTCGAAGAGAGTAGAGAGTTATATAACCCACCTAAAGGAGCGACCTAATCTCCAAGATCACGATCTCCAAGGAAGAAGATGAAGCTCCAACCAAGGTCAACGATTCGGCCACATATAACCTCATAAGAGAAGAATGCCATGGTCAAAAGGATTCTCAAGAAAGAGGGTGAAAAAACCTAGTCCAAACCAAGAAGAAAGAAGAAAGAAGAGAGCTCCTTCTCACTCGGGTATCACCATGTAAAAACATAGTCCACAACATTTGTGAGGAGAAGATCTTCATGGTATCTACATGTCAAAACATGGTCTAAGGGCTGAGAAGATGATGGAAGGTAGGGTTCTAAGGGGAAAATGTGATTAAGAAGGTAGAACCACTTACTAAGAGGATAAACCACCAAGAATATCCACAAAGAAGGTGATCAAGCTCTAAAGCACCACTGTAAGGTTAGACGACCTCCAAAGCACCCAAGATCAATCCTTTTTGCTCCTCCAAGCACCTAGGATGAACACAAGAGAGAGGAGAAGAAGAAAGGCTGAAAAGATAACTTGCATGAAGGAAAAAGGGGTTATATACTGAAAGGAGGAGGGAAGTAAGGTAGGGGTGAGGTGTCAGCATAACAGAGCAGTGAAGGGACACTTTCCCACAATGGAAACCAACATGCAACCACTAAACACATGATTTCAACCTATGGTGATAAAACCTAGGTGGGGTGTCAACCACTTGGGTCACCACCACCCTAGAGGTTAAAATAAACATCAAGACACCTTGTCTCGACCACAACAACAGGTCACCAAACAAACTAGGTTGAAACACATCACAAGATGGCCAACCATCTCGGCCAAACCACACCAAGACCTCCAAGGTCAAAACAAAACCATCTAATGGAAGTTTTTCGGTCAATACACACTCAAGACACACCATCAAGACACACAATCAAGGTTGAAACATAGGTCTCAACACCCAACCAAGCTCAACATGGTCAACACCAAGTAGAACCCTAGAAACCCTAGCATCACCACATGATGCCACCTCATCAACCAAGGTGAAACAAGGCTCCCCATCGAATCACTCTCTCTCTCTCTCTCTAATTATGCTAAAGCACTAATGACACACTTTACATGTGACAAATTGCTAGATAACCCCTTAAAATGGGTAAATTGCAACTTGGTCCAAAATAGCGTACAAATCTCAAATATCATCAAAACATGACTAAACTGGAAACATAAGATTTTCACATTAGATAAGCATCTCAAAGGATTAGATTAAGGTTCTAAACATCTTATTAAAAAATCCATCATACTCAAGCACTAAGCTAGGTCAGGGGCCTTATAGTAGTCTTTTCACTGGGGTGTGGGATTAGCCCCACTACCCATTTCTTACAATTTCATTCATATTTCTAATGCTGGTATGAACTCATTTAATTCATAGCTAATTATTTATCACATGAATTGTGTATAGATCACCTGCTTTACATGATTTATTATAGTCTTATTATGTGAGAACTTCAAATTTTAAGATTTAACTACTGAATAGCTTTGGTTGATGCCCTGACAAGAACTTCAGACGAGATGTGATAAGGTAAATTTTCTATATTTGTCTTTTATATCATTTATTTTATAATATCTTAACCCTAAACCCAAGTTTCAAAGAATGATAACTTGACCGACCAAAGATTTGATTTTCGAGCTTAAACTTTACCAACATCTAGGGTTTGCTATGATAAAGCTATGGTTCAACTTTCATGTCAATCTGATACTCCTAGATCTCTCTACAATTTTTCAAAGATTCATATAATGTTTCAATTTAATCGCATTTATTTGATTCATCTGTTTGGTCTTTGAATATCACATTCATCAACCAACCCTATCATGCATATGAATAACTCACCCATCTGCGGGTCACCCTCAGGGCACCATCATAGTCACTCATGTGCGCTCCCACAGATCCAGGGAGGATCAGACGGCTGAGGAGTCACCCTCAACCTCTGATCGGTCCGCAGGTTCATGTCTACAACCAAGGGCCTTAAATGCTGACGGCGACCTCCCTCTCTACTCTCTCTCATAGAAAAATTATTGAGGCACTACACTTCATCTCCATGAACCCAACAACCCCTCACATGACTCCTAGGGATGACCAAAACTACTTCCACAACCATCTCTTACAACTACCCTCTCTAGCGTGCCCAACTTGAAATTGGGATTCTCACACTCTACTCTTCTCCTGCCTATTTAAACCCCTCCTCACCTTCTCCTGGACCCCTTTAGTCCACCAAACCCCCCAATTTGTTCTCTGCTAGCCCCATTAGCTCCACCCTCAAAGCTAACCACTTCAGTCATCTCCACTATGGAGTAGCTACTAGACGATCTACCTTTCCACTCTTCACCCCAAATTGGACATCCCTCGAGATCCATGGTGCCTCAATAAAACTCTGCATCACCTCAGAAGGCACCCAAATTGCCCGCAACTTGTTCACCTCATCTTCTTCACCGTGAGCGGCGACCTGCTCCAATCTCCTCCACACTCCATCTCTCTAGAAGTAGCCAAAGATCGAGGCCTTGACACCCTGATCCAGAGGGACATCACAAAGGTGCCCATGAAGAAAGTGTGCTCAAAGACCCTCTCTTTCACTGTTCCAAGCTCGCAGGACTTAGGGTCGAGCTAGTGAACAACTGAGGCAGAGAAGAGAATGAGAAGTGGACCATGCTGACTAGGATCCCTGTGGACCGATAAGGCTAGACCACCTCATCCGACCTTTTCTTTTTCTTGCAGTTGCATGTTTTATTCCTGACCATTGGATCTGGGCATCGACGGCCCACCTTTTTCATCCTTTTCCTTTTTATCTTTTATTATCAATATTCGTCATTCAATACCCTAATCTTATAAAAATCACTATAAATAATAGGATTATTGGAAAAATAAAAACCAATACTCCATTTTGTTCAAAAAATTATGAAGATCACGAATCTACCATCAGTTGACCCTAAATATGACTTGTATAAATACTAATTCTCAAATATTATCCTACCTTGTCTAATTATTAGGAAAATACTCAAGCATGAATAAATCACTAGATTCCTCCTTTTGTCTGATTTTTGTGCCTAGATAATTATGAGACACTCAATTCTAATATATGTGACTCAAATATCAACAAAAATGATTTATTGCTCTTTTTCTCCATTTTTTTTCTTAACAAAATTGTTATAATCATCTATTATGATCTAAAAACCACCAAAATCATCTAGAAATCCTACTCTGACATGATACTTTTAAATATGGACTAAATACGTACTCCATGACTCATACTCTACACTCATGACACTAACTAAGAAAAGGACCACCTTTTATACTCTTTTAGGACTAAGTGATGATTTTGCCAATATATCTAATTAGTACCAAATTTCTTATAGTTTTAGGAGTACAAAGGTACCGATGAGGAGCATCTTTGGACTCCCCATTTCTGAGTAGAAGGTATGCCCTTACCTCTTACTTGGCCTACTATTCAATATGGTTGTATTATGGGGGTACAAGCACTTGGCATATGGTATTGGTTGAAATGATTGTTCTTGTATGATATCTAGTTTGATTTTTGTATACTTATGGCTATGAATACATGACAACATAATTGATTTGTTACATTATATCTAAGCACTTAAACTCCTTGGTAGTCAAGTTCTAGAAAATAAAGTACTTCAACTCTTTGGTAGTCAAGTACTTGAAAGTGATCCAACTCTTTGGTAGTCTGATCACATTATGAAATGATCGAACTCTTTGGTAGTTGATCATAAGGCCTTAGTGTATTCAACCTTCGACGGTCAATGCATGGATGATATAATGGAAAAATGTGCCTAAAATATGTTTTCTCTCTTGTAAATAAACATACTTATTCAATTATATGATTTTGTTATATTTGTTATTTACTACCAAGTTCTAGTTTTATTCTCTTACCAAGTTGTAATGAGAGCTATGTAAAAGACACATAGTCGTACTCAGTACAATATATTATTATATTGTGTTGAGGTGTACCAAATTCTAATGCTTTTAGGTACTCTTGCTTATGATGATGATGATGTAACTCAATATGATGTCTCAACAAAATTGGATCTTTCATGGGGATGCTAAAGATAAATTGGACTCCTAGTTTAAGCTCTTTTTCTTCCGCAAGTAGTTTTGTCACGTATTAAGTTTTTCTTCTATACCACTCCTATGCCTTCGGGCCCCAATGTAATTAACACTTGGTTTATATAAGGAAGATTTATTATTTAGTGCATGTATATACTTGTGTGTTTGATCGACTCAGGGACGGGGAATTTTAACCCTTTTTTACACCATTTCCTTTTGGGTCTAAAGTGTAGATTGGGTTTAGATTGTTAACCATGACACGGGAAGTCTCTGGAGTATGGATATATGATCTATAAGTAATGAGACATCAAGCTTACATGAATATCTACTCATGAAAGTTTCAAAAATGAAAAGGGAAAACTTGCATAGCTCAAATTGTATCTTCATAGTGTTTGGATTTGAATAAATGTGCATATTTGAGTAGTGGTAGTGAACCCACTTCCACCGCAGTGCTTCCATCCATTGATAACTAGAACTTTAATCTAGCTCTTTTTATTCTTGTGATTATAATTAATCAAACCATCTCAAACATTGTGATAAATATTAGTTCATGAAAGGTTATGTTGATCATATAATACTTAAAAATGTTGTCCCTTAGGATTGGACCCTTAACTATACTGCAATAAGATACATTCTCTTGCATATGGCATCATTGCACATTAGTTTTGGTAAAATCTAGGAATTCCATTCCTAGTGAATTTGTCGTACCTTAATTTCCACATCAATGTGAACACTTGCTTTAAGTGTTCAAACAACTCAAATGGAACCATGTGTTGAGGTGTGCAAGGAATAACAGCTAAAAAATCCATGGTTATGTGGATTCATTTCCATATGAAATTGTTCATGATAATAGTGTCCATGATGACTATTTTTGTTCAGCTTTCCCTTATTAACATATACCACATATAGCCATGTACTCAACTATGTCCTTCTTCATATTAGGCGACTAATACATATCCTTCAAATACTAATACATCTTTGTGATTCGTGGATGCATATATACATATATGTGTATATCAAATCAGATCTACCTGATTTGATTTACATAACTTTCCCTAGAAACACAACATTTTGTCCCCTAAAAGTGAAACTCTTCTCTTCTTACACTCTTATATTTCATGGTTGATCTTCTATATATTCTCAAAATCTACACCTTGTTGTTGCAGAATCTACTACCCTATTGTGATCTTGACTTGCAAGTATGTCAAAATTCCTCCTACCTAAGATATATCCATATGGATATTAATCTCTCTACTGTCTAGAAATGGATCCATTCTTATATATACAAAATTTTGCAACTCTATTGTTGTTGTAAAAGATGATTTAAGACTGAGTGCACATGCAACTACATAGCCATTAATTGGATGGTAATCTACCATGAAACCATAGTATTTAATCATTCCAAGCCATTTGCACCGCCTTAGATTCAACCCCTTATGTCTAAAGATATACTTCAAACCTTTGTGATATGTGAACACTGGGCATGGTTACACATAAAGATACAATCATCACATTTAGAAAATAAGACATATGTTGCTAACTCCAGGTCATCCATTAGACTGTTCTCCTCATGATTGTACAACTATGTAGAGGCTTAACTAATGGCCTTACCATCATAAAAGACCATAGACCTTTTCTCAATGCATCACAAAAACTATGAAACCTTACCCATCCTTAGGAAAAGATAACATCATTTCCATAGTTCTTCTCCTTCAATGTTTAAAACTATTCTCTTATTGCACAGTACAATGTCTATATACTAAGAGGCATATATAGGACACACAAGTCCCATATGAAATGACACTAGTAGCCTAATAACCTTAGAAAACTACAGACTTCTATAGGCATCTACACTTGTTTCATTGATCCATAATTCATAGCAACTGAAATCATCATGCAAATAGTGTTGACCTAGTAGTTGTAACGCTATCCATAAGTGATGTTTGAGATGATCTAAATCTGGGGAATATATCAAGATATAATTTATGAACACCACTAAAACCCAATCCAAAATTTGCATGAACTTCATGTTCATTTGGTCAACATAAGGTGTGTGAGTATTGATTAGTCCTAATAACATAACCAAGAGCTCATAATAAGCATAATGTGTATGGAAGGATGTCTTTGTCATGTATTTTGGCTTGATCCTTAGTTGCACATAACCTGACTATAGGTCAATATTCAAAAGAATTATTGCTTGGCTTAGATGATCAAACAATTTTTCTATCCCATGTAAATAACACTTATTCTTGATTGTGACCTTGTTAATATTTGTAATGTACATATAGAAGCAACATACAATTTTTCTTGATAGCATAAACATTTTTGCTCCTCAGGGTGCAATACCAGGCTGCATGAAACATTTACCTTGCAAATATTGTAGTTCATTCTTCAACTCTCTAAGTTCTATTGGTGCCATAGGTAGGGTTGTAAGGATACATGAAAATTACCAAATAGCAAGTTTATCTTCAAGTCAACCTCTTTGTGGTACAAGAAAACCTAATAGTTACTCAAGAAGGACAACACAAATTCCTTGACTACAAAAACCTCAAGTAGACTATGGTTACCTACTATAGTGTCAACCATATATGACAGGTACCCTTACCATCCCTTAAAATATTTTGTGATGTGATCACAAATATTATACGTGTAGGAAGAACATTCCCTTCACTTATAAATATCCAAGTCTTGTCACAATAATAGGATTCAATTTCCTTATTGAAGGAGTCCAATCTCAAATTTTATGGATCCAATCACTTCTATATTACATCAAATTTGTCTATCTCAATTGTTAAAAGATCTACTTGAATACTATGGTTCCCATTTGGTAACACACATCTAGGGCATGCCTATCCTTTGAAAATGTTGATACCCCATTTTTTGTCATTGAATCAACAATAATCATTGCATATTCTCTTTGTATAATGATATATTTTATTTCATGTTTCCACATATTATCCCACCTACTAAATCCACTCATTTCATCCATTTGAATTTAAGAGTTTGTGGGTAGAAAATCCTTTCTTTGGACCTAAGTGAAATTTCCCCTTTAATTGAGTTTTATAAGACTTATCCGTAAAATTTCCAATAAAATTAACTATGAATAGATTATTCAAATCATTTTCCCACATGAAATTTTATTTCCTTTTTATATCTCCAGAAACCAATGTCATTACTTTTTGGAGAAAATATTTGATTCAAATCCATATCTTTTTGACAAAGAAAGAAAAAGGGGATTGCATGTCCCTATAGTTTTCATCTCTCCCATTCCTCACTTTTTAATTTAAATCTTATTTATTAATGACACAATCTTATGATTAATAAAGGAATTCCTATTTGAGATACACTTAAACTTTCATAAAGCCAAAGGCTCATATATGTAAAACTCATATTTCCTATATGAGGATATCCTGACAGAATCCAACATTCTTGTATGATTCCATGTGGCGGAAAACCACACTTGTCTAGTAATCCCTTTCACATAACAAAGCATTTCATAGGGTCCCCTCAGGACATGAATCTTGAGTTTTATTTACTATCAATATATGATGGTAATTAGCTCGCTAACTTTTTTCTAAACATAAACCTTTAAACCTCACAACAATATACATACCCCATATACACCATGAAACAATGCCCTTTTCAATTCACCTAAATATAGAGAGGAAACTACCCCATCTCATACAAAATCCATCTATGATTGTCTAGAAAGTTCTTCTTCTAGAATAACAATGCAGATAACTTGAGAGGCAATATAATTGGTAAGGCGAAACTAAGGTCTGTAATTTAGTTTATTTGTCTAATTGTTCATCTTAGATGCTAATTTTTATTACAACAAATGCATGTTTGTATCATAATTTCTTATCTACTTGTTTATATTGCATAACAATTTATTATATATATGTTAATCTATCATGCAATTACAACATTGTCATGCTTAGATGAACTAGATCTCACGTTGACATCTAATCAATTATCAATTATAATATCATAACTAGATCATTCTCATGTTACTCTAGTTGTCATTTCTACATATTTTTTATTACTTAAAATATTACCTCTTTCTTACAATTAATTTTCTCTAATCATCCCATTTTTTATTTCCCTTTTCTCCTCATAATCATGGGAGATCATGGGGCGATTGGGATCCCTAATAAAAACTAAAACATTTGGGGATGACGATGGAAAGTTCCATGGACATCTTCAGTTCCTATAGATTCACACACCCTAATCATGATTGTTTTGTTTGTTTGAGTAACCAACCAAACCGCTTTCTTTTCATAAACTCAAGTTTACAATCACAATACTAAAGATTTCACATGAAGAATGGGTGCTTAACACCTTCTAGAATTTCGAAAATCCTAGTTTCTTGACCATTTTTTCCACATCCTATCCACCTTCATGTGGAGTCATTTTTTATCATTTCATGTTTTTTATTAGATTCAAATACTCACATATAGTTTTACTGACATTTCTTATAGAATAGGTTGCTATTCCAAATTTGTTATATTTTACATTTTTTAGTTATATAAAGACCTCTAAGATTAGATTTTCACATAATTTTCTTAATATGTAAACCCATTTAGCAACTCTATTGGTGACTTCTAGACACTACGAGTTTCTTCTTGTTCTATCAAGTTTCCTTTTTGATTTGATTTTCATTTAGGGTGATATGTCTATGCTGATTTTGATGATGCATACAACATGTTTGAAGGATGGGGAATCAATGCCATATTTGAAGCAAGCATCATGTAAAATCCATATCAGATCATTTGTCATGTTTAGAGAGGGGACAAATGGCACAATAAGACAAAGGAGGAGCATTTTTTATTGAGCATGAAGCCACCTCCACCTCCCAAAGAATACATGTTAAAAAATAAATTTATAACATCATGGAGATCCCCGACTAGCTATATGACCACACTCCACGATGCTTCCCTTCAACTAAAAAAAGTTCTACCAAATGGAAAACACAAATGAACAATTAAAGAAAATCTTCCAAACATGATACCGATGGTTATCTCTCATAAGTAGCAAATATCTAAGATGAAAATTGATGTGACCACATTTGTGCTTAATTCGTAATCTAGGGTTTACTTGAATGATTACATGCTTGATTACATTGAATATTGTTTAGACTTGATCAATGATAGTAGATCAACTGTTATGTTTCAAACCTAAGAATTAACTCTAATTATGATTTTATTTTGAATAATTAGGGTTTGAGAAATGTAAACCCTATTCGACAAAAATTAGGGTTTTGATAGTACATGAATATGGAATTTGATCAGGATAGCATTGTGGTAAATGATTTTAATATTTTCTACATATTTTTTATTTAACTAAATTTTGGAAATAATATTGATAACTCAATTGTGCATATTTTAGAAATATTTTAGAATATTTGGATGTTCTTTGAATGTGGTTATCAGTTGAACTATACTTCCACCGAAATGGTGACAGAGTGTTGTTCAGTAGTATAGAACCTCTAATTAATAAAGTTCTAAAATTTATACTAGATCTCTAAATTTAAATTTTAGACATCATGCTAAATTTTCATAATTTTTGGAGGATATTGAACCTCTAAAATAAATGAATTATAGTAACTTTGTATAATAGGAAAATATGTTGAAATAAGAAAAAGTATAGTGAGGGGTTAATGTGTAAATTATCCAAGTACCTAAATTGATCTATATGAGAAATCTAGCAACCAAGGAGCTATCATATTTTGTGATCCATTTCAGAGCAATGAAATTCTAGAGAGAGAGGAGAACTAGGGTTTTGAGAGGAGAAAGTGGTGGAGATGTTGACCTAGGGTTTCTCTATCTGGGATATGATGAAATCATGTAAGTTTAGATTCTTTGCATAGCATTTCATGGTGAATATTATATCACATGTCAATATTCCATCCCTCCTCTAATTTGATTCAAAATGGTATCAAATCTTCCCCTTTTCTCACTCTTTCTTCATAATCCATCATTTCTAGAGTTTTTGGGTTAAAAGGAAGAAAAAATTGGTGATTTGCTAGGGTCTTGATATGGATTAAAGATTTTTAGATATGGGAAGAGTTTTTAAGGTGTTTTCACAACTTACGGTGAGTGGCTACTTCCTTTAAACAGTAGATTGCACAAAAATGAATTAAATCATCAATAATCTTCAATTGCTTTGTATGCAAGTACAAACCCTAAATTGCCTTTTTGATCTAGCTTATGCAAAATGATATGAAATACATTCTTCCTCTATTTTGATGTATTTTGGATGACAAAATCATATTATAATGGATACAATACATCTTAATGAGAATTCCCTAAGTATTTTTGGCTATGACTGAAATTGTTGTATAATTAAATAGAGAAATTTGTCTATCTGAATCTCATTGATTATGAATGATTGTTTATCTGAATGCATAGTACATATATGTCAGATACTATCTTGGATTTCTCATGATGTGAATAGTGTTTTCTTGTTATCTTAGTAAAGAGGGTGAAAACCTAGATGAGTGGAAAGCTAGAAATTTGCAAATAGATATTGTGAAATGCATTTGAAGTTCTTTTCTTGACATCATAGACTTTATTTTTTCAATATTATTCTTGATTCATGATATCTAAACAAATGGAATGGAAACCCTAATCTATCTCAATTCCAAGATTTCACACATATGTTGATTGTATACGACTTGTTGACAATAGTCTTTATTTAGTGAATATTTATGACACGTTGAATCCTTATGCGAGTCATGTGATAAGTGAACGAGGTAAATGAAACCTAAGGATAGGGTGTTTAGTGAATCAAGTATTGTGATATCAATGTTTCTTAGTATGAGATGTGGTTATGCTTAACAGTTCAGTTGTGGTAAATGTTATCAGATGTGTTATGAAATGAACAGTTTACAAAGCTAAACTAAGATATGTGATGTGATGATTGAATTGTGAATTTAAAGAGTGAATTAGACATTTAGATGTCCAGAACACTATAGAATATTCACAGGACAAGGCCTGGGTTGTGGGGAGGAAACAGTTTCCTGACTTGAGGTAGTCCAGATCGATGTAAGCCGGACCACACGAGTAGGGTGTGGGGGTCTTGACCAGTAGGGTAGCCTCCTTACAATTGTGTGGTACCCAACACCAACTGGGGATGCCGATGGTACCTGTGTTACATGTTGTAGTGATTAATGGTCAGTAGGTCCACTGATTCACAATAAGCCTGAGGGCTTTGTCTCACCGCCTGAGTACCCATGTTGAGAGGTGGAGTCTGAGATATCTAGCCGCTCCCATCAGCCGTCGAGAGGTAGACATGCCAAGGCCCACAGAAGACAGGGTCTTACTCTAGAGTTAGGCTTAGGAACCCGGTCATGCTTCTAAGCCTTTTACAATGAGATCATAGCTTGTTGTGATTCTTTCACATGTTGTGGTACACCTCATGGGGGTCCAGGGCATAATAAGATGAATGAGACGTTAAACAAGTGTGTGTAGTTGTTCAATTATTCTTTGTATGTTCTTGAATTATTAGTTCTCTTTGTGATTAATCAAGCATGTTCATATCCCAACACTGTTAAATTTGAAGTGCAGACATGTTATTGACAATGATAATTGTACCATTTGCACCAAGGCTACTGAAGACACTTTCCACTATTTTTTTGAGTGCATTTATGCTACTGAAATTTGGGGGAACAACCATCTCCTACACTTGATAAAAGATATGCCCAGAACTTCCTTTAAAGAGGCACTATCATGGATAAAGAAAAGAACACAAAAATATGTGTTTAACCTTTTCTCTATCAACTATTTAGCTACTTGGAAATCCCGTAATGTACACCTTTACAGGGATGAACAGCCAAAAGCATCTCTCCTTGCTGCTGGTCTCCTCAAATGGGAGGCCCTTCACAAGGTGGAAAAATTTAGAGGAGTCAACCAACTAGGTTTCTACAGAAAAGAAAATAGTAGATGGCAACCTCCTATAGAAGGGGTGATAAAGATCAACACCGACGCAACCTTGATTGACAATAAAAAGACCAATTGTGGAGTTATTTTCAGAAACCATCACGACACACCTTTAGTGATGGCTGCTAGAACAGTGGCTGGCTGTTGGAATTCTTTTTCTACTGAAGCTTCGGCCATCCTTTTTTTCTTTAGAGCTTGCCAGAAATATGAGGATGATATCCATTAGTGTGGAAACAGATGCTTTAGGGGTGGTTCAACTTCTGAATGGTGTTGTGAAAGGTGGCAGGCCTCTTGTCCAAATCTTCAAGAACATCAGTAGGCGGGTTTGTGATTTCAACAGAGTTGTTTTTGTCATGTATTTAGGGAGGGCAATATTTCAGCACACACACTTGCTAAAATGGGGAAGGGTTATGTAAGTGATGAAAAATGGGTAAAGGACTTTCCTGTCCTATGTTAGGTTTTATCATGTAACCTTGATTTACATTAATGAACTATGGTTTGAACTCAAAAAAAAAATCAAACATGTTCATATCTTGATTCACTCTTGTAGGTGCCTAGAGTATCTTGACATATTTATGTTTGTAAATGATTAGTCTCTTTAACGCTTATTGATGTTATAATTGATATCAGTTGCTCAATAGTCTATCTATAGTTATATCAGTGTTTTAGACTATTTCTTTGAAGTACTCATTCACTTAGCGAGTAGGCTCACCCCTCTACTCACAATTTTTTGGGATAACTCGAGGACTGAAGATGTCAATGAAACAAAGTAGATTTTCCACATGAGTTAAGTATGAGATTCATCAAGTTCAGTCGGTCCCTATCACTCTAGGTCCTTGTATAGAAATGAGAGAGTTGTAAATGGGGATTTGTATCTTTGTTTCCTTAATAATAGAGTATATATATGGTTATCATGTTGTATGTATGTGGAAGTGTGAGGAACAAAATGAATGTCTGGATGTGTATCATTAATGTTGACATCATATTAGAGTAATCAAGGTTTAATTCCTTTGTAAAGTTTGTTTATGTGATTGAATGCAAGAAAACAAAGAGTTTGAAATAAAGGAGAAAAAGAAGAAGTTGGGAGTGAACTTTGTATTTGGTATAATCCTCAAACTTATGCCCTAATCTCATAAGTAGTGGTAATTGTGGGATATGGGTGTAATATCAATGATGTTGAATTCAAAGATGTTCACATCCTAGAATATACAATGAAAGAACATCATCCCTTTCACATTGAAGATGTGATATAAACTATCAATTTTAGCTCCATCCCAAGCCACACAAAATCAAAATTAGGAAATGTCTCCACAACTGATATAAGAGTAGATTACACAGTTCTTATGTAGAGACATCAACATATTCACTTGGAGATACTCAGACATGCCAGGATTTTACTCACAGATCATGATTCATCGCTTGACAATCATTCCCAATGCCCTCCTAGTAAAGAAGAGAACTACATGACTACAACCAAAATGGACTCAAGATCATAGACAAGGTTCAAGGAAATATAGTGCCAGTTCATAGAGGCAATCGACTATTACACATGGTTCTCCAACAATGTACATGTAACAAAAAAAAGATGCCAAAGTAAATACATGCCTTGACTACCATGGTCTCAGTAAGGAGTCTCCCAAAGATGAGTTTTGTAACATCCAAATTTTCTGGGTTTTATAAAAAAGTGGAGTTCACAAAAAACCTAGATAATGCTGGATAATTGACATTTTTTTCTTAAAACCATTGTATTTACCTTAATTATATATTCCATGCATTTTATGTGGAACGAATCTTGAAGTTTGTTCAAGGATTTAAAAAAATGCCTTTGCGACATGTTATGGAAGTATGCTATTTCGAGTGAGCATATCATGTTTGTGAAATCAAGTTTGCTAATATATATGAAAATATAATGTTGGGTTCATCATATATATATATATATATATATATATATATATATATATATGAAAATATGGCAAGTAATGAGAAGATCAATTAGTACAAGGTTACGATACCAAAATTTTTGTTAATATTTGAAATGAGTTGATATGATTCAATGATAAGTTATTTATGTATATTGAGTTTTTAAGTGTTCATAACATATCATGAAAATCTTGATTGACAAACTTTGATGTATATTATGCCGAGTGATTATTTCAATAGTTGGGTGCTTGGATATTTGAAAGAAGTTTAAACTAAGGTTTCTTGTAAATATTAAGACACATTACGATTTATTTGATGACTTCCATAAATAATTTGTTTTGATGTGATTTAGATAACCATGTATGTGATGTAATGACTATTTATTAAAAATAGTAAAATACATGTATTTTTCATTCCTTTTGGATTCAAACTAGGTTTTATTATGATAATGTCCTAGATAAAAGTTGGTAACTTCAAGAGTTGTAAAAGGATCATGACACATAAATAAGTACATTGTAGTTATATAGCTTTCACCAGAGAAATGTATTTATTCAATTTTGTTGAAGATAGGTGTATTTGAGGAATTTATAAAGATACCGACCACAAGAAGTAGCTTACTATATTGGAATTACATAATGATGTGAACCCAATCGTTGGAATCTTTGAGTTATGGAGATCAACAAGGAGTCATGAAAAAACCAATATAATGTCTTTGATTTGGTCATGGGATTTGTAAATAAGATAAGATCTAAAAGGAAGGGAACTGATAGAGATAGTTCAAGAGGTGATGTCTGAACCAAAAGATTATGACATGGATATGAGTTTGTTCGTGGGTAGTTTGTTGCATCTTGTAGAGTCCATTAACCCACCCCCATAGGCATCATATGGTGGCTCTCGACACCAAGAGATCTTCTTAGTCCTCCTTCTCATCTCTTTATCCCTAGTTGAAAAGAAAACGAGGGATGGGTGAAGGAGATTAAGAGGATGGAGAGTAATTCCTTTCCCGCTTCAAAAAGCTTTGGAAAACTATTTAGTACTAAAACCCAGAGGATCCAGGAGGTCTTGTAGAACTTGTTGGGAGGTGTGTGGTCAAGAGTATCATGCAATGGTACCACCAGATAGGACTACCTTAGTTGATTTCTAAATTTTATCTAGAGATTGGAGATCTAAGAAGAGATAATGATCTTTATCTGAGGAGGACACCATGGGAAGAAAGGCATGTCACCTACTGGTGTTCACCACCTATGCCTATTGTAGGTCTGACCAAAGGCACTAGGGTGCATCACTGACAATCGTGAAGAATCCAAGGGGTCCTATCGTGTTCTTACTAGAGTGGCTTCCAGATGCAATGCTCTATTTTACAGAGTAAACATAGGTCATCATGCTCTAGAAGGACGACTGTAGCATCCCATTCAAGTTAGCCATATACCATCATACATGGATTCCTTGGTGGATCCATGGAACTAGAAGTAAATTAAGTCAAATTATCAATATTGGAATTTACCTCCTTCTTGTAAAAAGCCTAGAAATTAGCAGGAGTGTTGGAAATATGCATAATATCCCAATTTGTTCAAGAGAATATACTCTACATGATGAAATCTTTAAATTTGATCCTTGATGAACTATAGTAGGACTTATATGCTGTGGAATTATATACATATTATAGGTGTTCATAAACATATATAGTCCATATGTTGATATAAGATATTTTAAGTATCCCAATCATGTAGTCTACATCATTGTAACAGACGATTATATATGCTTATCATGTAACCACCTTAATTTGTGATTAATGTTGTGTAATATGGCATATATGAGAAATTTGATGAGGATTATGGTATACTTTGCTAAAAATAATACTTTGTTGGGTGTTATTTCTCAATATATGATTTGAACTCCTTCAATGAGACTGATGTCTAAGGTGGATGATATAAGGTAAATGACTGAAACACAACTATAACAAGATAAGTGCCCTAAATTAACCTAGAAAGATATGAGTTTGGCTTTTATGGATTTTCATGAAATGTTTATTATCGTTTCAAGAATTAGGTTTTTGACCTAAGGATTTGAGAACCAATTTAGGTTGTTTCAATAAAGGTAAGTGGTCCATGCATTGGATTTTATTGTATTGCATCATGAATTTTATTTGCATTCTAATATTCACTTAGTTAGTGTAAATTTTATCATGTGACACACGTATATAGTGTAAGAGGTATATTACCATGTATCTATTGTCAAGACTTATTGCACAAAAACATTAATGCTTAAAAGTGACCGATTACTTTTACCTCCTCATAATTAATATTACTTAAGAAGTATGGGTGTAAATCCTAAATTAAGATAAATAGGAACAAGAATAACAAAACATACAACTAAGGCCCTATCTCATGAACATTTATGGGAGGTTGTGCCTCATAAGCCCCCTTCATTCAATTTTGGGTTGTTTAACCCTATGCCTGCACACTTTATGTGTGTTTCATGATGCATGTACACCTCATGTGTCTTCAGCGAGTTGCAAGCACACTTTACATGTGTTCAAAGATTCCTACCCACTTCATGTGTATTCAGTGGGTTTCCTACACACTTTATGTATGTTCAATGATGAATGCACACTTCATGTGTGCTAAGTGATTCCTACACACCTTGTGTGTGCTTAGTGAGATAAGATCTAGTTCATAGAGAAAGTGCCATCAATGTATGATGATTAAGTTCAGAGTGCATCCCTAATGACTAAGGAAACTCATGTACACTATTTTAGTTTTTAAGCATATTGTTCAGTTTATGCTCCTATTCTTACATAACCCAACCACTTACAATAGTTTGTCAAACACATGGCTATGTGTGGATGCACATAGGTGGTTAGCATCCTGGAATATCTCTCATGAGGGTGATGCATGTACAAGTTCAAGACTTGGTAGGGTTCCATCTATAAGATCCAAAGAGGTTTATCTAGTTTTCCACATCATCATGTATTAAGTTATTTTGTTATAAGTTCTATTAAAAGAATGCATACGAGAATCAATGTAATTATATCATGTGTAAAACTTTATAATATTACACATGAAAGATATATTCTATTTGTGACATTTGCGAGTGTGATCTTGATGATCTATGCTTCCATGTTGATGTTTATTGATTGCACTTAAGGGATGTTAAAACTTCTTTTTGAAACACGTTGACGAACTAGTCCACAACACAACTGGACATGCCCTATTGAACTTCATGGATGGCTTCTCCATGTATAATAAAATTAATAGAGTTAAAGATTACAAGGAGAAGATGACTTCCATCATTGAATGGGTAGTATTCTTATACATGATTATGTCTTGGAACATTAAAATGGTCAGCAACATTTATTAGTGGGTGATGCTCACCCTCTTACATGACATGCGTATAAATAGGTGGAGGTCTATGTGGATGATTTGATTGCCAATTTTAAAATCATGAGTCACATAACTCAATTGGATAAGCTCTTAGGATGACTAAGAATATTAGGACTATGAATAAATTTGAAGAAATGTACCTATAGAGTTACATATGGTAACTCCTAAAATACATTGTCAGCCAAAGAGGAGCCAAATTTGATCTTCAAAAGGCATGTCCTATATAAAAATGCCTTCACCAAAATTTGAATTGCCGATTGGAGGCATGCTCAAGTTCACACCCATATGTGAGACAATATTCAAGCTACCAGAGAAATATGCCAACTTTAGATGGAATGTATAGTGTGAAGAGACACTCCAAAAGTGAAAAGACTTCCTAGTAGATATCTCAGAGAAAAACCACTAGTTCTAAGTCCTAAAATTCCAAGACATCTCACACTCTTTGACTATCCTTCTATGAAATATCAATGGGAGGTGCTCGGAGAAAATCAATAGCCAATGGCAAGCATACCATCTACCACCTTTCCTAAAAGTTCAATGACACTGGAGAATTATAAAAAATTGTATATAAATATTCTCTAGACCTACTATATGTGAACATACACATGAGTATGAGTTTCCTAATGAAGAAATTAGAATTATAGGTTCATCAAATGTTATTATTCCTTAGATTTGAACTTGTGGACAATCTTATTTGATAGAGCCCATCAAATTCAAGGTAATTGGGATCAGGGAGTTCATTCAAGAACCACATGACATACATCTACATGTGGAAAGATGACTCTAGTACAACACAACCAAAATCTTAGATAAATATGAAGAATGCATCTTGGGACTCTAACTTGCCATGCAAAAAGGAAAATGTCACCTTAAAGCATAAGATGAATTTCTTCTTGCAATATCTCAGGTAAAAAACCATTGGAGAAGTAGTTACCAAAATCTAATCTAGTATCAAGAGAACTTGTGCACTCTCATCTCAACTTCATGAAACAAGAGCACAATGCCTTCATGAAAAATTTATCCATGCTTGACTCATGGATCGTATTCAAGATGACAAAACTTTTCCTTTGAAGACAAACAATATTTTAGTTAGCCTATTCTAAGATCATTGACAATGTAATCAATAATGAAGAAAAGACATGGCTCTATGACATAAATGCATATATCAAGAACCAAGTCACATGCAAATACCTTTTTGAAGAGAACAACTAGCCACACAATACAACCTAGGGTAGGAAATATTTATCATCAACCATACAATTAAACTCTCTTTAGGTGTGTGGATAATATTGACGAAGAAATCTTTCATGAAAGCGGTCAACATGGGGCCATGTTGCATACACATGTGTGGAGTCACACTCGCAAATAAAATACAACATTTTGGATACTACTAGAACATCATGGAGATGAAATATTGCCAATACATTTGCAAATGTCAAGTATTACATATCCATAGTGACTACATCCACCAACTAACTAGCTATACACCATGGTCATTCCTTAGAACTTATCCACTTTGAGAATTGGCATTACTGGATAGGTACATACTAAAGTGTTGAATTGAAAATGCTTCATTCTAGTCACAGATGAAAAATTCACCAAATGGGTGGAAGTACCCCAATGCATTACATAACAACTGATCAAGTTCCTCAATAACAACATCTTAATCCAATATGCAGTACCATTTGAAATTGTCTCCAACACTTGTATGAACTTCATAGCCAAATATTTCAAGGGCCATATGAGCTTCTTGGGAATGAAATGTAACTGAATATTACCCTACCAACCTAGATGAATGCATCTATAAAGGTTATCAACAAAAATCTAACAAATATTTGAAAACAGATATTCATCTCAAACTCTAAATGGAGCGACCACCTCCCAATGTCTCTATGAGCATATCAAACATATATTAGAACTTCCACAGGCACCACACTTTATGCCCTTGTGTATTATATGGATGTAGTCCTACTATAATAGGTAGAGGTCCCTTCCCTATGTATTCTACAAAAAAGGTGAAATCCCTAAATGAAATGGTCAAAGGCCAAGTCTATTTCCTCAACACACTTGAATAAAGGAAAATATTATCTCATCATCACTCATAATTCTATTAAGATGGAGAAACTTAAGCATTAAACAAGAGGGCATGTCCCCATATTTTTTAGATGAGAAATATGTACTCTACATTATTCAGAATGCTAACACCATGAGATAGTTCAATACAAAATGAGTGGGACCCTAAATTATCTAGTAACTTCTATGACTGGGGTGTCCAGCTTGTGAAAGACATGAATGGTGATATTCATCTCCACCATACAAGTTCTAGTATATTCAAACCCTACTTCTATTGATACATGAGCTACAACAACATTAAGCCTCCAACAAGGAACACTATTCAGGAGAAAAGTCTCACTTTTTAAAATACATTAATATTTCTTAAATACCCTATTGTGTATCATGTGTGTTCCTTAAGAAGTGAAAGCTATACACTAGAACTATTGTATCATGTGTATGCCTTCAGCAGTGAAAGCCAGACTCTAAAACTAAGGGGCACATGACAAAATGAACACAACCATTTTATTGAGAACTTAATAACTCACTAACTTAAATTCACTCCTAAAATATGTCAAGCTCAACTGAAAAACAAAAGTCATGCTTATGGCTCAGGCAAAGTAAAACCTCATGATTACAATCCATGATCCTCCAAAAGATAGGGAGATGATGAGAAGAACCATATATGGTTCATCATACATTTCTGGAATAAATAGGTTTACTGAAGTGAGAAGTCCCCTTAGGTGAGATAGACCTAATCTACAAGATTGATATAGCCTAATACTCTTCAAGTTTGGAACTTACCTATGAAGTTACCTATTCTTTATGTAAAGATATGACATTTTCCTAAATCATGGTACACATGAATGTTGGTAGAATGAAGTAGAGGTAAAGATCCCTTGTATCTGTCCATGCATCACCCTCCAAAATGAATTAAAACCAAACTTATCATGGACCAACCCAGGAGCTAGAAATCATCAATCCTTTCACTAGGAAAATCCCATTCATCATGTAATCATAGAACCCAAGCTCACATACTAAGGCCTTAAGCATTGGTGTCCAATCAAGATTACCCAAATAAAAATGATTAAAGATCCCTACCCTATAGGAACCATAAACCAAAATTTTGAATACCTACCTCATGTAGACACACCTCAAACTTTATCAATAAATTGCTAAAATGTCATTCTAAAATTAGATTCATGTTTGTCATAGATTTTTATACTAACAAATGTCAAGAATAGATCCGATCAGGGTTTCTCTAACACCTGACACCTTATCCCAACAAGGTAGAGAGTTGCTGCTAACACACCCTCTCAATGTCATAACCTCAATCCATAGTGAGGCATCTAGGGTTAGTGAAGCCCTCGGTCCACCTTCTCCCTCAGTTGAAGGATACTCTTATGAAAAAATTGACTAAAAACCTTCAAAATAAGGTTTACCTATAAGTAGTAGGGTGGGACATGAGACATTCTAAAATATGATTTAAATATCAACACTAAAACTCTAGTAACAAGAGAGGACTAAAAGATGACCCGAACATATGTCCTTCTCAATCCCTCTAAATGAAAAAAATAAAACAACCACCCTTCAAACCTCAAACATGCAAGTGATGAAATATTTATTGACCTAGGTCACTTGATTCCCAAAAGGGATTTTAGCAGCAAATACCTCAATACTAGTAGTTTTTAAGCCAAACCATAAGGGACACATATGATGAACATAGTGGAGGAAGTACCCAAGTCCTGTGTCGCACACCAAGATAAAGCATCCTTTTCAAATTTTGCTTTTATTTATTTTCAAATGAACTTCTTTAAATAAAAAAGGAACCATTGTGATAACATAAAGTACAACAAATAAAAACTTAAATGGAAGGTAAAAAATGTCATACATGACTACTTATCCCTCCACAACTGATGAAGGAAAAAATCTATCGATACTACATACTCATGAGTGTAATACTTACAATCAACAAATGTCTCTGGAGTCTTCTTGTGAAATCAATTCACATTCTTGGAACAATCTCCTGGACCTTAGTGTAACCCTCATGAAGACTCTAGCAGTAGGTTGGAATCTCTTCAACATAATATATGCACCATTTATAGCCAAACTTCCTAAGTACTACCACAAGTAATAAGCAATGGACCACTCTAGCCTTGGAAGAATGATCATCAAATGAAATTTGGATATCACTATCCCACAACCCAAAGTTTCAAATATGAAAGCTCATTTATCCCCAACACACATCCTCGTGTATAAACCAAGAAAACCACTTAGATAGATCATTGTGCTGAATATGACCGCCTATTTGGACATGCTTTGAAATACAAACATGTGCAAGTATATGATGTGGATTTGTGTTATCCTAAAACTCAAAAGATTTGATTCACATGCCCAAATTAAACAAAAAGATCATAAAAAGTCCTTACATCCTCCTTGTGATCTTGACCTCATACAAGCTATGATACAACTCATACAAGATCAATGATACAACAAACTCTCTACACCATACAACTTCCATGATGCCTACTAATAACACCAATAATAGACTAGCTATCTCTCCAAAGAACAAATATGCAAAAATAGTCAAGATATAAGCTACCTAGCAAGGAATATACAAATATTGTGCATCCGTACACACCTCAATCTTGAACAATTCCCAAATCAGAGCTAACTTGATCAAGGAACCATCAACAAACAACTATCATGCAAGAAGATCTAGACTTCTTCATGCCAAATAGATTAACATGATCATTAGCCCAAATAACTTTTTTCAGGGAAACCAGTCAACAATCATGAAGGATGACATGAGTTCGCTTGGCCACATCCTCCATGGTGGGCATCAACACATCATCCCCATGGTATAATGTATCATTCAGAGGATCCCAGAGGTGGATAATAGTTGACATCAATACCCTAACAATGAGTACATATGCAAGATGACAAAGGTGTCAAATCAGATTCAAACTAGCTAACTCGACCTCTTCTATCTCATACATGTTTGTGATCCATTGTTGATCTATGGACAAATTCATTTTAGGAGTTCTCCAGATAGGAAATTCATTTATTATAGACAACTTCATGAATATCAAATTATCAAAGAGCCAAGTGATGTAGAATAATGAGGCATTCAAGCTATATTTATAATCATCTTGGGCGACATCTATTAGTGAAACATGCTTCTTGAAGCAACTCATAATCCTAATCTGAGTGTTTCACAAAAATCCCTATTCTTCCAATAAGTTAGTGTTGTAGAATAAAACATTCCACTAGCCTCTATGTGTGACCCATAATATTATTATTGTCTGGAACCCAATTACTTCTAACATCTTCTCTAAAGATATTAAAGTTATTTTGTATCCTAAAATAGGATTTTACTCTCAAACTTAAACTCCAAATTTAAATGTTTTAATAAAGTCTATTTTATTTTCCAATCCTTCTAAAAAATTTCACTAATACATACTTTCTTGTAGAAGATCAAGTGATACAAAATGTTTAAATGAATTACATGAGCATAAGATAAAAGTAAGAATACTTATTCAACTTCTTATTTAGCCATTCTATCAAGATTTGTCAATTTCCACTATCTAAAAGATAACATAAAGATAATGCTCCCTGCTCATATACAGACACACTGCACAGGTTGACGACTGTTGACAAGAAGAGGAACCATCAAATGGCTCCTAAAAGCTTAAAGAACTATTATTCTAGTAGAAAGTTTCTATATCAATAGTCATCAAAACATGATACATCATGACCACACAACCTTGTGCGTCCACAACAAAAATGGGATCCTTCGTGAAGAAGTCACATACTTTCACTACTTCCATGGTGGTGCTAAGCTTCCATGAATTACTAACTCTACTCATATCTTTGCAATCTGCTCGAGAAGAAGAAGTATCCAACTATACTTGTCCTAAAACCAGCCTCCTATTAGAACGAAGAATATCTAAAGCCACCCTCACTAACAAATTAGCCACAGCAGGATCCAATAGCAGGAAAGCAACTCCAAGCTACAACATCAAAGTGACAATGAGGTCGTAATCCTAGAAAGTCATCATAGCCCGGAGGCACCTCTCTAGCATGCTTAAGAAGAGGCGAGGGAGGATTTTCCTAAAAATTCTCACCTTAATAAGAGTGAGGATGCTTCAACTGACTAGCGATGTCAGATAGCTCCTCAATCAAACCCTATTCAATAAGCTACACAAGAAAAAACACAACATCAAATCAAACAGCTTTAATAAAGTAAAGTAGTGCACAATATGCCTATTAAAAATGAATCTCACATACAAAGTAGACAGTAGATGTTGATGATCTCCTTGAGAGAATAGTCTTGGTTGACCTTACTATTAAAACCACTCTAAATATGAAGTATGTCTCAACTAGCCTCCTATTGGGCTCCCTACCAACTGATCAACCTCACTACCACACTGAATCAATCCTATAAAGGATTGAACGGGATGTGCCAACCTCCTCCTCACCATCTGGAAAAACACTCACCCATATACAAAGATGTCCCTGATGTAAGAGGACTGACTAGATAAAACATTAGAAGAAAAAAATCAAAGGTGCTATGCTTACATCTCCAATTAGTATCCTCTCTAGATAATCTCTCCACTACTCTTTAAAGTGCTAACTATTGTATCCATGCCAATAATGGTTACTTGAGAAATGATTATGCAGGTGACCGTGTGGACCACTCTTTGTTTGATATATATTGAGTTAAAATTCTCATACCCCAAAAATGTAAAGTGAAGATCAATGATATCAATCATGAGGCATCTAAAGCTGCACTATAATGACAAAACCTAGAGAAGATATCTTTAGAATGCCAAAAAATGCTGCATAATTATTCAAAATATTAAAGTCACCTATGAGGCATCTCCCGAATAAAGTAAACATGTTTTTAAACACCTTCACCCCAATGAAGGTTAGAATTGTCCTCTAGATATATCAAAAAGATGAAACAATTAATTTTACCCATGTTCCCAACTTTTTTGGCAAAGAGACAACCAAAAACAAGAAGAAAAGAAAGACTAATACACACTGAGAAAACTAACAATCACACACACCCCTCAATTCACCCTTCTAAAAGCAGACTTGGATTAAGAAAAGAAAGACGAATACACAATAAAAAAGACAAACACATCCCCATGAAAGCCTATTGGAAAAGTAACGATCAACTCTATCAAAATCTAGCAATTCTAGTCTATTCAATCAAGGTTTTTATTAACTCACTAGATGAGTAATTAAACAAAAGGGTCACTATTAAAAATACAAAATCAATGTGACAATGTAGTTCCTACCTATCAACCCAATCTACTAACATCATCAAAGATGATTCTCTATAGAAGACCCAACCTCTAGCAACACCAAAACTATATAAAAACACCTTTGTTGATCCTGGCGACCTCACAACAAAAGAATATACACCCCAGGACCCTAAGTTCAAAGGTAAAACACAAAATAAGCATCAAAATAGCAACCACAACCCGATATAAAATGGGCGATGAAAGGAAGTCACAACGGCTAAAAGCTCAAAGTTATTCCTAAACTGTTCGACATCCTCAATGATGGGCGTGCATCCACAATAGACTTAGTGCCATCATGAACTCCTTGGTAAGGAGAATCTCTCTATGATTCCTCTTAACGCCTATGTGTATTACTGCCCAGAGAAAACACATATTAAAATTTTCCTAGTCTGATGGAAAACAATCAACAAATATGATGGATGGCTCACTTGGGATATGCTTCATAATTCATTCCCTTGTCTGAACCTTCCTTGTCATCCATGATTGGATCTTATTGAGGACCACATGCATGATCCTAATTGTGCCAACTACCATACTTCTCCATATGTGATCAAATAGTCAAAGCCACAACAATATCATATCTACAATGCAAGTTGAATCAACTCTTTCAGGCACTAGATGCTCACAAAAACACAAAGACAATGAAAATGGGTGAATCACAAATCTGGCATCGAACTCATTTATATTCAATGTCCAAAAAACAAAGAAAACCAAGAAGATGAAAACTAGAAATTTCTACAAAGAGGAAAAAATAATGGATCGAATGCTAGAAATAATGGAACATACCTTCTCAAAGCTGATAAGAGAACTACTAAAGAATATTTGATCTACAAACTTGTTACCAATGAAAGTAGTTTATTGGAATTCTCCCCAGAATAGTAAAAAAATGTCACTTTCCATGAGTAAGCTAGTCACATAACACCTCATTCTGCGAGCTTAAGATCACCTCTTTGGCATACCACCACCGTTTGTTCCAAAATTTAGCTCCATGCACCGCCACCACTACAAAAGTAAGAAAATGAGGGTAAAGCCTAAAGTCCCTCATTCTTCCCTTGAAAAATGACATTTTTATACATAAATTCAATTCATTCCTCAATTTTAAGCAAAATTTCAAAAAATCTTCTAAAATTCTTGACAATTCATAGAAAACTATAAAACTTATGAATATGTTATTAAGGAAATTGTAAAAATATTAAAACCTTTAATATTTTCTAAAAGCTTAAAAATCCCCTCTTATAAGGAAGATAATATCCCTTGATTGCCCCTAAGGTCAAATCACCTTTCAGACCCTGAAACCTAGAATATGGGCCGCACTACTCAACTTCACTCATTTGATCTCGACCAAGTTTTGCGTGCTAATGTTTTCAGATATCCCAGTCAAATGCAATCTGGATTCATTATAAATTAAAAGCATTATCATAGGTAGGCACCATCATCTCTCTAATAGGGTCATAGACCAAGAACTATAACAAGACCAATAGTATATCCTAAGTTGCACCACCTTTAATAAAAAAACTTACATATGGTTGATACCTTTTAGAGAGCCTTGGTTCATGACCTTAAACTGAACTACTCACAAAGACAAATATGTATCCTAAATAGGCATATCATTTGTATAAAAACCTATCATCTATAGGCACCTTATTTGCATAAAGTTGTACCTCAAGTAGACAAACCTATTTTTTTAGAATTCAAGCCTTATCTTGAGTAGGCAAATTATGAATCTGCATCTAGTATTTAGGACCTACCAAAAGTAGAAAAAATAGAGATTCTCTATATGAATTCAAGACCGATCCCATAAGAAGTACAACATCCAAGCACTATCCCCCATGGAAAAATCCTTTTCATTTAAAAAACTGTATCTGATAGGTACCCCATTTCCATATAAAGCCCTGCATATGGTAGGTATCCTACACTTCATGCATATCCCTAGTAGGAACTTTGGTTTTCAAATCCCTATTCCACATAGGCAACTCCCTCATGTCACCATTTTAGGGTTATGACTCTAGCTCTAAATTGTTCTATCCATCAAGTCTTAACGATTAGCCTAAAATACTTAGTAATCTTATTGTAGCAGTTAGGAGAGAAATGAAAACGTTTTCAAAATAAAATACCTTTAATGAACTGTTACATTTTTCATTATCATGATTCAACATGAAACAGCCTTGAGGGTGTCATCTTTTTGACCCTTTATGGCCTAAAATGAGGGTTAGCATTGGCTCAAGAATGCATTACTAATCCTGTTACAACCCCACCTTCCGATAACCCCCAATTAAGGGAGACCGAGAGGTCGGAGCCGCACACATAATTCCCAAATCAAGGTTCAGCAATTAATTGATAACAACTAATAAATTCTACTAGACTAAACTGAAAGGCGGTAATAAATAAAATTTTTGCATACCTTTGAAAACTTTGGGATTCTAAAACTCTATCCAGAACTGGGACTAGCTAACTAATCCTCCTTTGGATTTAATTCCTGCATTTCACAAATGACAGTTTACTGTTTTTCCTTTTTGTATGTACCTAAAACGCCGACAAACAAAACGTCGGTCAACCAAAGCTGGTGTGTGGGGGATTCACTAATCATGCAATTATCTATAACAATGTATGACATTCAATTATCATTTAACAAACAATGTTACGTTTTAAGTATAACTACGTGATCCATGTGTCCCATATTCCCTTTATACCCCTCATGACTTCACCTATCAAGTGAATCAATTTCTAGGGCGGAGTCACATGGTACTACCCATAGGTAGCCCACTCCTTAACTCATGGTATTCTAAGAGTCTCATGGCACTACATATGGGTAGCCCAGTTTCTAACTCATGATACCCTAGACCTTTCTCTAGGTTATCCTTAGCCTTTGCATATCCATAAGGGTGGACTCGGATCTAGCTAGTTATACATGTATACCCAATGTGATAGTCATAGTCACATTACAGTTGCATGAATTGAACATCCAACAGTTATTTCAATCATTGAGGAAAACATCGATAAAATCCTCGGAAAACTAATCGGTATAGTCATAAGCGTAACCACATACCTCTTATTGTAGACTTGATTATAGAATTAAATATGAAGAGAGAGAAATATCCAAGTAAGCAAGCAAAGGCACAAAAACCCTAAAATAAAAGTACAAGTTTACTTTTATTAATATTTATCCAATATCATTGTGTCCCTTAGGGTTTCTATCCAATTTTAAGGTTTTCTTGAAAATTAGGGTTTTTCTTTCATATTCAATTATTATGAACCCTAATTCATAAAATCCACTTAAACCTTTAAATTATCTCCTTTTAATATTCCTAACAATTTTAGGATCATTATTTTGCAATTTACCAAAATTACATGGTTTCCTTCTTCTTTTACCCTAAATTAGGGTTTTCATGTACATTATCTCTCATTCTTAGACTTGAACCCTAATTTTGTCATATTGGTATTCAAAATGAATGAAAACTTCATATTATTAATTAAAAGGTTTATAATCCTTAACTTAACCCATTAAGTTGCAAAGGAACATCTTTTATATGTAATTAGGGTTTCCAATTAACTTGAAATGCATTTTACTAGCAAATTAAATTACTTTTGCAAAACGAACTGGAATCAGGCATTAAAATAATTTTTATCAGATTCCTTACATTTTTCTTCCCAACTTTCATATATAAGGTTCTTTTATACGAGTTTCCTAGCTATTTCTATAATTTTAGCAAGGAAAAGCTATTTTCTGTAATATCGATCAGAGATAGAATTTTACCAAAACTTCTGGGCCATTCGATCGGTGCGCCGATGGATCGTGCCTTGATCCGAAGCTCCATGTTAGAGGTCTGCTCTAACTGAGAGGCGCACGCAGCTGTGGCTTGTCACCTGTTGGATTGCGTCCTGGTCCACAATGGAGTCTTGATCCAGCGGCTTGCGTTGAAGTGCTCCACTCAGTGAGTTAAGTCGTGCGTTTCTCCCCTAAGACCGTTAGATCTCGCCTCAGCCCACCGTGCTCTAGGATCTGATGACTCCCACTCGTCATCTTCTTCTTCTTTCCAATTAGAATGTGCAGCGGCACCGTGGCTGGAGCTCGTCGGAGCAACGTCAATCGAGCGCGAGGTAGGGTTTAGGCACTAAAGGAGTAGCTATATGGATGCGCGAAGGAGCAAGGAACTAAGAGCGACCATATTTATATGGTGTGGAGGCCTTTCTAGGGCTCCCCCAACCCTGCCGCCACCTCGGTTCACAGCCCAATTGGGTGTTTTTCCTATACACGCTAAAAGGCGACACAACCTAGGTCTAGACTCTTCAAAAAGGTCTCCCGAACCCAATGGGACAACAAACTCAAGTGCACATGCACTACTGTGAATGGAAAAACGAGGGGAAAATCCCCTGATACTGCGCTACTATCCGTGCCCCTTTAGGACTCTAGATGATAACCTGGGTCAGTCGGATCGAGATCCAACGACCCCTAACATCTTCGTTCAAAAAGGAAAAAGGATTCCCAATTATACAAGGAAAATTCTATTTTGATGATAAATTGAAAATTTGATAACTCCCAATTCTTAAATCCTTTTTGCCTCAAATTTTAAAGGAAAGACGTTCATACTTTTATGTCTCATTATGAAAAAATTGGGATCATTAAATAAATTAAATAGTTCCTTTTCTTTAGTTGCAAGAAAACACCTTTTTATTCCTAGTTTCCACATATTCTTTATTTCCATTGCTATTATTCAATTATCCTGAGTTCCTTGAACCCAAAGTATCCTTTATAACATGAAATCCTATTATGGGAAATTATCTTTTAGCCTTTTAATCATCCTTTAATCATTTTCTTATATATTCCATTATTCCCTTGTATTCTTTTATTAAATGGAATGCCTTTTTCATTTCTTTTTATTTTTTTCTTTCAAATGGGCTTAATGGCCAATAAGGCCCAACAAGAAAGAATGCACGTAATTCATTCAAATCAAACCATGAAATCAAACATGGATCTTATTTATCTTTTAAAGGAGATTCATAAATCTCATTACATGTTTTGGAAAATGAGGTTATAACATCCTCCCCTCCTTATAGGAATTTTGTCCTCAAAATTCAACAATCAAGAAAACAAATCAGGATATGCTTTTACCATGTCCGTCTTCATCTCCCATGTGGCCTCATCCTCTCCATGGTGCTTCCAAAGAACCTTTACCATCTCAATATTCTTATTTCTGAGCTCTTTTACCTTGGTATCTAGAATCTGCAAAGGCAACTCAGGATAAGACAGCTTCCCTTGAAGCTGAATAGGTTCAATGCTCAGCACATGACTTGGATCTTACACATATCGCTTCAGATTGGACACGTGAAACACATCATGCATCATACTATATTGAGGAGGTAACACCAAATGATATGCGGCCTCACCAATCCGTTCTAACATTTCAAACGGACCCACGTAATGGGGACTCGACTTTCCTCTATTCTTAGCTATAGCTCGGAGCAGTCGGATTTTTAGAAAAACATGTTCTCCCACAGCAAAATGCACATAAGTCCGCTTCGCATCAGCATATGACTTCTGTCGGTCTTGGGCTCTCTTTAGCCTTTGCCTGATTAAAGTGACTTTATCAGCATATACTTGGAGTTCATCTGACCTCAACAAGGTCCTTTCACCCACATCATCCCAGTGAAGTGGTGACCGACACGGTCTCCCATATATAGCTTCATATGGAGGCATCCCGATACTGGCTTGATAACTGTTGTTGTAAGCAAACTCAGCTAAATGTAAGTATTGCTCCCATGATCCACCCCAATCGAGCACACAAGCTTGCAGAAGATCCTCTAAGGTCTGAATCGTCCTTTCCGACTATCCATCTGTCTGGGGGTGATAAGCGGTACTGAACTTCAACCTTGTTCCTAGTTCCTCTTGAACCTGCTTCCACAAGTTGGAAGTAAACTTTGGGTCTCTGTCTGATATGATGGAACTGGGTACGCCATGTAAACACACTATCTCTCTGATATACAGCTCATCTAAGTCTGATACTTTGGTAGTGGTTTTTAGGGAAAGGAAGTGTGCTGACTTGGTAAGGCGATCTACCACAACCCATATCGCATCATGACCTCTCTTGGTCCGGGGTAGACCCACCCCGAAATCCATGGTCATCTGTTCCCATTTCCATTCTGGAATCTCTATAGACTGTAAAAGTCCACCGGGTCGCTGATGTTTAGCCTTCACCATTTGGCACGTAAGACAACTGGCTACATAAGCTGCAATGTCTCTCTTCATCCCTGGCCACCAGAAAAACCTCTGCATGTCCTTAAACATCTTAGTAGTTCCTGGGTGTACCGTGTACTTAGAACCATGAGCCTTTTGTAGGATACATTCCTTCAACGGTGAATCTTCAGGAACCGATATACGATTCTCAAAACGTATTCCTCCATCTATTTCCAAAGATAGACGCGTCTGTGGTTTCTGCATCAAGCCTTTCATCTTGTTGAGTCCTCCACTGGCTAACTGTGCTGCGACAATCTCACTCAGTAGCTCAGGCTGTATCTGGATGTTGGCCAATCAAACTCGATCATCTAACGGTTGAGGTGACCATTCCACCAATTCTTCTAAGCTCTTCCACTGACTGGACAGAACAGCTGCACACTTGAGCTATTTTTGACTTAGAGCATCAACTACGACGTTTGCCTTTCCTGGATGATAGGCAATGGTGAATTCGTAATCCTTCATGTACTCCATCCATCGTCGCTGTCATAGGTTCAAGTCTTTTTGCGTCAGTAGATACTTCAGGCTTTTATGGTCTCTGAAGATCTCAAAAGTGGCACCATAAAAGTAATGCCGCCAAATCTTCAAGGCATGGAATATAGAAGCTAACTCCAGGCCGTGGGTTGGGTAATTCACCTCGTTAGGCTTGAGCTGTCGGGAGGCATATGCAACCACATGTCGATTCTGTTCCAACACACAGCCTAGTCCCATCTTGGATGCAGCGGTTAAAATGATAAAACCCTCATTGCCTGATGGTAGAGTCTAAACTGGTGCAGTGGTCAACTTCTCTTTCAGCTCCTAGAAATGAGCCTCACAAACATCGGACCCACAAACTTCACATCTTTCCAAGTCAACATAGTCAGAGGCAAGGTGGTCTTTGAGAAATCTGTGATGAAGCGCCAACAATATCCTGCTAACCCCAAGAAGCTTCATATCTCATAGGGGTTCCTTGGTGCTGGCCAGTATCGAACCACTGAAACTTTAGATGGATCTACGGCGATCGTTCCTCCTAAGATGATGTGTCCAAGGAACATGACTCAGTCTATCCAAAACTCACATTTAGAGAATTTCCCATAGAACTTCTGCTTTCTCAGGATATCAAGGACTTTACTTAGGTGGTCTCGGTGTTGTTCTAAGTCATCTGAATAAACCAGTATGTCATCTATGAACACTATGACAAAAGAGTCAAGGAAAGGTTGGAACACACTATTCATAAGGTTCATGAACATACTGGGTGCATTGGACAACCCAAAAGGCATAACCACGAACTCATAGTGGCCATACCGGGTTCTAAAAGTAGTTTTTGGGATGTCCTCATACTTAACCCTCAACTGGTGGTAACTTGACCTTAAGTCGATTTTTGAACAGACTCGAGCTGACTTCAACTGGTCAAACAAGTCATCTATCTGGGGTAAAGGGTATTTGTTCTTAATGGTAGCCTGGTTGATCATCTGGTAGTCTATGCACATTCGGAGTGAACCATCCTTTTTCTTTACAAAAAGAATCGGCGCTCCCCATGGTGATGTGCTAGGGTGGATAAAACCCTTATCCAACAATTCCTACAATTGCTTCTTTAGCTCAAGCAACTCAGCAGGGGCCATCCTATAGGGTGCTCGGGAAATAGGGTTTGTACCAGGGGCTAGCTCTATGGAGAAATCTACCTCTCTTTTGGGAGGAACTCCAGGTAGATCATCTGGGAAAACATTTGCATAGCCCCTAACTACTGCTATTTCTTCTAAGGGTTGCACTTTGGGTTCCGGCTCGGTGACTACTACTAGGAAAGATTGACACCCTTTACTCATCATCTGTTCTGCCTTCAAGGCTGACACATATAGGCTGGTGGTGGCATCCTTCCTAACCCTAATAATAAAAGGTGGGTGACCTGGTCTCTTAATGATCACTTTCTTCTCCCTACAATCAATGTTGGCCCTATAGGTATAAAGCCAATCCATACCAATGATTACATCAAAATCATTCATGTCAAGGAGGATAAAATCTGTAGGAAACTCATGATCTCGATATTTCACAGGTATCAATGGAGTTTTCAAAAGGGAAGTAAAGATCCGACCACTCGGGGTTGCAACATCTAAGAAATATCCTAGATCCTTGATATCCAAACAAAGAATAGTTACAAGATTTCTCGAAATGAAAGTATTAGTAGATCCAGAGTCAAACAAAGCTTTTACATTATGTCCCATGACTTCAAGCATGCCTACATTGTTTTTCATCATGCATTAGACCATTACATGCTTAACTTTAAAACATAAAAGAAAGCTCTAGGGGTTATTACCCTCGATCAACTGGTTAGCATTAACTTGAGCCTCCTCATTGTCAATGGCAAACACCTGAGCTTGTCTTATTTCTAATGTAGGTGGGGCTACAGCTATAGGTGGAGCTGCCACAGGTGGAACTCCTGTTGGTGGGGCAGCCACTGGTCCTTGTCCTCTGGGCTCTGGCATAGGACAGACGGACTGCATATGTCCTTCTTGATGGCATTGAAAGCTTGCCTTCTTCTTGTAGAGGCATTCACCGGCGTGCCCCTTTCCACAGGTGCGGCAAGGAGGTCGGTTGTTCTCTTGACGGGGTTTCCCTTTTCCTCCATGTTTTCCTTTAGCTTGATGACGTCCCAGGCCCTTCTTGTGGTTGTTTCTCGGGCCTTGGGCTCCTTCAGTGAAACCCAAGTACCCCTTGGGTGGAAACTGGGCAGGCATCACAGTCCTCTCCATGTCTAAAGCAGTGTTGTAGGCTTCAACAAAAGTTTTGGGTTTACTTGCCATCACATGGGGCTTGATGGAAGGGTGAAGACGTTCCACGAAGTGGTCCACCCTCCTCTCTTCATCCATCATATGTCCAAAACGTTCCAGGAGGCGGAACCTATGACCAAAGTCCGCCACTAAAGAGCTTCCTTGAGTCATGCTAGTGAACTCTCTTTCTTTCTCTTTCTTTGCTGCGATGGGGAGGAATTTGGATGTGAAGATAGTCTTGAAGTCAGCCCAGGCCATGGGTTCCTCTGTCAAATCCCAGCCAGTGATGTGGGTCTCCCACAATATCTTGGCTTCTCCTTCCAGGAGATGAACAGCAAAGAGGACCTTCTTGCTCGGCTCAACTTCAAGCATACAGAACCCATTCTCGACTGCAAGCAGCCAAGCTTCAGCTTTATCGACTACCTCGGTCTTGTCTTCTCCCCAGAACTTCTCGATATTCAATTTGACAAAGTCCAGAATGGTGGCTCCTAGTCAAGGACGAACTGGATGCGGCTCACCATTCTCAGCTCTGGCTAGGTCTCGGAGGGCCAAGGCATTAATGGCCTCAGTCAGCTTCTTCTGCTGCTCTATCCACAAGGCCTCAGAGGTGTGGATCATCATAGTCGATTCTAGACCTCCAGCTTGGTCCTCCTCCATCTGGTCTACTTCTTCGTACACATGTTGCTCTTCATACCCTTGGTCCTGGTCTTGATCAAGGTTGTCGAAGGGTATCGGATCAGGGTTAGGGACCTCGTGAGTGGTCTCTTTGGTCCTTTTTCTCTTCATAGAGGATTCACCATCATGATTCTTCTTCCTTTTCTCCGAAGACCCCTTTCCTTTGCGGGGAGGCCAAGCACTCCTAGTTGGGTTCCCAGTACCCTCAGGGATAGCAACGGTCTTTGTACGAGCCATCTACATAAGAATAACAAACAGACCTTTAGTTTACCATTAAACTAATTATACTTAAGTCAGTGACATCTCATTACGTATCTTTTATTAAATTGATGGAGAATTCCTTAATCCTTAACTTATTTGCCCATACCACATGAGGGTGGGGAAGAGAGACAAAACCCTAACTCTTAAAGTCCTTAATAGAATTTGTGATGAGAAGGGATGAATAAGATGAGAAAATCCTAAAGGTATCTTATTTCAATTCAAATCCTGGGACATCGGCCAGGCAGTCACACATTCCGGGAGTCCTCATATTCTGACTAGCGGTGCGGAGGAAAATTTTTCCAGCCCCCAGAAGTGATCATTTTCTAGACACCTCAGTCTTTAGGAAAATCCTCTCATAACTCCCTTGGGTTCTATGGAGTTTGTAAAATTTAATAATTATTAACAATTAAGTGGAGAACCTTGGCTCTGATACCAAATGTTACAACCCCACCTTCCGATAACCCCCAATTAAGGGAGACCGAGAGGTCGGAGCCGCACACATAATTTTCGGATCAAGGTTCAGCAATTAATTGTTAACAACTAATAAATTCTACTAGACTAAACTGAAAGGCGGTAATAAATAAAAATTTTGCATACCTTTGAAAAATTTGGGATTCTAAAACTCTATCCAGAACTGGGACTAGCTAACTAATCCTCCTTTGGATTTAATTCGTGCATTTCACAAATGACAGTTTACTGTTTGTCCTTTTTGTATGTACCTAAAACTCCGACAAACAAAACGTCGGTCAGCCAAAGCTGGTATGTGGGGGATTCACTAATCATGCAATTATCTATAACAATGTATGACATTCAATTATCATTTAACAAACAATGTTATGTTTTAAGTATAACTACATGATCCATGTGTCCTATATTCCCTTTATACCCCTCATGACTTCACCTATCAAGTGAATCAATTTCTAGGGCGGAGTCACATGGCACTCCCCGTAGGTAGCCCACTCCTTAACTCATGGTATGCTAAGAGTCTCATGGCACTACACATGGGTAGCCCAGTTTCTAACTCATGATACCCTAGACCTTTCTCTAGGTTATCCTTAGCCTTTGCATATCCATAAGGGTAGACTCAGATCTAGCTAGTTATACATGTATACCCAATGTGATAGTCATAGTCACATTATAGTTGCATGAATTGAACATCCAACAGTTATTTCAATCATTGAGGAAAACATCGATAAAATCCTCGAAAAACTAATCGGTATAGTCATAAGTGTAACCACATACCTCTTATTGTAGACTTGGTTATAGAATTATATATGGAGAGAGAGAAATATCCAAGTAAGCAAGAAAAGGCACAAAAACCCTGAAATAAAAGTACAAGTTTACTTTTATTAATATTTATCCAATATCATTGTGTCCCTTAGGGTTTCTATCCAATTTTAGGGTTTTTTTGAAAATTAGGGTTTTGCTTTCATCTTCAATTATTATTAACCCTAATTCATCAAATCCACTTAAACCTTTAAATTATTTCCTTTTAATATTCCTAACAATTTTAGGATCATTATTTTGCAATTTACCAAAATTACATGGTTTCCTTCTTCTTTTACCCTAAATTAGGGTTTTCAAGTACATTATCTCTCATTCTTAGACTTGAACCCTAATTTTGCCATATTGGTATTCAAAACGAATGAAAACTTCATATTATTAATTAACAGGTTTATAATCCTCAACTTAACCCATTAAGTTGCAAAGGAACATCTTTTATATGTAATTAGGGTTTCCAATTAACTTGAAATGCATTTTACTAGAAAATTAAATTACTTTTGCAAAATGAACTGGAATCGGGCATTACAATCATTTTTGTCAGATTCCTTGCATTTTTCTACCCAACTTTCATATATAAGGTTCTTTTATATGAGTTTCCTAGCTATTTCTATAACTTTAGCAAGGAAAAGCTATTTTCTGTAATATTGATCAGAGATAGAATTTTACCAAAAATTATGGGTCGTTCGATCGGTGCACCGATGGATCGTGCCTTGATCCGACGCTCCACGTCAGAGGTCTGCTCTAATTGAGAGGTGCGTGCAGTTGTGGCTTGTCGCCCGTTGGATTGCGTCCTGGTCCAGATGGACTCTTGATCCAGCGGCTTGCGTTGAAGCGCTCCACTCAGTGAGTTAAGTCGCGCGTTTCCCCCCTGAGACCGTTAGATATCACCTCGGCCCACCGTGCTCCAGGATCTGACGACTCTTGCTCGTCATCTTCTTCTTCTTTCCAATTAGAATGTGCGGCGGCACCGCGGCTGGAGCTCACCGGAGCAACGTCAATCGAGTATGAGGTAGGGTTTAGGCACTGAAGGAGTAGCCGTATGGATGCACGAAGGAGCAAGGAACTAAGAGCGACCCTATTTATAGGGTGTGGAGGCCTTTCTAGGGCTCCCCCAACCCTGCCGCCACCTCGGTTCACAGCCCAATTGGGTGTTTTTCCTATACACGCTGAAAGGCGACACAACCTGGGTCTAGACTCTTCGAAAAGGTCTCCCGAACCCAATGGGACAACAAACTCAAGTGCACATGCACTGCTGTGAATGGAAAAATGAGGGGAAAATCCCCTGATACTGCACTATTGTCCATGTCCCTTTGGGACTCTGGACGATAACCTGTGTCAGTTGGATCAAGATCCAACAGCCCCTAACATTTTCGTTCAAAAAGGAAAAAGGATTCCCAATTATACAAGGAAAATTCTATTTTGATGATAACTTGAAAATTTGATAACTCCCAATTCGTAAATCCTTTTTGCCTCAAATTTTAAAGGAAAGACGTCCATACTTTTGTTTCTCATTAGGAAAAAATTGGGATCATTAACTCAATTAAATAGTTCCTTTTCTTTAGTTTCAATAAGACACCTTTTTATTCCTAGTTTCCACATATTCTTTATTTCCCTTGCTATTATTTAATTATCCTGAGTTCCTTGAACCCCAAGGATCCTTTATAACATGAAATCCTATTATGGGAAATTATCTTTTAGCCTTTTAATCATCCTTTAATCATTTTCTTATATATTCCATTATTCCCTTGTATTCTTTTATTAAATGGAATGCCTTTTTCATTTCTTTTTATTTTTTTCTTTCAAATGGGCTTAATGGCCAATAAGGCCCAACAACAAAGCATGCACATAATTAATTCAAATCAAACCATGAAATCAAACATGGATCTTATTTATCTTTTAAAGGAGATTCATAAATCTCATTACATGTTTTGGAAAATGAGGTTATAACAAATTCATTTCCTGAATTGTATTGAGAAGGAAAATTGTTGACACCCCATTTTGATCTCTTATCAACTATTAAGGTTAATTATGTAATGATGTACTATATACTACTTATCAACTCATGTCTTCCATTTTCCAGTTTTGATTATTTATGACAAAAAAAATCTTACTCTAGACTTAGGTGCAGTCTCCCCTTTCATTTTGATTTTTACAAGACTTTTTGCCATAAAATTCATAATTGAATCATCCTTGAATGAAATATTCAAATCCAATTTCTGTTCAATTATCTTTTTATATTTCTTCAATAATCAATGCTATTATTTTTAATGGATATGATATTGAACTCAAATCCATATATTTTTACAAAGAAAGAAAAAAATTGAAGATTTGTCCCTAAAGTCAAAATCTCTCCTCTTACCCTCTTTTTTAGTTGAAATTGTATTCTCAATGACACGATATTGCAACAAAAAACATAATTATATCCTAGATAAACATCCCAAAAGTCAAAGAATTAGATAATGAAAACCCAAGTTACCTACCTAGTGAAATCCTTAAAAAATTTCAACTGTCTTTCCAAGATTCCATATGGTGGAACACCAAGTTATTCTAGTGATCCCTATAGTAGAAACAAGCATTATTTAGGGTCCCTTTAGGAAACAAATCCTAATTTTGATCTTCTATTCCTAATCTAATGGTAATTTCATGGCAAAACTTCTTTCTAGACAGTGAACCCTACGACCCTCATCAACAAGAATATATACCACCCATATCATACACCAACTATCACCCCTTGCAATTCTATTAAATCCATAGAGAAGACTATCTCATTTTATTATGACTCCATTGGCAATTGTCTTGAAGATCCTTCTTCTAGAACAACAATCCTGTTATGATAGGAGGCTTTAGAATTGATAAGGAAGAATAAGGGCTCCTAGATTTAACCGAGTTTTTATAATTTTCATCTTATATATTAAATATAGATCTCACAAACTACATGTTCATATTAAAATTTCTTATATGCTTGTTCATATTGTGTAGAAACTTCCTATCTACCCATTCATTTATCATGAACTAAAAACATTGCCATGCTTGATTGAACTAGATCTCACCTTGACATGTAGTCACTTCTATATTACAATTTCATAACTATATCATTTTTATGTAAACATAGTTGACACTTACACATATTTTCTTGATTGTTAAATCATTACATGTTTCTCATAGTCAATCACTTTTCTAATCATCCATATCTTTATTTCCCACATCTCATATAATCACCCATGATGAATATCTATAGTTGGAGATCCTAAGATGATGGGAAATGCCTTCTTTAGATTCTTTGGGGATGAATAAACAAAGTTTCATGGTCATATTGAGTCTCCAAATATTCACGCACCATGGTCATATTTTTTTCCTATTTTGTTAATCAACCAATCTGCTTATTTTTTAAGAGACACAAGGGTGCTTAGCACCTTATCCTATTATCATTGGAGTTTCAATTTCAGTATCTTGGCCATATCTTTCATATCATGTCGACCCCTAGATGTAGAATTTTTTCTTATTTTTGAATATTATCACTGATTTAAACACTCACCATAGTTTTTTTTCACAAAATAAGGTAGTGAATCCAAATTACCTATCTTTCATGCTATTTTAGTTCTATAGTGACAAATAATATTCATTTTTCACAAGACTATCCCCTTGAATAATAGAGATAACATATCCTATTGTAGGGATATTGTTTTGTAGGCCAAGGCTCTAGTATTGTTTTGAGAATGATGATTGGTCCCACAAACCAACAATGACCTCAGTTGTATGGTTTGTCCTCATTCACGCACAACACAAGTTCAATTTCATGACATACCACACATCCTAGTACTACTTGAGCTAGACATGCTTAACTATAGAGTACTAATTGATAGGATACCTAAAAAGGACGTTCGACTTGTTGATGGGGGAAGTCCAATAATTCCATTTATGATCATTTTATCTAAGGCCTCAAATCCTGAGTTGTTTATCACCTTGACGTCCTCATAAAGACTCATTTATAAGGCCTCATAATATGTTCCTCATTTCTTTTCATACATGGAATGGCCCATGTACACCTAGCATCCATTTACATTTTTCGACACAAGGGTGGTTCCATGAACTCAGATATCCCTTTTCAACATGCATGGAACACATGGATCACAAGTGAGTGTCACGTGACCACGTGTTCTCCACATACTAGAGGAGAACCTTTGATACCATATCTAACACCCAAAACACAACCCTATGCTCTAGTAGAGTTTTGGGAATGATGATTATTCCCACACATCAAAACTAGCATTGGTTGTGCACTTTGTACTCCATCATGTACAACTTAGATTCAACTTATTGACATGATACCCTTCCTACTATTACTAAAAGATGAGAAAGCTTAACTAAAAAATACCCATTGATACAATACTTGAAAAGGAGATGCATTTTATTGATATCGATTGTCCAATTATTCCTTTTAGGACCACTTTATCCAAGGTACCAAGTACTCAAATGTTACCAAAACAAAGACATAGTATAAGGTTACATATATAAAATGACTTTTGGATATGACCACCTTAGTAAAGAAGGAATGCAAAATCCTAGGATCAAATAAAACATTACCTGAGCAATGACACTCATAATTAATAGTATCTGAGATTTCACTACATATGGTAATATGACTCCCTCCTAATGGTCCATAACATACACCCATCACATTTCTATTACACCTCTACCTTTTCATACACTAGACTATGACATGGATCCCTAAATGTTGGATCTGATACATGAAACTGCCCCGCTACTACTATGTGAAAATGTCCCTCTATTACTACTTGATTATGGATATTATATCTACTAAAGTTGTGCCTTCAGTTTCTTCCCTGATGAATGTTGTTATCCTTATACAAACATTATGTAGAGTAATGCTTTTACTATCCACATACACATAGGTTACCCAACACTAGACCTATAAATATGCCCACAAATGGTACACTACAAAAATTTTGATGCATGGCTAGGTGTCATTGACCTCTGAATATTCATCACTATAAAAGAGCAGTCACTACCTATTATCTAAACTTAGTGTCCTTTACCATTGTACCCACTACCTCTTGTTATGACCCTAACCTATTATGGCTAGATACAACAAAAAATGGATGCAAAACTCTACTAGATGAGTGTGGAGGTGCTATAATTGTCCTTTGTTGAGGCTAGGACTGGGTTTAGACATCTCTTTTTGACCAATTTTATGACTCATCTTCTTTCTAGGCCAAGTTGACCCTCCAAACACTTCTAAATTCATTAATAATAGCATGGAAATAAGAAAAAAAATACGTAACATCTATTGTCCTCGTACAGTTTAGGTTAATCCATATCTAAATCTCTTATTAGAGTCCATCATAAAGTTGTGGATAAAACCTCATACTTCAATCCTACAAACTCATACTTCAATCCTATAAGTTTCCCTACTTTAGCATATCAAACTGTATCACCTTGTATGACACATATGTCACAGGATAATAATGCAACTTTAAGTGACCCAAACAAGGTTGTTGTCTAACATGTTCCCTACATCTATTCTACCCTTCACCAATGGCTAACATTACTTTTCATAAAGTAAACTACATGATCTACCTGATTCTTTTTAAGAACGTGGGTTAACTTAAAGTTCTTTGTTATCTCAAACAACAAAGAATCAAATTCATTACGGTCATAATTTCTTATGAAATCAAAGGCACATATATATTCCTCGACTTCTCATTGGACTTGCATAGATCACTAGTTGGATCTAGCAATTGCGAAGGTGGTTTTAGGCCTCCTGTCATCTGATAACAACTATTTCACCTGTGGATAAATTCCTACGAAAAGACAATCTTAAAGGTTGCATCTAAAACTTAAAATCAAAACATGAAAATGATAAGGATCAAATTCAACAAGTCATTTTATAATAAAATAAGGAAAACCATATATTTTCATTGAAATCAATGTAAAACATAAAAAATTGATAATGACCCCACTTGAGGGTGGATAAAGATCAGAAATCATGGCCAAAAGACTAAATTCAACAACCTTGTTATGTCTAGGGAAGGTATTATTCCTCCTACATTGCCTAAAAAATTGGTATTGCTATTCATATTCTCAAGATTCTAAAATTGGCAATTTGGTTTTGCTCAAGGAAAAACATAGAAACACAATCTAAACTAGTAAATATCAGTGGACTAGAAATGACTGTGACTTTCCTATCGTCATTCATGAAGACTCTATTTTTTTAATTATAAGATCCCAAAAGGTAAATCAAGATCTCCGATGATAGACATCCATCCAGAGGGATTTGGGTGAAAGGTGGGAAATAGGGAGAGTTAATAGAGGAAAGATAAAATTGGGAGAAAGAGATTCCTTCACGCAAGTAATTCTGGTTTGAGATGTAGAGAAAAATTAAAATATAGGAAATTGATCTAGATATGCATTTTATGATGGAAGAAAAATTAGATAAGTGGATGTTGACACTATTCTAGGTTTTATCAAGTCTTTTTCTAAGGGTACTTCATGTGGCATATACTATTTAAGGGCCCAACATGTATTTGATGCTATGTGTGGATAGGGGTCTATTGTGGCCACTGACCTCCTACATGCCATCATCTTGGTGGACAATTTATGGTTGGTGGAGAAGTGCCCTTAAGTTTTGCATAGTTTGTAGCTTCTACACCACTTAAGCCTCTACTTAATCCCAACAACAAGATACATCCCACATAGTTGGTACTAACGGTAGACTTATAGTGTCTGAAGTTGATATTCTAGGAGTGAATAAAGATATGCCCAAGTGTCACAATGGGTTCCAATCCAATTTGGACTAGATGTACCCGATGGGGTTGAGGAAGTTTTACACAATGTCAAATAGGTCTTGAATGTGCCACATGACAATGGTTCTAGTCTAAGGTTACCATATAATTTCCAATGCGTTCAATCTGGTGGATAGATCAACATTACAAAGTGAGGTGAGGGAAAGTGCTCATATATTTCTTTGTGGGTGCATTTCTTACATGGCTAGGCATCAAGGATATACCTTGGGGATAATATATTTGGACAACCATTGGGGTGAAATAGGGTGATTCCTTTGTGCTTGATCATCTTTTCCCTTTTATTGTATTCACTTGACCATAAGATCAAAGACAACTGCATGATTCTTCTTCTTTCTTATTATCTTTGGTGATGGAACTGTCATAGGGGAGACATAAGAGACAATGAAGGTTCTTAATATCATTCAATAATCTAGAGTAAGTTTGGGTTTTAATTTGAATATTTGTAAAATTGAGCTTTTCTAGCCTACTCTTCACAAGGAGTTGTGGCCAGTGGATGTTGGGAGGCCATTTTTAGTGTGGAGTTGCTTGGAGGATCTATTATAGGGACAAAAGTTTGAAGGATTGTCTATGTAGAGGGCTACCAAGACTGTTGAGATGATGCATCTTCTTCCTCACTTGGGTGATCCACAAAGTGAGCTCATCTTTCTCCTCTCTTTCATGTATATCTCCAAGCTTTTGTTTGGCTTGAAGACATTCCAACCTATACACATGGATAAGGAAGAAACATGTTTGAAAGAGGTTTATGAGAGTGAATTGAAGACATTGTAGATTTTAGAGTCCTTCTTTTGGGACCTCCAATGGCGGGTGTCTTCATTGCCCATTTGACTTGGTGTTTTAGGATTATACTCTATAGTAGAGGCTTCAACATACACTTTTGTTGCCTCTTTGATCCAACCTTGGCTGCTTGAGGATCATATCTTGTGAAGTAGCATGATTTATTGCATTGACTCTGATTTTGACACTACCCTAGATCAAAATCCTATCATGATGCCATCTTTTGACCTTAATTTTTTTTCTAATAAGCATATGTCCCCTCAAAAGCCATTAATGATGTGACGAGTGCCCTTTTAGCATAATAATTTAGTAAATGGTAGTTAAGTTTGACATGACTGTTAGACAAATGAGAGTTTTTCAATGTCTCCAATGTGTTCATGCTTAAGATTTTATTCTTGTTATTCCTGTTGAAGGGCTTAGTATGCATATATCACAAGTGGAGTATTGTCCTATCCTCAAATATTGTCTCGTGATGTCTTATTCCCAGTTGATAGATATGTCCACTTTATCCTAAGGTGTGTTTGGACACTATTGGGAAGCATGTGGTTCTTTACACAGAGCTTGTAGGTTCTAACTGCATGCATGATCTTCTTTGGGATGTTCTCTTTGATGTACTTAGAATGTGGGTGTTGCTACTAAGAAAGAGGGACTTGTGAATTTTTTGACATATCCACAAGAGAGGAGATCAACACTTAGACTTGTGATGTTCTTATTTTTATTTGGGTTGAAGGGAAACATGCATGTATGGATCTGATTGGAGTTATCCATATGTAAGATTGAGGAGTGGGGTGTTTATAGTGGGATAGACTTGCTGTAAAGATTCCTCAACCAAAGTGGTAAATCATGAGAAAGCATGTATTAATAATTAACACACTTTCAACCCTTTTAGGTTTGATAATTTTAGATTCTTATAACTAGAGGTTGTGAAACTTCTCAAGAGGGTCCAAAAAGTTATGAATACTAATGTTGACTCTAAAATCTATGGATGTAGTGTTGTAGAGGATTGGTTTTTCAATCATAAAGGACTAGTGATGAAACTTATTACCCACTTGTCTTCTTTTTTGACTTAAATGATCTAGTTATAAAGTCATAACCATATGGAACAAAAATCCTAAAGTTTAATTAATTATGATAGTTCTTATTGGATAAGCAGTTGTAGAACAAGCAATTTGGATGAATGGACAATATAGACAATTAGTTCTAGGCACAAATTCTAGACGTTATTGATGACAGTTAAATATGATAACTAAATATGGAAGTTAAAGAAAGAGGACTTTTTGCTTCCTTACCATCTCGCAATGCTTTCAACAAAGGATATTTGATTGCTCTACAAGAAGGATCTTCAAGTCACCTGGTAAATAGAAGTAAATAAAGACAAGAATAGTTTTCTCTATGAATTTGGTAGATTCAAATGGGGTAATGGAAATTGATGGATTAGTTATGGTAGTGAAATAGGGTTGTGTAACATCCTAAGATTGAAGGCCTCATTTAATGATCTTAAAAGGATTGATTGAACTACCCATATCACTAAGGTGCACCTCCTTTTTAGGGATCCCATCAGTAAAGAACCATGTGGATAAGCGTGCTCAACCTACAATAGTACTAGAATGCATGATCGATCGGGAAGTTTGTCCTAGCTTGCGCATGAGTGAGGACAAAGCCTACATTTAAGGCTTGTAGTGGTTTTTGGTGCCAGTCATCATTCCTAAAACTCTACTAGAGCCCTAGGAAGTGGGCCTTGAGTGTTTCAAATGGTATCCGATCCAATCCCCCTCTAGTAGGTGTGGCTCACTTGGGTCTGTGGCATGCTTGTCTTTGAGCCGTGCGGTCCAGGTATGTTAGAAAGAGATATCCTAGTTGATGAATCCAATCTTGCACTTGTATCCATGGTCGGGATCTGGGTGTACATGGGCCATTTGGGTCTACACTGGAATGGAGATACATTATGTGGCCATATAGTTGAGCATTGATGAGGACATTAAGAGTCTAAGTGGGGGACATTGTAATGTCCCAGAATTTGATGCCTCAGATTTAATGATCTTAAAAGGATTGATTGGACTAACCATATCACCAAGGTGCGCCTCCTTTTTAGGGAACCCATCACTAAAGAACTCTATGGTTAAGCATGTTCAGCCCAAAGTAGTACTAGGATGCATAACCAATGGGGAAGTTTGTCCTGGATTTCACGTGAGTGAGGAAAAAAGACACACTTAAGGCTAGTGGTGGTCTTTGGGTACACTCATCATTCCTAAAACTCTACTAGGGCCCTGGGCAGTGGGCTCGAGTGTTTTAGTTTGAGTGTTCAAGGTTTTAGAGAGAATATTTTGGAACAAGACCGTAGAACACATCATTCTGTAGGGGATTCCACTAATGGAACGTAGGATTCTTCCATATGGAACCCCAATGGAATTTTAGATTCCATCGGGTGATCTCAGTTAGAAAAAAAGACATCTTTCCATGTTTTAGGATTTTTTTGGAAGATTCTAGAGATGTCTTGGATAAAAAAGTAATATGGATCAAGATGGTGAGTTATACGATGAATAAAACTTGATTAAAAACAATTAAGGGAAGGAGAGATAAAACTAGTGGGGCCTCATCTTCCTTTTATATCAAAATATATGTGTTAGGATAATGGTAAATAAAGGCAATTAAATATCCCATGATATTTGAAATTGAGGGTTATGTTCAGATAATTTAACCACAAAATTTGTTTTAAAAAATGCTTGTAACTCAACTAAATGGAAAAATGTACTTAAATGTAGAAACATGTACTTTATATATGTGAACCTCCAACTTATAGAAAACGGGTAAAATGTGTGCAACAAATAGGTAGTAAAATATGAAAAATTGTAGAGTACATGATAGAGAGAAGATATGATTTCAATTATTGAATGAATGATAAAAAATGCAGCATCAATAGTTTTCCCCTCAAGAAAAAGTGTAAGATATTAGTCAGAACCTTAGATGTCACACCATTCCCAAAAAAGGAAAAAAGAGAGAAATTCAGGGGATAAAGGTGTATGCTTTTTTGGTAGTGAAACGTCATATAAAAATGTTCTGAGTCTCCACCACATTTTGTATGAAAAATGAGGAAAAAAGATGAATCATAAGAGCCACGGTGAAAACAGAGCGATTATCCATGCATGATAAGAATATAAAATATAAAAGCAAAACTAGAGATCAGACCCAATAATCTACTTAGGAGTGGGGAAGGATTAGCACCCCTGTCTTGCCCAGTAAACCGATACCAAAACCCTGTTGGGTTGGGAGGAAATTGAGCGATTCATGATGTTTAAGTTAAAGAAAACATGAAAACAAGATTAAAAAGTGTTTTTTTATTGTGGACAAGCTTTACTGGATGAATATGTCAATGACCTTCTTGTAATGGCCCCAAAAGTCCTAATGTTTAGATATGTTGCGGTCTTGATCACCTCAGAACCTCCCATGGTGGAGACCCATCATTGGTGACCAAGACCGATGCGTAGGATGTTAGAGGATGACTTGTAGAAATGTGGTTAGAGAACTAGATCTAATTTTTCAAAGGAAGTAAAAAGGATAAAAATATAAGAGCATCAATGTAGTTATAGTAAATAACAGATCAGGTGTAAAATTAGATCAGCTTAGATACAATAGTTGTAAATGAAAAATTAAATGGATAGTGGATTCAATAGTTTGGCACAACAGTTAGAGTAGTTTACTGCTCTAGAGATCTAGTAGAGTAGATTGTATCATAGGAAGGATCATTTGATCGTAGGCAATACAAAAATAAAGAGAGAGATAATCATTTCTCTATATATTTAAGAGAGATGAGAGGGGCTTGGAATACATTGAGCATGGGGGTCTATCGATAGTTTGGGTTTAGGGTTAAAGATTTTAGGCATAAACTTCTAAAAGAGGTGACAACTCATGCTGATGCATAATGCATGGCACACAGATCGAGGTGATCTGCCCGTATGGTACCAAAAAATGACTTTAATCTACTCTATGTCTCAAGTGAAAAAAATAAATCTAGTTTTCCTAGTAATTTTAGGAATATTTGGCAAAAATATAAGAAAACTTGCACATATAGATGAGTTAGAGTTATCTCTCAAATTTTTTGAGAAAGGAAGATGAACAAAGTGAATATTTTATTTCAAAATTTTCAAATGAGCAATTTGTAAAGAACTATTTAAGGAAGAATTAAAGAATAATTGCACTTTCAATTTGAAAGAAGGTTTCTTTGCAGAAGAGCTCAAATTGAGTGAAAATGGACAAAAGGTGTAATGCTTGGGCCCAATGCCCATGGCCTAGAAGAGTTATAGGAATGATGACCCCCCCACACTCGCTTGAACTGTGTGCTTTGTCCTCACTCACATACAAGCAAAGATCAACTTCCTGACTGGTCACCCATCCTTGTACTACTCTTATCTAAGCACACTTAACCATAGAATTCTGTAAAGGAGGTGTGCCTGGGCTATATGTGTAGTCTAATCATTCCTTTTAAGATCATTTTATCCCATTCCTTAAATCTTGGGATGTTACAATCTCACTCAAACTCTTGATGTCCTCGCCAAGGCTCAACTATAAACCCTTATAATATTTCCCCATTTCAATATATACCCAAAATGGCCATGTACGTCCAACTCCCGATCATGGCTACTAGCGCAAGGGTGGATCCATCACCATAAACAATCCTTTCCAACATGCCTAGACAACACAGATCAAAGACTAGCATGCCACATGCCCATGTGGGCCCCACCTACTAGAGGGGTTTTGGCTCTAGTACCATTTGTAACACATGGGCCCACTGTCCATGGCTCTATAAGAGTTTCACGAATGATGATTGGCCCCAAAGACCACCACTTGTCTCAACTGTGCACTTTGTCCTCACTCATGAGATAGCTGGGATCAACTCTGCAACTGGTCATCCATCCTAGTACTACTCTAAACTGAGCACGCTTAACCCCAAAGTTCTTTAGTGATGGTCTACCTCAAAAGGAGGTACACCTTGATGCTATATGTAGTCCAATCATTCCTTTTAAGATTATTTTATCTGAAGCCTCAAATCCTGGGATGTTACAAAGGGTGATTTAAATAGGTAGAAAAATGTGGAAAATTGTGGGAAAAAAGTATATGTGGAAATTGGATAGGATGTGTAACAGATTCTGTCATTAGCCAAAGAATTGACATTAATCATGAATTACTGACTAGTGATAAAAATGGGGTGTCAATAGTTTTCCCCTCTCAAGGCAAGTTTTGAGATAAGAGTGGGAACCTGAAGCTTTAGCCAAGTTTGACCCCCATTTTAGTCACAGAAGCCAAAAAGGATGGACTCATTAAAGATGTTTTGTAAAACCTTGTGAAGGGTGGAAAGAAAGTGTGTGATGTCTCTCAATTATAAAGATGAATTAGTGAGGAAAAGGTTGGGAATAAATTATTTCTCTACTATAAGGGAATCCTATGACTTAGGTAGTTTCTTGTATCCAACCAAATGATTCAATCCCTTGAAGTTATGATGAGTATCTCCCATCATAGCTTCAATTCTGAAATGGGTGCATGTCTAATTCTCCCTCTAAATCATGCCTTAGTAATAAAAAGGTGAATGTGAAAAAGCAAAAGTAGGTGTGGTTTGATAGAGAAACATAAAGATCAAGAGTTTGTGATCATTGGGAAATAGTGGCAATTGCTTTGCCTAAGAAACAAATCTTGGAGAAAAAGAGTAGTCATCCTCATTCCTATGCATCTTTAGTTTTTTTTAGAGGGAAAAAATTAGAGTCAGGACTAGAACTCTTCAAAGGTACAACATGAGGTTTCATATTGGGATAGGAATTGGATCATCAAGTTCGGTGTTTTTAAATTAGACAAACTTTTAGATTTAAAGTGTCCTTTCTCATCAGTGACTGTATTAGTTAGTAATCTGATTTATTAAGGCATCTAATACTAGTATGAGTATGATTTAACTATCATTTAGTGATAAGTAGCCTCCATGATGTGTTCCCTTACTAGTTCATCTTCCTCTAGAGTATCGATGCTCCTCAAATCTCCATGTCTTATTCTTGGAAATTGTAGATTTGAGCCATTACTCAGGGTCATGAGGCAAAGTTGGCAATCCAGTCTATTTTTATGTCATGCTATATGATTGTTAGAATATGTGTTGTGAGAGCAAGATGATCGCCTTGATCACATTATGAGATTATTAAAGAAGTATATATATTTAAAGGCAATGTGGATTCTAATCGTAAGTCATGAGTAGAGACCTTGGATTAAAAGTGAATAGAAGAAGGACAAAGAGGCTTCTTAGGATAAGGCTCGTGTTCTAATTTAAGGTCTTGGTCCAAGACTCAAATAGAATGAAAAATGAAAATGTGTAATGGTTCAATTTAAGGTCATCATTTGGGACCCTGGAAAGAGTTGACAATTGATTCACACGATTGGTCCAGTTTTAGGTCATAGTCTAGGAGCCTGAAAGATTTGGAATTGAGATTGATGCGGTTTAGTATAAGGTCATGAGCCAGGACCCTAGAAAGATTTGAAAATTGAAAGTGCAGTTGGATTAGTTTAAGGTCATACTCTAGGACCCTGGATGTTTGTAGATAGAACCATTGAATATTTTGAGGAAATTATAGTTTTTTTTGTTTTGGAGTTAAGATTTGAAATTTTATGATTTTTTTACCAATTCTTTGAATTTTTTTTAAGATTTGTTTTACAGTTATGGAATTTTGATGAAAAACTAGGGACATGTTATGAATTCTACATAGATTTTTGCCTTAAAAGAGGGGAATGAGAGGAGGGAAGAACACCCTTCCCATTTCCTCTTATTTGAAACATGATGCTTGTGTGAAGAGACAGCTCGAGCAGACATGCACATCTATCATAGTTAGGAGATAGTGGCCATGCCGGTGGATCACATTGATCCACCACCTCTAACCCAACAAATCGTACTATTTTTCCATCCAGGACCAGTGGTGTAGCGAGTTGCTTCATCTTGGCGGTGGTGAATCTTCTGAACCACCTTGTTTTTGGCAGAGCTTCATGCAAATTACAGAGAAGTTCTCCTCATGGTAGCTCTTGTGTTTGCACTCTGTTTGGCCATTTTGTCCTTTGATAGAGAAATCCAATTTTTGACTTCTTAACATTCTCTATGGTTTGGAGGTTGTAGATGACTTAGATGTGCGTTCTATTTTGTGACCTAGCTGATATTTTTGTTTTGTCATCTTCTCGGTCGTTCTTTGTCTGAATGAACTAATTTCATATGCTCTGGAAAGCTTTTGACATTTCCATCATGCTCGTACAGATGGATTCTTGTTATTGGCATGAGGAGGACCCTATTGTAGATGAGAAATATGGAGGTGATTGTGATGTAGTTGAGGCATATCCTCAGACTATATCCATTATTTTGATTGCATTTGTATCTGGTCTGTGTATATTCTGACTGAAGTCTTCCTTGAGAAGGTGTTGTGAAGGTACAACCATGATCAAGGGTGAACTACTCCCTATTGAGTGATTTATCCATCATCCAGGCATGTTGTGGATGAATTTGCATCACCATGGCCATAAAGTGGGCAATGAGGTATAACTTGGAAACTTTGCTCCTTATTCTTTTCTTTCTATTTTTTGAGCTTGAATTGGTCTTTCTTGCCATGTACCAATAATTTTGGATTTGTCTTCTGATTTATTCCTTTACAATATTAGTTTGTCATACATTTAGTGGAGAACCCATCAAAATCATTTGGGATATTTGTATGAGAGTTTGGTGACTATGGAGGTGGAATTGTTGGAGAGGACCCAATTTGGTAGCATTAGTCGGCATGGGACCTTCGATAGACCCTATCTCCTTCACATTGTTGAGCACTTCCGTCTGTAGACCATTACTTTGCACTTTGGTTTTGGAGAGATAACCATTACCTCGAGTGAGTTTGGCATGATTAATGAGCTAGGGTTTAGTGGGGCACCCATTAGTTCTCATCCTGACTGTCAAGAGTGGTGTGATTCTATGAGTGAACCCTGGGATATTGGGATGGCCTCAAAGTATGAAGTTTGGTTTACATGGCTGAGGTCTGCCTTCTATTTTGAGGGTGAGCGACGAGGTGCTAGTGATCCATTATATGCAACCCTGAGGGTCCATGTGTTCCTAATCACTGGTTTCTTATTTAGCGCCTTCTTAGGGAATAAAGGAGATGCCTCCTGGTTCTCCTTTCTTCTAGACATAGACGTGTCTCCTTCATTTGAACGGGGTGGTAACATGTATGCCCATATGCTAAGGCATATGCAGAAATGTCTTGTGCAAAACTTTGATGGAGAGACGGTCCTGTCTACAAAAGGTTGTGGAGGCTTTGTAGGCTTGATTGCAGTAAGATTTCATGTCTTTATTTTATGCTTTGAAATAACTACAATATATGATTTTCACTGATGCTTCTTTTTGCAAAAGTGGGGTTATCAGCACTTCTGCTACATAGACCCCTCACCTTGAGTGGACTAGAAGACTATTTGTATGCCTCTCTCCCTACTTGTTTTCGTTGGGGCAATTGTGCTTGTAGGGTGCAACATGAGTAGTAGAGAGGTGAACTAGAGACAATGACCATGGCTAAGGTATGTGTGGTACTTTGATAATTGTATTATACCATGCATCTATATTTTATCTAACTCCAATTCATTATTCTTCCTAGGTGTGATTTAGGATCTTTTCTAGGTTTTAGTATGGTGAGACAATTGTTGGATCCTGGGATGGGTGATTTTCTCTAGAGGGGGGGTGAATAGAGATGAATGCACTTAAACAAAATTCATTAGACCTTCAAGTTATATCACAAGATAAGGTTGCTAAATAGGAAATTTGAGTGCAACTAAAACATACATAGAAAGGGAGAGAGAGATATTGAATAAGAACCATGTGAAAATCTACATAAAGTGGTTTCATACTCAAAACTAGGAGTATGTCAGTCCACTACCTAGAGAGGTCAAACTCTAGGATTTCTAAGTGTGTCTTCCTCTATATATTCACTTATAAGAGTTACAACACATGACCCACCAATGGACTTACCTATATAATACAAAAAGCCTTCAACCTTACCAAGGACTTACCCACTTTCCAATGAGTCTTTGACCTTCTCTAAGGACTTACCCACTCTTGCACAAGTCTTCAACCTTCTAGGAATTACCCACTCTTCTTGGATCATCAGCCTTTGACTTCACCTTCACTCAGAGAAGATTTCACCAAGGACTTACCCGCTTGAGCAAGGAGTCTCCTGCCTTCACCAAGGGTTGACCCACTCTTGATCCAAGTCTTCGACATTGATCTTCACCAAGGGACTCCTTCCCTTGTTCTTCGTCAAGTTTCTTAGCCAAGAGAGAGTGGTTGAAATGAGAGATAGGGAGGTGGTGGAAGTGAGATCCTCATAAGATATACATGTAGGACTAGATCTCTTACAAATACCCTACTCACTCTAACGAAGAGAAGAGCAACGTTGCATTACACAAAGGGTGAGCTATTGGGGCTTAAAGGAAGGCACTATATCGATGAGGAAGCTATGGAATCTGATCCAGAGGGACCAGGTGATGCAACAGTAGGCAATGGGGGTCAGGAAGCACCCATGAAACAACATATAGAGATGGTGGACGAGGAGCACCGAGCACGACGATGTCAGACGTGGGAAGGAAAGGAGGTAGAACACAACGTTAATATGGGGGTAACAAACATCGTCAAGTGTAGAGAGGAAATGAAGGAGCACGAGGACATAAACGGGCAGGGGCCAACATCCAATGAGGATTGCAATGCATCTAAGATAGAGATCCCTAAGAGAATAGTAATGAGGGCACAGAGGAGGAAAGAAGCAGGGGCGCGAATGAGGAAGGGGAACAAACAGGCAAAAGGGAAAAAGAAACATCAACCATGGGTCTATAAGATGAGTAGGGGGGGCGAGATTGGGAATCCCAGAAGAGGAGGTGGTGTGGGAACAAACAATAGGAAAGAGGGGGGGAATGAAGAGGTGTGTGATATGGAACTTGATGAGCTACCTAGGAAGGAGTCGGGGGAAAAATATATAGGATGTTTGACGAAGTGGAGATGGACATCTTTGGGGTCACCAGGACTCAAGTAGAGGAGATTGGAGAAGCCCAATCCCACGAAGGACAATGAAAAACTTTAGTTGGAACTGTCAGGGATTGGGCGACCCTGACACGTGCAAGGCTCTCCAAGTGTGGGTTTGGAGAGAGCGTCCAAACATAGTTTTCCTCATGGAAACTATGATTGCTGACAGGAAGCTGATGAAGTGAAGAGGAGTTGCGGGTTTACTGATGGCTTGTGCATATCTAGTGAGGGGCGGGTAGGTGGCATGGGTTTCTGGTGGAAGGACATTGACGTGGCGGTGATAAACTACTCTCAAAGACATGTGACAGCTATGGTCAAAGATATTACCAATGGCGTGACGTGGAGAGCGGTGGGTATCTATGGATGGGCAAACTAGGCAAATAAATACAAGACCTGGGAGCTTATGAGGAAGATAAAGGATGAGGCAGAGGTTCCGGTCATTTTCTTCAGGGATTTCAATGAGATCGTATCCAATACTGAGAAGAAAGGTGGTCCACCCAAAGAGGAAAGATACATACAAAATTTCTGAGATGTGATAGATGATTGTGAACTAATGGATGTGGGTTTCGAAGGAAGAATTTTCACATGGAAAAGGGGTCTCACTGAGAGAACTCTTCTCCAGGAGAGACTTGATAGATTCCTGCCCGAGCTTGAATGGAGGAACATTTTCACTTTTTGCAAAGTTTTTCACCTGTCCATACACGAGTCAGACCATGCACCCAAAATTCTAAAGGTGGACAGGAGAGACAATAATAGAAAGAGGAAAGGGCACTTCATGTTGGAACCAATGTGGGTGGGGGAGGACAGCTGTGGCACGGTCATTAAGGAGGCATGGGAAGCCGAAGAAGGCAGTGTGTTGACAACAAAGCTGATGCGGTGTAAGGAGAGCCTAAAATCATGGGCATCCGGGAAGTTTGGAGAAAGAATAAGGAAGGTGAAGGAGCTTGAGAATGAGCTTAAGGGGCTGCAAGATCTCCCCCCAGATCAAATAAATCTAGATAGGGCGGATGAAAAATCAAAAGAACTACAATACTGGTTGTATAAGAATGAGGAATATTGGGTGGCCAGGGCCCTGTGAAGGAACTAAAAGAAGGGGACCGTAATACTGCTTACTTCAACCAAAAAGCTTCAAACAGGAGGCGGAGGAATAGAATTGACTGCTTAGAAGATGAACAAGGGGTCATGAAATCACAGGAGGAGGACATTAAAGCAATTATCATTAAGCATTTTGCACAGCTGTTTCATTCTAGAAATACCACGGGTTTTGCGGAGGCTACAAAGGGGCTGTGGGAGATGATAGTAGTGGCCCAAAAGGAGGACCTTGAGAGGGATATAGAGGATGAGGAGATATGGACAGCTCTAAAACATATGCATCCAAATAAGGCACCCGGCCCAGACGGTATGAAGGTCATGTTCTACCAAAATTATTGGGGTATTGTTGGGAAGGATGTGGCGAGCTATATCAAAGGGTGGTGGAAGGGGGAGAAGGAAATAGGGGTGGTAAATGATACCCTGGTTGTGCTTATCCCAAAGACAGACACGCCGAAGTCAATAGGGGAATTCTGACCAATTAGTCTTTGCAATGTGGTATATAAGATAGCTTCCAAAGTCATGGCAAATAGGTTGAAGCCACTTATGGACAACATTGTATCGGAGAATCAAAGTGCTTTTGTGCAAGGAAGAATGATCACAGACAACGCCCTCATTGCATATGAAGTGTTTCATGCTATGATGAGAGATAATGGAAGGAAAAAAGGCAGCCTAGATTTGAAGTTGGACATGTCAAAAGCGTATCATAGAGTAGAGTGGAGGTTCCTCGATGCCACTATGGAGATATTGGGGTTTGGGTAGAAGTGGAGGAACAAGGTCCAAGAATGCATAACGTCCATCAAACACATGTTCACCTTCAATGGAGACAAAACCCAAAGCACAACGCCTACACGCGGACTTTGCCAGGGTGACCCTCTATCCCCTACCATTTCATTCTATGTGTGGAAGCTTTTTCATCTTTGATTTCTACTGCTACACGTAAAAACCTCCTGCATGGCATCAAGCCAAGTAGGGGGGTGCCATCTATCTCACACCTTTTTTTCACAGATGATAGCTTACTCTTTGCTAGAGCCAACACCGCCGAATGTTTGAAGATAGCTGAAATTGTCAGCCAATATGAACAGGCATCTGGTCAAAAGATAAATTTCTCTAAGACGGAGGTTGTCTTCAGCAAAGGGATAGCGGCAGACAAGCAGGAAGAATTGAGGTAGCTCCTTGGTGTGAGAGTTGTAGATAGGCACACCAGTTATTTGGGCCTCCCGACAGCTGTGGGCAGGTCAAAAAAGTAGGTGTTCAGCTACATTAAAGATAGAGTTTGGAGGAAGCTTCAAGGATGGACGGAGAAGCAATTGTCAAAAGCAGGGAAGGAAGTTCTCATCAAAGCGGTGGCCCAAGCTATTCCAACATACATTATGAGCATTTTCCAGCTACCGGCAGGTACTATAGAGGAGATCCAGTGGATGGTCACTAGATTCTGGTGGGGAGCAAAAGACAAAGAAAGGAAAATATCATGGATGAGTTGGGAGAACATGTGCAGACCAAAGCGACAAGGGGGTCTTGGTTTTAGGGACTTCTACACCTTTAACCAATCTCTCCTGGCAAGGCAAATGTGGAGGCTAGCAAACAATCCGGAATCTCTTGTGGCTCGAGTTCTCAAAGCCAGGTATTTCCCAAGGACGGTCATATGGGAAACGAGAAGGGGACACAATCCTAGTTTCTCTTGGAGGAGCCTGTGGGGAGCAAAAGCGTTGTTAAAAGAAGGAACACAATGGAGAGTGGGTGATGGTATGAAGGTGAATATCTGGGAAGATAGGTGGCTACCCAATGAGGGTGAAACACTTGCACATTTTAAAAGGGAGAATGGGCCAGACTTAAACACAGTCCGGGAACTCATGACGGAAGATGGTTCTCAATGGGATGCAGGGAGAGTCAATGAGTGCTTTCCTGTGAGCTACGCTAGAAGAATACATGCTATACACCGTAGCATGAGGGACCCTTAGGATACTTTGATGTGGTGGCCTTCAAGGGATGGGGAGTTCACTGTTCGATCTGCTTACTGGTTGGGGCTGCTAGGGAAGGAAGAGGCGAGGAATTTCGCAAACCAGCGGGGGGATTCACTTTGGAAACACATTTGGCATGATGGATGGAGTCCCAAGACAGCGCACTTTCTGTGGAGGGCAAGCACGGGCAGTCTAGCGATACGGGGGCATCTTTTTGATCGACACTGCGTGGAATACGGTGCATGCATGCTATGTGGGGATGAGAAGGAAATGATTCCCCACATGCTCTTCCGCTGCCCTAGTGCGGTGGAAGTGTGGGAACAAACGTTGAGTGAAATACAAATGTGGGCGCACGATGCTAGTGATGAAGACATCATCTCGTCCTTGATAGCAGCGTTGGAGGGCAGGCTAGCACACACATCTAAACTAATAGTGGCGGTCATGTGGACGACATGGAAAGTAAGGTGCACTCGGATCTTCCAAAGCAACGAGGTTCGCAACGGATATATACTACGTGGAGCGTTGGCGACGGTGCATCAGGCTGGCAACAGGTGCAAGTAGAAGAGGGGCGGGGTAGGCCGATGAGGAGACGCGCATGATGCACGACGCGGGGGCGACGGGGTACAGCAGGATGAGAGGGGTTGACGGAATACAGCAAACGATGCAGGGGCTGGATAGGAGTGTTAGGAGAGGAAGCAGGTGCCCCGACGGCTAGTAGGTGGGGAGAGTGGCAGGTGACGCTCACCAGGATGAGGATGGGGGGCACACCAGTGAAACGCCAGACGAATGTTGCAGGTGGAGGAAGCCAGCGCACGGGAAAATTAAGATTAACGTGGACGGCTCGGTGGGTGAGGATGAAGGAGCGGACACTGGTCTGGTTTCTAGGGATGAGACAGGACGTTTGTTGGGCATAGCGGGGTAGAAAATCACCCAAGGGACGGGAGTAGCCATCACCGAAATGCTAGCAGTGAGAGCAGCACTTCTATGGGCAAAGGAAGCGGGATACGACAACATAGAAGTAGAGACGGACTCTCTGCAAGTAGTTCAATCATGCACCAATAAGAAGCCACAGTGGGACTACCTAGGAGCAATTGTTGAAGACTTCAAAGCACTGCAATATCATTTTACTGCTTGTACTTTTCTTTATGTTAATCGTAGGTATAATAGGGTTGCCCATGAGGTAGCCAATCTAGCTCGTAGAGGTCAAGTAGATAGTTTTTCCTTTACGCATTCCTTTCCTTCAAACCTGTTAGCTCTTATGAACCTTGATTTATTTAGCTAATAGAAGTTGTGACGGGGAGCCCACCTTGGGTTTCCCGTCCCACTCTAAAAAAAAAAGATTAGAGAGAGAGAGGGGAGGGTGTAGTATGCACTCAACTATAGACTAGTAACCTCATATAGAGTTTTTCATTGAATGCTCAACCTTGGAATGAAGCCCAAGGGGTCCTATTTATAGTTGGGAATGCCTCTTAGCCTTTTAAAACACTTAAGAACAAAATCTAGACATTTTTTGGCTTGCAATAGATATATTTTTGATTGTTGCAACTCCACAATGGCTAGAAACACTTTTCTGCACTTTTTCGTACAACACTACCATTTGAGTTTCTATGAAGGTAACTCGACCGAATGCACTATGCGACAAAGCTAATTTAACCATCAGTCGAGTTTGACCTAGTAGGAACTTGAGCTATAGATTAAATCAGTTTTATTCCAGTGCAGTGGTTAGTAGAGTTTTGAGTATAGGAAATTGACTGAACCATGGAATTCTCAAAATCCATCAAGGATCGGTCGAGATTGTAAATCGACCAATAAAGGGCATGTAATGAATTTTGGAAAATGTCATTAAAATGCTTAAATATTTGATTTAAGTGCTCTTGATTTTTTCTAAGCTAAATTACAAGTCATACAGTCATTACAAGTGGTTTACAACATGATTCTAATGGATTTACAACATATTCCACAAAAGTACACTTGCATTGACTTTGACTTGTCTTTTCTCCAAGTTGAATTGCACAAGTTAGGGCATTTGGAGTGTGTCTATACCTAATCTAAAATCACTCAAGTGGAAGCATTAGACATAAATAATTGAATGGTGTAGTCATCATCAAACCAAGGGTTTAGTCAATTTAGACCTGAAAAACCACTAGAGGGGGGGTGAATAGGGTTTTAAACTAATTTAACAATAATTTAACTCAAACAAGCAACCACAAAAATATTGGACAAGGGGACAAGGATTTAGAGTGGTTCCAACCTTAGAAAATACTAAGGAAGTCAGTCCACTACCCGGTTGCTTACCCAACCGGGATTTTGAAAGAATTAAATTTTATTACCTCGCAAGGACTTTACATAAAATTACAATTCTTTCACCAAACCCTTCAAACAACCTTCACTTAGAAGTAATTGCACCAACCTTGAAGCAGCCTTCTTGAAGTAACTTCAAGCTCCCCCTTGAAGTAGCCTTCCTCTTGAAGTAGCTTCCCATTGTAATAGCCTTCTCAAAGTAGTTCGAAGTCCACCTTCTCCACCGAGAAGAACCTTCTCCAATCTGCAGCCTCCAACCCTAGGAGTAGCAAGGAGAATACAAAGGATAAAAGGAACAAGAAGGAAAATGGAAATTACACTTAGCCTTTGAAGCACAAGGCTTGATTTTCCTATATCAAGCGTTTTGATCTCCTAACCAATGTATATAGAAGTGTAATTGATGTGGATAGGAGATGATATCCTATAAGACACGAAATTGAAGCAAGGAGAAGAATAGACAATGCAAGTGTTGCTCAATTTCTCAAAACAGATTGACAATTGCAAGTGTAAGCTCAAGTATATCACAAGTGTAGATTGGTGAGTTTTGGTTTCCTAAGGCATGTCCTATTTATAGGAATGACCTACAAGTGTTTAAGGACGTTCTAGACACTTTCTAGGGGGTTCTTAGTGCTCAACTAGCCGTTATGTGTCCACTAATTGCATTTGCAACGGCTAGTTAATTGACCCTGAAAAGTGCAGACAAAACTCTTCTCGGTCGAAGATTTGTCGACCGAGAGTCTTTCTCGGTCGAAGATTTGTCGACCGAGGGACTTCCTGGAGCAAGTGTTTACAACGTTCATTTTCAACTGCCAACCACCTTGTCTGTTGGGTCTAACGGCTAGTAGGGTCTATTCTCGATCGAATATTTTGTCGACCGAGAGTTTCTCAGTCGAAGTTTTTGTCGACCGGTATTTTCTCGATCGACAATTTGTCGACCGAGAATATTACTGACTCAATGTATTCATTTACTAAGTGTGTGCAATTGTGATACTATCTTGGGGAATGACCTATCTAAGTGTTGTGAGTGGATAGGGAAGATCTAAATGCTTGATTTACATGATATCTAATTACTTGTACATTATATACTTGTACAAGCATTTACATTTGATTACAATCATGAAAATAAAGCAATTTTATCAAATTGTTCTTCCAAGTCTTTGTTATCCACCACCTTATATGCTTGTTCCTGAAATGCTCAAATAGCACGTTAAAGCCACAAGAATGAAATGTTTGTCATCATCAAAATAAAGGGATTATCATAATGTCCTATTTAGCCAACAATCTCCCCCTTTTTGAAGATGACAAACATTTCCTAAATATAAAATAAGGAAATATAAATCATATGAGTTTCATACCTGAAGTTTACCTTTTGTAGCCTTTCTTGTTTAGCAAGTGGGTGCTGGCTGAGATATTATGAAACTCATTTTATTTTATGTCTTTGATTTTATATTATTTCTCCCCCTTTGTCATTTCAAAAAAGATAACCAAGATAAATATTAAGTATGACTTTTATTTCTCCCCCTTAATTTCATAATTTGATGCTCCCCTTAATAAGATATTTAGTTTTGAAAAACTAAGGGATTAATATAATTGTAAACCATTCTTGTCAAATTTAGCCACAATTTGTTTCTCAATCATTTGCAAAGGATGTTAAGCCTTGAAATGATATGAGTTTCTTTTAAGTTTATGGCATATGTGTATTGATTTCTCACCCATTTTACAAGGGATGTTAGGCCCTAAAAATGATATGAGAATCCTTTAAGCTTAGAGTACATGAAAAGTGTCTCTAACCAAATGCACGGGATGTTCAGCCCTGATTTGTTTAGAAAATTTCATTATATCACATTCATGAAATTTGTAGATTCCTTTATTTTCATAACCAAGATTAAAAATACTAAGGTCATAACAAGCTTCAAATGATGTTTACAGAGTTTTGTAAGCTTCTTAATCTTATAATAAAGATAGTTTGTGTGAGCTCCACCTTAATCTTATATTTAAGATAATTTAAGGATTCTAAGGTCACAATCAATATTAGATCATAATAAGTTGACCTTTTATGAGAGTTATGCACTAAAATGATATTTTCAATATGTTAAACACATTTTGATTCAAGATACTAAGATTAAGTGCAGTAAAATGATGTACAAATAAGCATTTTGTCAAGCTTTTTTTAGGTCGACCTTGACTTCGACCATAGCGCCCCTTGGTCAAACTTGATTTCAACCAAGAGGCAATTTCTACAGATTTCCAATATGAACACTCATATGTGAAGTATAATATCTGTAGGTAACTTTATTAAATAAATATCAATTTGAAGCACTTTGAGTTATACCTATTATGAAGAAGTTTTATCAATTAAAAACTTAATATAGGCATCTCAATGAAGTCTTTATCCTTGATTTTCCTAGATTGTCTTCATTTTGAATGATGTTCTCCTAAGCTTTGCTATAGGTACATAAATATTTATTCCATTTCTTCTTGTACCCTCATTTTTAGATTAATCATAGGGTTCTTTAGAGACATATATCCTTGAAAGCAAGATTAATATCCTAAAGTCAATATTTTGCTTGTGATTTCTTAGAACAAACAAATAGATAAAGCATTAATATTTTTGTTCTAAGAGACACTGTTTGGCCTGTCATAGCATCATCATTCATTTATTTCAAGCCATTCACTCAACAATCATTATCTATTATGTCAAGATGTATTTGTTCCATAGAGTTTTTACTGTTATGCAAAATGGCATCTTCATATAAGCTGAATCACAATGATCAAGACACAATAATTTTTATAGAATAGCAGAAGTATATCCATAATACAGTGATAGAGGTATATAAATACTATGATTATGATCATTTAAGCTAAATTTCAATACACATGGCTCCTATATAGATATACCAGGGAATACTTGGGATAAACCTTGTGGATTATGATAAAACAGTAATTTCCTTGATTAAAACAATCATGATTTCAGTTTTAAGTCCAACCATTTAGATAGTAAAACCAAAATAATCTCATATAAGTTTTCAATTTTTAAGACAAACTTTTATAACTGGTCATGCTTAAGAAAATTTTTCAACCAATGAATGAGGTATGTTCAAGATCAGTCTTCTTATAGCACTTTTGCAATATGTTTAAGGATTCATAATATTATATAATGCAGAAGATCAATATGTCTCACTTTAAAAACTATCTTCCAGGGTTTTATTCTTGATTTGTATGTTAAATCAATCATTAATAACAAATTTATAGCAAGCTAGGTTAATTGAAAACAAGTTCAGCAGATTTATTTCAAACTTGACAACAGAAACCTACTCGGTCGACAATTTCTCGACTGACAGTTCTTCTCGGTCGACAGTGACTCAACCGAGAAAAGTTCTGTACTGTTTTCAGTAATTGTTTCCTAGTAAAAACAAAGTTTATTTTCAATTCAGTTATGCAATTTGAAAAATTAGCTTGGTTGAGATAGAGCATATGAATATCAAAGTAATATTTAGATCAAATCTCAACTAATTGTATTTTAAGTCTTTATGATTTGAGAACTTTAATTAAGGCAAAAATTTTGTCTTTGTAGATTTAAAAGAATTGTATATTTTGAATTAATTTGTTATCCCATTATGTTAAGTTGAGATAGACATAGAAATATGCAACAAGAGTCCTTGGTCATATCTCAACTTAATTTTGTTCATTTAGTTTGGGGGTTTTGGAACCCATACTAACTCGACATCCTTTTTCTTGTAAGGACATGAAAAAGAATAGTGTCCAAGGCGCAAATAGTAATGACAACATATAGAATCAACCTCATATCTCTTTCTATGATTTTGTTCTAGGTTGTTCTTGGGTACATATGTATGTGTGCCTTTAGGTACATACATAGATTGACTCTTTGGCACTTGTGTTCTTCCCCAACTAGGTTTTTGATAAGATTTTCCTTTAGGCTTGTAACCTAGTCCTCTCCTTCCAACTTGATGGTAAGAATCATTTAAGATTTTATCAAGAATATCATTGTTACTCAAACCATTAACTTTTTGTTGCAGCTTAACGATCTCATCCATTCTTTTATTTATGTCTAACTTTGCTTGATCTAGATTAGATAACAAGGAATCTCTTTCTTTCACTATAGTATCATAATCTAGATGTGTACACAGAACAGGTTGTTTTTGAAGATCATTTACTTGAGTTTGCAAATTTAACTTTTCTAGAGAAAGAAGATTGCAATTTGCTTCTATAAATTTTAGCTTAATATCATGACCTTCAATAACCTTTTTGAGATATTCATTTTCAGATGTAAGAGCAAGAAAATTAGCATGTAACTCATCATTTGCTTTATTAGATTTCTTTAATTTCTTCTTGCACTCAATATATTTATTATGTGTCTCTTCAAGACTAGCAACTAGCTCTTCTTTAGATAAATAAAAAAGGCTTACCTCTTCTTCTTCTTCTTCACTTATTATAGCAATAAGGCATTCTTTATGCGTATCTTCCTTCTTTGACCTCCATGGGAAACCGAGTGTTGTGTGGCGTGTTCCTAAGCACCAACTGCAACTTGTTGAAGATTGGTCCATACTTTTTCTTTGTTTGTGGTTGTAGACACCACCACCCTTCATACTTCAAGACTCGATTAGAGCTCCTTGAAGCCTGCTCTGATACCAATTGAAAAACCACTAGAGGGGGGGTGAATAGGGTTTTAAACTAATTTAACAATAATTTAACTCAAACAACCAACCACAAAAATATTGGACAAGGGGACAAGGATTTAGAGTGGTTCCAACCTTAGCAATTACTAAGGAAGTCAGTCCACTACCCAGTTGCTTACCCAACCGGGATTTTGAAAGAATTAAATTTTATTACCTCGCAAGGACTTTACATAAAATTACAATTCTTTCACCAAACCCTTCAAACAGCCTTCACCTAGAAGTAATTGCACCAACCTTGAAGCAGCCTTCTTGAAGTAGCCTTCCTCTTGAAGTAGCTTCCCATTGCAATAGCCTTCTTGAAGTAGTTCGAAGTCCACCTTCTCCACCGAGAAGAACCTTCTCCAATCTGCAGCCTCCAACCGTAGGAGTAGCAAGGAGAATACAAAGGATAAAAGGAACAAGAAGAAAAATGGAAATTACACTTAGCCTTTGAAGCACAAGGCTTGATTTTCCTATATAAAGCATTTTGATCTCCTAACCAATGTATATAGAAGTGTAATTGCTGTGGATAGCAGATGCTAGCCTATAAGACACGAAATTGAAGCAAGGAGAAGAATAGCCAATGTAAGTGTTGCTCAATTTCTCAAAACAGGTTGACAATTGCAAGTGTAAGCTCAAGTGTATCACAAGTGTAGATTGGTGAGTTTTGGTGTCCTAAGGCATGTCCTATTTATAGGAATGACCTACAAGTGCTTAAGGACATTCTACACACTTTCTAGGGGGTTCTTAGTGCTCAACTAGCCGTTATGTGTCCACTAATTGCATTTGCAACGGCTAGTTAATTGACCCTGAAAAGTGCAGACAAAACTCTTCTCGGTCGAAGATTTGTCGACCGAGAGTCTTTCTCGGTCGAAGATTTGTCGACTGAGGGACTTCCTAGAGCAAGTGTTTACAACGTTCATTTTCAACTGCCAACCACCTTGTCTGCTGGGTCTAATGGCTAGTAGGGTCTATTCTCGATCGAAGATTTTGTCGAACGAGAGTTTCTCGGTCGAAGTTTTTGTCGACCGATATTTTATCGATCGACGATTTGTCGACCGAGAATATTACTGACTCAATGTATTCATTTACTAAGTGTGTGCAATTGTGATACTATCTTGGGGAATGACCTATCTAAGTGTTGTGAGTGGATAGGGAAGATCTAAATCCTTGATTTACATGATATCTAATTACTTGTACATTATATACTTGTACAAGCATTTACATTTGATTACAATCATGAAAATAAAGCAATTTTATCAAATTGTTCTTCCAATTCTTTGTTATCCACCACCTTATATGCTTGTTCCTGAAATGCTCAAATAGCACGTTAAAGCCACAAGAATGAAATGTTTGTCATCATCAAAATAAAGGGATTATCATAATGTCCTATTTAGCCAACAAGACCTTGAGTCATCATTGACCTAGAGTCAACAATAGGCACGTCATAACAACCTACTTAGAGGAGTTGGCTTTGTATGCTTGCCGAATCAAATTTGAGTCTTTGTCGAGAAGTGTTTTGTATATGGGTGAGCATGATACTTGTCAGTGTGCTGGTGGTTGGCACATCTTTTTTGACCCTTTACCCAGGTTAGTCCTACCTAGAATTGAGTTTTGTTAGGCAACTCAGGAGCTGATATATAGGAAAACAACAAATGAACATTACCTGATGTAGTATTCTATGCATGTTTAGCCCATTCTCTTATCTTGAGAAGCATATGATCATCTCCGATATCCTTCTTTGGTGAGTTTCTGAGTTCATGTTTCTTTTGTGCTTGCTTGCATTACCTTTGACATGAATTTTCTTATAGATGATTCATTATGATTTGGATGAGAAGGATGATGAGGGGTATGATTTCTATTGGTATGCATGCCCATAGATCCAATCATATGATGATTGTAAGGGAATATCTTGTAAATGATTTGATAATAAAGGCAATCTTCCAGTTTATTATGTTTCATTTAGTTATGAGATAATGATGAAACATAAACATGTCAAAATAATGATTATAATCATTGCATATCTCTTTGAGTTGAGGACCTGAACACTAAGATCATACAGATGTCATGAGTAGATACATCTTGTTATGTCCCTAGTCAGATGTTATTGTGGAAGGCTGATTGACATCAATAACACATAATACTAGAGTGTGTGTTGGTTGATGATAGAATCACATTAGTCATGATATATTATATCAAAGCAAACACATATATACCTATTGGAGAATAGTGAATCAGACATACCCACCTTGATAGTGATACATGGAAACCATGATTGGTAGTCAGGATCATCTCTCATAGTAATGCTGCTGATTGTAGTTCTTAGACCTGAAATCACTACACTCATCACATGTTGTTTGATATACTTTGTCATCATCAAGTGTGACCTTGAATAAGGGTTTCCATAAAGGCGATGCTCAAATACATTAAAACACATGGGGCATGACTGTGAGTGATGTAGATGGGATATGTTCCTCATACAAGAGTATGGTATCTCAACCACTTGATAAGCGAGACTGAGAAAAACATGCACATGCAGATGTGAATCAATATATTATATTGAGTTCACATATATCTCAGACAGTCTTCTCTAGTTCAAGGAACATGGATTTAATGTTGAGAGGATGATGATTCGATACTTCGAGTTCAATCTGGATATCAATGACAAAGGAACTATATGATAAATGTAACACTAGTTGAAATTGTTGTCCAACTTTTTGATTACTTGGGTAGCAATGATGTCTTGCTAGATACCAATCATTGCTTGTGATGTCATAAATTAGTTATGGACATTCACTACCAACGTAAATTGGAATCTATAACATCACACACATACGATTCACTTAGAACAAAATTTTATTCATGAATGTAGTTTAAACTTGATATTAAGGCATTAGATATTCAATTCAAACAAAAATAGTTAAATGTTGATTGATTGGACTGTGAACTAACCGATTCAAGTGTTGAACTGATAAATTCAAAGTGTCAGGTCAATTGAACCAACATTGTCAATATGATCTATGAGATGACCAAATTAAGAAGTGAATCGATCAACTCAGGTCCATGAATTGACCAGTTCAGGTTCTGAACTGACCGTTTAGTTGATCAATTTGATTGGATCAAGGATTAGTGTTGACATCATGTTTTCCATTAATTGAATACTAATTGCCAATACAATTGTGATTGGGAAACATAGTGCAATGACTGGTTCAAGGATTGAAATGATGAACTCAAATGCCAACCGATTGATTTACTATTGAACCGGACATTTCATCATTCACAGGCTATAAAAAATCATGAAATTTTATCCACTTTAACTCCTGCACAGACTACAATTCCTAAACCTAACCCTCCTACAAGTAGAGGGGTAGTAAAGGATTTCTAGAGACACAACAATAAGCTCTCAAAATTGTAGTCTTCTCTGGTTGTGGCAACTAAGAGAACTCGAGCAAGTCCTACTTGTCAAAGGGAGGGATATCAATAGAGAGACAATTGGCAGAACAAGTCAATGCTAGCACACTGACTAGAAGGGATGAATCCTTATTGTACATTCATCTAGAATGAAAAGAGTTCTCGACAGTCCTTGTGGACTACTATAAAGGAAAGAAGACAGTTTCCTTCCACTAGGAGGACAAAGTCAATTGGTGTATGTGGTGATTAACCAGGAGGCCGTTGCTGACACTATCAGGTGCAACTTGAAGAAAGGTGCATGCTACTGCATAAATATTATTGTTGGACTTACTCCAGGATTAGGTATAACATTCCAAACCATCCTTCCCATTACGCAATTGTTGATGTTGTCTACTATTCAAAGGGGAATATGGCCATTAAATTTTTATTTCCGCTACCTTATCTGATGCCACATTTTCAACAATGGTATCAGAGCCATGTCAATTTACTATATTTTAGGATTTAATGGATATGATAGGATTTTTGTTTTCATCATTTATTTATTGCATACAATGTGAATACTTAAAATGATTAATGTGCATATCCAATTAAATACTACACAAGATCCCAACTAATATATATATATATATATATATATATATATATATATATATATATATATATATATATATATATATATATATATATATATATATATGAATATATGATAAATATGCAATTTACATGGATCACCCTAAATGTTGGTTTTGATGGTGGAGTTGAAGTACGATTATGTCCAATAATCCTAGAACTCTATGCTTGGTTGTGTGGTTGATAATTTCTATTTATATCTCAATTTTCATACTGAGCCTCGACCTTCTCTGCCATATGTAAAAGTATTATTCTCTCCTTCCTATACTCCCCTCGAATGTAACTCAAGATTTTCTATTACCATGTGATATGTTAAATATGACTAGGATAGTTTTAATTCTTGTTATAGAGAAGAAGACATTCAACACCAAATGAACTATCCATTTCATAAGACAAGCCAACTAGCTAGAGGACCAAGGAGGACAGATGAGAAGAGGGGCTGAACCAATCAGTTGGTAGCCCAAACGAGAAACTAGAGGTGTCCAGATGTCATTTCGACCAGAGGCCAGACGACCTATTAGACAACCAACCAACTGACAAGGAGGCGAGTTGATCGGTTCAAGTGTTGAATCGATCAACCCAGACTGGTTCAAGCATAGATCTTCATCAACAATAGGTTGCTACATGTGATGTAGACCTTAAGTGGTAGTAATTATGTATGTATCCAAGGAAGTAAAATAGTATGACCATAACCATCGATTATGTTTTAGTCACATGTTTTTATTTGTGGGATATAACATGTATATGATCTGTACTATAAGTATGTAGTGATTGGATATGTATATATAATATATAAATTTAAAATCCCTCAATCAAACATATCATGGTCAAAGATGCCTTCCATTGTAACACAAATGAAAAGCTTGATTGACTAAGCATGGGCACACCAAGTGTGGTGCGTTGGCCATCTCATGGAAGTGTGGTGGTAGTTATGTGGGACTGCCATGAAAGGTGTATTACTATCGTGTTGACTTTTGGGTTAGACTAAATTAGGTGTAATGAGATTAAGTACCTAGAAGCATAAAAATGACTATGGCAAAGAGTTGCACATACCATCTATCAAGGTATTGTATAAGATGTAATTGGAAAAGGTTTCCTACCTCAGTGATTGATTATGGACACTAGAATTAGCCGGCTAACAACTAAATTGTTTTGGATCATAGCTCACTAGAAGGTTGTACATTGCAAGCTTCCAAATTGATATGTGAGGGCTACCAATTTGAACAAAAGTGTGGGTGTGATAATTAGTTAAGGCATAATTAAATATCATCAAATTTTATTGATCAAATCAAATCAAAATTATTTTTACAAATTGAAAATTTCTCTTATTGAATCAAATGGCAACAAATAACATGTTTTCCTTTTGATCAGTCATTGAGAAGGAAAAGTTGAACGAGAATAATTTTCATGATTGGTACATGATGTTGAGATATTTCTCACACATGAGAGCAAGCTCTGTGTCCTGGAGACACCAGAGCTAGATGAACATGCTACCACTGCACCTAAGGAAGATAGGGATGCTTACAAGAAGCACTTTGAAAATGTCATTTATATCAAGTGCCTAATGTTGTGATCCATGAACTATGAGTTGTAGAGATAACATGAGAATATGGATGTTATTGATATGGTAACATATCTTTAGAACATGTATCAATATCAGGCAAGATAGGAGAGATATGATGTTTGCAAGGCACTGTTCAAATGTAACATGGCAGAAGGAGATGCAATAGGTCCTCATGTGATCAAGCTTATTGGGTATGGGGAGAACCTTGCAAGATTGGGATTTCCATTGGCTTAAAAGTTGGCTACTGATGTGATTCTACAGTCACTGTTAGAGTCATACAATCAGTTTGTCATGAACTACAACATGAAATACTTTGATACATTGTTGACAGAGTTACTTGGCATGTTGAGAACAACTAAGGCACATATGAAGAAAGACAAGCCCAAGTCTGTGATGATGATCAACAGATCAAAGGGGAGGCGCAAGGGAAAAGGCAAAGAAAAGAAAAGTTCTAAAGCTGGTCGGAAGCCCAAGTATTCATTTCTCAAGGCAAAGGGACGGGTGCATAAGGGAGTCACATGTCACCACTGTCACCATCCTGCATACTGGAAAAGAGATTTCCCTCTCTATTGCAATAACTAAAAAAAGGAGTGGATAGAGAAAAATACTTCAGGTATATACATTATTGAGATAAATTTGACTACTTCATTATCTTGGGTACTAGATACCAGATGTAGATCTCACATATGTTTGAATATGGATTATGTTGTAACGCAGGAGGAAGCACGTCAGGCTAGCGCTGTTTCATCCTTTGTGTTTAAAGACATGATCATAAAACTCAAGACTTTGGAGGAAGGTGAGTTCTGCTCCCGGAAACAGGCTGTTTGGTTTTGGATCGCGGACCTTCCAATCATTTGCCGCGATGATGATGCCATAGACAACATAGTGAATAGCTTTGGTAAACTAATTGTTGTCTCTGGATGGATTCGAAACCCTGAAGACATCTCAGGCATTTTGGTGCTTGTGGAGACATTCAATGAGAACATCCCATAGTTTATTTCTCTGACATATGGGGAGAGGAGATCAGATGTGCACTTGCACATAGTTGCCCGAGGGAAACCTAGATCCAATCTCTTCTCTAGAACAGAGACAGGTGAAGAACTATGCATCCCTATGGAAGCCTTTTCTACACAGAGATCTGATGATACAGATTTTCCGTTGAAGGATAAGACGACCCCTGAACTTTTTCCCACTACTGAAATGTTTGTGATTGATGCCCACCGACACAAGGATATCGAGCCTCAACCAGTCGAAGAACCACAGTTGTAGGATAGAAACAGACCTGGTAGGTTTGTTTTCGATGATGAAGGCAACAGAAGGCCACTTCTTCAGGAAAGTCTAATTGATTTTATCCCTTCAAAGGAGCAGTTTTTCAGCTCGCGGCACAAGAGAAGTACCCAACATCCTTCGACTAGTAGACAGCATGAGGAAGATGCATACCTTACCTAGTATTCTACTAAGACTGCCGGTTACAGCAATTATGTCCATCGAAGGAGGCTTTCGGATGGACAGACCCCTTTTTCTGATGATGAATGGGATGATGGAGGTAGAGAGCACTTCTAGCTGGAGCCGACGTCGTTATGGGAGCTTAGTCTCTGACCTAATGGATTCCAACTTTCTTTTCTGGAACATTAGGGGAGCGGCCAACAATAAAACCAGGAAAGTGCTTGGTAGGTTATGTAGAAGACATAAACCCATGATAGTTTGCTTGTTCGAGCCTTTTTTACATGCTACTTAAGTTGATGAGCTGTTGGACATCGTAAGATTAGATTGGACTACTGACAACGAAGAGGAGGCCGGAAAATTTTGGATTTATGCAGATAGATCGCTTAACCCGACTGTGATGAGGAGGCACAATCAGCACATCACGATTAAGCTCAGGGCTGCTGACGGCACGGAGTTCTACATTACCGTGGTCTATGCGAGTTGTAGTGCTTCTCAGAGAAAATTTTTATGGGAGGACATTATTGATCTGTCCGTGACTATTGGGGACGCTTGCTGGCTCGTAGCAGGAGACTTCAACATCATCAAGCATAACACTGAGAAAAGGGGTGGTCTAGACAGACCTTATCATGAGATCCTGGATTTCAGTTCCTTTATACATGACGTTAACTTGAGAGAGGCTCGCTTTCTTGGCAGCAAGTACACCTGGGTTAACAAGCAATACAACACCCCCACCATCTGGGAGAGGCTCGATAGAATCTTGTTTAGTGAATCTTGGGGTCTGAAGAGACCGAACGCTGCTGCCTCTCACCTCATGAGGTATCGGGTATCTGATCACTGTCCGATCTTGTACCTACCCGGCTGCTCGAGAACGATCAATAGAAGAAGACCTTTTTCTTTCTCACAGACCTGGATTGAACACGAAGACTGTCGACATATCATTGATGATATTTGGGCACAGGATTTTATTGGAACTCCTTCCTATATCTTCTACTCCAAACTAAAGATGGTTAGAGCTGCTCTGAAGATGTGGAGCAGAGATACCTTCAGTGACATTAGCCAACAGATTAAAGACCTTGAGGATGTGATATACACGACACAAATAGCATATGATGAAAATCCCTCCCAGATTAATGAGATGAACCTCAGGACAGCTGAGATTGAGCTCCAACACCTTCTTGATCTTGAGGAGAAGGTTTGGAGAGAACGATCCCGCATTGACTGGCTTCATGATGGTGAGAGGAACACCAAATTCTATCATGCGGTTGTGAAGACGAGGAGAAAGATCAACTGTGTTGCTCATCTTCAGCTGAGCGATGGAACGAGGATAGAGGATCTGATAGCCATTGCCCATCTTGCAGCTGCCCATTACAAAGATTTCTACAAGGAGGATTCTAATTATGATGATGCTCTGCTGGATAACTTGATGATGTCTATCCCTGACCTGATCACCCCCGATGATAATACTTCCTTGACGGCCATTCCAAATGATGAGGAGGTGCGTATGGCTCTAAGTCGAATGGATAAACACTCTGCACCTGGACCAGATGGGTTCACGGTGCAATTTTTCTGTAATGTCTGGGACACGGTTAAGGCTGATTTCATGAAGATGACAGAGTCTTTCTTCAGAGGGCAGTCCTGTCACTGAAGTCTTTTTTGCTGCAAAATCCTCCTTATTCCCAAAATAGAGAATCCTTCTGACATTGGTAAGGATTTTCGACCTATATCTATAGAGAATGTGGCTCTGCGCATTATGGCCAGAGTCATTAGCAATCGGATGAAGAGTCTTATGCCTAAAGCCATTACTGATAACCAAGCAACTTTCATCCAAGGGAGAGAAATTACACACCACATTAGATTGGCCAAAGAGCTGGTTCATGACATCTATCAAGGCGAAGAATTCCCTAATTTGTTGGTGAATATTGATATGTCAAAGGTGTTTGATCGCATCAACTGGGAGGTCCTCAAGAAGATCATGTTGAGATTTGGTTTCTCGGAGGGTTTCATCAACACTGTTCTGCGTTTTTTCACAAACACCTGGGCTACGGTCACTATTGGTGATGAATCAACTGGATTCTTTCCTATGAGACGGGGGCTGAAACAGGGTAACACTATCTCGCCGTTTTTGTTCATCTTATTCGAAGAACTGCTGTCTAGACAAATCCTTAGAGTGGATCATCAGACGCACCTTGCAAGATTTAGAACTCGTGGCCACGGCACTGCTCCCTTACATCTACTCTACACGGACGATATTATGCTCTTCTTCAACGCTAAATCGTACACACTGGCTACTGTTAAACAGATCCTCAATGACTATGAGCAAGCTACGGCATAGCTGATCAACCGAAATAAATCGTTGTGTGTTGTGGGTAGTAAATGTGCTGCAATCTCTAGTGATGTTGTCGCTGCCCTTGGAATTGACAGTACAGCGGAGACACTCTCTTACCTTGGTGTCCCGATCAAGTTTGGTAGAAGCACGCCGAACGACTTTGATTACCTGATCCAGAAGATAAACCAAAAGATTGCCACCTGGAGATCGAGGCTCCTTTCCTTCGTTGGCTGTAAGATGTTGATCGCTCACGTCCTCTCGTCCACCACTGTGTACACTGCTACCGCCATTGGTATTCCCCGTGGGACGATTGATCGTATAGATTGCATGCTCAAGAATTTTCTCTGGGCGGATCGGGACAACAACCATAGGAAAGCTTGGGTTAGTTGGTCCAAGGTGGCCAAGCCTCTTGAGCATGGTGGTCTGAACTTACCAAATATTCGTATCATCATCGACGCCTTCGTTGCCAAAGCTTGCTGGGAGATTATCGCTAAAGATTCATTATGGGCCAGATTTTGTAATGGAAAATACTCCAATCGGGCTCCTAGTAGAGCGGCCAATTATCCAAGCCACGTCCAGTACAGATCTACGACCTCTCCCTATTGGAAACAAGTGTGGAACGGTTTCCCCTCCGTGGTCCCGTGGTGTAGGTGGATTGTTGGAAGAGGGATGATCCCGTTCTGGGATGCTCTCTGGTGTGAGGATAGGTTGTTCGATTATGCGAGACTTCACAGTGACAGAAACCACGCCTTCTACGTCCGCGACTTATGGATCGATGAAGACGGGTGGGACTGGGTGGCTCTCAGACATGTCCTTACTGATGACGGTGTTGATCTGATCAAGAAGGCAGGGCAAAAGATTACTGATGAAGAGGACAGGATTGTGTGGAGTCTTGAGCAGATGGGTGTGTTTACGATCAGATCAGCGAAGAAGATCCTCACAGCTGATAACGCATCCTCTTTGTGTGCGTACAGCAAGATCTGGTATATCGATGCCCCAAAGGAATGTGCCTTTATTTGGAAAATGATGAACCACGTTGTTCCAACGGATGAGAACATCCGCAGATGCCATATTCAGTTGGCATCTAGGTGTGAGTGCTGCAATGAGCGCTGCACGGAGGACACTGAACATATTGTTTTTCATGGACAAATGGCGTCCAGTTTCTGGTAGGTTTTTGAGTCCATTACAGACATGACGAGGCCACTGAACAAAGGCAAGCTGGTGACCCTTTGCTCCCATGGCATATCTGGCGACGTGCTTACATGGATAGCGGCCTATATGGTGACCCTCATCCCATACTACTTGTGGAAGTGGAGATGCAGAGCTAGATTCGATGGTATAGCTAGACCTATTAGGAAAGAGATTTGTTCGATGACTGGCCAGTTGAATGTTATGCTTAAGAAGAAAACCTTTCGTGCTTTCGCCAATCCTGAGGTACATCTCAGACTCAATGAGTATGGTGTGGCCGACCCTAGATATGTGATCAAGGAAATTGCTCTACTGAGATGGCATAAGCCAGACATTCACAGCCTTAAGCTAAATGTATCGGTTGGAAAAGATAGAGATCCAATTGGAAGCATGAGATGGTGGATGGTCAGTGTTATCAGAAACCACCATGTGAAAGTTTGTCAAGTTACTAGAACTTGGCTAACGGTTGAAGACCTTGACAGTGCTTTGCTTCAAGCTATTGTGGTTAGTCTCAGATTCGCAGACATTCAGAATTTGAGGATTGCAACCATTGAGGTTGACAATGCACAACTCTTCAACCTTGTGTGGGGCACAAATCCTATCCCATGGAGGTTAGAATCTGTTGTAAAGGAGATCATAAGATACATTGAGGAGGAAGGGATTTTGGGATCCCTTGTGCACAGGTCTCTAAACTTGATACCCAGAGATTTTGGAAAATGGGGTAGCCATCACTATGACCCAATAGTGATTTCTGATCCGAGAAGATTGCCCCCTAGAATTAGGGGTATGCTTGACCTTGAGAAGAATGAGACTCGTTATGTGGTGATGATATACACTTGATTGATCTTTCTTGTAGTGATGTGGGTGTGTTTTCTGTATGTCCTTGGTGGGATGTCTTTCTTTGTGTTCTTCGGGCTGCTACCTGCATCTTATAAGCAGGAGTTGTATTTTTTGACCTTTTGTGCTCACATGAGGAAGGTGAGGTGAATAGATGACCTCCTGGCTTAACCAAAAAAAAGTAAGCCATTACAAAAGGGCAAGGTTAGACTGTGCATCACAAATGGAGCAAGAGTTACTTCCACTATAGTCAGAACATATAATTTATCTCTTCCCATAGGGCTTGTAATAGAGTTAATGAACTTCTATTTTAGATCTTCCAATAATAGAATTTTTTTACTTTCTACATCTTGTATGGACAATGATGAATATGGAAATCAAAAACAAATTGGTCAATGTTCTATTTCAGAAGATGAGATCTTTTATGGCAGTGCCCCAAATGTCTTATGGTCTTTACTGCTGGATCTAAAGATAACTCAAACAATGAAAATCTCTATCTAGAGCAAATAAATGAGAAATGCATTTCTAGGATCCATAATGATGTTTTTCTGGACTATTTTGGTTAATGAACCATTTAGAGACATGAAAGTCTTATTTATTGGGAAACATGACAAAAACACCTCTCACTAGATGTAGTGGGGGAGAGAGTATTCTATTGAGGCTCGTACATATTGATGTATGTAAACCTTTTAGAATAAATGTTGGAGATAATTACTATTGCCTCATTATATCTAATAACGATCTTAGTAGATATGGTAATTTGTATTTAGTGATATACAAATATGGATCTCTTGAAGTATTCAAGAAGATCATGAATGAAGTACGTGACCACCTTGGTAAAAGTATTAAGACACTTCAATATGATAGATGTTGAAATATTTTAAACCAAGAGTTTGAGGACCTTCTAGATAGGATGTGATTGCGTATCACAATGGACTCTACCTAAAACATAATGATGTAACAAAAATAAGGAATCGCACCATGTTGAGTCAAGGTGTGATTATCGATAAATCTAGCTAGTCTTCCAATTTCCTTTTCGGGCACATGCTTTACACTAAAAGAATGTACCATCTAAAATGGTTTAAAAGACACCATATGAGATGTGGCATGGGAAGTGTCTCAGTATGTCTTTTATAAAAATTAGGATTAAAAGCTTATATAAGAAAATAGTTTCTTGGAAAAGCTTTGTCCAAAAATAACAAACTATTAGTTTGTTGAATAGTACCTTTTATCCAATGAGACAAAAAAAGTGTTTGTTATCAGGATGGTTGAATTCCCAATGGGGAATTTAATTCCAAAGGAATCAGTGGGAGTAATGTAGAACTCAAAAAGTACAAAATCAACCAAAAAACATTGAACCTAAAGAGGTACAGTAGGTACAAGGAGAATCACAAGTTGTTTTGGAATATCAAGTTCCTTATGTAACACAAAACCTCGTAAATGTAGTAGAACACACCTTGATCTTAAAATATTATGACATCTTATAACTCATAAAGGTGATGAGTTGGTCATAATATGATAAGCCAACAACCTATATACAAGCCATTTGAGGAATGACTTGAGTCCATGAGTTTAAAGATGGACTTCATGCACACCAACAAGGTATGACCTTACTAGATCCACCTGAAGGGATAAACCCATAGGGTGCTATTGGGTTTTCTAGAAGAAGATTGACATGAATGTTAGAATACAAAACTGTAAGAGAAAATTGATTGCAAAGGGTTTCAAACAAGTTCAAGGTGTTGAGCATGATGAAATATTTTCACCAATCTCCATGGTTAAGTCCATCAGGATCATGCTTACAATTGCATCTTATCGAGACTATGAGATTTGGCATATGGATATAAAAACCACATTCCTTAATAGGAATAAATAAAATGATGTGTACGTGACACAGTGTAACGAACCAGAACTTAGAATCTTACCATATTCCATGATCAGGAAGGTAATTTGGTTTGTTCTTTGGATGTGACCAAACAAGGATTAAAATTTAGAAAACATTTACATATTAATTTAATTATGTGGCAACATGTGAATGAAATAATGAAATATATTAAATATATTTTCTTTACTAGCATGATGAGTAAATAAAAGTGAATAATTTGCTTTGGACTAGCAACATGTAATTTGATATTAATATTGTCATATAATTTAATTAGAGTGGAATAAATAAACTAAAGATGTTAACCATGTAAAAGGTGAATTTTCATTTGTAATATATATATATATATACTCATTTTTTAACAAGGTGACATCAATATGACTTAATATAATGTTTTGATAAATACAACGATAGTGTATCAAATTCATAAATGGTGCCATAACTCATAAAAGGAGATCAAAAAATAAAATATAATGATAAAAATATTTTTTTGGGTGTCAATTATCTTGGTTGCCAAGTTTTACAATATTTTAATAATAATAACTATCTTAATTCTATTTGGAAAAGAAAATAGGATAAGACGAAAAAGTATTATATAAATTACTAAAAGTCTCAAAAAGAGAAAATAAACCTCAAATTTGAAATTCACATACCAAGTTTAGCCTATGTGTAAAATTTCATCTAATTTGGACAATCTTAAATACTCTAGTGTAATTTAGGAGGGAGAATGTACTTTAAAACCAAAATATTAAATAACATGTTAAATAACTCCAAAAAGAAAAATTAATTATAGAATCGTGTTCCTCATGTTTAGGTGTGACAAACTCAATTTTCAATGTTTTATAATTTCATATGTATGACTTTAAGATTTTGGTGTATTTAAATGATATTGGAGTTTTCCATGAAGTTTATAATTATTTATTAGATCTATGGTTAATATTTCAGAATTTTGGAGATCGTTTGAATGTCTATTAAATCTTAATCTGAACTCCAATTTGATAGAATTGCTTGATTAAATTCTCATATCAAATGTATGGTATCTGAGTTTGAAGGCTTAAGAAAATAATAGACATATAAAGTATATGTTTTTAACTTAAGTATCAAATATCTCAAATATGATTTTGACAAGATAACTCGACCCATTTAAAGTCTCATTAAACCTGATCTTAACATGAATCTTATTGAATTCATATGAGCTTTAATCTTAAATCTTGAAATTAAAATCGGAAGTTTACAAAATCTCATTAGCAACTTAATGATAACTTAATGCATTTTACTCTTTATGTCTTATCATGTACTAAATTCTTTAGATCTTAATGATCTAAGAAATTTAAGCAACACTTAGTTCTTAAATCTTAATCTATCCAGTAAATTTTAAGGGGATATTTCTTTTTAAAATCTTCAACACAAAGTTATCTTGCATCATATTGTATTACTATTTTAATTGCATATCTTATCTTGTACTCTTATTCATTAGTAGGAATCATTACTAAGAAATCTTATAGGAACATGATCATTTAATTTTCTCATGAACTTGGTTCATGAATCCAAATTGTTCTAAGAAATCTTAATAACATATCCCAACTTGAGATATTGGGTATATGTGAGAGCACAATCATGTGTGAAAACTTTAATTACATATCTTACTTAAAATATTAGAACACTAGACCACATAAATGATGACATCTTATCTGAGAAACATGTAAATATATTGATCTTAATAAATATGAACACTAATGGCCATGAACCACTAACTTGTGCCAGAGAGAATAAAATCTTCATCTTAGATCCTCTAGTTGGGCCTAGATACTGAAAAAACATTCCCTATCATTAAACACATCTGAATCAATTTACCAGTATTCATAGTTCCACCACTACCATTTAGTTAACTTCTACGGTTTCTCCTTAATGTATTCTTATATACTCAAATACTCTTCTAGAGTCATCTTTATCCCATAGTCACAACCTACATGATCTTATGGCATGTAAAATATATACCCAAAATGTCATATAACAATATAATCTCCAAAATAGTAGTTCTCATTCCATCTTACCTTTAAAACTTGTGGTGTAACACTTCCTTAAATTTCAATGATGAGGTTCACACCTATCACATTGATTTAATAAAGTATTAACATATATGCACATAATCCACTTATCTGACCTTTCATCAAATTAAATTACCTTGTATAGATCATTTAAGAACCTAGAATCTCCTTCAATATGTTCTTCATATCTCAACCTTCCCAAAGATCCCTTAAACACCCTATTCTGGCAATTAGACCAATCTCAATGAATTCTTTAAGTTTATAACAAATTAAAATATGATCATTCAATTTACCTTGATTTCTCTACCTTTTATGCTAATTGGGCCTGATGGTCGGCAACCTAGCAAGGAGGACTGAGGACCCACCCTTACCTTCTCTCATCGGGTGCAACACATGCGTGATATGAGCTTAATTTTTAAATCTGGAAACTTCAAATAAAAATTTTACAAAATCTCATTTTGCAACTTAATGCATTTTACTCTTTATGCCCTATCATGTACTAAATTCTTATATCTTAATCATCTAAGAAATTTAAACAACACTTAGTGCTTGGATCTTAATCTATCCAGTAAATCTTAAGGGATTTTTTATATTTAAAATCTTCAATACAAAGTTATCCCACATCATATTGTATTACTATCTTAATTGCATATCTTATCTTGTACTCTTATTCATTAGTAGGAATCAATACTAAGAAATCTTATAGGAACATGATCATTTATTTTTCGCATGAACTTGGTTCATGAATCCAAATTGTTATAAGAAATCTCAATAACATATCCCAACTTGAGATATTGGTTATATGTGAGAGCACAATCATGTGTGAAGACTTTAATTACATATCTTACTTAAAATCTTAGAACATTAGAACACATAAATTATGATATCTTATCTGATAAACATGTAAATATACCGATATTAATAAATATGAACACTCATGGGCATGAACCACTTACCTGTGTCAGAGAGAATAAAATCTTTATCATGGATTCCTCCAATCGGGTCTAGATACTGAAAAGACATTCCCTATCATTAAACACATCTGAATAAATTTACCAATATTCATAGTTCCCACCACTACAATTTAGTTAAATTCTACGGGTTCTCCTTAATGTATTCTTATATACTCAAATACTCTTCTAGAGTCATCTTTATCCCATAGTCACACCCTACACGATCGTATGACATTGAAAATGTATACCCAAAATGTCATATAAGAACAATCTACTCTCCAACATAGTAGTTCTCATTATGTCATACATTTAAAATGTATACCGTAACACTTCCTTGAAGTTCAATGATGAGGTTCACACCTATCACATTGATTTAATAAGGTATTAACATATATGCACATAATCCACTTATCTAACCTTTCCTCAAATTAAATTACCTTGTATAGATCATTTAAGAGCATGGAATATCCTTCAAGATGTTATTCATATCTCAACCTTTCCAACGAGCCCTTAAACACCCTATTATGGTAATCAGACCAATATCTATGAATTCCTAAAGTTTATAACAAATTAAAATCTGATCATTCAGTTTACCTTGATTTCTCTACCTTTCAGGCTAATTGGGCATGATGGCTAGTGGCCTAGCAAGGAGGACCGAGACCCACCCTCTCCTTCTCTTATAGGGTACAACATAGGTGTGATGCCCCTATTCCACTGTAGAAACAAAGTGTAGCGCTGGCCCCCTCTCCAGCGCAAAGTCCGGCCATCCCAAATCGACCCAATGATCATGGTTGGACCATGTCACCATTGAGCCTCCCCTCTACACTGAGGCATGTATAAAAGTGGTCTGCATGCTTGACTCAGTTGGTTCCAAATAGGAGTCCTGCCTCCCATGTCTCCTACACCAAGAACAAGGCAACCACCCAGGTTGCTTGGCAATTCTCCTTCTCCCTCGACACCACAACTCAGTTGGAGGACGGCTCCTTGCATCCCTACATCCTCACCCTTAATTTTCCTGGCTGCTCTGCTAGATCCAAGAGGCACCCTTAGTGGTTCGGTCCTGCTAAAGCCACTATGTCCATGTTCCAGAGCCTCCGTCGACTTATCCTTTTCCTATTCTACTTTGCTCTTCCTCTTTCTATCTCTGATTTTGTGTCAAAACCCTAGTATACCAACCCTTATCTTACAAAATCCAAATCTTAAATAGCAACATGACTCTAGATCTCATGAGGATATCCCTCTTCTCATACTCTACTTGGGCTCTATTATTCCCATGCATCAACTGCCCGTCCTTGCAAGGCTAGAGTCCCACTCTTTTTTTCTTATGTTTTGATTAAGGTCCAAATTATAGAAATATTTCTATAACCTAAATCAAAAATCCATTTGATTTTAAATTTTGGGATAAATATTTTATTGTCATGATCTCTCCATAGAAAAGATATCAGGTCAAAATTAAGGATGTCAAGGATTATCACTCACTTGAACCCCACATACTCATGTGCTCCAAGTTTCCCTTAGGAATACTCATTTCACCATCCATCAAATTCTAGTGTTTAAAATGGATCTACGTCACATGGTAGTACATGATTTGGGTTGCACTTCATTAGTTACTTGTAATTGGTTGATTAAGGCTTCATCATAAAAATGGACATACAAACCCTAATTCATTTCTATCAAGTATAAAAGTATTGCAACTTCAGAATACATAAATGGTATGAACTATATAATGTTAATCACATGACCATATTTTACTATTTATTACCAATCACGGGATTGCACTTGTCATCGTACCATTAGAAGGTACACATTCTTATCAAAAAATTCTAGGGTTCTAACCCTTATTGTATCACAAGAGGATTATACCTCCATCAAGTCTCAATGATGCCAAAAGATCATTAAGGACATCACATCAATTCATGTAAGATCACCATTATATATGCCTTAGAACAAGGCTCAATAAATCATCAATCACACATGTGGCATACAAGATTTATATAGCAAGGAACTATAATGTTCAACTAGTATCATATTAGGGTTCAATCATGAGAAAAGAGTATTTCATTGTCACAATTAATCTTTCAAGAGGGATGATTACAATAAATCACTACCACTTAGTCATATTAGAGTTGGTGTGACAAGCCATGTTTGATTAGGGTTACACATCCGCTTATTATGGTGATTTATTAAATATATTCATACGAGGGAAAAGGTAAGATTTACAAATTTAGGCATTGGACCATCAAATTATCATTATTAGAATCAACATATTATACTATATGATTCATTCTAATCCGTTAGATGTTGAAGCACCCAATCTCAATCGTTGGATTGGGTTCATTATTCAAAACCATCAATTAGAGTGTAGGTCTAACCCTTTAATCATTTGACCCAAGAAGCCATCAGTTAGGGCTTAAATGAAACAGAACTAGAGACATTGATTCACCATCAGTTTTGGTAACCTAAACCACCATCAGTTGTGATACATTGTGTCACCATCAGTTGATAGGGTCAATACTACCATCATTTGTCTCCATCGAATGTTGAGCTAAGTTCTCCATCGGTTCATACCATCTTTAGGGTGATAAAACATCGGTTGTTAAGCTTTAAAAAGAGTCTAAAATTATCCTAAGGTGTGACCATAAGTAGACACCATTGGTTGTCACAATTGTTCATCACCAATAGTTGTCATCAAGACAACTCCACCAATTGTAATTTAAGATCATCCACTAGTTTATGTATAAAATGGAAAGCAACCTAAAAATTCTAAGCATAGGCCATCATTTGATAGGTATTTAGCACCATCGGTTGGTATGTAATTATGAAGCAAGTATTCCTCTACCTCAAGAAGGTTGTGCACATGATTTCATGTTCATCTAGAGCTGGAAACGAGGCAAGAAACAACATAGAAATTGTAAACCTAGACAAGCATATATTTTCTAAGCTTAGATCATTGTTTTTAGAGCAAGAACTTGAGCAAGAAAGTTTGTAGTATGTAATAAAAGTGAAGAGGGTTATAACAATTTCTTGAAGGAAGAAGATCAGACTCCAAGAAGCAATAAAACTAGAGAAAAGAAGGTAGAAAACCTTAGGTAAGCTCTAAACTGGGCCAACTAGCACCTTTCTGCAAATTAAGAAAACCCTAAGCATAATGAGCAAGAAAGGTAGGTTTTGTGAGCTTTAAACCAAGATTTACCATGTAAAACCATGGTTCCATCCATAAAGAAGGTAGGAGGAAGTAGAACAGAAAAATAAATGAAGGAGAGAAGGAGATACTTACTAGTTTATGTCAAGATCACCAAAAGAGAGCTCAAAAAAACTTGGATAAGGGTAGATCCGAACCCTAGAAGCTCCAGCAAGAACATCGGATTTCTTCTTCTAACTTGGGTACCTCCTCCACCACAAAGTAGGGGAAAGACAATATATAGAGAGGATATAAGAGATAAGGGACCAAAGGTTTCATTTGTGAGCTTAAAGATAGGTATATAAAGCTTAAGTATTAAGGAGAGAAGAAGCTTGAGGAGTCTGGGTAGCTCTCCATGTGTCCATGGCTAAGAGCTTCAACGACCATGTAAAAGAAGGTACATAGGTCATGGAGATCTTCTAGGACATTGTTTGTTGGCTCTCCAGGCCAACCATCATTTTTTATCCATGGGAAGCCATCGGTTCTTGAAATCCTAGCTTACTAGGTGATGAACCATCATTTGACCATGTCTTTTAAGTAAATTACCGGTCCAAGTGAACCAAAACAAGAAAACCATCAGCCTAAGGCCTTGTAGGATGACCATAGATTGTCACCACCTATTGTTGACCAACAGATGTCAACCAAACAGGGGGACCATTGGTTGATGGTTCCTAAAGGTAGCTCATCCATGAAGGGGTAAACCCTAGTTCACCATAGAAGAGAATCACCACCAAAACAAGGTTCAATTAAGAACCCCATGGCTAAAAAAGATACAGTATGATAAGAAAACATATAAGGAATATATTGCATGTGAAAAATTGCAAGTAAAACCTCTCATATGGGAGAATTATAGAAAAGTCCAAAATATGCATAACTTGCTCAAACAGTGTCCAAATTGGACCAAAATTGAAAATTAAGCTTGTCACATGATATTAAAGAATATCAAAAGACTAGATTAAGGTTTAAGACACTCAATTATGATAGTTAAGCATTTTAAACACTTTAAGCATGGTCAGGGGCCTTATAGCTATAAACCCCTAAGAAGGATTTTGCCCCTGGAATCTTACGCAAAGAGAGATGGGTACTTCCTATGCATCTCATCCTCCAACTCCCACGTGGATTCCTCTACACCATAGTGATGCCACAAAAATTTCACTAACACTTGTTTAGCTTCTTCACCCTTCTATCCAGGATCAACACCAGACCGTCAACATAGGAAACATCCTCATCTAACTCAACCTCCACTAGCTGGATTGTCTGCTTTATATCTAGATGACACTTCCTCAGCATAGAGATATGAAAGACAATATGTAACTGGTGCAAAATCCTTTATAGTAACTGTAACTTGTATGCGACCTTTCCAACATGAGCTAAGATAAGGTATGGTCCCATAAACCTAGGAGCCAACTTAACCTTATTCCCAAACCTCAGCACACCATTCCAAGGAGAAACCTTGAGATATACTCTATCTCCCACTTGGAATTCTAATGGCCTATGACGGTTATCTGCATAAGACTTTTTTTTGTCATGGGCTGCTTTCAACTACTATTGTATCACCTTAATCTTTTCTATAGTCTATTGTACAAGCTCAGGACCCAAGAGTTGATACTCACCTATCTCATACCAGCAAAGTGGAGACCAATGATATCTCCCACACAGAGCCTCATAAGGTACCATATTGATGCTTCTCTAATAGATGTTGTTGTATGCAAGCTTTATCAGACACAAATGTACATCCCAACTACCAAGAAACTACAACACACATGCCTTCTAGAGATCCTATAAAGTCTAAATAGTACTTTTAGACTGGCCATTAGTCTGAGGGTGGAAAGTTGTACTGAACCTCAACTGTGTTCCCATCGCTGAAGGCAAATGTTCCCCAAAACTAATTGTAAATTGTGGACCTTTATCAAAAACTATAGCTACTGGAATGTCATGTAAATGGACTATCTTATCAACATCATCTTGATTAGAAGGAAGTGAGCTGATTTGGTCAATCTATCCACTATCAGCCATATGGAATCATGACCTTTGGCTGTCCTAGAAAGACCAACCACAAAGTCCATAATTATATGATGCCACTTGCACTGCGGTATTGGCAAGGATTGTAATGTCCCTACAGGATTATGGTGCTCAGCCTTAGTGTGAGAACCTGTTACACTAAACAAGATTACTCAAAACACAAAACACGATTAATCCTTAATTAAACACAAACCCAGAATATAGGGTAAATTAAAAGAGATTTCAACAATTCCCAATTGCTCAAAAACATTTATATAAAAGCCCATCAACTTGCTTTACTTCACATATGTGCATTATTCTTTACAACTTCCATGTATCCTCAACTACAACATAAATGTTACAAAGGTACACTGTCCTCATATACAAGAATCAACATGCTATCAAAAGATTGATTCAATCAAAACATCGTATACAAACTTTTCATCTGGACCTAAGAGTACAAGAATGACTCTAGGACACACTAGAGAACTAAATGATCATCTCAAGGGTTTATCACCTCAGATTCTTCTCACTGTCATGATATTATTATTGGTGATGTCAAGCACCTAAAAAATATGGTGACCCACGAGGTGAGACCCAGTCCCAGTGAGAGATATAACTCTCTCCAACATATATTGACTACATCGTATTACACTACTATATTTTTGGCCAATAACGTCGCTGCATGTAGGGTCAGTTTTTCCAAATAACCGACCTTATATGTCTACAAAAAATGCGGGCACCACTTAAGACCTCTTGGGTTGGTTTTCTTAAAATAACCGACCTTGTAGTGTATCTCTATAGGGTCAGTTTTTCAAATAATTGATCTTATATGTCTATAAAAAATGCGGGCACCACTTAAGACCACTTGGGTCAGTTTTCTTAAAATAACTGACCTTGTAGTGTATCTCTATAGGGTCGGTTTTCATAAAATAAGCGACCTTATAGACAATGGGATTAGAAAGCCCATTAAAGTTTCCTGCGGAAAAAATTTGCATGATTTTGGCTTCGCGCCTCGATCTATAGGGTTGGTTTTTCCAAATAACCAACCTTATATGTCTACAAAAAATGTGGGCACCATTTAAGACCTCTTGGGTTAGTTTTCTCAAAAACCTGACCTTGTAGGGCATTTTGGTCGAAAAAATTCTGGACTGAGTTGAATTTTGAATCCATTTTCCCTTCGTTCATGTATAAGTACCTTTAGGGTCAGTTTACTTTCCTTTTAACTGACCTTGTAGGTCTCCTCAGTCGAAACAATCGTCAACCGAGTTGAATTTCGGATCCAATTTGCCTTCAAGTGTGTATAAGTAACTCTAGGGTTGGTTTTTTCCTTTTAACTGACCTTATAGGTCCTCTCGGTCGATGAAATTCTCGACTGAGGTCTCCTTGGTCGAAAACATTGTCAACCGAGTTGAATTTTGGATCCACACCTTCGAGCATGTATAAGTACCTCTAGGGTCAATTTTTTCCTTATAACCAACCTTGTAGGTCCCCTCGGTCGACCAAATTGTCGACTGAGTTAAATTTTGGATCTAGTTTCCCTTTGTGCGTGTATAAGTACCTCTAGGGTCGGTTTTAACCTTTTAACCGACCATGTAGGTCCCCTCAGTCGACAAAATTGTCGATCGAGTTGAATTTTGGATCTAGTTTTCCTTCATGCATGTATTAGTACTTATAGGGTCGTTTATTTCCTTTTAACCAACCCTAGAGGTCACCTTGGTCGAAACAGTCATCGACCGAGTTAAATTTTGGATCCACTTTGCATTCGCGCGTGTATAAGTAACTGTAGGGTCGGTTTTTCCATTTTAACTGACCTTGTAGGTCCTCTCAGTCGAAAATATTCTCAACTGAGGTCACCTCGGTCGAAAAAATCATTTAATGAGTTCAATTTTGGATCCATTTTGCATTCGTGCATGTATAAGTAATTGTAGGGTCAGTTTTTCCCTTTTAACCGACCTTGTAGTTCCTCTCGGTCGACAATATTCTCGACCGAGTTAAATTTTGGATCCAGTTTGCATTCGCACGTGAATAAGTACCTCTAGCGTCGATTTTTTCATTTTCACCGACCATGTAGGTCCCCTCGGTCAAAAAAATTCTCGACCGAGGTTAGCTTGGTCGACAAAATTATCGACTGAGTTGAAGTTTGGGTGTTTTTTATTTAGTTGACACGGGCACCGCTTATCTCTTGGGTCATTTTTTTGTTTTAACCGACCCTACAGGTTGGGCCTGGGGCTTGAAGTGGTCGAGACCTACTTCTTTCTCTCCCGCGAGACCTAGTTTTCTCCCTCCCGTGCCACCGAGACCTACTGCTTCTTTCTCTCCCGCGCCGAGACCTACTTATTTTCTCCCATGAGACCTACTTCTTCTTTCTCTCCTCACCGTCGAGACCTACTTCTTCTTTCTCTACTGCACCACCGAGACCTACTTCTTCTTTCTCTCCCGTGCCGTCGAAGCTTTCTCTCCCATTGCCATTGTCATCATCGTTGAGAAGAGGAGCTCGGAGTTGAGCTTGAAGTGCCTGACACTAAAGTGGAGCTCGAAGTTGCCACCGCCACGACCACCAAAGTGGAGCTCGGAGTGGAGTTTGAAGTGGCCGACACCGACAGGTAAGACTTTCTGTTTATATAGGTCTATCTATGCCCGTCGTGGTACCGCCGCCACGACCACAGAAGCGTCCAGGTCCACTCTCGGTCAACAATTCATCAATCGAGAGTCCACCTGTGTGTGGCCTCCAAGTCCACTCTCGGTCAACAATTCGTTGACCAAGAGTGGACATGCACGCCTTTAACTAAACAGTTATATTGTTTTTCCATTTTATATGATTGATAACCCAACCAATAATAAAAAATGTATTTTTTCATATGTAATCATTATATAAATTCTAGAAATTAATATGAGATTAGACATGTGTACTCCCAGATTGACACTTTAGGGATTATAGATGAGAATCATTGATGCATGATGTTTAACTTAATATATAAATATGAAAATAATACATTTATATATTAACTTAGAAACCCGTTCAAAATGTACTCATTAGGAGTAAACTTTGGATAGTCCCTAGTTTGGGACTATTTTTGGATATTTAATCTCACTAAGGATGTAACTGTATAATGTACATTTAGTTTTGAAGAAAATTTTAGTAGGATTTCCTCATTTGTTCTCTGGGTACATATGTGAGTGGTTATTTTCCATTTACATCGGTGTACTTGGAGAACATCGGGGAAATGCTGCTAAAATTTTCTTCAAAATTAAATATACATTATACAGTCACTATTGAGATTAAATATTCAAAAATGGGATAGGTGGTACACTTTAGTATAATTAACTTCCTATTAATAAAAACTTACAACTTATAGTATCAATATAAAATTTTCAATTTTATAATTAATTTTAATGTGATCTAGAAAATGGATCAAAGTTGGATGTTTATCAAGAACTGTTGCAGTCTAGAATTTGCCAAAGGCCTTGATGAATTTATCAGATTTGTTGAGGAACATAGGAAACTACCTACATATAGGTTCTATTATCCATGTAGAAATTATGGTAACAATTGTTGAGGAAATTAAGAATCATGTCATATGCAATGGGATCATATAAGGTTATAATGAATAGTATTGGCATGGAGATAAATTTAATTATGGATCAGAAAATGTCGATACTAATAGTTGTGGCATAGAAAATATAGATAATGATGATAATGTCAATGATGAACCGATTCAGGATGACCTGATTCATGATGATATGGTTGATGAGATGCTACGTAGTTGTCGGGACAATGTCAATGATCCACCATCTTTATTTGCAAACATTGTCCATGATGTTGAAAGACCGTTATATAAGGGTTGTACTAAGTTCATGAGGTTGGGTGTTGTGATGCAATTATATACTCTTAAAGCTCAAAACCGGTGGAGTGATAAGAGTTTCACTTCACTATTGTCTTTGTTAAAGGAAATTCTTCCTAAAGGAAACGAGCTTCCAATTTCAACATATCAAGCAAAGAAAATAATGTTCCCAATGGGAATGGAGGCTAAGAAGATTCATGCATGTCCAAATGATTGTGTGTTATTTCAGAAGGACTAAAGTAATTCGATAAATTGTCCAAAATGTGGTGCGTCAAGGTATAAGACCACAAATTCAGCTAAGGCTAAAAATGGCTCTCTTGCCAAGGTGATGTGGTATCTACCAATAATACCATGATTTCAACGCTTATTTGTTAGTACAAAAGATGCGCAAAATTTGTCTTAGCATGGGGAGTTAAAGGCCAATGATGATGGCATCCTACGACATGCATCTAATTCAGCACAATGGAAGAAAATTGATTTATTATACCCTCAATTTGGTAAAGAACCAAGAAACTTAAGACTTGGACTCTGTACAGATGGAATGAATCCCTATTGTACATTAAGCAACCAACATAGCATGTGGCCTGTTATGATTGTTATATACAATCTTCCTCCTTGGTTGTGTATGAAAAATAAGTATGTCATGTTGTCAATATTGATAACAGGGCCCAAGTAACCTGGAAATGATACTGATGTTTACCTTCAACCTCTAATTGATGACCTAATGAAACTATGGGAAGAAGGTGTTATGACATATGATGCTTCACGTAAAGAGATCTTTAGTTTGTGTGCTATGTTGTTTTGCACAATTAAAGACTTTCCAGCTTATGGAAATTTGTCTGGATATAGCAAAAAAGGATACAAAGCATGTCCTATTTGTGAGGAAAATACTGATTCAATTGTCTGAAAAATGGTGGTAAAATCGTATATCTTGGTCATCGGATATTTCTCCCACAAGTGCATCCTCATCGAAGGCAACGCAAAACCTTTAATGGCTCAACTGAGGAACAAAGTGCTCCTAAACCTATACTAGGAAATGTTGTCTATGATCGGGTGAAACATATTGTTAATGAATTTGGAAAGAGTTCAAGTAGTCGTACTCTCGCATGTGAAAAATCTCTATACAAAAGGAGGTCAATATTCTGGAATCTTCCTTATTGGAGATCTCTAGCAATTAGACATTGCATTGACGTCATGCATGTTGAAATAAATGTTTGTGATAGCATCATTGGTACTCTATTGAACATACCAGGAAAGACTAAAGATGACATCAAATCTAGAAAAGATTTAGAATTAATGGGTATAAGAAAAGAATTATCAGTGGAGATCAGGGGTCACCACACATATTTACCACCAGCTTGTTACACTTTGTCAATGAAGGAGAAAAAGACTTTCTGTGAGTGCTTGTATAATATTAAGGTTCTACAAAGATACTCTTCTAATGTTTGTAGATTGGTATCAAAGAAGGATCTGAAGTTGATAGGTCTCGAATCTCATGATTGTCACACCTTAATGCAAAAGATTTTACATGTGGCTATTTGATCTATATTGTTGAAGGATGTAAGGTTTGCAATCACAAGACTATGTTTCTTCTTCAATGAAATATGCAACAAAGTGATACATCCGATACTCTCGATAAATTATAGAAAGATGTAATTGTTACCATGTGTCAGCTTGAAATGTACTTTCCTCCTTCATTTTTTGATATCATGGTTCATTTTGTAGTACATATTACAAGGGAAGTGAAGATGTTGGGTCCAATTTGTTTACATTAGATGTATTCATTTGAACACTACATGAGTGTTTTTAAAGGTGATGTTTAGAATCATTATCATCCTGAAGGGAGTATTATTGAGGGTTATGTGGTTAGGGAGGTGATGGAATTTTGCAATGATTTTTTGAATTGCAATGAAACTTCTAGCGATCTAAAAAATTCCCATCACACTGAATCTTATTGTGGAAAAGGAACTCTGGGAGGACGAGTGAAAGGAATCAGTCATAAGTTGTGGGAACAAGCACATTTGTATATTTTACACAACATCTATGAAGTTAGTAGCTACATTGCAGAACACAATGATCTTATCAAGAGAAATCATCTGCAATCTAGTTCAATGTGGTTTGCAAGAGAGCAAAATCGAACATTTATTAGGTGGTTTGAAGAGAAATCCTTTAATCAACTATCTGAATCACTGAATAATGTTGTTGAAAACATAAAATGGCTCGCCTTTAAGCCAAAAATGGATGTCATGTCATATGAAGGTTATGACATAAATGGATTTTCATACTACACTAAGCGTCAAGATGAAATTAGTGTAGTTCAAAATAGTGGAGTCATTATTCAAGGTTGTTCATTGTATTTTGCTAGTGCCAAAGATAAAAGACCATGCGAAGTTGAGATGTCATATTATGACATCATTGAGGACATATGGGAATTGGACTATACAAATTTTAGAGTTCCTATCTTTAGGTGTAAGTGGGTTGACAACAACAAAGGAGTTTTAGTGGATGAGTTGGGTTTCAAATTGGTTAATTTTGAAAAGATTGGTGAGAAAGATCAGCCATTCATCATGGCAGACCAAGAAAAACAAGTATTCTATATTGATGACCCGGTAAATAAAAATTGGTCTGTCGTTCTTCATGGAAAAAGACAATTTACTGTAGATCCTATAAATGAAGAAGAATACTACGAAAAGTATGATGATTCCAGCCCATTCTGAATTGGTTTGCCAAGTGTAAATGTTGAAGATAACACCTATGAATACTATAAACGTCAAGATTATGCTGAAGGAATTTTACTTGACTAACAACTCAACCAATACTAGAGGCATGTATTCTTTGAATTATATATTTTATTATCATTCAAGAACATAATCTTTTAAATATACATCATATATCATTCAGCCACTTGTGCTTTTATTATCACTTATGTTTCTTTTATCATGTATACTTGCAGGTTCTAAAATGGCAAGTGAAGACGAACATTCTGAGCATGAGCACATGAGGATGGTCGTGGTGATGCTAAGAAAAGTAGACGTCCCACACAGATGCATAGGCTGCAGGAGCTCAGGGCCAAAGGGGAGAAATTGGCAGTTGAGTTTGATGTCACAAGAGCACCTATTGGGGAACATGCTAGTGCTTTCAAGCATTACGTAGGGGCGACCGCGCACAGTAAGGTGCCAATAGATATAGAAAATTGGCATGATGTTTCTAATGCCTTAAAAGACCTCCTGTGGAAAGATATATCTATGAGTAGAAGTGATATTATTTTAATATGTTTTTGTTTATTGATTCTAATTTAGTTTGCTTGGAAAGACATATCCTTTTTAAGACAATATTATTGCTTCTTTTGCATGTATAGGGTGTTTTTCATCTAAATGAAAAAGATCACAAGAAAAAAGTGCTACAACATTGTGGTGTACGATGGAGGGCTTTTAAGACATATTTTAAAAGGGAATTTATAGATAATCCTAAAATAAAGAAGAAAGCAACATATATGTATATTTTTATAGATCCTAAGGTGTGGGAAAGATTTATTGTAGCTAGGAACATGGAAGAGTTTCAGGTAATAAAGATTGTGATGTATTGTATGAATCTTTAATTTTATATAATTAAGGAGGTGAATCTTTTTATATAGTTTGCCAAGTTTAAATTGCAATACCTCATTTTAAATGATCAGACTATTCACGAGGACCAAAAGGAAAGATGGGCCAAAAATGTGCATGACCATTGCTTGGGGCCCGGTGTTATGCCTTCTGCCGCCAACTACAAGAGAAGCAACTCTGTTCTGGAGAAGAGTCTAGTACAACTCAAGCTGAGTGTCCACCCCGACACTTGCAGTGGATTGATGCTAGAAAGAATCGAGCAGGTGAAATTGTAAACCCTACAACTAAGGATGTGGCACAAAAGATGGTAGGTTTATCCATACTAAGTAAAGAGTAACTCCCTCAAACTTAGATTTATTTATATCTAATTGATATTGTGATTTAATATTTTTATTAACTATGAATAGATTGATCTCCACGAGCAAAGGAAGGAAGGAAAGTTCATCCCAACTGGCCACATGGATGAACTATCTGTTGCTCTTGGTACAAAGGAGCATCCTGTCCATGTTAGGGGATTAGGAGCTGGCATAGGATTCAAGTCTTATTTTGGCCCTTTGCAATCTAAAAGAGGTCATGCAGGAGGTCTTACACAAGTGGATGTTGAAACTTTAGTAGCACAGAAAGTAAAAGAAATAATGTCTTCATTTCAGCCTATTGAACCTTCTCAACTTATTCATATTGTGCATTTCTCAAGTGATGAGGTACAAGCCCATGCTCCAGTTGTAGAAGGTCATGGGAGCACTCCCAATGACCCACCACAACAATCTGCATTAAGTTTTTGTTCTATCTGTTGTGTTATTAGTATGATATTATATATATATAGTTGTAATAGGTATCTGGTTTACCGCTTCGTATATAACTTATATTATTTTAATTCAAGGTTGGTATGAACTGTAAACTTGTAGTGGAGGTTCCAGAATATAATGTTGTGGCAGCGGGCAAGGTATACAACCTTGGTGGTACATTACATTTCCAACAAATTACTGATGACATTTTTCGTGTGTCCATCCATCTTGTGTATGATGGAATGGGGGACAAACCACTACCCATACCAAATCCTGAATATAGTATAGTTGAAGAAGTTGAGGGTGCTATGGTGGGTTGTCCTAGGCACTTGGTTATCATAACAAGGTATACCTTAATTCTACCATGTTTTTCATATTTGACTACATATATGAACTCGTATAATATAAGTATGTAATTTGATTAATAGGTTTGCAAACCAAAAAGTAAAAATTCTACTAGTCGTCCTCCTATGCCCAAGCCATCTTTTATTCTAGAATCCACATTCGATGAGTTGGGAAGTAAATGTAAATGTTTGTGTCAATACTTAGCCAACCAAAGCTCAAGATTACAAATGTTGATCAATTTAACAGAAGATGCAGCTGGGAGGGACTTTGAGAGTTATATTTTTCTTGATTATATTATAGATTTGTTCCGGTATGATTGGATGAATACTTCAATAATAGAAGTATGGATAAGGTAAGGATGTATCAATATAGAAAATTCCAATACACATTTTTAGCTTACTTCTATAGATGGAAATAATTACAAATGTTTTACAGCCATTTATATACCGAGACCACAAATTTTTATATAAGAAATGTTGGATTCTTAGTTCCTTCAATCACTAGTCAAGTGGAGACACCTATTGAGGATGTGAATGAGTACTTCTCTACTGCATTCAAATATTTTGCTAGTGAGGGGAAGGAATTTATCCTAATTTCTTTTAACGTCCAGTAAGTATTATTATTCAATATAATTTTAATAATGAATAAAATTATTTATTTTAATGTTTGTTTTATTCTTACTTAGAGATAGACATTGGGAATTAGTGGTGATTGTCCCAAAATTGATGACTGTTTATTATCTTGACCCAATGGGTAAAACAACAAGGGGTCACAAACTAAAATTTCCAACTATGGAGTAAGCACAAATTTAGTCAATGCTTCAACATGATATTTCTATTTAAAATTTCTATTTTACCAACTATTGTTTAATTGATAGGGGCATAAAGGCTTTTCGTGAAGCTGGAGGACAAATAACCACAAAATTAAAGACATTGACTTCGAAAAATATCAAGGTAGCTACTTTGATAACTGCTTAGTCTTATATGTATTAATTTTCAACTCTTATATGTCAACTCTTATAGTCTTATCTCAACTCCTATTTATAGTAGTTTACTAACATCAAGTATAATTTGTTATTTGTATTGTCATATACAAAATAATGACTGGGTGTGTGGCTACTATGTAATGAAATATATGCAAGCTATTGTCAAACAAGCATCACATGACATTCCGACTATAGATCAGGTAATAAAGAATAACATCATAAATTTACAAGTGATTGTAGTCATTTTATAAAATATTAGCATGTGCATTTTCTGTTACAGATCTTTACAACTCAGCCTTACACATGTGAGGACTTAAATGAATTCTGAGATGAGTGGTCAGAAGCGTTTCTAAATGAAGTCAAAATAGCATTGGATTAAATATGTCAGCTCCATTTATGTATGTGGTTTTAGTACTCTTTCATATTTACTTTTGTATCTGACATTTAATATCATCTCAGACTTGCAAATCCATCATTTTGTAAATCATGATATGATTATGTGTAACTCAACTGAATATATGAATCATTTTTGTTATTAATGTATGGTTTGGAATGGTGACGGTTGAGCATCAATGCTCCCCTCTCCCAGAATATATGAATATTCTTGTTCTTCTATTCTGTTTTTATTTCTGTAAATTTTTTATAAAAAAAAATTGTAACTTCTAGCGTATGTTTTCTTAAATAACCGACCCTAGAGGTTTGGTTATCAAACCTCAATCTGTAGATCTTCTAGTGTCAGTTTTATTAAATAACTGACCTAACAGGTCCTCTATAAGGTCAGTTATTTATAAAAAATGACCCTAAAGATTGAATAATTGACTGCACACACTCCCTCGGTCGACAATTTTGTTGACTAAAAACCTCTCGATCGACAATTTTTTCGACCGAGACAGTTTACAGGGTTGGCTTTTTTGGAATAACTGACCTTACAGGTTCTTTTTTCTCATTTGAAATAATCTCAGTCAAAGTATTTCTTGACCAAGATAGTTTACATGGTCGGCTTTTTTGGAATAACCGACCTTACAGGCTCTATTTTCTCATTTGAAATAATCTCGGTCGAAATATTTCTCGACCGAGACAGTTTACAGGGTTGGATTTTTTTGGAATAACCGACCTTACAAGCTCTTTTTTCTCGCTTGGGTCATATTTTTTGCAACCTCTTGGGTCGGTGTTTACTTTGTAAGGTCGGTTTTCTTTGGTCAAGAAAACAGACGCTATAGAGCAAATTCTATAGAGATGGCCACTTAGTGGTCGGTTATAAAGTGACGCTACAGGCTTAAAAACACTGATGCTACAGACCATTCCTGTACTAGTGTTAAACAATAAATAACTAAGCAGTTGGAGTATTTAATAGTCAATTGAGCAGATTGAACTGTTCAAGCATGCTAAATAGATTAAGAAAATAAGCTTAGAAACAAGTATGATTATCAATGTATATAGAGGTAATAGATAAATCCATTTCTTTTATAAAATATCTACTCAGGATTCATAAGATTTCATCTAATAACAATCATTATCATTGATCTGAATATCATCATATGCCTTACTAACAACACAAGCAATCTAGAAGTATAAGCATCGTTGATATGTCGAGTAGTATGACATGGTTATCAATATCGGCATATTTAATAAAGTAAACCAATCTACATAATGAGTAGAGCTAACATCATAGCACAACTAACTGCATAAGCATAATTAGCAGTTTAAGCATTTCTAATTACATAGGCATGGCTAGCATCATTAGACAGTGCTAGAAGAATATTATTAAATATCAGTGTCAGTATATTTGACAAGATAAATAGGCTTACAACATGAGCACATCTAAAGCACAAGCATATCTATCATCTATCGTTGTACTATATATCATCTCTATATAAGAAGATCAAACAAGGTTTATCATCAATGTGAGGCATTGTGTATAATCCTAAACGGATATGCTACACGGTTGTATTACATCTTTTACTACATTGTCCTAAGGAATTTGAGGATACCACACAAAATCCAACTGACCACTGCTAAGTCAAAATCAATGCCATACAAGATCTACGAAGAGTCGGACTCCTAAGATCTTCTCCACCCCCGGTCAGCACTGGTCCTCCATAGTGACACATAAGGACAAGATAATAACACCCTAATCCATCCTTGGTATAGGTCATGAAACTAGTGAAAGGAGGTGGGTACGCATTCCCTACCATCCGAGGTACAACCGCAGTTGCCCTTCAATCTCATCACATATATAATCATTGAGACATGACTGCAACCATTATCAAATAGAGGGCTAGGTATAACCAAAGTCATCCTTCTTAAAAACTTGGATTCAAGATGACAAGCAACCCACATACTCAATAGTATGCACTCTGAGTTTCCCTTAGGAATACTCATTTCACCATATGGCAAGTTCTGACACTTAGATGGATATATGGCATAGGGAACTACGTGATTAGAATTTCATTTGATTAGTTATTGCCATTTGGGTGAATTAAGTCTTCATCATACAAATGGACATACAAACCCTAATTCACTTCTATCAAGTGTATAAGAATTGCAACTTTATAAGATATAAAACATTTGAAGTATAGATCTTAATCATATTACCATATGCTATTATCCATTGCATTGTTATGAACCACATTATCATCATATCATTTCAAGATATCCATTTCTTACCACAAGTTCTAGGGTTTCAGCCCTTATTGGAACATGAAAAGGATTTCACCTCAATCAGGGCTCAACATGCCCAAAGGTCATTTAAGACCATCACATTATTCATAGCAAGGTCATCCTCATCATTCCATGCCTTAAACAAGGATCAAAAGATCACCAACAATTATGTGTCCATATGTATTATTATGGCAAGGCACTATGATATTCAAATCAAACTGCATTGTGGTTTAAACACAAGAAGAGTGTAATTCATTTTCACATTAATCATGTAAGAGGGCTGATTATAACCAATCACCATCATTTAGTTACATTAAGGTTAGGTATAACAAACTATATCACATTGAAGTTACACACCCACTAATTATGGTCATTTATCAAATATAACTATCTAAGAGAAAAGGTAACACAAAAAATTAATGATATTGAGTCATCAAATTCTCATCACTAGGGCCCACATATAATATAATGGGATTCATTCTAATCCATTGGATGTTGAAGCATCCAATCTTATTCATTGGAAAAGTTATCAATTGAAGTATATGTTTAACTATTAGATCAATTGAACCAAGGAACCATTGGTTTAAGGTTTAGTCGAATCTCCAACTACATACTTTACTTACCATATGTGGTGATGACCTGATCCACCATTATTTGTGATCATTAAGTCACCATCGGTTGTTAGATCAGCACTATATTCATTTAATACCATCAAATATTAAGCTAATGCCATCATTGATTGATAGCATCATTAGAGAATCAAACCATTGCTCATTGAGGTTCCAAGAGAGCCTAACACTAACCTAAGGTGTGACTATTATATCACACCATTGTTCATCTCCTTCAGTTGTTATGAAGACCACACCATCGGGTCATGTGTTTAGAGAAGCAACATCCTAGAAACCCTAATATGGACTATCAGTTGATAGGTGCTTAGCACCATAGGTTGTGATACCAACCTAAACTAAGTCATCTCCCTCCTTGGAAAGAATATGCACATGATTATAGGTTCATCCAAAACTAGAAACAAAATAGAAAAAAACCATAAAAATCCAAATCCCAAACAAGCTTAGCTTCTAAATGCTTAATTCACAATTTTTAAGCAAGAGCATGAGCTAACAAGATTATAGTAACCAATATAAGTAAAGAGGGTTATAAAACTTGCCTCTACTGAGAAGAGAAGACTTCTAGCAACAAGAAACTTGATCTAAGAAGGTAGAAAACCCAAGAGGAAGCTTTGAACTTGGCCAAGCAGACACTCTTCTTCACAAGGAATCAAAACCCTAGAAGAAGAAGCAAGAAAGGTAGGATCTTGAGCTCTAAAGCAACTTTTACCATGGAACAACAGAGTTTTGACCTGGAGGAAGGTCTAAGGAAGGAGAAGAGCAAGAAAATGGAGAGGGAAGTAATAAAACAACTTGCCTTAGTTGAAAACCCTAGAAGATGACCTTAGAAACACTAGGTAGGGCTAGATGGAGATCTAGGAGACCTTCTTCTTCAAAAAGAGGTTGTGTTCTACCTTAGACCACTTTGTTCTGCATATAAATAGAGAAAGGTTGGTGATCATATAGAGGAAAGAGGGAGTGAGCAATGATTTTGATTTGGAGATAGGAAGAGGTATATATAGCTTCATGGATAAGGAAGGGGTCAAGCATGAGGTTCCCATGGAGTTTTACATGTGTCCATAGCCTTGAGCTTCTATGTCCATGCAACACCTTCCTAACTTAGCACCCATGATTTCTTTCCTTTATCCTTAACCTTATCCATATATTTATCCTTATCCTTATATTGACCCTTATCTTTACCACTACTCTTATCCTTATCCATAAAGGGGAAACCCCTAAAATGTCCTTGAAGAGGAACACCTCCAAACCAAGAACAACTAGGAGCCCCATAGCTCAACAAAGTTGATAATGACAAGGAAACCTATAAGGATCGTAATTCTTGTGACAATATACAAAGAAAAGCTCCAAATTGGGTAAATTGCATAAAAGTGTAGAATGTACATAAAATTTCATAACTTCCTCAAACAATGTCCAACTTGGACCAAATTTGAAACTTAAGCTTGTCTTATGATTCCACAACATATCACAAGGTTATATTAGGGTTATAAGAATTCAATTATGGTAATTAAGCATGCTAAACCATTTAAGCAAGGTTAGGGGTCTCACACTTAACTTGCTGACAAATTGGAGACCTATCAACGAACTCTGCCACATCACACTTTAGACTTGGCCACCAAAACATGTCCTTCAGATTATGGTACATCTTGGTGCTACTAGGATGCATTGTATACATCAAGGAGTGAGCCTCTTCAAGTACCATATTTCTCAACACATCAAAATCAAGAACCACTATCCTATTGTGAAAACATATTGGTACCATCATCTGCCTCATGGAAGCCGTCATGCTTTTCACTGTCCAATTCTGATCGAACATTTTGTATTACGATATCATTCTACTATGCATCATAGATATATTGTATCAAAGTAGGTTTAACTTGTAATTGTGCCAACAAACTTGCCAACAAGGAAACCTCTAATAGTACATCCATCTGGCTGAGAGACACTAACATGTCTCATTTATAGAACACCAAGGAATACAACTTTGCATTATCTGAAGAGGATGATGAAGATGAATTTCTTCTAAAACCATAAGCTACCACATTTGCTTTGCCTAGATGGTAATATATTGTATAAACATATTTTTTAATTAACTCCATCCATCTCCTCTGTCGCACGTTCAGCTCCTGCTTCAAAAAGATATGCTGCAAATTCTTGTGGTCAGTAAAGGTCTGACACTTTCCTCCATAAAGGTAGTGTTTCTAGATATTTAAGGCATGGACCACCACTACAAGATCCATATCGTGTGTTGGATAGTTCTCCTCGTGTTTCTTAAGCTGTCACGAAGCAAAAGAAATAACGTTTTTGTCCTACACCAGCATGCATCCCAACCCATTCGTTGAAGAACCACAAAAAATATAGGTTTTCCCTTATTCTGGGGAGCACTAACACCTGTGCACTCATCAACTTCTCTTTCATATGCTAGAAATATCACTGACACTTGTTGTCCCAAGAAAAAGGAATATCCTTCATGGTTAACCTAGTTAGGGGTAACGCTATAGAAATGAAGTTCTTTATAAACCTCCTGTAGTATCCTGCCAAACCTAGGAAACTATGAATCTCTGTTAGTGTCTTAGGATTTTACCATTATCAAACAAACTCAACATTCTTATGGTCTACACAAATGGCCTTAGTTGATATGACATGACCCAAAAAAGACACCTCAGGCAACCAAAACTCACACTTGCTAAACTTAGCATATAACTGGTGCTGCCTCAACAAGGTCAATGCCTGGCGAAGGTGTTGCTCATGCTTCTGGATATCCTTAGAGTATATCAAGATGTCATCTATGAAGACGACCACACACTGATCTAGATATTGTCTGAACACCCTATTCATCAGATTCATAAATGCTACCGGTGCATTGGTTAGCCCAAATGGCATAGCACAAACTCGTAATAACCATACCTAGTCCTAAAAGCTGACTTGGGTATGTCATCCACATTAATCCTCAACTAGTGGTAACCTGACATTAGGTTTATCTTTGAAAACATAGTGGCACCTCTCAACTGATGAAAAAGGCCATCAATCCTCGACAACAAATACTTGTTCTTTATCATGATATTGTTCAACTATCGGTAATCTATACACAACCTCATTGAACCGTCCTTTTTTTTACAAAAAACACGAGAGCACCCCAAGGGGAAGTGCTTGGTCTGATAATGTCCTTCTCAAACATTTCCTACAACTATTACTTTAACTCCTACATCTCTATTGGCACCATCCTGTACTGTGACTACTCCATAGGTTGTGTTCCACTAACAAGATTGATCTCAAAATCAATCTCTCTAGGATGGGGAACACCAGGAAATTCCTCAAGAAAAATATCTTCAAGATCCCACACCATCGGTACCTCCTAGATACTGGGACGTCTTTTCTTGGTATCCACAAGATGTGCTAAGAAAGCCTCACACCCTTGTCTCATCAACCTATCAATTTCCATAGCTAACATCAAACATGTAGGAAGAATCCTCCTATCACCTTGAAAGATCCACAAGACATCTCCATCATGGAATGTTGCTATCTTGGAACTACAATTCAACACTACCTTGTACTTTTCCAAGGTATCCATCCCTAGGATCTGTTGGGTTTTAGGGGAGATGGAGAAGGCAGCGGAAACAAAAAGAAATTTCTCCCCAAACCCATACCGAGGAAACGTGTCAACGTCTATATATTAGGAAAGGATGGTTTGTGGAATCATAACTTGTCCCGAGGCTTGCTCGGAAACAATACCTCGTGCAATGTGCGGTCTTCAAATCCATTCTTGGACGGCGTCTGTGCAGCTCCTGGTCGCATCAGGACTGACTCCTCCTCCTCCTACCAGACTGTCGGATGACAATTGTCCTCCTGAGCGGCAGTGTTCTCCCGCCTCTGTAGTAGTCCACACGGACCACCTGGAACTCCACACTCCTTGTCCCACAAAGAAGTGGAAGGAGTCACACCCTCCAGTTGGCGTACTAATCGCCAACATACTCTCCTGTCTCCAGTTGCAACTGCAGTTGTCTTTCCCTTGTTGCACCTCCCTTTGCGGGAAGTACTTTCTCGGGCTCTCTCTTGGTTACCAAAACTAGAGAGAACGACAACTTTACAAAGCAACTGATTGCACTGAGTTGTACTTGGAGAAGACCCCAATACCCCTATATATATAGGAGGGTCATGGGACAGGGTTCTCCATCCCGGGCAATGCGGGACTAAAAGCAGGAGTAGAAGGGTACAAAATTTTCCACAAAAGCAACCTACTCGCAACCTGAACCGATCGTTTCACAACTGAAACGGTCGGTTGGGACCTTGAACCGATCGGTTCACAAGTGAACCGGTCAGTTGGGACACCTCAACCGGTCGGTTCATAAGTGAACCAGTCGGTTGGGGTTCCTAGTCAGTTCCCGATTGACTTTCCTTCTTTTGTTTCCAATTGGTATCGAATACCAATCCTATTTCCCAATCAAATTGGGCAACTTGAAATGAATGGAAAATTCTCACCAATCCTACTTTCCCAAGTTGCTCGGTTGCACCAGTTGAATCGATCGTTTCAACACTTGAAGCAATCGGTTCACCCTGGACTTGAGCCGATCGGTTCAACACTTGAGCCGACCGGTTCAGCAACCTCAGCTGACCGGTTCATCACATGAGCTGATCGATTGGGAGTGCAGGTTGTGCAGAATCAGTCAATTGCGATTTCAATCAATCCGATACTCCAATCAATGCGTCCAACACCTTGAACAATATGATATTGAGCTATCGATTAATTGAGTGTTTAATTGAACTACTAAACTCCTTTAGTAATCAATCTAAACATTTCTTGTGGACAAAACTCCTCTTCCAGGTTAAATCCTATGTGTGTGACCCTGCAGGTCCATTTCACGTTGGCAGTGAAAGTCCATAACACTTATGACTTCACAAGCAAAGAGTGGTGCCTAGTCACACATCATTGCTACCCAAGTGAAAGTAGAAAGTTGGAGAACAACTTTCATCCTACAATTCGTGAATGGTGTTACAATGAATGTATAATTCCTTTGTCACTGATATCCCGAATGAACTCAAGGCATGGAACAATCATCCTGTCAACGTTCATTCACTTTCTTGATCTCAGAGTAGATTGAAGGAGATATGTATGACATCAATATCACATACTGATTCACACATGTATGTGCATGCCTATCTCAATCCTACTCATCAAGTGGCCTTGGATATCAAACTCCCTCAGGAGGGACAAATCCCATATCTATCACTCACCCCTCAAAAGCCCCATGTGTCAAAGCCACCCAATCATCACCTTTATAACAACCCATGCTTCAGGATTGCGTTTGATGATGTCAAAGTGTGCCCAACGACATGTGTTGAGTGTAGTGATTTCAGGTCAAAGAATCACGCTCACCACCATCACTGTGAGTACTGACTGTGACTACCATCTCATGGTTCCATGTGTCAAACTCACGGTGGTTCTGTCCGGTACACTTGTTCTCTAACAAGTACCTATGTGTTTGGTTTGATATCTCTATATCATGACTAATGAGATTATGTCATCAACCAACACCACAATCTAGTCTTGTGTGTCATTGCTGCCTATCTACCTTCCACAATGACATCCGACTAGGAACATAACAAGAATGTACAAATTCTTAGCATCCATATGATCTCATCGTTCAGGTCCTCAACCTGAAGGCATACGTCATTGAGTACTGTCATTCTCTATACATTCAATATGTTCTATCACTATCTCATATGACTGAACCGGAAAGAATTGGAAGCTTGCCTTTGATGTTTATCAAATCAGTCTTAGTGTATCCCACCAATCATCCCATGATTGGCTCTCAGGGCATACATACCAACAGACTCCCACTTGCACTGCGAGCCAATCACTCTTGAATCATATTCATAGTGATATTCAAACATGTCCCACATGTTACTGTGCTCTAGTGCCAACATAGTGAGTAATGGCAACACCTTGCCAAAGTCAGTATAAATTGCATGTCTCTCATCTCTTCGTTGTACGTCGCACGTATGAGATGGAGTTGTCGTAATATGCGATCTAGTATTCCATTGCTAACATTTAGCCACATTGCATGATCAAGGATTCCAGACTTGTCATCAATGAGTGGAATATAAGTTCATCTCATGAACTTTCAGATCCATATAGTATCCACTCCTATTCACTAACACACAGATACTCGGCATTTCCCTTTTAAATGGTTTTATTGGAACACTTCCAATTATCAACAAACTTTCACTTTTATACATCCTATGTATATTTTGCGATTAATTTTCTGTCCTTTCGGAAGTTCACATCAATGTAACTCTTTACATCGATCTCTTCCTTATCTCCATAGAACTAGTACTTCCCAAGTACTTATCAAGTTCTTATGGTATTCCAGTAACCCTTACTGGAAGTAGACAGACATCCACTCATCATGTCCTACATATGAGTTATCAGGATGAGCACATCATATTTCCATGTCCTACATACAAGATGATGAATGCATTTTATTCTTGCCATGTCATACATGCAAGACAATGGGATGATTACATACATGATAGATCCATATCTATTCTTAGTGTTCCCATTCTTCATAAGAATTGGACACTTGGCCTTGGGATACTAATATCCATATAACATGGACAAGTTTTCTCTCACTGAATCTGTGCATACTGAACCCTTCAGTACAGATTGCTAATGTATGCTTTCTCTTTCCAGGTCAAGAGATTTTTTGAGAACTATCTCTATAGTTCTCTATTCCTATCATATAGGAAACATCTCTATCTTCCTTAAAGATAATTTCCACTTTTGGATTTCCATTTTAGAACATTTCCATTTCACATCAACATGTGGAATGTGAATACACTCCCACTAAATCACAGATCCCTTCTTTATCTTTGACATATCAGTCAAACCCTTTGACTATATCATTAAAGTAAAGATCCAATTTTGAGTCTCTTGTACTCAATCAATCATATTGATTAGTCCATTGTAACTTTTAGACTTCATTTGCATTAGTGGATTCATAAACCTTATAGGCTGTGTCATGTACACATCCTGGTTTTATTCCTCATAGGAATGTGGTTTTAGTATCCATATGCCAAATGTCTTAGTCATTAAGTTGCAATTAACAAGCATCATCCTTCTTAAAATGTTATCCATGTGTCTTAACACTTAAGAGTTATTTGCACTTATGGATATGATCCAATGAGTGATACCATCAAGGTCATACCTTATGGTTGACATGGATGTCATTTACGATGTAATGGTCATAAACCATATCTCAAAATTTGGTTCCTCATATTCATCTAGATAGTTGACTCATCACATGAACAACTTATCACATAGATAATTGAGGTGTATCTGTTAAGGATATAAGAACTCACAACCCTTGTGATTCTTAATTTTATTAGTGTGGGGTATTCTTTTATTAAGAAGAATTCAGTTATTTTGATAATCATTCTCTAACTCCTTAGAGTATGATTCCTTCTTGATTTAGACATCATCATGCCTTAATCATGAGTTCACCATGATACACTATCATAATCATTGATAAGGATCTCAAACATTTGGTCCAAGTATTTCATTCATTGATCTCATCAAGAATTAATACTTTACCAAATTTGTACTTCATCTATGATAATATTGAACACTTCAAGATATTCATATTGGTATTTCTCTAAACACCATTTGAAGTATTAGAATTTGTTCCAATAGGTATGTAAATACATCACATGTATTATACCTAATAGGATAATCACTCTCCCACTACATTAGTGAAGATTGATTAATCATGTCCAAGATATTCATGTCTCTTACTGGTCCTCTAACCAAAAGAGTCTATATTTATCCATCACATGGAAACTAGAAATGAATTTCTCATGATTGATGCTAGTTTAATTGTTTGAGGTATCAATAACTTTTAGGTATCATTTTATCTTATGCATATCAAATACCACAAGATAAAAAAGGCATTGCCGCAAAGATCATATCTTTATAAATTGAAACATCTCTTTATTAATTGCCATCATTGTCATACAATATCCAAAAATAAAGTGTTTCTATCTATTGGAAAATATGAAATAGCAGTTCATAACTGTATTACATGCCTTGTAGGCTGAAAATAAACTAAAGTACTCCTATTTATGGCGGCAACACTTTCCCCAATTATGAGTGCTTTACACTTTACATCTTGGTATCATATACCTCAAAAAGTGTTACAAGTTTACTTTCATGACACCTTCAAGTGGAGACATCAGTCGCCTCCTTCTTCTTTTGTTCTTCCAAATAGAGAGGATAATTCCTTTTCCAATGTCCTAGCTTTTGACAATGGTGGCAATTTCCTTTCTTGGTCACGCCTCCCTTGACCTTGAGAGCTGAAGACGACTTGGGCTCCTGGCTAGCATCAGAACCTTTCTTAGCTTTGCCCTTGCGCTTGTGCTTGGACTTGCCTTTCTTGCTCGTGATCGCCATCACGGACTTAGGCTTGTCCTTCTTCATCTGTAACTCGGTTGTCCTCAACATGCCCAACAACTCTGACAGTGGCCTATCAAAGTTGTTCGTGTTGTAGTTCATCACAAACTGACTGTAAGATTCTGGCAACGATTGCATTATCACGTCAGTAGCCAACTCTTGGCTCAGTGGAAATCCCAGTCTCTGCAGGTTCTCCACATACCCAATCATCTTGAGTGTGTGAGGACCAACTGGATCTCCTTCTGTCATGACGCACTTGAACAGTGCCCTAGAAACATTGTACCTCTCTTGCTGTGTCTGATCTTCATACATGTTCCTGAGATGCTGAATCATCTCAATGACACCCATGTTCTCATGTTGCCTCTGCAACTCATGGTTCATTGAACATAGCATCAAGCACTTTGCATCAATGGCATCATCAGAATGCTTCTTGTAAGCATCCCTTTCTGTCCTTGGTGCATTAGGAGTGGGTTCCTCTAGAATTGGAGTATCCAGGACATAGAGCTTACGCTCTTGAGTGAGAACAATTCTCAATGTCTGATACCAGTCGTGGAAGTTTGTCCCATTTAGCTTGTCCTTGTCAAGGACCGATCGCAAAGAAAAGTTGTTGTTGTTTCTTTCCATTTGTACTAAAAAAAGGAAAATATGCAATTTTAGTCCAAAACTCATTTTTTGACTTATTTGATTGATTGAAAGTTTGATGATATAATTAGGCCTTTAATTGATTATCGCTCCCACTATTTTACTTCAAATTGATATCCCTCACCATCAATTCGGAAGATTGCAGCGTACAACCTTCTAGTGGGGAAGATCCTGAAATCCTCTAAGTCATGAGTCAGCTTTGGCTGATCGCCCACAACTTAGATCTCTCAGGTAGGCAACTCTTGCCAATTGCATCATATGCAATTCTTAATGAATGAACATGCACAACACCTTGCCATGAACATTCCTTGCCTCTGGGCTTAGACGCTCTAAGAATCACCAGTTAAGTCTAACCCAAAAGCTGACACAGTAAACATGCACCCTGGTTTGGAAGAACCTACATGTCTACCCTTCACACTTCCACAAGATAGACGGCGCACCACGCTTTGGCATAACCTATGCTTGGTGGATCGAGCTTTTCATGTGTGCCGCTAATGGAAGGTATATAAGACTTAATATTTTAATGAGGGATTTGATTTTATATACATATACATATCCAATCACCACAATACATAGTACATATCATATACATGCTATATCCCACAGAAAACATGCACAAAACGATAAAAAAATGATGATTATGGCCATCCTAATGTGATTCCTCAAGCCAAGAGGAATCACGGTCATCTAGGTCTACATCACATGCAACCTATACAAGATGAACTCTGTGCTTTGCCTTTGGAGTGCATCAACTCATCATATGATTGACTGCTCGTCTGGCCCGGTCGTCTGGGTGCCACCAGCCGATCGGTTGGCTCCTCCAACCGATCGGTTCGCCTGGTCGTCGTGCATCTCATCATGTCCGCCACCCGCTCGTCTCGCTCCTCGAACCGGTCATCAACCGATCGGTTCACTCCTTGAACCGACCGTCTGGAACATCAACCGATAGGTTCACGGCTTGAACTGATCGTCTGAGCAGTCATCTTGATGTCCTACGGTCTTCGACATAATAGGAAATAAAATCTATCCTAATTATTACATTGCTTTAAAAGGGAAACCCCGAGTTACATTCGGGGGGAGAAAAGGTAGGAAAGAATCTCGAATTATTTCGAGTTACCTTAGGAATAAGAGAGGGAAAAATGGTGCGCAGACCGAGATGCAAGCAACCACAAACAACCAAACACAGATAGGGGTTTGTAGGCCATAATCAAGCTACACACATCCACCACAAAACTCATTTAAGGGCGACACGTATCGAGTGCATTAATAATACATATCATATATGTAATTGGGATTTGTGGATTTAGGATTGGACATGCATAAAGCCAATATTATTCGCATCGCATGCAATAAATAAAGGTGACAAACCAAAATCAACCATATCGATATTCCTAAAATATAGAGCAGTTGACGTGGCTCTGATACCACTGTTGGGTTTTAGGGGAGATGGAGAAGGCAGCGGAAACAAAAAATAATTTCTCCCCAAACCCATACCGAGGAAATGCGTCAACGTCTATATATTAGGAAAGGATGGTTTGTGGAATCATACCTTGTCCCGAGGCTTGCTCGGCGACAATACCTCGCGCAATGCGCGGTCTTCAACACTGGTCTTGGACGGCTTCTGTGGAGCTCCTGGTCGCACCGGGATTGACGACTCCTCCTACCGGACTGTCGGATGACAGTTGTCCTCCTGAGCGGCAGTGTCCTCCCGCCTCTGTAGTAGTCCACACGGACCACGTGGAACTCCACACTCCTTGTCCCACAAGGAAGTGGAAGGAGTCGCACCCTCCTGTTGATGTACTAGTCACCAACACACTCTCCTGCCTCCAGTTGCAACTGCAGTTGTCTTTCCCTTGTTGCACCTCCCTTTGTGGGAAGCACTTGCTCGGGCTCTCTCTTGGTTACTAAAACCAGAGAGAATGACAACTTTACAGAGCAACTGATTGCACTGAGCTGTACTTGGAGAAGCCCCCAATACCCCTATATATATAGGAGGGTCATGGGACAGGGTTCTCCATCCCAGAAAATGCGAGACTAAAAGCAGGAGTAGAAGGGTATGAGATTTTCCACAAAAGCAACCTACTCACAACCTGAACCGATCATTTCACAACTGAAACATTCGGTTGGGACCTTGAACCGATCGGTTCACAAGTGAACCGGTCGGTTGGGACACCTCAACCGGTCGGTTCACAAGTGAACCGGTCGATTGGGGTTCCTAGTCGGTTCCCGATTGACTTTCCTTCTTTTGTTTCCAATTGGTATCGAATACCAATCCTATTTCCCAATCAAATTGGGCAACTTTAAACAAAAGGAAAATTCTCACCAATCCTACTTTCCCAAGTTGCTCGGTTGCACCAGTTCAATCGATCGTTTCAACACTTGAAGCAATCGGTTCACCCTGGACTTGAGCCGATCGGTTCAACACTTGAGCCAACCGGTTCAGCAACCTCAGCCGACCGGTTCATCACATGAGCCGATCGGTTGGGAGTGCAGGTTGTGCAGAATCAGTCAATTGCGATTTCAATCAATCTGATACTTCAATCAATGCGTCCAACACCTTAAACAATATGATATTGAGCTATCGATTAATTGAGTGTTTAATTGAACTACTAAACTCCTTTAGTAATCAATCTAAACATTTCTTGTGGACAAAACTCCTCTTCCAGGTTAAATCCTATGTGTGTGACCCTACAGGTCCATTTCACGTTGGCAGTGAAAGTCCATAACACTTATGACTTCACAAGCAAAGAGTGGTGCCTAGTCACACATCATTGCTACCCAAGTGAAAGTAGAAAGTTGGAGAACAACTTTCATCCTACAATCTGTGAATGGTGTTACAGTGAATGTATAATTCCTTTGTCACTGATATCCCGAATGAACTCAAGCCATGGAACAATCATCCTGTCAACGTTCATTCACTTTCTTGATCTCAGAGTAGATTGAAGGAGATATGTATGACATCAATATCACATACTGATTCACACATGCGTGTGCATGCCTATCTCAATCCTACTCATCAAGTGGCCTTGGATATCAAAATCCCTCAGGAGGGACAAATCCCATATCTATCACTCACCCCTCAAAAGCCCCATGTGTCAAAGCCACCCAATCATCACCTTTATAACAACCCATGTTTCAGGACTACGTTTGATGATGTCAAAGTGTGCCCAACGACATGTGTTGAGTGTAGTGATTTCAGGTCAAAGAATCACACTGACCACCATCACTGTGAGTATTGACTATGACTACCATCTCATGGTTCCATGTGTCAAACTCACGGTGGGTCTGTCCGGTACACTTGTTCTCTAACAAGTACCTATGTGTTTGGTTTGATATCTCTATATCATGACTAATGAGATTCTGTCATCAACCAACACCACAATCTAGTTTTGTGTGTCATTGTTGTCTATCTACCTTCCACAATGACATCCGACTAGGGACATAACAAGAATGTACAAAGTCTTAGCATCTGTATGATCTCATCGTTCAGGTCCTCAACTTGAAGGCATACGTCATTGAGTATTGTCATTCTCTAGACATTCAATTTGTTCGATCACTATCTCATATGACTGAACCGAAAAGAATTGGAAGCTTGCCTTTGATGTTTATCAAATCAATCTTAGTGTATCCCACCAATCATCCCATGATTGGCTCTCAGGGCATACATACCAACAGGATCACCTCAAATCCATGCATGTCAAGTGGAAAAAGATCCACTTGAATGTTGCATCCCAAGAAGGATAGAACACAAGAGGAACACACCTCCCGCAACTCAATGGAACCAACCAAAGGAGTCACTAGTCATAGACTATAAGATTTATACTAACAGGTAGATAAAAAGTATCTATCACCTCTCTGGTGATAAAAGAGTGTGTCTCACTGGTGTCAACTAGTACAGACAAGAAACAAGAAGCATACAAATAAAAAAGAAATAACTCCATCTAAACTTTCATGACCTGTGGATTGACCACCGCTTCCAGCTCTCTCATGGCATAGAACCTAGCCTTCGCATGTTATCGTCCATGTCCTTTGCTAACATGCCCAAAGGAACCTTCCTGTGATGCTTGGCCACATCCTCTACCATCCCAACTGCTAAACTGTCATTATTACAGACCTTGTTGAATTTACCTTGGCTATTGAGTCACCTCATTATTCTTCATAGGGCACAACCACATCATATGCCATACCTGTCCACACCTATAACAAGCCTTGGTATCATATTGTGGCCTAGATGGCCCTGTCACTAGGATTGATAATGAGCTATGAGCTCTTGCTGGTAGAAAACTATAGCCTCTTCCCCTAATCAGAGATTGTTGTGATTGTGTATATGACTTGTGCTTGGTTAAAGTTGACCTCTATTGCAATTGTGGTGAAGAAAGCCTCGACTTCTTGAAGCCTCCATATGACTGACTTGGAATTGAACCAACCTCTTCTTAGTGTTGGCTTCACACTTCTCTATAGCAGACCTCTCAATCTGCCTCACCATCTCTACAAAGATAGAAAACCTCTCTCTATTCTCCAAGGATGATGCCATTGTAGTCAACTCTCTACTCAGACCCTTCTCAAACCTACAGATCCTTTCCTTATCTATAGCTATCATGTAAGGGTAGAACCTCAGAAGCTCCATAAACTTCAACTCATACTCATTGATGGTCATCGCTCCCTGACGTATCTTCTCAAACTGGAAGATCTTTTCATCTAGATATGTCTCTAGAAAGTATCATCTCACAAACTCTCACTAAAGTTCCTCCCATCCTATCACAACTCCTAGCCTTTTCTCCTTTTCTATGGCCCCTCCAATGGCCTATACTACCATTCAATAGGTATACCATATGTTTCTCTTTATCTTTTTTAGGAATATTCAAGATCTGAAATGCCTTTTCAAGCTCAGTTAGATACATGTCGGTGTCTACTGGGTTTGAAGTACCCACATACTCGATCACACTGATACATCTAAGACTCAAATGTTTTCTCGACACCTTGGGATTCCATATTAGGGATGGCTACCCTAGCTTGAGATACTGGCGCTTTGTCCACTAAATGTGTAATTGTGGCCATTATCTATCTAAAGATTGACTGAAAGTTTGGATTGTCCATAGTTTTCGAGTCAAACTGAGGCATCGTGGGCTACTATGGCCCCGACTTTGGCACTCTCTCATCACGTGCCTGCCTCCTGGCACCACGCCATGTCCAACACAGCTACTCTCAATGTGTTCTTCAACACAGCTACTCTCAACGTGTTCTTCATGTCCTCTAGACATATTTGCATAAGTATGAGCAATGATTATATATGTTAGATACATAATAATAGACTCAAAGCTATGTCCTATGTCCATGTATACTCAACAAACCTAGAGTTGTGATACCAACGTAACTGTGACACCTTGTCACTCTAAATGAGATTACTCAAAACATAAAACACAATTGACTACTAATTAATCACATAGCCAGAAAAGTAGAAGAATTAAAACCAGTTTCACTTCATAAACAAGTTCTAAAACATTTGCACAAAGGTCCATCCTTTTACATAAATCATATACCATAAAAAGTATTTACATTTGTATCCAGTGGTCTCTGCCACAACCTATATACAAAAGAGATATTTCCACATGTACAATACATATATATACAAACACTGGAATACTGCCAAAAACTCGTGATAATACAAGTTTATCATCTACGAAACACATCCCATATCTGAACCTAAGAGTACAATGATGACACTAGGACTCTACTACTAACAACTGCATTTTTCAAACCTTCTATATCTATTGATCACCAAAATGCTCCTCTTCTACAACATGATCTCGACCACATTGTCGGTGACCAGCTAAAAAGGTGTGGTGACCCACGGGTGAGACCCATGTCCCCGCGAGAGATATAACCCTCACCAACAAATATTGATTACAATAGATTATTTAACAAAAAATAGATTGAGTAGTTGAAGTATTTGATAAGAAATTGAGCATTCAAGCATACTAGGCAAGGTAATAAAATAGGAATTGCAACAAGTATGATTGTCAAATTATAAATAGGAAACAAGTAAATCTATTTCTTCTATCACTAATTACTCATATTTCATAAGATTGCATAATATAACAGTTGTATAGTATAAAAGACAAGGTAAGGGTCAATCAATGTGAAGCGTATTTAATCATAACAAACATACTACATGGACTATATTACATCTTTTATTATGCCCTAGGGAGTTTGATTCGTACCACTTGAAGTCCAACTGACCACTATGAAGTGCTATTTAGTTTTGTATAAGATCTAGGAGTGCCAATATCCTAAGATCTCTCCTTCTTGGTCAGTATGAGTAAAAAAGGCAGTGACATATTAGTCCAAATACCACTATAGTGACATATAGTCAAGTTGCTCACAACTAGTCTACCCTTGGTATAGGTCATGACACTAGACTCCAGGATATGAAAGCAAAACCCTGCCACCTAATATACAACTACAACATACTCAGTCACATCATATATCACAATTATGCAATGCATGACCGCAACCATCCTCCATAACCAGCAATTAAGGATGTCAAGAATATACACTCACTTTCACCTTGCATACTCAACATATTATGTATGCACTCCAAGTTTCCCTTAGTAATACTTGTTTCACCATCCAGCATGTTCTGACTATGAAGATGGATGTATGGCATATGGCACTACATGATTTAGTTTACACTCGATTAGTTACTGCCAATTGGGTGAATTAAGGCATCATCATACAAATGGACATACAAACCCTAATTGATTTCTATAAAGTGTATAAGTATTGCAACTTCAAAAGATATACAACGTATGAAGTATATAATCTTAATCACATTGATGTATTTTACCAATCATGGGATTACATTTGTCATCATACCATTACAAGGTACATATTCTTATAAAAACATTCTAGGGTTCCAACCTTTATTATATCATGAAGAGGATTATATCTCCATCATGGCTCAATCATGCCCAAAAATCATTAAGATCATCACATCAATCCATGTAAGATCATGATTATCTTTCTGTTCCTTAGAACAAGGCTCAATAGATCATCAGTCACACATGTGACATATAAGATTAATATAGCAAGCAAATATAATATTCAACTAGTATTATATTAGGGTTCAATCATGAGAAGAGAGTATTTCATTATCACATTTAATCTTTCAAGAGGGATGATTACAATCAATCACTACCACTTAGTCATATTAGAGTTGGTGTAACAAGGCATGTTGCATTAGGTTACACATTCATTCATTAGGGTGATTTATGAAATATATTCATACGAGGGAAAAGGTAAGACTTAAAAATTAAGGAATTGGACCATCAAATTCTAATTATTAGAATCAACATATTATATAATAGGATTCATTCTAATCCATTGGATGTTGAAGCATCCAATTTCAATCATTGGATCAGGTTCATTATTCAAAACCTTCAATTAGAGTTTCAGTCTAACCCTTGAATCATTTGACCCAAGAAACCATCAATTATAGCTTAAATGAAACAACATTATAGACCTTGATTCACCATCAGTTGTGTTAACCTAAACCATCATCGGTTGATAGGGTCAATACTACCACCATTTGTCTCCATCAGATTTTGAGCTAAGGTCACCATCGGTTCATACCATCTTTAGGGTATTAAACCATCGGTCGTTAAGATTTCAAAAGAGTCTAAAACTATCCTAAGGCATGACAATCAGTTGACACCATTTGTTGTCACCATTGGCCATCATCATTGGTTGTCACAAACATAACTCCACCGGTTCTATTGTAAGGTCATCCACCGATTTATGTATAAAATGGAAAACAACCTAAACATTCTAAGTATAGGCCATCGTTTCATAGGTATTTAGAACTATCAGTTGGTATGTAAGCATGAAACAAGTCTTTCTCTACCTTAGGAAGGTCGTGCACATGGTTTTAGGTTCATGTAGAGCTGGAAACTAGGCAAGAAACAACATAAAAATCGAAAACCTAGACACGCATAGCTTTTATAAGCATAGATTATCATTTTCAGAGCAAGAACTTTAGAAATCAATCTTGTATTACGAAATAAAAGTGAAGAGGGTTATAAATCTTACCTCTAGGAAGAAGATCAGACTCCAAGAAATAAGAAAAATTGAGCAAAGAAGGTAGAAAACCTTAGGTAATCTTTGAACTCGGCCAACTAGCACCTTTCTTTACAAACATAGAAAACCCTAAGCATAAGGAGCAAGAAAAGTAGGTTCTTTGAGATTTAGAGAAGAGGAAGAAGAATAGAAAAAGAAATGAAGGAGAGAAGGAGATACTTTTGTTTATGTCATGATCACCAAAAGAGAGCTCCACAAAACCTAGATGAGGGTAGATCTGAACCCTAGAAGCTCCAGGAAAAAGATCGGTTGTCCTCTTCTACCTTGGAAACCTCCTTCACCACCAAGTAGGGAAAATATGAGATTTATATAGGAAAGAAGAGATAAGGGACCAAAGGAATCGTTTGTGAGCTTAAGGATAGGTATATGAAGCTTAAGGATAAAGTAGAGAAGAAGCTTTAGGTGTCCTAGTAGCTCTCCATGTGTCCATGGCTAAGAGCTTCCACAACCATGCAGCAGTAGGTCCATCAGTTTTGGAGACCTACTAGTCCATCAGTTGTTGGCTCTATAGGCCATCCATCATTTGTTATGCATGGGAATCCATCAGTTCTTGAAAACCTAGCTTATTAGGTGATGAATCATCGTTGACCATCTCTTTCAAGTGAACCACCCCTCCAAGTGAATCGAAACTAGAAAATCATCAACCTAAGGCCTTCTAGTATGACATCGGTTGTCACCGCCTATTGGTGATGATAGGATATCAACTAAAAGGGGGACCATTAGTTGATGGCTCCTACATCTAGCTCATCCATGAAGGGGTAGACCCTAATTCACCATAGAAGAGAATCACTGCCAAGGTTCAATTGAGTGCCCCATGGCTCAACAATCTCAAGTATGCTAAGAAAACAACTAAGGAACATAATTCATGTGACAACTTGCAAGTAAAACCTCTCATATTGGAAAATTGCAGAAAAGTCCAAAATGTGTGTAAAATTGCATAACTTGCTCAAACAGTGTCTAAATTGAACCAAACTTGAAACTTAAGCTTGTATCACAAGGTTAGATTAAGATTTAAGACACTCAATTATGATAATGAAGCATGATCAACACTTTAAGCTTGGCCAGGGGCCTTACAATGATCTTATGTAATAGTGGATATTTAGGCTTTCAACTAAGGTATGTGCATCTTTCCTGATTATCAAGGCAATACTATGTTCACCAAAAAAAATCCCATATGAGGCATTCCTGGTTAAAATTTGTTAATCTTTGAATATAACTACCTCTTTCTTTGATACTTCCCTATTTATTTTTGATACCATATGATTCTATTGTTGAAGGTGATATGGACTATTAATTGAGATAATATCTTTCTCTTTTTTGAATCAAGTTGATGATGACTAAAATTATATCTTGTTTTTATATCTTGTGTGTGTGCAAATAGACTAGGTTTATTTATAGTAGCATGTATATTTGTACTTACCATAATAATTGGGTATGCCTTTCGACCTTGAGTGTGCCTTTCCATTTGTATTATAAATATTGGGCACACCTTTTCATGCAGTGTGAACCTTTCCACCCGACTTAGGCTTGAGATTTATGGATCTTAGCCCTACTTAAATAAAAATGGAGTAATTTTTTACATGCACTATTTATTAATTATGATTGTTGTTATATAGCAAGATTTCCTTTCATTCAATCATCTCTTTTATTATAATGCCTCTTCTTTTGGCTTGATAAATCCTCTTTGAACTTCTTCTGTTAAACCTCTCCTTTATTTTATATCCTCCCTTGATTTTTCTCTATCTTAAGTATTGCATAGTTGTTATTTACTGTACATACTCATATTTTCTAACGTCCCTTCCTTGTGTTCCCCCCCTCATGGGTATTGTCTTTCAATCCACCCAGAGGTGGCACAACCTCAAGTGTAGGACTTGGAAGACTAGACTTGGTGACATGGATCTGCTAGGTGAACCTCATGGGAGATAGAGTTGACATAGTTGGATATCCCTCTAATTCGATCCTTATGGTGTAAATGTAATGTAAACCCTATATAGGAGATGATGATGTACTTCTATAAAATGAAATATAGTCATGAGATCTAATTATGTTGTTACTTTGGTTATTTTTACATATCATCAGTTGAGAAGAAAAAACATTAATGTCTATTCAACATGCTTGTAAGTATGTTTGGATATATGATTTTATTCTCAAACTTAATTAGGGAGTGGATCCCCTCTTAGGTCCCATTCCTTACACATATATAACTCCATTAATGCAACTAAGTCTATAAGCTAAAAAGTTCAATCTATAGATTGAAGCAAGAATCTCAAAGATGGAATCTTTAATTTGACAAAATAGTCAAACAGGTTGACTTTAGTCAAAATGAAAATGGAATATATGATTACAGAGTTGAGTGGGAGCATATTTATATTCCACATATTGGTGGGGAATAATATCCTTGTATTATAAAGGTTACCTAACAAGGAAAGTACCTTATCAATGAAAGGTTTAGGCGAAGCATCTTGTGTGATAGGAGTTGAGATGTATAGATATAGCTCTGGAAGGCTTCTAGACATAAGTAATAGCACATACATCAGAAATATGTTGAAGAGGTTCATCATGAAGGATTCAAGTCCATGTTTCATGGGTTTAGTCTCTCAAGAACCCTAAATTCCAATTTTGAGAACAATGGGAAAATATGAGTAACATGGCATATACATTCACATTTGGATCCATCATGTATGAAATATAGTGTACTCATCCTATTATCTTGTATGTATTAGACATGACGAGACAATAATAGTCAAATTCCATTGAAGGTCTTAGGAATGCCATAAATAACTTCCAAAATTACTTGAGAATCACTAAGGATTAGTTCCTAAATTATGGTAATAACAAAGAGTTGGGTGTAAAGAGTTACATTGATGCAAGCTTCCGAAGTTGACAAAGAAAATTAATGATCACAATATAATATGTGTTTGACCTTAAAATGAGAACTATAAGCTGGAAAGGTTCTGAGCAAGAGACAATTATTAATTCTATAGTAGAAGCCTAATATCTTATATTCTGAGACCAACAGAGGATACTTTATGGATCAAGAAGTACACACAAATGAACTAATGGAAGTTTCCAATTGTTGATGACACAATAGAAATACTATGACAACAATGGAGCTACTAAATAGGTAAGGTGTCTCAGATAACATACTACAACATTTCCACCTCATACGCGGGGTTGTACAATGAAGAGATGTGAAAACTTGCAAATTACCAACTTGAATAATATGTTTATAACCCCCTACATAAGAACTTATGTACTAGAATCATGAAGGTCATGTTAGATCATTTGGAATCAGATTCGTAGATGATTGTCTCTAAGTGCAAGTGGGAGTCTTTTGGTATGTATGCCTACAGAGCCAGTCATATGATGATTGTAATGGCATATCTTGTAAATGATTTAATTTTAAAGAATATCTTCAAGTTTATTTTTTTTATTCAATTATGAGATAATGATGAAACATAATGAATGTCTAAAGAATTACATTACTCAATCATATATGTCTTTGCATTGAGGACTTGAACAATGAGATCATACATATGTTAAGAGTAGATATGTAACGCTCGGGCCCACTGCTGAAGGCTCTAGTAAGGTTTTTACGAATGACGATTGGCCCCAAAGACCACCACTAGCCTCAACTGTGCACTTTGTGCTCACTCATGTACAAGTTAGGGTCAACTTCCCGATTGGTCACCCATTGTAGTACTGCCCCAAGCTGAGCACACTTTACTATGGAGTTCTTTAGTGATGGGCTCCCTGAAAGGAGGTGAACCATGGTGATATGGGTAGTCCAATCATTCCTTATGAGATCATTTTATATGAGGCCTCAAATCCTGGGATGTTACCCCACTTAGAATCTTGACATCCTCATCAAGGATCAACTGTATGACCTCATAATATTTCCCCATTTCAGTGCAGACCCAGAATGACCCATGGACATCTAGCTCATGATCGTGGAATACCAGTGCAAGGGTGGATACATCACCATGAACAACCCTATCCTACATGCCTAGACTACACAGATCAATACTAACATGCCACATGCCCATGTGGGCCCCACCTACTGGAGGGGTTATGGCTCTGATACCAAATGTAACGACCCGCACTTTTGAGTGTCTAAAAGACTTTAAATTCATGAATACTTACTCATAAATTCTAGGATCATATTCAAGAAATAATATAGAATAGTAAACAATCTCCATTAATGGACAAATATTACATGTTTACATAAAGATCTCCTCTAAGGAGTTACATAAATTTTAAAAAGAATTAACTTGTACATGTGTTAAGATATACCACTATGACTAAACCTTCATGAATAACTTTAATGTCTTCAACATCTTTATTTTGTAACCCCATCTCCACGAATCAGGTAAACTTGATACCTAAAATGCCGAGAAATAAATATGTGGTTAGTTTATTCCTATACTGGTACGTGGGTTCATCCAATAATCACAAGTATACATATATTTGACACATTTTATTTGCACATAAGAACATAAACTTATTTGCATATTCTAGCTCATATCTAGTCTACTACCTCAGGTGTAATCACTATCCCTTATGGGCTCATGTGCATTACCCTTAATATTAGTCTAACCTCAATTCAGAATATTGTTATTTACCTTACATGATACTCATACGAACTTTATAATTTTCAAGAAGTAAATAAACAAGCAAGTAGTTTATCTTTCGTTCAATCTCATTGAGAAACCTCTAGAAACTCAAAATTCAATACATGCATTCATAAGCATAACCACATACCTTATGCCATTGTAGAAACCATGTAGAAATCTCATATACTTTAAGAGTGTATCCAAACATCTAAGCTACAAAGTATTCAATCTGAAATATGCATACTACATATGTGTCACCATGTATTCACATTACATTAATCAGATCTAGATCCACTCCTAAACTAGGGTTTAGGGTTATCTCATGTTTGGACTATGGATTAGGGTTACAAACCCTAACTCCAACATATCATGGTTTCTAAGATTACAAATTTAGTTATGCATATTAGGTAAAACCATTATCATCATATTAAGCATATTAGACTATTCATGATACCTATATCATATTACTAGCATTAAGATCATAGCGCGGTATTCACATTGGTTTCAAAACCCTAAATCAGCATGAATAAGATTATTAATCTAGAATCATCAATTATTCATATTTATCAAGGATTTATTCATTATATATAACAAGATCAGGTATTGTCTCAATGTAACCAAATCTACTCAATTAATCATTAGTTTAAAGGAATCTAGGTTTCTCTTTATACTAATCACGTTATCACATGTATTGCATATACTTTTGGAACACAAAGCATAATTAGACTCTGATTATATTTTCTTTAGATTCCTCTCATTTTTTCGATCATTTTGATATGTAGTTTCATAATATTTTGAGTTACCATTAATTAGCTAGATTAATTGCAAGATAATCAGATTTGGCCCAATTACATGCTGACATGTCAGGATATGTTATTATCTTATATGCCACGTGGGCCCAGGTGTTGACCAGTGGCCTTACACCCTATCAGCGGCCTGGCCATGCTGGATGATACTTAAAAACATAACTAAATTACTCAATTGTCCATACCTCGACGGATCAGGTTCCTTGCGTACTGGGGGTGATTTGGTCATTTGATCAGCGATGACCTCCTACCTCACACTGGGTGACTTCGGCCATTGCTATCACTTGCCCAGATGCATCACACATCCCCATCCTCGATCAACTACCTCCTCTTCATGTCAGGCTACCCGATGTCACACCTATCTGCAAGGTACAACCACCGTCTCCCCACCCATTCTCCCTCTTGCATCGGCGGCTGCATTCCCAGCGTGGTAGGTAGTGCCACGTAGTGGCGCCAGTAGGTTCTGGCCACCGCACCACTTCCTTCGGCCACCTCCTCCACATATGGGACTTGTAGCGATGATTGACCATCTACTCAGCAGTCGAGATCCCAAGAAGGATGGGGAGTGGAGGGTACAAGGTCGCTGGTTGGCGTTGATGGCGGCAGGCTCCTCATCGTGGATCTCTTCTAAGAACATCGCCCACCGTACATAACCAAGAGGGATCAGACATCCTCGAACCTCCTCAGGGTTTCACACATCCTATAGGGTCAAGGGTAACACTTGTTAGGATCGAGATCTCATACGATCTCCTTCCTCGGGTCTCTTCTGTTCAAGACTACCCACGACAGGAAGGGATGGAGGCTATGTCCATGGTGAACCCTGAAGGCTCTAGGGACCCCTACTTATTTACATGTCTGACCCCTACTTATTTACATGTCTATGAGAACCTTCATGGGATACAAGGAAAGTAATTATTTCCCATCATGTTGCTATTATACAAGTTGTGTGGGAGACCAACTCATATCTTAAACAGTAACATGGAAAGGTAGTTTATTAGTCATCAATTTCCACCCTTTCTTATTCCCTTAATTCTTAACAAAAAGAGTCCTTGAGAGAGTAACTACCCCTTTTGGATTAGGCATCTACAAGTCATAAACGGAAAACATATCTCTACATGGCGGACATGAATGATTTGATTCTTAAACCATGATTCCTATTTCCTTTAGGAAGCTTACCTATTGTTCCATTATTTGGCTTCCATGAAAAAGGTGGATAATCCCATTACTTAATTACTTAGATCACCTATATGTCTTAGTTGATCTTGAATTTTCGTACATAATCCTATATATATGGATTATACATCATACAAAATTATCATGATCATTTCCCATGTGCTCAAAATACTCACCTTCCAATCTTATATCCTAGGGGCTCATATATACACCCTAACAACCCAATTGGGCTGAAAAGTGTCCCTAAGGCCCATGAATCCTATATTGGGCTTTCTAAATATTCCATGAGCTTGAACACACTCCCAATTACCAAATTAAGGCTTTGGTAATCATTGCATCTTATATTAGCCTCATATTAACACATATGCCCAAAAGCACACTATTTCTTAAATTGATCATTTAATCTAATTGTAGGGTTTAGAATTATCAACCAAGATCCCTCAATTCTCTTTCTTGTTATTTGAACCCTAATTTAATTTAGGCTTGAAATATATGAATTTCAAGGATGTAACATTCACCCCTCATTAAAAGGAATTTTGCCCTCAAAATTTAGGCCTACTAAGCCTAGGTGGATTATAACTCACATTATTTTCAAAACTTAGGGTTAGCACCACTTCGATATCTTTAACAACTTTTCCATAGTATATCAATTTTTGTTTTATTACTAAGATTGGAACCTGAATTGAAATTCAAGTATATCCACATCTACATTATACACATATTATCATCACTTGATGATTTTATTCTTATTTTATGATCTCCATTTCACTTGGTGATTTCTCTTTTCACCTAGGTTTCCAACCTATTATTCATTATTTTCACATGAGGGTGAGGTGACACCTCTAACCCTAGTTCATGTCATTACACATTCAACGTTGGATATTCATCCTCTTTATCTCAATTTTAAGCATAGTGTGTGTCTATCCAATCTCCCTCCCACATAATGAGATGAAATAAACATTTGACTACAACCCAAACACAAAGTTCATTCCATTCCAAGAGAAGATATGGTACATCCACACATTATCTTTCAATTTCACATATTAAGTTGAATCATACTAGTTATGACTCTAAAATTACTTGTTCTTAATTTCATAGTATTAATATATTCCATGGATTCATGTGTCCCTTTTCTTACTCTTAAGTTAAGGCACAACTTCTCTCAAGTTTTCATGACTTCATTATATATTTTATATTTACACCTCATGTTTTATAAGTCTTAGCCAATTCCTTGAGGTCTCTGGGGGTATAGGTACCTTTGGAGTAATCTCATCCTTATGCATCAAGGGAGTGCCTTCCACATTCACCTATTAGGCGACATGATCCTCATGGAGGTGTCTAATCTCCTGAGTCATGTACCTTGGGTAAACCTTGTTGTTACCTCTCGACCACATAGTCATGTGCATTCAGGGCATATCAACTCCCAACCCATCGGTCCTATGTACTTTCAATACACCCTACTTGACCCTAGGATTGCATTAGGACTCTACCCTCCCTAAGGGTTTCTTTGAGATGTCACATTTTTAAGCACATTATTCTCTTATATAACTCTTTAATGCCTTCATCTCTCTATTTTGAGTACACATTATGTAGTGTAGTCCCAACATTGGGCTCGAGCCACCTTCCCTTCAGGGCTTGGTGCCATGTCGGTCTTCCCTCCTGGGCTTAACCTTCTATGATCTCCCCCTCCAGGTGCTTGATCCTAAACATATGCACTGTGGAATTGGGCCACCTTCCCTCCTGGGCTTAGTGCCATGTTGATCTTCCCTCCTAGGCTTGACCTTCTATGATTTTCCCCTCCAGGTGCTTTATCCTGACCTTCCCTCCTGGGCTTGGCCGTCCACTTAGGCCACCTTCACTCTAGGGCTTGGTGCCTTACTGGCCTTCCCTCCTGAGCTTGACCAGTTGTGTCACTTAGAGATGGCATCCTTGGGTTCAAAGAATACAAGTACTTTCATTTTTAAATCTTTAAATCTTCACCCCTCTAGGTGAGGATTAAGGTCATCTCAATGCTTAAACATGTTTATTCAGTTACCTTTTAAGGGAGTGTCCTAGCCTAGGGTGCCTTCTTGGCTCTTAGGAGGGGGTTAGATCTCTAGCCACAACCTGATCCCAAGATCTAAGGTTTTTCCTTCCTCATAGGTCATCTTCCCACTCTTTGGTTGACCCACCCCAGGATGGCACATTAACCCTAAAGGTTTCATATATATCTTTTTTTTCATCATTATGCACATTTTTTTAATTGTAACTTATCAACCCGTATTTTCTCAATCTATGGGCTACCCCCTCATGGGTTCTATCCATTCAATGAACTTGGGCCACCTTCCCCTCTAAGGGCTTGGTGCTACATTGACTTTCCTCTCCAGGGGCATGGCCACCATAACTAAAATTCTAGAGACAACATGAGGGGTTTGAGAAAGTCATACTAAAATTTTCATCTCCATATATATAAGTATTGGGTTCTTATATTACTTAAGACCTCTTACATAAATGTCATGCTTCCTATCAAGAGAGCAGTTAACATCATAATTAATTAGGCATTCACTTGGTGCATCAGGTGATTCACTATTCTACATTGTTCATTCCTATCTACCAACTACTTGGAAACAGTTCTTCTTATAAGAATGGATGAGGAGAAAATCATATAAGTGCCCTATCGATAAGAGCAATGACTGGTATGAAATGGGTGGCAAATGAAGAATCATAAGTAAATCCTAAATTATTTTGGCAAAAATAATACATGATGAACCTATATGGTGAAGAGAATTAAAAATACATGAATCATAATGCCTACTATTGTTGGTGGAATGATGTATGAATCAAAAGATTTTGTCAATTTGATGAACACAAATTGAAAGAAAAGAATGCATCATGTGAATGTTTTCCTCTTTTTGTGGATAGCTAAAGCCAGCCTTTCTCCCTCTTAATTTTAAAACAATAACAACTATTTTTTTTATTGGCCCATTATTCTAGCATGATGGAACATTATCTTTGTGCTTTACTAACATATCACTCTTTTTTTTAGAGTATGAATGTGTATCCCTGCACTCAAAACTAGAAGGAAAATGATATCCACATGATTTGGAAATGAATGATACGATATGCATGTTATCTACAAGTAAATTTTTATGCAACTAAAATGATATGCACAAAAATTGTTTATGCACAAGAATGTATATAATTTTTTTTTCATTTTGTAACGAATGTAATAAAAGTAAACTAACTATCATATTACCTACTATGACATGCAATGCAAACAAGAGGAAATAATTCAGACTACTTGATCATCTTAAGGTGGTAAGTCAAATGAATGGAAGATGAATGGAATCACATAACTAAGAGACAATGCCTTTCATAAATTTATGATATGTCCCTCTCTAATGACATGTGTACAAGGTAAGCTTAGGGTTTCTTTCTTAAATTTCCATTTAAAACCCCGTTAACAATTTGATCAATTTAGGCTCAAACACCATCTTCATCCACATTTCCTGAATAAATGAGACATCCATTCTTATCAAATATCCTTAAGTTGACTAGCCCATACACTTCCTCTAGGTGGTGTAACTCAAGATATTTTGCAACTAAGCCAAATTTTTTCTTTTTAATTTTTTTATTGCAATACAACCAAGAACACATGACATTGACATGAACCATGAATCAAGCTCCACTTTTACAGTAGATAGATGTGGATCCTATAATTTAAAGCTAAAAATCAAATAAAGTAAATAAAAGCTAAATAAAATAAAAACTAAGGATAGAAACTATTCCAACTACTTCCCCCCCCCCCCAAGCTTGAACTTAACTATGTCCACATGGTCAAAATTCTAACTTAAGAGGTGGAACAGTAGTACCGGATCACATGGGTGGTGGTGGAGGATGTGGCATGGTGGGATCAAAGGGGTAAAATGTCCCCTAAAAACTTGGCAGACGTTGCAGCATTGGTGGAAGTTGTGGATAGCCACTAAAGTATCCTTGGTTCCAATAGTGAATGAAGAAAATGTGCTAATACCCCTCCTTCCTCTGTAGGCGCATGTGCATGTTCTCTTGGCTGGACAAGAGAAGTTTCTCATTCTCAAATATTGCCTACTAGTTGTGGTACAACCATCCCTACACGTTGTGGATGTTCGCTAAGGTCGTCGTCTGCTACTGTTACCCTTGTTGTATCTCCTATAGCATCCCATACATTCCCGTCATGGAATATGGATCATCCTCCTGCGCTGGTAGTGGAGAAGAAGAACTGGAGGCTGCATAAGGTCATTGAATCATGCATGGAATGTGCCTCCTCATGATGGGGATGGTTGGTTCCTCCTCCTCATCTTCTTCATCCTTCTCCTACTGCTGGTCTTCTGCTACAACATCTTCTTCCTCATCATCAGACGAGCTATCTACGGGCCACCGCTTGATGTGGAGTCCCTACAAGTCAAATATGGAATCTAGCGACACTCATTCCTTATACTAGGTATCTATTATACAACATGTATGTACATATCTAGTGTGTGTTAATGAGGCTAGCTCTCTTAAAGTGCTTTAGATCAAGCTTTGGTGCCTCCTTTAGAGGTTTGTCTTTGGAGAGGTCGAGGTTGAGATGGAGAGCTATCAGCATGATCAAACCTCCAAAATGAATGGGAGGTTTCCTCTGCACCTGGAGCTTTAACCCCATCATGTGCTGAAGGAAAAATGCATCAAAGTCCAAACTCCTTGGTCCTAGCTCTAGCAGCTTGTAGAGAAAGTAGAGGTCAACCCTCTGAACCTTCCCTTGCCCCTGGCTAGATTTGGCAAAAAGAGTGTTGGTGAGGAGGCAATGGAGTATGCGAGCTAAAGGATGCTCAATGTTGTTGACAGAGTTTGTATGCTAGCTGAAATGTTGGGCTTCTGGGAACTCTGACCTGAAGCTTTAACCCCATCATGTGCTGCAGGAAAAAGGCATCAAAGTCCAAACTCCTTGGTCCTAGCTCCAGCAGCTTGTATAGAAAGTAGAGGTCAACCCTCTCAACCTTCCCTTGCCCCTGGCTAGATTTGGCGAAAAGAGTGTTGGTGAGGAGGCAATGGAGTATGCGAGCTAAAGGATGCTCAATGTTCTTGATGGAGTTTGTATGCCAGCTGATATGTTGGGCTTTTGGGAACTCTGCGAACAACTCCCATGCCACCTTGAAGTCGAAGTTGTCGGGGTAGAAGCGATCTCCTTCACTTGGCCATCAATATATGATGTTGAACTATTGTAGTGTCAGAGTATGGCCAATGTTGTAGAGGCCAAAGCTGACACAACCATTCATCCAGCCATCCCCATGCTCAGGGATGATACAGACCTCTACTGATGCCAAAAAATCACAGACGAGATATGGGTATGTAAGCCATTCACTGAAGAAGGGATGGTTGCCCACCAGCCCTTGACGCTTGCAAACCAAGTGCATGCTGTCGATGAAGCCAATGGAGGTGATGAATTCACGATCACTATACCCCATTGCATGCATCTCCCACTTTTACAAATATGCATAGGTCTTCTTGATGTCAGTGTTGGGGTGGGAAATCCAACTTGGTTTGGGAACCAAGTTTGGAACCCCCGTCGATGATGAAACTTCTCACCTTGGTGCCATCCTTGGTAGTAGAAGGGGGTTTGAGAGAAAGAGAGCTCAATGTAGAGTTTGAAAGCCCGTAGATTTTCACACATGATTGCTTGAAGGAGGAGTAGAGAAGGTGTGAAGAGAAATGAATCACAACCCCTCCTTTTATAGATGCAACCACTTTACCAACTTTTCATCTAAAATATGTGTGCTCGGTGCTATCGAAAGTCCTAATTTGCTGATGTCATTGGTGTGGATCACATGTTGTCGGTAGTATAGACTCTTCCCATAGATCAGTTGTATCGACCGTCTGATGCGAAGAGTCTCCATCATTAGATTGATCTCCTATGGATCCCATGTTTTCAGGTGTCAGTAGTACTGACTTTAGTGTTGGTAGTACTGATGCGTTCAAATTTGTCGGTGCTTTTGAGTGGGAACTCAATATTTCAAACCTGGAGAGTGCCTCCTTGTCGGTACTACCAACTTGGTGTCGATAGTACCAAGACCGTATCAGTTTCTTGGATCTTTTCTCTGTAGAAAGATGGTGCTACTGACTTATGGGTTGGCAGTATCGAGTTGATTTGAAAATTTTGCTCGGCTCTCTGTGATTATGTTGGTACTACCAACATTGTGGTCGGTAGTACCAAGTTGTTCTATCAACTCAATTTCTTTCCATGTGACCTAGTCGGTAGTACCGACTGGTACTCATCCGGCACACCAAACAAAATTGACCATTGTATCTTTTTTACATCAAAACTAAAAATACAAAAACTAAGGCTATGAAACTACAAAAATGAATGTAAAGAATGAAAATGATGGTTGGGTTGCCTCCCAACAAGCACCCTTGTTTTACATCATTGGCTCGACGATCCTAATGTACCCATTAGTGAAGCTCAATGAGCTTCAACTCATCCTCTTTCCTTGTCACATATCCCCCAAAGTAGTGTTTAAGCTGCTGGCCATTAACAAGGACTAGCTCAACCCCATTGCTAATTTCTACTGCCCCATGGGGAAAAATCTTAACTGCATCAGAAGTTCCACTCCATCTAGACCTCAACTTACCGGGATGTAATTTCAACCTAGAATTGAACAGAATAACCTATTGTCCTTGAGTGAAAACTCTATGTAGGATGTGGAAATCATGGATCTTCTTAGTTCATTCTTTATAGATCCTTGATCTTTCATATGCATCAAACCTAAGATCATTGAGTTTATTTAATTCCAACATCCTCTTTCTTCCTATGACATCCAAATTGTAGTTCATTTTTTTAATGCCCATATAGCTTTGTGCTTTAACTCTATAGGTAATTGAAAAACTCTCCCATAGACCAACCTAAATGGAGTGGTTCATATTGGCTATCCTATGCACCCAGAAAGCATCATTGCGAAACATGATCCAGTTTATCCTGTTTGTTGAGACTGTCTTTTATAAGATTTTCTTGATATCTCTATCAGACACCTCAACTTGCCCTTGGGTTTGGGGATGGTATGGAGTACCTACCCTATGATTCAATCCATACCTACTCAAAAGAACCCCAAATTTGTTATTGGTGAAATGAGATCCACCATCACTAATGATCAACCTGGACACCCCAAACCTGTAAAAGATATGTTTCTTCACAAAATGACATACCACATGCGCATCATTGGTGCGCGTTGGAATTGCTTCCACACAATTGGACACATAATCAACAACAAGTAAAATGTATATGTTCGAATTTGAAGACATTAAAGAGCCCAAGAAATCAATGCCCCATAAATGAAACACCTCGACTTCCTAAAAAATATTCATAGGCATCTCATGTCTTTTTGAAATGTTACCTACACGTTGACACACATCACAATGAAGAACAAAGTTATATGCGTCCTTAAAAAGCACAGGCCAATGAAAACCACATTCTAAAACCTTGGCCATAGTCCTAGAACTAGCATGATGACCCCCAGTAGTAATGAATGACAATGTGCCAATATGCTCTCCAACTCGCACTCTGACACACATTTTCTTAAAATATCATCCCTAGATTTCTTTGGATCATCCTAGATGTAATACCTCGAGGAGTGGAAGAATTTCTTCTTCTCTTGATATCCCCAACCTTTCGGAAACTCTCCATAAGCTAAGTAGTTTGCAATGTCTACAAACCATGGATCTTTGTTGGCCATAGCAAAGAGCTTCTCATTAGGGAAATCTTCCACTAGGGGTATATCCAAATCATTTTCATCCACCCTTTCAAGCCTAGATAGGTGATCATCCACCACATTTTTGGTACCAACTTTGTCTTTGATTTTAATATCAAATTCCTACAAAAGCAATATCCATCTATCCTAGGGTTAGCATCCTTTTTCTGTAGCAAAAGTTTAATATATGCATGATCAGTCCAAACTATAACCTTTGCCCCTATCAAATATTGACAGAACTTCTCAAAAGTGAAAACAACCGCCAATAGCTATTTTTCCATAGTTGTGTAATTCAACTGGGCATCAATAGGGCTTCTATACACATAGTAGATAGACATGGGAACCTTATCTCGGTGTTGGCCTAGAACAGCCCCCACTGCTAATCTGATGTGTCACACATTAGCTTGAAAGGTTGGCTCCAATCTAGATTCTAGACAACCGGTGCATAGACTCGTTTCTTCTTAAACACCTCAAACACCTTCAAACATCACTCTTCAAAATTAAAATCAACATCCTTTTCTAACAAATCAGAGAGTGGTTTGACAATCTTTGAAAAATCCTTTATAAATCTTTCAATAAAGCCTGACATGTCCTAAAACGCTCCGCACTCCCTTCACCATGAGAGTGCATGTAGCTTATTGATGACTTCTATCTTAACCGGATTAACCTCCATTCCTTTACTGGACACCTTGTTCCCCAAAACAAATTCCCTCACTCACCATCATATTACATTTTCCTAGTTGAAACCTAGGTGTTTCCTTACATCTCTACAACACCTTATCAAGATTGGCAAGGCAATTCTCAAATAATTCGTTGTAAATCAAAAAATCATCGATAAACACTTCCAAACATCACTCTAACGTATCAGAAAAAATGGTGAGCATGCATCGTTGGAAGGTGGTTGGGGCATTGCAAAGACCAAACAACATCCAATGATACACAAAACTGCCATAAGGACAAGTGAAGGTAGACTTCTCTTGATCTTGTAGCTCGATAAAAATCTGATTGTATGCAGAATAACCATCCCGAAAGAAAAAAATGAGAGAGCCCGGTGAGATGCTCAATAATTTGATCAATGAAAGGAAGCGGGAAATGATCCTTCAAAGTGGCAGAATTCAAACATCGATAATCGACATGCCACCCAGTCACTAAGCTAGTCCAAAATTAATTCATCATTTGAGAATATACTATTCTTGTAGATAAAAGTTTCACTAACTCTTTTTTCACTACCTCATTCATGATGGGGTTGAGTCACCGCTGCGGTTGCTCGATTGGCTCCACTGCTTCCTCCAATCGGATCTTGTACTGGAAGAAACTAGGGTAGATCCCCTTTATGTCTTCCATAGACATCCAAATGCTACCCAATGGTTTTTTAGAACCACAAGTAGTTACTCCTCTTCTTGGATGCTTAATGAAGCCAAGATGATGACTGGGAGCTTCTCATTTACTGCCAAGAAAGTATAATTCAAGTGCGGTGGCAATGGCTTCAACTTTAGATCCAAGGGACTCATCTAAGATGGGACCAAAGGTGAAGGAGGTGGTCCTAGATCCTCGAAATGCATGGTTTCATAACACGATAGAGCCTAAATAAAACACATTCCTCCAAATAATGAGATCAAACACAATCATCCATCATATTCATAAGGCACACCTCCATTGGAAGTTGTGGATATGCTTGCATTAAAGTAGAGAAAGTTGTCTTTTAAACTATTGTTGGTCATTGGTCCTCCTGTTGATCATCAAGATACCAAACTATCTTTGTCAAAGATATTTCCTTTGTGTTTTCCAATATGTCCACCATCAGTGTGCCTTTATGGATCTATGTCTTTACATGAGCCATATCAAGAAACAGGTTCCCCAAAAATAGTGATATTTTTTCTTAAACCTATTGTAACATGTGACATTGTGCTTTCCCTATGGCAGTCTATGTGACCTGGGGAATCAAGATTTCATAACAATCTTTTGTTGGTTTTATGTGGTCGGAGTAGGTAGCGGAAACAAAAATTTTACTTGACCATAAAGCCATCAGATCGTATCAACATCTATGTAATGGGAAGGATGGTTTTAGCTAGATATACCTAGTCCTAAGGCTTTCTCAATGACTATACATCACAACAAGTGTAGTCTTCAACCACCTATCTTTGACAACATCTGTGCAACTCCTGGTCTTGACCTAGACTGCAATTGACAATCATCCTCCTGAGTGGCAGAAGTCTCCCGCCTCTACAGATAGTTCGCACGGACTACCATGAACTCTAGTCGTCCTGAAGAACGGACTAGAAGGAGTTGTCCCCTTTTGTCAGCGTACTAGACACCGACACCACTCTCCCGCCACCGGTTGCTTTTCTTTAGTTTTCTTTCCCTCATTGTTCCTCCCTAGACAGGTAGAACTTGCTTGGGTTCTCTCGGTTACTACAACCAGAGAGGACAACAACTTTGTAGAGCAACTGATGTTCTGAGTTGTGTCACTAAAGAAGCCCCATGTACCCCTATATTTACAGTAGAGGGCAGGGTCAGGGTTCCCAGTCTATGTGGGAGTAGAAGGGCCTGGAATTTTCATGAATAATTTGCACTGTGGCAGGAAAACCGGTCGTTTCATAACTAAAATGGTCGTTTGGCAAGGTAAGCCAATTGGATCGCTAGTGAACTGGTTAGTTGGGAATGTGAGCCAATCGGTTCACCCAGTGAACCAGTCATTTCACTTCCCAGACTTTCCTACAATTGATTCCTTATTTGTTTCTAATCAACACAAACATTAATTCTTGTCCCAATCAAATTGAATAAGTGAAATGAAAAAAAAAATTCTCACAAACTGGGACAACTCAACACTACTCGTTTCGACCAATTGAACCGATCGGTTCACCAGAGTGAATCGGTCATCTCACTGACCATGAGCCGATAGGTTCACCCAGTGAATCGGTCGGTTGGTGGCCCAGATTGTGTAGAACACAGTCAGTTCAGTTCTCAATCAATCTGACACTCTAATCATATGGTTCAACACTTGAACTTGATGATTCTGAGTCAAGTCTATTGATTGAATGTTTGATTGAATACCTAAACACTTTAGTAATCAATCCAAACATAATTCATGGATAAACTCCTCTTCCAGGTTAATCCTTTGTGTGTGACCCTATAGGTCCCATTTCATGTTGACAGTGAATGTCCATAACTAACTTATGACATCACAAGCACCGAGTAGCACCTAGTTGCACATCAGTGCTACCCAAGTGAAAAGGAAAGTTGGAGAACAAATTTCAATCCTAAAGTATGTGATTGGTGTGCCAGTGAATGTATAATTCATTTGTCTCTAATATCCTGAATGAACTCAAGGCATGGAGTTGTCATCCTTTCAACGTTCATTCATGTTTCTTGAACTAGAGTAGACTGTTTCAGATATGTGAGACATCAATATCATATATTGGTTTACATTTGCAAGCTTATGCCTTTCTCAGTCTCACTTATCAAGTGGCCTGGACATCATACTCCCTTAGGAGGGACAAATCCCATATCTATCACTCATAGTCTATCTCATCCATCAAAGCCACCCAATCATCACCGTTATAACAACCCATGTTTCAGGACTATGTTTGATGATGTCAAATTGTACCCAATCACATTTGACAAGTGTAGTGATTTCAGGTCTAAGAATCACAATTGCCACCATCACTAAGAGAGATGATTTTGACTACCATGTCATGGTTCCATGTGTCACTCTCATGGTGGGTCTGTCCGATACACTACTCTCCAACATGTATCTATGTGTTTGGTTTGATATCATATATCATGACTAATGAGACATTGTCATCAACCAACACACACTCTAGTCTTGATGTGTCATTGTTGTCTATCAACCTTCCACAATGACATCTGACTAGGGACATAACAATACTCTTATCATCTATATGATCTCATTATTCAGGTTCTCAACCTAAAGACATACATTATTGAGTATTATCATTCCTTAGACATTCATTCTGCTCCATCATTTATCTCATAGTCAATTGAGCTAGAATAAATTGGAAGCTTTCCTTTGATATTTACCGAATAAATCAGAACATATGCCAATCCAATCATCATATGATTGGCTCTCTGGGCATACATACTAACAAACTTCCACTTACACTTAGAGCCAATCACCTTCGAAGCATATTCTTAGTGATATCTAAACATGTCCTACATGTTTCTACTGCACTAGTGCTAAACTAGTGAGTTAGCAACACTTTGCTTTGGTCAGTATATTGCATGTTTCACATCTCCTCGTTGTACGGCATTTTATATGAGATTGAGTTGTTGTAATATGCTATCTGATATTCCTTGCATAACAATTAGCTCCATCGTTTGACTTAGAATTTCTACTTTGTCATCAATGGTTGGAATATCTATAAGTTCATCCATATGAACTTATAGATCCATATAGCATCCTTTAGTGTTCATAACACAAGGATACTTGGAATTCCTTTTAGAAATAAATAGCCTTTTAATTTTACTCAAAACATTTCCATTTAACAACTCTTTTTTACTTTACAGTTGAATATAACTTTTATATTTTGTGATCATTTTTCTATCATTTTGGAAGCTTGCATCAATGCAACTAATTTACACTCAACTCTTCCATTTATTACCATAGAACTAATCCTTTAATACTTCATAAGTACTTAAATGAGTTCTTTATGGTATTCTAGTGACTCTCACTGGAAGTAGATAGACATCCACTCGTCATGTCCATTACATATGAGATAACTGGATGGGCATATCATATTGTCACATCTAAAATATATAAGACTATGGGATGATTATATACATGAAAGATACAATCAAGAATGCATAAGGCATCTATCAGTGTGTTCCTATTCTTCATAAGAATTTGGGACACTAGGCATCTGAGAGACTAACTCCATGTAATAAAAAATTTCTCCCACTGAATCTTTGCATACTGAACCCTTCAGCACAGACTACTAATGTATGCTCTCTTTTTATCAGATCAACAAACTTTTGATAACCATCTCTATAGGTCTCTGTTCCTATCACATAGGACATTTATCTTTATTCCTTTAAAGAAGGTATTTCCACACCACTTTTGTTTTATTCCTCATCATCATGTGGAATAAGAATATGCTCCCACTAAATCTTTGAAAACATAGATCCCTTCTTTATTTCAATATATCAATCAAACTTTTGACTATCTAATCAAAGTAAAGACTCTAGCTCTTAGGTTCTTGTATTTAATCAATCATATTGATTAATCTCTCGCAACTCATAGACTGCATTTGCATTAATGGAATTATAAAACCCTTTAGGTTGTGTCATGTAAGCCCCATGTTATTCATACTAGGAATGTGGTTTTAATATCCATATGACAAATTTCATAGTCTTTAAGTTCCAATAGAAAGCATGATCCTTTATGGTCTATAGCCATTGCAACTGGTTAAATAAAATCATCAAGTTCAACACCTTGAACTCACTTGAATTTATCTCAACCAATCAACTCTTCAAATGTCATCCATGTCAGTCTTAACTATTAAGACTCGATTGCACTTATGGGTTCTATCCCTATAAGTTCTACCATTAAGGTCATACCTTATTTGGTTCACATGGAAGCCATTTTGGATCTTATGACTTCAAGCCATAACTCAAAATATAATTCCTCAACATCATCTAGATGGATTATTGGCTCATCATCATATGACCAATTAATCACCTTTGAGTTTTTAGGACATCATTATCCATTAAGATCAAGGTGTTTTCTACTAGATATATGATGTTTATATATTACATAAGGAATTTGAGATTCCACAACACTTGTGATTCTTAATCTCCTTTTGTACATTTATTTAGTGTAAAGCATGTTCTTTAGAAGAATTCTAAAAGATTAGTTATTTGTTTGATGATCATGCTCTTACTATTTAGAGTACGATTCCTTCTTTGATTTAGACATAATTATGCCTTAATCATGAGTTCTCTATGATACACTATCATAGTTACTCACAAGGTCCTCAAACATTTAGTTTAAGTATATCGTTCATTGATCATATCAAAGAAATTAATACTTTTACCAAGTTTGTTTTTCATATATGATATTCTTGAACATTTCAAGATATTCATATTGGTATTTCATTAAATACCATATCTGAAGTATTAGCATTTATTCCAATAGGAATGTATTTATATCAATATGTATTATACCTAATAGAATAGCCATTCTCCCACTACACCTAGTGAGGATTGACTTCTTATCATGCCCAATTAACAAGACATTTATATCTCTTAATGGTTTATTAACCAAGACAGTCTAGTTTATCCATCAACATGGAACCTAGAGATGAATTTCTCATTCATTTGTTTAGGTGATAATGCTAAGTTATTGTTTGTGTCATCAATATCTTTTAGGTATTATTTATTTTATCTCATACATATCAAGTACCACAAGATAGATAAGGCATTGCCACAAAAGATCATATCTTTGAAATTGAAACATGAACTTTATAGATAGACATCCTTGTCATTACAAGATGTAGAAATAAAAATGTTTTTATTTATTGGCAAAATGAAATAGCAGTTCATAACTCTATTACATGCCCTTTGGGCTGAAATAAACTAAAAGGTACTACTATCTATGGCAGCAACACTTGCTCCAATGTTGATGAGTGTTCCTTCTTAGTCCTTTCATAAATACCATCACTTCTTTTTAGATCCTACACATCATATATGTTAGATCTATATCTTGGTATCATATACCTAAGATAAAGAAGCAGTTTAAGTTTATTTCATAATACCTAAGGTGAAGACTTCCATCCCTTCCTTCTTCTTTAGTTCATCTAGGTACAGAGGGCAATTTCTCTTCCAATGTCCTGGGTCATGACAACGGTGACATTTTCCGCCCTTATTCACCCCTCCCTTGGGTTTGAGAGTGGAAATGACTTGGGCTATTGGCTAGCATCAGAAACTTTCTTTGCTTTGATCTTGCCCTTGCCCTTGCCCTTGCCCTTAGACTTTCCCTTCTTTCTGCTGATCATCATCACATATTTGGGTTTGTCTTTCTTCATCTATGCCTCAGCTGTCCTAAACATGTCTAACAACACTGTCAGTGGCCTATCAAAGTTGTTCATGTTGTAGTTCATCACAAATTGGTTGTAGGATTCTGGAAACGATTGCATTATCACATTAGTAGCCAACTCTTGGCTCAGAGGGAATCCCAATCGAGTTAGGTTCTCCACATACCCAATCATCTTGAGTGTGCGAGGGCCCACTGGTTCTCCTTCTGTCATGATGCACTTGAACAATGCCTTGGAGACATCATATTTCTCTTTTCGTGCTTGGTCTTGATACATGTTCTTGAGATGTTGAACCATCTCAATGATGTCCATGTTCTCATGTTGTCTCTGCAACTCATAGTTCATTGAGCACAACATCAAGCACTTCACATCAATGGCATCCTCAGTATGCTTCTTGTAAGCATCCCTTTCAGCTTTTGGTGTGTTGGGAGTGAGTTCTTCTAGTTCGGGTGTATCTAGGACATTGAGCTTTCTCTCTTGAGTGAGAACAATTCTCAACGTCCTAAACTAGTCGTGCAAGTTGTTCCCATTTAGCTTGTCCTTCTCATGGATGGATCACAATGAAAATTGATTGTTGTTGGTAGTCATTTATTCTACAAAAGGAATTTTCTAATTTTAGTCCAAAACTCTTTGTTGATTTAAAAATTGATGATATTAATTAGGTCTTTAATTAATTATCGCTCCCACTAATTTGATTAAACTGATAGCCCACACCATCAATTCGGAAGATTACAGCGTATAACCTTCTAGTGAGCAAGATCCTGACTTCCTCCAAGTTATGGACCAGCTAGGGTTGTCACCCACAACTAGATTCTTTCACGTAGGCAACTTTTGCCAATTGCAACATATGCAACTCTTGATATATGTTATGGACAACACTTTTTCATGCACATCTGCATGACTCAAGGTGCTTAATCCTATTAAGATCACCTTGTTAAGTCCAACCCAAAAGCCAATACAATGAATATGCACCCTGCAAAGACAGACCCACATATTCACCATTACACTTCCACGAGATAGACGGTTGTTGTATGGTTTCTACATCAACTTTTCACATATTTTTACACACATATTCAGTTCATTTTGTTCTCATTTATCCTCTATTCATATCATTCTTTCCACCTTTTTTTATTTTGCTAATCGCATGATGTGTATTGTAGATTTGCATCAAAAGGATCAAATTGGAGATATCCCAACTCAATCTCATCATTATCGGGACTTCTCCACGCCTTGCAGACGATAAGAACTTTAATTGTGCTAAAATAGCAATGCACATGGTGTGTCTTATTTAAGACAAAACGTGTGTATTTCCATATGGCCTATTACTTCAATCGTTGAAGAAAAATACATGGTGTGTCTACGAAAGACACGACCTATACCTGGGAATTCAGAACTGAGCTTTGCCTTTCTGGAAAAGTTCACGGCATGTATTAATTCAAACATGCCATGTGCTTTACACTCAGAACAACTTCCTGAGAAAGAACGTGTTGTGTCCAAAGAAAGACACGCTGTGTGCCTATCCGTTTCAGCAATTTTCAAATACAACTCCTTTCATTTTAAAAGACGAAACCACTCTATGGAGCTGTTATCACTTGTCATAATTTGAAGTTCTTTCATCCTAGAGCAGGTCTAGAGAAAGGGAGGGCGATTTTGGGTGGAATAAGGTGGTTTCTTGCCAAAGAACCCCCATTCTTCTTCTCCATTTTTCTTCTTTGGAGGTGCAGCAAAGCTTCTTCACTCCATAAAGCTTCTTGGGAGGGAAGTTTGTCCGATTTGGAGCAGCTATAGGAGTGGGATTTCATCCTCAAGTCAGAATTCTACCTTTCTTGGGTTATAGCTTGGGATTACTTAGCTTTTCCTTCTCTAAATCATGTTGAATTCTGAAAATTTTGCACATTTCTTGTTGTACACATTCATGGACGAGTAGTTTCCTCTTTTCTTGGACATGGGAGAGTAGTTCCCATGTCATAGCATGTTTAGAACATGGTAATTTCGTACTAAATACTATGTTGCTTGTTTTTCCACCTTGTGAGTACTATTTTATTCCTTTCTGCATGTATGGCTAGCCACCTTATGTGTATGTTTTATGCTCTTTTTGCTTGATCTAAGAAGATAGGTGGGAGAGTAAGGAGGTACTCTCTTGGCAACTCCTTCTTTACCACGAGAGTGGAAATTATGGAGTTGAGGAGTAGGTTTGTGATCCAAAATGAAATGCATATATGGGAATGTTGAATTGAGTTAGGATCGTTGTACTTGCACCAAGAGGTGAAGCGCAACATACAACTCCCTTTTAAAACAAGTGCTTCGTATGTTTAAATTTCATGCTCCTATTTTGTACTATGATATGTTGGTGAAATCCTAGGTCCAATATCCTTCCATATCTGAATCTTAACCTTTCTTAAGTGATAATTTACTATTTTGTTTTAAATCTATAATTTAGTTATTCTAATCCAATCATCTTGTGTACAACGATCTAGATTATTGAAAGTCATAACTCTTGCGCCTAACTAACCAACACTCCTTGTGTTCGACCCTGACTACAACTACTCTCATATACTTGCGGGATATAGCTAGTTGAGTAAAAGATCATTATATGATTAAAACTCATTAGTGTAACAAACCAACAAGTTTTTGGCATCGTTTCCTGGGAGCATCGGTATTCCTGTTAGAGTAAGATTTGTTGATAAGTAAATGAGGCTAGATCACAACCTTCATATCCACCATCATATCCATAAATCATAATTCATCATGATCATCATAATTTTTTGTATCTTCCATGTTTGTTTTTGTATCTCACTCACCTTGTTTATTTGTAGGAGCATATGGGGTGTTCATAAAATGATCCTTGAACCGTGCATATGTCTACGTTTAGAAAATGATCACATCGTTTGTAACCCTCATGGAGCAAGGAGTGAAACCCAAACATGTATGGAGGAATCACAACCCACACAACCATCATCCATGTCTCCATCATCCAAACGACGTTCACCCATACCACCTTCATCCACATCACCTTCACATGCACCACCCTCATCCACACATCCTTCATCCACACCATCATCTTCACCCAAGCATCCATCTCAACAAGAAAGACCAATCATGGAAGATGATCGTCCCCTTAAAGATTTCATTGTTCCAACTGCTATAAAAATCAATGGGGCTATCAATATCCTACCGATCGAGGCAAATGACTTTTCTATCAGCCCCACAATTATACGAATCATACAGCAGAACCAGTTTGGAGGGACGCCAATGGAGGATCCAAACCTCCACATTGCTGAATTTTTGCATTTTCTTAGCACTTTCAAGATAGACGGTGTTCCTACTGATGTAGTTTGTCTTCTTCTTTTCCCCTTCTATTTGTGATACAGAGCCAAGGTGTGGCTCTATTCATTGCCAGGAAACTCCATCAATAGCTCAAACAAACTCCTCAATGTTTTCTTAGTCAAATACTTTCCACCAGGCAAGACGCACAATTGAGGATTAGCTCATCAATTTTTATCAAAGGCATGGGGAGACCTTGTATGACACATGGGAAAGGTTCAAAGACCTTCAACTTCTTTGTCCACACCATGGTTTAAGAAACTGCCTTCTATTGCAAATTTTTATAATGGCTTATTCTACAATATAAGGATATCTATTGATGTTGCTGCAAATGATACTTTAATGAACAAATCATACAGGGATGTGTATGCCATTATTGAAGACATTACAATCAATGATTGCTAGTGGAGTCCTAATTGGAGCAGCCAGCCTTCTTCTTCATGCTCTAATTTTGGTAAGCAAGCTATTGAAGTAATTTGTGATGCATGTGGAGCATAGGGACACAATCCTTCTTCATGTTTTTCCCAACCATCACAATTTGAAGAGATGCCAGAGCTCAACAACAATGTCAACTACAATTTCATCCAACAACAACAACAACATTTATAGCCCAAGCCTAGTCTGGTGTCCATGCTTGAGACCTTTGTCTCAACTCAATTTTAGCAAACTGATGAGATTCACCAACAAAGGGAGTTTCTAAAGGATGCTATTTCACAAATTTCTTCTAAGGTAGATGGAATTGCCACTCATACAAGGATGTTGGAGAATCAACTTGCTCAACAAGCTCTTACCAATCAAAAATAATGTTATGATTCCTTGCTTAATCAACCACATATAGATTTAAGGGAGACATTCATGTTGATTACATTGAAGAGTGGAGCTACTATAGGAGAATCTTCTTCACCAATATTATATGAAGTTCTTGACTCCGATGTAGGCAGTGATGTTGAAGTTCAAAGGAAGAAATTTGCACAAGTTCCTAAGGATGATATTTCAAACAAGACAAGTACCCCTTCACAACACATCTTTGATACAATGCTTGGTGATGACAAAATTCTCTTTGAATCAGATTTTGATTATTTTGAAGAAGAGAATGAAGGGACATACAACATTGAAGTCCAGAAGACTTTTCCTATTGTAAATCACAAGCGTCAATCTTTGGGCCCAATAACAAAGATATTGACAAAGAGGCGTAGATCCTTAGCACAACAATTTCCAGCCTCAAATCAAAGCAATGGACCTCCATCTTCATCATTTACCATGACAGGTAACCGGTTGAAATCCTCTTGAGTTTGTTATATGCAGTGAGGACACTGCAAATTTCAAGCTTAGGTGGATTTGAGAGAAACTGGCTAGTAGTGTAGTTTTATTTCCCTTTTATCATCTTTTTCTTAGTTGTTGTTTTTAGTTCTGCTCTTCTAGTGGCAAATCTAGTATGATATGAGGTTTATCTTTTATATGTGGATAGAACTCCTATGCTTAACTGATTGTCCTCTTTTGATGAGAAATATCATTTGGAGAAATTGTAAAAGGCATGCATTAATCAAATGAAACTTTTTGGCCATCAACATGTGCTTAACTCTAGTTTATGCTTCTAGCCTGAACATTCATCTTTCACATCCTTGATTGCTTAAAACATGTAATGGTTTCAATTTTTGTGAGTAAATCAACTCTACAACATCATTTGGAATGCAGGATGCCCTTACCAAGCTCTTAGTGCATTTTCAACCACTCTTTCAATGAAAAATTTTCAAAATAAATAAATGAAATCTAGCTAATGTTACAATTTAGTTGGCTCTCCTATGTTTTGAAAAAAAATTAAAATTTCTTTTGGCTTATCTCATCTTTATATCCCATAAAAGATGGCTAAACTACACACATGTCATGCTAGCCTAGTGTAAGTCTGATCAGGCCACGATTGTTAGGTGGTATGTCTTAAAGGAGGGTAAAATACCCCAACCGACACTCCATGTGTGCATAAGCCTACATTAGCAGTCGAGTGTCGGAACATATAATCCATTGTCTCATCATTTTTGGAAAGAAGGAGAGTACAACTAAATTTGTTAATTTTAACTAAGATTTCATCATTTGTATCCTTCATAGCTGAGAGTCTGAGTTGCACATCCACTAACTGTTTGGCTTGGTTATCCAAATTCTACTTAGTGTTGTTTAATTCATTGATTCATTTAATTGTGACCACCCCTGTTGAACTAAAAATCTCTTTCTTGGGTGTTTAAGCTGAATTGATGGCTATGAGTATAAACATGTTGATCACGGTTGGCTTGGTCTTATAAACATATTTCTTTTCATTTGATCTATGCATGAACTTGACAATTCTTCATTTGTGTTTCTATGCTCTTTTTTGCTTGAGGACAAGCAATGATTTAGGCTTAGGGGGATTTTTTTGTGGTTTCCACATCAACTTTTCCTATGTTTTCACACACAAATTCAGTTCATTTTGTTCTCATTTAGCCTCTATTCATATCATTCTTGCCAACTTTTTGTTATTTTGCTTATCACATGATGTGTATTGTAGATTTGCATTAAAAAGATCAAATTGGAGACATCCCAACTCAATCTCATCATTATCGGGACTTTTCCACACCTTGTAGATGATCAGAACTTTAATTCTGCTAAAACAACAATTTACATGGTGTGTCTTATTTAAGACAAGACGTGTGTATTTCTAGACAGCCTATTACTTCAATCACTGAAGAAAAATACATGGCGTGTCCACGAAAGACATAACTTGTACCTGGGAATTCAGAACTGATCTTTGCCTTTCTGGTAAAGTACACGACATGTATTAATTCAAAAACGATGTGTGCGTTACACTCAGAACAAATGCCTGAGACAGAACACGCCGTGTCCAAAGAAAGACACGCCGTGTGCCTATCAGTTTCAGCAATTTTCAAATACGACTCCTTTTGTTTTAAAAGACAAAACCACTCTATGGAGCAGTTATCACTTGTCATAATTCGAAGGTCTTTCATCCCAGAGCAGGTCTAGAACAAGGGAGGGATATTTTGGGTGGAAGAAGGTGGTTTCTTGCCAAAGAACCCCCATTCTTCTTCTCTTCTCCATTTTTCTTCTTCGGAGGTGCAGCAAAGCTTCTTCGCTCCACAAAGCTTCTCGGGAGGCAAGTTTGTCTGGTTTGGAGCAGCTGTAGGAGTGGGATTTCGTCCTCAAGTCAGAATTCTACCTTTCTTGGGTTACACCTTGGGATTACTTAGCTTTTCCTTCTCTAAATCATGTTGAATTCTAAAAATTCTACACATTTCCTGTTGTGCACATTCATGGACGAGTAGTTTCCTTTTCTTGGATATGGGAGAGTAGCTTCCATGTCATAGCATGTTTGAAACATGGAAATTTCATACTAAATACTATGTTGCTTGTTTTTCCATCTTGCGAGTAGCGGTTTCTTCCTTTCTGCATGTAAGGCTGGCCACCTTATGTATATGTGTTATGCTCTTTTTGCTTGATCTGAGAAGATAGGTGGGAGAGTAAGGAGGTACTCTTTGGCAAATACTTCTTTACCACAAGAGTGGAAATTATGGAGTTGAGGAGTAGGTTTGTGATCCAAAACAAAATTCATACATGGGAATGTTGAATTGAGTTAGGATCATTGTACTTGCACCAAGAGGTGAAGTGCAACATACAACTCTCTTTTAAAACAAGTGCTTAGTATGTTTAAATTCCATGCTCCTATTTTATGCTATGATATGTTGGTGAAATTCTAGGTCCAAGATTCTTCCATATCTAAATCTTAACCTTTCTTAAGTGATGATTTACTATTTTGTTTTAAATCTATAATTTAGTTGTTCTAATCCAATCATCTTGTGTACAACGATCTAGATTATTAAAAATCATAACTCTTGCGCATAACTAACCAACACTCCTTGTATTCGACCTCGACTACAACTACTCTTGTATACTTGCAGGATATAGCTAGTTGAGTAAAAGATCATTATATGATTGAAACTCATTAGTGTAACAAACCAACAACGGTGCACAATGCGAAGGCTTGTCAACACTTAATCGATCAATATTTTCATGTGTGCTACTTTTGGAAGGCATATTCAACTTAATATGTTTGTTGAGGGGTTTTAATATGCTTAAATATGCATGAATGTATCCAATCACCACATATATAGTATGTATCATATACATGATATATCCCACAAATGAAAACATGCAATACCGATAAAGCGATCAATATGACCATCCTATAGTAGTTCCTTGAAGCCACAAGAACTATGGTCATCTAAGGTCTACATCATATGCAACATGTTATTGATGAAGATATGTGCTTGCCAATCTGGGTTGACTGGTTCAACCTTTGAAACTGATCGACTTGCCTCTTGGTTGGTCGGTTGGTCTCCTCCAGCCAGTCATCTGGCTCCTCCAGATGTTCGGCTCATCCAATCATTAGGGCTTCTCACGGATCCACCAACTACTCCTCAGTCATTCATCTCGATCCATCAAGCGGTCATCTTCAGTCTTCGTCATCAAAAGAAATAAACTAATCCTATTACATAATCTTTGTGAAACCCCAAGTTACATTCAAGGGGAGAAAAGGTAGAAGAGAATCTCGAGTTATCTCGAGTTACATTCAGAATAGAAGAAGAGGGCTCAGTGTGCAGACTGAGATGAAAACAACCATAACCAACTACACACATGCACATAGGGTTTATAGGCCATAACCATGCTACACATCCACCATCAAAACCATTTTAAGGTGATGTGTATTGATTGCATATATATACCATATCATATATGGATATATTAGTTTTGGGATCATGTGGTATTAATCAGATATTCACATTAGACATATAAATTTTCACATCGTATGCAATAAATATAAGACGGTAAAACCAAAATCTGATCATATCAATTATCCCAAAACGAGTATTGATGTGGCTATGATACCACTGTTGGGTTTAATGTGGTTAGAATAGGTAGTGGAAACAAAATTTTTACTTGTCCATAAACCCATAACTAGCAGATTGCATCAACATCTATGTAATGGGAAGGATGGTTTTAGTGAGATTTACCTGGTCCTGACGCTTACTCGACGACTATACCTCGCAGAAAGTGTGGTCTTCAACCACCTATCTTTGACGACGTCTGTGCAGCTCCTGGTCTTGACCCAGACTGTGGTTGATTGTCATCCTCTTGAGTAGTAGAAGTCTCCCACGTCTATAGATAGTCCACACAGACTACCGGGAACTCTAGTCATCCTGAAGAACAGACTAGAAGGAGTTGTCCCCTTGTGTCAGCATACTAGTCACTGACACACTCTCCCACCATCAGTTGCTTTTCTGCAGTTGTATTTCCCTCGTTGTTCCTCCCTGGATGGGTAGAACTTGCTTGGGCTCTCTCAGTTCCCACAACCAGAGAGGATAACAACTTTGCAGAGCAACTGATGCTCTGAGTTGTGCAACTGAAGAAGCCCCATGCACCCCTCTATTTATAGTAGAGGGCAGGGTAAGGGTTCCCAGTCTATGCGGGAGTAGAAGGGTCTAGAATTTCCATAAATAATTTGCACTACGGCAGGCAAATCGGTCATTTCATAACTGAAATGGTCGTTTGGCAAGGTGAGCCAATTGGATCACTAGTGAACCGATAGGTTGGCAGTGTGAGTCAATCGGTTCACCTAGTGAACCGCTCATTTCACTTCCCAGACTTGCCTGCAATTGACTTTACTTATTCATTTCTAATTAACGCAGAGATTAATTCTTGTCCCAATCAAATTGAACAAGTAAAACGAAAAAACTTTTTCTCACAATCAGGGACAACTCAACACTGCTTGTTTGGACTAGTTGAGTCGATCAGTTCACCAGAGTGAACCGGTCATCTCATTGACCATGAGCCGATCGATTCACCCAGTGAACCGATCAGTTGGTGGTCCAGATTGTGCATAACATAATCAATTCAGTTCTCAATCAATCCGACACTCTAATCATTTGGTTCAACACTTGAACTTGATGATTCTGAGTCAAGTCTATTGCTTTAATGTTTTATTGAGTACCTAAACACTTTAGTAATCAATCCAAACATCTTTCATGGATTAACTCATCTTCCATTTTAATCCTTTGTGTGTGACCCTAAAGGTCCCATTTCACGTTGGAAGTGAATGTCCATAACTAACTTATGACATCACAAGCAAAGAGCAGAACCTAGTCGCACATCAATGCCACCCAAGTGAAAACGAAAGTTAGAGAACAACTTTCAATCCTACACTCTATGATTGGTGTTCCATTGAATGTATAATTCCTTTGTCTTTGATATCCTAAATGAACCCAAGGCATGGAGTTGTCATCCTTTCAACGTTCCATCATGTTTCTTGAACTCAAGCAAACTGTCTGAGATATGTGTGGCATCAATATCATATATTGATTCACATGTGCATGCACATGCCTTTCTCAGTCTCACTTATCAAGTGGCCTGGACATCATACTCCTTTAGGAGGGACAAATCCCATATCTATCACTCACTGTCTGTGACGTCTGTCTTGCAAAAAGAAGATTAACTAATGCGGAAGTGAATTATTAACAGCGGAATTACTGAAAATCACTAAAAATTAAAACTTTTTGCAAAGAGATCTGAAAACTGTAAAACTCTTTCATAAAGAACCAAAGTAAGTTATTTACATTCTGATACATCAGTACATCTCTATATCATCTCATCTCGAGAGTCGTAAACATTGACTGCCCTGTTAAACTGTACACAAGCAGTATACAAAAATCTCGAGGCATCAAACCAAAAATCTCAGATCTATATCAAACCATCTACCGACTCCTAGGACCTGAGAGTACAGATATGACACATAGGACTCTCTATATACAAAACCTAACAATGTCTCCACCTGAAGATCACTATTGTCCTTTTTGTTGCTGCTGCTGTTGTGGCTGTCGTTGCTGCTCACCCACTGAAGTGTTTCTTCTTCCTCGACATCTAACTAAAAAGTTGAATCCCACGGGGGTGAGACAATTGAAAATTGTCCCAGCGAGAGATATAACTCTCCGCCAGAAACATTGTTATTGCAGATAATAGAATAACATTGAGTAGTAGAATTATAAATATTCAACATCAGGTAGATCATTAATTAAGCTAAGTAGCGCAGTATTCTTTATACTGTTCATTCCAGTTATAACTTGATTAAGCAACAAGCCATTTATTCAATAAGGAATATGAAGAACATGTATATCATTTATCCAACTAGGACATAATAGACAATGTATCATCAGCCATTGATTCTCGTAATTTAACCCTAAGAAAATATGCTACATGGTTGATTACATTTTACAAACATACTTATGCCCTGAGGAGATGAGGTATAACGCTCATACTCCAACCGACCATTGTGAAATCGAAATTGGTACCATACATAGGTCATTAGAAGAGCCGGATTTCTATGACCTCATCCTCCTCAGTCAGTGTGAGGAACAACATGCAGGACATCTCGTGTCTCTCCTAAATAGCTTCCTAGGGTATGCTAGCAACTTCACTATTAGAGTTACAGTGGCATGTTGTACTCTCTTCGCAATCGAGAGATTTCTTGTTTATCTCACATAGATTCGGCATTAACATCATCATCGGGAGATTAGTGATACATCTTCCCAGCATATACATATAATGAAGGAGTGAGAGATTTAATGTTTATCTCACATCAATTCCTCCATTAGGGTGTAAGGATATTCGCGCCCATAACCCCCACATACTCAAAAGTATGCCCTCCAGGAGTTCCCTTAGGAAAACCTATTTCACCATCACTAAACTAATAATGATGAAGGATCTACGGTCAGGGCTCTACATGATATCATTTCACTTGATTATTTAAGTACATTACAACATTCTTTTAGCATCAGGGATGTTTTCAAACATAAACCATTATAACAATTGCTATAAAGAAAGAGTACTACTTCTGTCAAGTTCATTTCACAGCTTCATTAATCATTGGGATCTCAATCCCTTATCATCTCATCATCATGATTCAAGAATATGGGTGTTCAAACCCTAGATCATCAATATACTTGTTACCACTTTAACAGGTAACATAATGCCATCAAGTCATTTGACAGTGTAAACATGATGATTGCAATACATATATTTCACATGGCTCTTGCAGCCTATCAATCTCTTTTGTTACCTTTCACTAGGCAACATAGCATATCATTGCTTACAAAGCTCATAAAGCACTTTCAATAAACAAGGCATCATAGCTCATACCTGGCTATGTTCAATATCTCATAAAACATGCATGATTAGTACAGATGATAAAAGATACATCAATTTCATACCAACATGATGTAAAACAATTATAACATCACTATTCAAGGAATACACCACTATGCCCTTTCTAGGGTTAGGGTTTCCCTTTTTAATTCAATTAGGGTTAATCATCCCCTTAGCTCAATTAGGATTAATGACTCATAATTTCATTGTCCAACCTTAGAGCTTCATTCTATAAAGTATAACCCAGAATTAGGGTTTCACATTCTCATTCACCTTATTTGGAATTAGGGTTTACTATTCACATTGCATCACCCTAGATTAGGGTTTATATTCAACACCCACAATTAGGGTTTACTATTCACCCCAAGTAGGAGTGATCATCAAAGTACCTTGAATTAAGGTTTCTCATGTCATCACTATGAATTAAGATCATACTATCCTCATGTATTAGGATTTCACTTATCAATGCCCTCAATTAGGGTTATGATTCATTAACCTTCATAATTAGGGTTTTCATGATCTCACTATTAAGGATCATACCCTAATTAGACATTTATTCATATTGAAAGTCCACTACATGATCATCATTCATGTAGGAAGTCTTTTCTCTCTCATCCTCTATAGGATGATGTTTACTTCAGCCTTGATTAAACTAAGTCTACTCATCTTAGAAGAAGAATTGACACCATGAGTTTATGTCATTATCATCAGGATCATTAAAGCTTATTCATTCAAGGGTAGTAATCACCCTATCTCATTAAGATACAATTACTCTAATCATCTTTGATTACATCATGTATTAATCAATTGATCAATTTGTCCTTTAACCACTTTAAGTATCCATGCGGTTTTAGTTAGTTATCCACCAAATGGTCTTGGTCACTTAGACCCCAAACAGTCTTGACCAAATCAGACCTCAAACTATCTTTCACAATAAACCTCCAAATGGTCTTGTTTGCATACTTGAAACTGTTTAGTAAAGTTGAGGTTGAAACCGTTTTCCAAAGTGAACCCTTGAGATCGTTTGCTAAAGGTGCACACTTGAAAATGTTTTCTAAAGGTGACCCTTGAAACCGTTTTCTAAAGGTGACCCATGAAACCATTTGCTAAAGGTGACCCTTGAAACCGTTTGCTAAAGGTGACCCTTGAAACTGTTTGCTAAAGTAACAACTTAAGATCGTTTCCTAAAGTAACCCTTAAGATCGTTTGAGCTTCAACCGGTTTGGGATCGTTTGGTCCCAAATGGTCTTGAGTCTGTTTGGTCCCAAACAGTCTTGAGACTGTTTGGTCCAAACCTCCTCAAAACCGCATGGACCAAATATGGCCTCAACCACTCAAATTGAATTAGGGTTTCCAAGATTGATTCCTTCATTAATTGAAATCATGTTATCACTCATCAATTGGTCCTAACACCATACTTCAATTGAGTTAAATAGGTCATCCTTCAACTGATTTGACCCTCAATTGATCATCAATTAGGGTTTGATTCAATTGGATTAGGGTTTAGAAATCGATGAACCTTCAACCTTGGTCATTGTAAAACTAATTACTTTGAAACCATTGGACCACCATCCAAAATGGACATGACCTGGCCCCAAATGGTCTTGAGGTCATTTGGATGACCTCCAAATGGTCTTGAAACCGTTTTCCCATCTCATCACCCAAATCCATGTCATCCAATTAGGGTTTGGATCATTGGATTAATCACCAAATCAGCATTTGATTGCAAATCAACTTAGTATCTTTAGACCCTCAAACACCTAACCATACTCAACCCTAGACCTCCAAACGGTCTTGGGTGACCCCCAAATGTTCTTGAGACCGTTTGGGTGATCCCCAAACGGTTTTGAAACTGTTTGGGTCAATCAACCCAAGTTTCTAACTCAATCAATTTGGAAATCAACACTTAACCCGATTAGGGTATGGTGATTGATGGACCTTCAACTCATGAACCAATTGGAACTAATCAATTATATTTAGTGGATCATTAACCAACATTATTGGCACAAAATTTCCAAACGGTCAACCCTAGTCAACACCTCCAAACGGTCTGAAACCGTTTGCCTTCATGCGGTTTGGCGAAACCATTTCCCTTCAAACGGTTTGAAACCATTTATTCCAAACGGGTTGGGAAACCGTTTGAGCTTATGATTTGAAACTGTTTGGATAGGGATTCCTTTGGATAAGCATCTATGATGATGTCATCATCTTGTTCCTTCGAGCATCCAAGAACAACAGCCATTTTTCATGGGAATTACAGCAAGGAATCAAGAGAATATCAATAGAAGAAAAACAACCAACGATTATTAAAGGAAGGTGTGCAATAGCAATGATTAAGGGTTTGAGTTATAAAACCTACCTCTAAATCTGATCCCAAGATCCAAGATCCAGGTCTCTAATGGTGGATGGAGTTCCAGCAACTATCCAAGGTCCGTTCTTGAGCTTTTGGATGAACAAGTTGGCTAGGATTGGAAATTGGGTGAAGAAAACCAATAATCAAGCATTGATTTAGGGTTTTCACCATGAATCTGAGGTAGCAGATGATCAAAACTTACCAACAGGTTATGGTCGTCCTTATCCTGTTCCTGAGCTCTCCCTTGGTCGGCCAAAGCAAAGTGAGAAGAGGAAAACCAAGGAAACGATCGTTAAGTGTATTGGAAAACGGATATGTATATGGATTTTCAAGGAAAGAGAAAAAGAAAATTATTTTCTTTAATTCCAAATTATTTCCACCAAATTCCCATCCATTTCTTGGCCACGAAGCCACCTTCATGGTCTTGCAAAACCTCTCCATTATCCAAGAATTAATAGAAAAGGAATTAAGCACCTTAAAGAGTTTTATTTTAATATCCAACCTTTTAGTGGATATTACTTTTTATTATATTAATGTGAGTGGCCTCCACTCAACCAAGATCTTTTTGTGTCATACCAAGGAACAAGATCGTACAACACTATTGCAAACACATCCTTCAACTTTTGGTTGAGGGCTCCTTAAGTAATTTATTTCTTTTTACATTAAATTAAATTAAAGTTCCATTTATGCTTAAATCTTGATTATTTTAATATCAAGATTCTCTCTCCTCCATGAAAATTCAAATGAGGTGCCATTTTCATTTTATTTTCTCTACTTGATGCCAAGAAACATGAGAGACCCTCTAAAGGTGGTATTTTGCATATTAAACCCTAGGTTTTGGGTAATTTGCACATTACACCAAAATTAGGTTTTAATGCGCAAGGATTGCTCTACAAGCTTTATCTTGATGCCCAAGCTTGTGGAAACCATACCACTACATCATATTCATTATTATGGTGTCTCAACATCAGAGGAAAATTTTATCATGTTAAATTTGCAAGTTAACCCCTCAACTTGGGTAATATGCACTTTAGTCCAAAAGTAACAAAACAATGTTTCAACATTCTTCAAAAAGGACTGAAATTGAAGTATAAGTTCCTCAAGAGCCTTAATTACTTTTCAAAAGATAAGAGCAAGAATCTAATCAACTTTATTAGGCTAAACACGTAGGGTTAGTACATAACCCAGGTCAGGGATGTTACAAATTATCCACCCCTTACAGGGATTTCGTCCCCAAAATCATAAACAAAACATTAAGAGAAAAGAGTAGGGTATTTCCTCCTCATTTCTTCCTCTAGTTCCCATGTAGCTTCTTCAATGCCACGGTGATTCCATAGGACTTTTACAAGACTAATGTCTTTCTTCTTCAGCTTCTTGATCCTTCTATCGAGAATCAACATAGGTCCTTCAACATAGGATATATCATCGTTCAATTCTACTTCCATAGGCTGCAGAACGGATTCTGTGTCAGGATGACATTTCCTTAGCATGGAAATGTGGAACACTGGGTGTAACTTTTTCAGCTCAGGTGGTAACTCTAGCTTATAAGCTACCTTTCCAACTCGTTCACTGATTGGATAAGGCCCCATAAATCTAGGAGCTAACTTTCCTTTTCTTCCAAATCTAAGAACTCCCTTCTAAGGTGAGACCTTGAGGTACACTCTTTCTCCAACCTATAATTCTAAAGGTCTACGACGCTTATCAGTGTAAGATTTCTTCCTATCCTGTGCAGACTTTAACTGTTGTTGTATTATTTTAATCTTCTCACTGGTCTACTGCACAAGGTCAGGACCCAAAAGTTGATATTCACCAGTTTCATACCAACATAGGGGAGATCTACAACGTCTACAATACAAAGCTTCATAAGGTGCCATGTCAATACTGTATTGATAGCTATTGTTGTAGGCAAACTCTATCAAGCTTAGATGTAGATCCCAACTTCCTATAAATTGGAGGACACATGCCCTAAGCATGTCCTCCAAGGTTTGTATAGTCCTTTCTGATCGTCCATCAGTATGAGGATGAAAGGTCGTACTAAACCTTAACTGTGTGCCTAAGGCTTTATGAAGTCGGGCCCAAAATGACTTGTAAACTGGGGACCTCTATCAGAAACAATGGTAACTGGGACCCCATGCAGCCGCACTATCTCATCTACATATAACTGTACCAACTTTTCAGTAGAATAGGTTGTTTTGACAGGTAAGAAATGTGCTGTATATGTTAACCTATCAACTATTACCCAGATGGAATCATGACCTTTGGCTGTTCTGGGCAGACCAACCACAAAATCCATGGTTACATGATCCCACTTCCACTGTGGTATGGGAAAAAGCTGCAATGTTCCTGCAGGCTTCTGGTGTTCAGCTTTAACTTGCTGACACACTGGACACCGCATAACAAAATCAACAACGTTCCTCTTCAAACCAGGCCACCAATACATATCTTTCAAGTTATGATACATCTTGGTGCTTCCTGGATGCATAGCATACATTGAAGAATGAGCTTCTTTCAGGACTAATTTACTTAAGTTATCAACATATGGTACTATCATCCTACCATTATAACAGGCTACTTGATCATCTGAATCATGGTAACCATCTTGTTTCTCACTACCATACTCTGATCTAATATGCTGAACTACAGCATCATCTTGCTATACTTCCTTAATCTGTTGTCTCAGAGTAGGTTATATGTGCATCTCAGCTAACAACCCAGATAACAACGATACCTTAAGATGTACATTATCTTGCCTTAGAGAGATAAGCATATCCCTCCTACAGCACACCAAAGAATTCAGTTGTGCCTTATCTAGGGCTGGTGTTGCTGATTTTCTACTTAAAGCATCAGCAACCACATTGGCCTTCCCTGGATGATAATCAATTGTACAATCGTAGTCCTTGACTAATTCCATCCAGCAGTGTTGCCTCATGTTAAGCTCATGCTGAGAGAAGATGTACTTTAGGTTCTTATGGTTTGTGAAAATCTGGAATGTCTCTCCATAGAGATAATGTCTCCAGATCTTCAAGGCATGGACTACAGCAGCTAGTTCTAGATCATTGTCAGATAATTCTCCTTGTATTTCTTAAGCTGTCGAGAAGAAAAAGAAATCACTTGTTTATCCTGCATTAACACACATCCTAGTCCATTCTTAGAGGCATCATAGAAAACTATATACCCTTTCCCTTGCTCAAGTAGTACAAGCACAGGTGCACTTGTCAACCTTTCCTTCAACAACTGGAATGATTGTTGACACTTGTCATTCCAGGAAAAAGGAACATCCTTTCTGGTCAACTTGGTTAAGGGTAAAGCTATAGAACTAAAGTTCTTAATGAACCTCCTGTAATAGCCTTCCAACCCTAAGAAACTGCGAATCTCCGTCGGTGTCTTTGGCTGCTCCCATTGCAGGACAGATTCTACCTTTTTAGGGTCAACATGTATACCTGAAGCAGATATTATGTGTCCAAGAAAAGAAACTTCTGGTAACCAGAACTCACACTTGCTAAACTTAGCATATAATTTATGCTCTCTTAGCAAAGTTAGAGCCTGACGAAGATGCTGCTCATGCTGTTGAGCATCCCTACTGTAGATCAGAATGTCATCTATGAAGACGACTACACACTGATCGAGAAAAGGTTGAAAAATTCTATTCATGAGTTCCATGAATGCATCTGGTGCAATAGTTAGGCCAAACAACATAACTGTGAACTCAAAGTGACCATACCTTGTCCTAAAGGCAGACTTAGGTATGTCACCCTCCTTAATACGCAGTTGATGATATCCTGACCTCAAATCTATCTTTGAGAAGACAGATGCACCACGCAACTGATCAAACAGATCATCAATCCTTGGCAAAGGATACTTATTCTTAATAGTTACTTTATTTAACTGTCTATAGTCGATGCATAAACGCATAGACCCATCCTTTTTCTTAACAAAGAGGACCGGAGCACCCCAGGGTGAAGTGCTTGGTCGGATGAAGCCTTTCTCAAGCAACTCTTGTAGCTGTTTCTTGAGTTCTGCCATCTCAGTAGGTGCCATCCTATACGGTGTTTGTGCTACTGGCTGCGTGCCCGGAATTAGATTAATCTCAAAATCAATCTCTCGGGGCGGAGGTACACCTGGAAGTTCTTTAGGAAATACATCTTCAAATTCCCTAACTACAAGAACTTCAGTAGGATTAGAACTCTCCATGGTGGTATCTACCACATGGGCCAAGAATGCATAACATCCTCACCTCATCAACTTCTCATCTACCATAGCTGACACAAGACAGGTTGGAAGGATCTTTCTGTCTCCCTTAAAGACCCACGTGTCACAATCATCTATGAACACAACTTGCTTGGACTCACAATCCAAGACAACCTTATACCTTTCTAAGGTATCCATCCCAAGAATTATATCGAACCCGTACATCTCAAGTGGTATAAGATCCACTTGAATGTGATGTTCAGAAAAGGAAAGGATGCAGGGAGAACACACCTCCCACAACACAGTAGATCCCATCAAAGGAGTTTCTAACAACAGACTATCTGCTTTATGACTTGTAGTCATGTTGCAGTCAAGAAGCACTCTTCGAGTGATAAAGGAATGTGTAGCACCCAGATCAATTAAAACAATTGCGATGCAGGATGTAGACATATCAGAATAAAATAGTTTCATCTGACCTGTCATAACCCAAGGGTTGATCATTGCATCGGGTGGATTCATCGCATAGAATCTCATTGTTGCATGTGGTTGATTCGGTGCTCGATGATTGGGTGTCGATGATCCATCTTGGGACGCTTGTCCACATCCTCTAGCACCACCTGGAAACTGTCTCCTTTGAGAAGCTTGCTGACTCTGCCTCTGGGGTTGAGTCACACTTGCCTCTTTGGCTCTACAATCCTTCATCAGATGCCCCATCTTCCACATATGAAACAACTTCTGATCCCTTGTTGTGGTCTGGATGGTCTTGTAACTGACACAGATGCTAAGCTATGGGCTCCTGTCAGTGGTAAACTTCGTCCTTTACCCCTATTTGACATCTACTGTGTCTGGGTACTGAATCTAGGTGGTGGTGTAGGCACAGAAAACCTCAGTTTCTTGAAACATTTGGATGAGGATCCTTGAAACTGGGGTACACCTACTTGTTGTTGGTCTGTCGCTTCTCTGTCACGGACCTCTCTATCCTTCTGACAGACTCCATAAAAGTAGCAAATCTTTCCCTGTTCTCTAGGGCAAACACAGGGGTGGTCAATTCAACATTTAATCCCTTCTCAAAATGCTGAATCCACTCTTCATCTGTGGTTTCCATATGTGGTCAGAACCGCAAAAGCTCCATAAACTTAGCCTCGTACTCGCTAATGTTCATTGGTCCATGTCTTAACCTCTCAAACTGAGAGATCTTCTCATCCACGAATGTCTTAGGAAAGTATCTGTTGACGAATTCTCATCGAAATACTTCCCATTCGATCTCCACACCTGTTCTTTTTCCCTCCTCTATGGTCCACCAGTGACTAGCACTCCCTTTAAGAAGGTACACTGCATGTCTAACCCTCTCAGCTTCTGGGATGTTCAGGATTCTAAAGGCCTTGTCTAGTTCAGTTAGCCACATGTCAACATCTGCTGGGTCAGCTGTCCCCGCATATTCTGTGGCTCCAACCCGGCAAAGTCATTCAAACATCTTGTCGGCTCCCTGTCCCTCAGGGTGGGTAGGTGCCCTAGGTGCAGGTATGGGCATTATATCAGTCATATGTGTCATGGCAGTTATAAACTGCCCAAACATGGCTTGGAAGGCTGGGTTCCCCATGTCAACTTGATTGAACTGGGGTGGTTCAGGCACAGGTTCCTCCCATCTTTGGTCTCTTGCACCTCCTCTGGATGCAGCGACACTACTTTCAGCAACATGTTCATCATGTGATCCAGACATCTTTAGTTTTCTCTTCTCCTCCTGTATGAGAAGAAGACACTATCAAATAGACTAGAAGACACTAGAACAGACTCAACAACCTTAGTCATATGTCACTGTAGACTCAGTGAACCTAGAGCTCTGATACCACTAAACTCTGACGTCTATCTCATGAAAACAAGATTAACTAATGTGGAAGCGAATTATTAACAGTAGAATTACTGAAAATCACTAAAAATTAAAACTTTTTGCAAAGATATCCGCAAACTGTAAAACTCTTTCATAAAGAACCAAAGTAAGTTATTTACATTCTGATACATCAGTACATCTCTGTATCATCTCATCTCGAGAGTCGTAAACATTGACTGCCCTGTTAAACTGTACACAAGCAGTATACAAAAATCTCGAGGCATCAAGCCAAAAATCTCAGATCTATATCAAACCATCTACCGACTCCTAGGACCTGAGAGTAGAGAGACGACACATAGGACTCTCTATATATAGAACCTAACAGACAGTGTCTCCACCTGAAGATCACTATTGTCCTTGTTGTTGTTGATGCTACTGTGGTTGCCGTTGTTGCTCACCCACTAAAGTGTTTCTTCTTCCTCGGTGTCTACCTAAAAAGTTGAATACCACGGGGGTGAGACAATTGAAAATTCTCCCAGCGAGAGATATAACTCTCCGCCAGAAACATTATTATTGAAGATAATAGAATAACATTGAGTAGTAGAATTATAAATATTCAACTGTAGGTAGATCATTAATTAAGCTAAGTAGAGCAGTATTCTTTATACTGTTCATTCCAGTTATAACTTGATTAAGAAACAAGCCATTTATTCAATAAGGAATATGAAGAACATGTATATCATTTATCCAACTAGGACATAATAGACAATGTATCATCAACCATTGATTCTCGTAATTTAACCCTAAGCAAATATGCTACATGGTTGATTACATTTTACAAACATACTTATGCCCTGAGGAGATGAGGTATACCGCTCATACTCCAACCTACCATTGCAAAATTGAAATCGGTACCATACATAGGTAATTAGAAGAGTCGGATTTCTATGACCTCATCCTCCTCAGTCAGTGTGAGGAACAACATGCAGGACATCTCATGTCTCTGCTAAATAGCTTTCCAGGGTATGCTGGCAACTTCTCTATTAGAGTTATAGTGTCAAGTTGTACTCTCTTCGCAATCGAGAGATTTCTGGTTTATCTCACATCGATTCGGCATTAACATCATCATCGGGAGATTAGTGATACATCTTCCCGGCATATACATATAATGAAGGATTGAGAGATTTAATGTTTATCTCACATCAATTCCTCCATTAGGGCGTAAGGATATTCACGCCCATAACCCCCACATACTCAAAAGTATGCCCTCCAGGAGTTCCCTTAGGAAAACATGTTTCACCATCACCAAACTACTGACAATGATGGATCTATGGTCAGGGCTCTACATGGTATCATTTCACTTGATTATTTGAGTACATTACAACATTCTTTTTGCATCAGGCATGTTTTCAAACATAAACCATTATAACAATTTCTATAAAGAAAGAGTACTACTTCTGTCAAGTTCATTTCACAGCTTCATTAATCATTGGGATCTCAATCCCTTATCATCTCATCATCATGATTCAAGAATATGGGTGTTCAAACCCTAGATCATCAATATACTTGTTACCACTTTAACATGTAACATAATGCCATCAAGTCATTTGACAGTGTAAACATGATAATTGCAATACAGATATTTCACATGGCTCTTGCAGCCTATCAATCTCTTTTGTTACCTTTTACTAGGAAACATAGCATATCATTACTTACAAAGCTCATAAAGTACTTTCAATAAAAAAGGCATCATAGCTCATACCTGGCTATGTTCAATATCTCATAAAACATGTGTGATTAGTACAGATGATAACAGATACATCAATTTCATACCAGCATGATGTAAAACAATTATAACATCACTATTCAAGGAATACACCACTATGCCCTTGCTAGGGTGAAGGGTTCCCTTTTTAATTCAATTACGGTTAATCATCCCCTTAGCTCAATTAGGATTAATGACACATCATTTCATTATCCAACCTTAGAGCTTCGTTCTATAAAGTATAACCCAGAATTAGGGTTTCACATTATCATTCATCTTATTTGGAATTAGGGTTTACTATTCACATTGCATCACCCTAGATTAGGGTTTATATTCAACACCCACAATTAGGGTTTACTATTCACCCCAAGTAGGAGTGATCATCAAAGTACCTTGAATTAAGGTTTCTCATGTCATCACTATGAATTAAGATCATAATATCATCATGTATTAGGATTTCACTTATCAATGCCCTCAATTAGGGTTATGATTCATTAACCTTCATAATTAGGGTTTTCATGATCTCACTATTAAGGATCATACCCTAATTAGACATTTATTCATACTGAAAGTCCACTACATGATCATCATTCATGTAGGAAGTCTTTTCTCTCTCATCCTCTATAGGATGATGTTTACTTCAACCTTGATTTAACTAAGTCTACTCATCTTAAAAGAAGGATTTACACCATGAGTTTATGTCATTATCATCAGGATCATTAAAACTTATTCATTTAAGGGTAGTAATCACCCTATCTCATTAAGATACAATTACTCTAATCATATTTGATTACATCATGTATTAATCAATTGATCAATTTGTCCTTTAACCACTTTAAGTATCCATGCGGTTTTAGTTAGTTATCCACCAAACGATCTTGGTCACGTAGACCCTAAATGGTCTTGACCAAATCAGACCTCAAACGGTCTTGCACAATAAACCTCCAAACGATCTTGGTTGCATACTTGAAACCATTTAGTAAAGTTGAGGTTGAAACCGTTTGCCAAAGTGAACCCTTGAGATCGTTTTCTAAAGGTGCACACTTGAAACGTTTGCTAAAGGTGACCCTTGAAACCGTTTTCTAAAGGTGACCCTTGAAACTGTTTGCTAAAGTAACCACTTATGATTGTTTGCTAAAGTAACCTTTGAGATCGTATGAGCTTCAACCGATTTGGGATCATTTGGTCCCAAATGGTCTTGAGACCATTTGGACTCAAACGGTCTTGAGATCGTTTGGTCCAAACCTCCTCAAAACCGCATGGAACAAATATGGCCTCAACCACTCAAATTGAATTAGGGTTTCCAAGATTGATTCCTTCATTAATTGAAATCATGTTATCACTCATCAATTGGTCCTAACACCATACTTCAATTGAGTTAAATAGGTCATCCTTCAACTGATTTGACCCTCAATTGATCATCAATTAGGGTTTGATTCAATTGGATTAGGGTTTAGAAATCGATGAACCTTCAACCTTGGTCATTGTAAAACTAATTACTTTGAAACCATCGGACCACCATCCAAAATGGACATGACCAGACCCCAACGGTCTTGAGGTCGTTTGGATGACCTCCAAATGGTCTTGAGACTATTTTCCCATCTCATCACCCAAATCCATGTCATCCAATTAGGGTTTGGATCATTGGATGAATCACCAAATCAACATTTGATTGCAAATCAACTTCGTATCTTTTGACCCTCAAACACCTAACCATACTCAACCCTAGACCTCCAAAAGGTCTTGGGTGACCCCCAAATGGTCTTGAGACCGTTTGGGTGAACCCCAAACGGTTTTGAAACCGTTTGGGTCAATCAACCCAAGTTTTTAACTCAATCAATTTGGAAACCAGCACTTAACCCGATTAGGGTTTGGTGATTGATGGACCTTCAACTCATGAACCAATTTGAACTAATAAATTATAATTAGTGGATCATTAACCAACATTATTTGAAAAAAATTTCCTAATGGTCAACCCTGTTCAACACCTCCAAACGGTTTGAAACCGTTTGCCTTCATGCGGTTTGGTGAAACTGTTTCCCTTCAAACTGTTTGAAACCGTTTGCTCCCAAACGGTTTGGAAAACCATTTGAGCTTATGATTTGAAACCGTTTGGACACTGATTCCTTTGGATAAGCATCTATGATGATGTCATCATTTTTTTTCTTCGAGCATCCAAGAACAACAGCCATTTTTCATGGGAATTACAGTAGGGAATCAAGAGAATATCAATAGAAGAAAAACAACCAACGATTATTAAAGGAAGGTGTGAAATAGCAATGATTAAGGGTTTGAGTTATAAAACCCGCCTCTAAATCTGATCCCAAGCTCCAAGATCCACAGCTCTAATGGTGGATGGAGTTCCAGAAACTGTCCAAGGTCCGTTCTTGAGCTTTTGGATGAACAAGTTGGCTAGGATTGGAAATCGGGTGAAGAAAACCAATAATCAAGCATTGATTTAGGGTTTTCACCATGAATCCAAGGTAGAAGATGATCAAAACTTACCAAAAGGTTATGGTCATCCTTCTACTGTTCCTAAGCTCTCCCTTGGTCGGCCAAAGCAAAGTGAGAAGAGGAAAACCAAGGAAACGATCCTTAAGTGTATTGGAAAAAAGGATATGTATATCGATTTTCAAGGAAAGAGAAAAAGAAAATTATTTTCTTTAATTCCAAATTATTTCCACAAAATTCCCCTCCATTTCTTGGCCACGAAGCCACCTTCATGGTCTTGCAAAACCTCTCCATTATCCAAGAATTAATGGAAAAGGAATTAAGCACCTTAAAGAGTTTTATATTAATATCCAACCTTTTAGTGGATATTACTTTTTATTATATTAATGTGAGTGGCTTCCACTCAACCAAGATCTTTTTGTGCCATATCAAGGCACAAGCTCGTCCAACACTATTGCAAACACATCCTTCAACTTTTGTTTGAGGGGCTCCTTAATTAATTTATTTCTTTTTATATTAAATTCAATTAAAGTTCCATTTATGCTTAAATCTTGATTATTTTAATATCAAGATTCTCTCTCCTCCATGATAATTCAAATGAGTCGCCCTTCTCATTTTCTTTGCTCTAATTGATTCCAAGAAACATGAGAGACCCTCTAAAGGTGGTATTTTGCATATTGAACCCTAGGTTTTGGGTAATTTGCATATTACACCAAAACTAGGTTTTAATGCACAAGGATTGCCCTACAAGCTTTATCTTGATGCCCAAGCTTGTGGAAACCATACCACTACATCATATACATTCTTATGGTGTCTCAACATCATAGGAACATTTTATCATGTGCAATTTGCAAGTTAACCCCTCAACTTGGGTAATTTGCACTTTAGTCCAAAAGTAACAAAACAACGTTTCAACATTCTTCAAAAAGGACTGAAATTGAAGTATAAGTTCCTCAAGAGCCTTAATTACTTTTCAAAAGATAAGAGCAAACATCTAATCAAATTTATTAGGCTAAACACCTAGGGTTAGTACATAACCCAAGTCAGGGATGTTACACTATCTATCTCATGCGTCAAAGCCACCCAATCATCACCGTTATAACAACCCATGTTTTAGGATTACATTTGATGATGTCAAAGTGTACCCAATAACATTTGATGAGTGCAGTGATTTCAGGTATAAAAATCACAATCACCACCATCACTATGAGAGATGATTCTGACTACCATGTCATGGTTCCATGTGTCACTCTCATGGTGGGTTTGTCTGATACACTGTTCTCCAACATGTATCTATGTGCTTGGTTTGATATCATATATAATAACTAATGAGACACTATCATCAACCAACACAGACTCTAGTGTTGATGTGTCATTGTTGTCTATCAACCTTCCACAATGACATCTGACTAGGGACATAACAAGAATGTACATACTCTTAGCATCTGTATGATCTCATTCTTCAGGTCCTCAACCTGAAGACATACATCATTAAGTGTTGTCATTCTTTAGACATTCATTCTGCTCAACCATTTATCTCATAATCGATTGAGCTAGAATAAATTGGAAGCTTACCTTTGATATTTATCAAATCAATCAGATGATATGCCAATCCAATCATCATATGATTGTCTCTCTGGGCATACATACCAACATCTTCTCTATTTCCCAATATCATTCTTCCTCTACCCATTTCCAAAATCATTTCAGTTGTAGCTTGGAATGGCCTCTTGAGTAATAGTGTGTTACCCTGACCATCTTGTATCTCAATGACAACAAAGTCTACTAGAAATATGAACCTATCTATCTTGATGAGAAAATCCTCACAAATACCATAAGGCCTCACCACTGAGTTGTCTGCCAGTTGAATGGTCATATTTCTCTACCTGGACTCCTTAAGACCTAACTTCTTGAAAGTGGTCAAGGGCATGAGACTGATGGTTGCCCCTAAATCACATTTTTTTCCTCCCAATATAGCATGAGATATTAAAATAGCCCTGATCTTGTTGTCTTGGTGGTAATGTTCCCATAATAAATGCACTAACTTTCTCTTTTACGAGTACCACCTCATGATCATCTATCTTCCTCTTCTTGTTGATCAAGTCCACCAAAAATTTGTCATGGGAAGGAATCTTCTAGATTGCATCAATGAGTTAGATATTGACATGAAGTTTCCTAAATCTATCTAGGAACTTCTGGAATTGCTTCTCAATTTTCTTTGCCTTTAATCTATTCTGGAAGGGTGTTGTCATCACCAATTTCATGTGATGAGGTGCAATGCACACCCCCTTCCTTATTTCCTTTAATTCATGATTTTTAGGTTCAATTATCTTGTCCTCTACTATAGTATTTGGTTCAACGGAATCAACTTCCACAGTAATCATCGATGAGCCTTTGTCATCCCCTATGTCCTTGACCTCTAGAAATATTTTCTTCTCATTCAACAATTTCTTCCCACTATGCAATATCACTAATTTTACATGTTGATTGTCAGTAGATATGTTGGTGTTTCTTGGGAACCCCTACAAATTAGTTTCTTTAAGGATGCAATCTGAGAAATTTGTGTCTCAATGATACGAATTTGTGCCCCTTGATTTTGCAGTTCCCTTTGAGTCTGGCCAATGAGAACTTCATTATGACTGACCAGCTTACCCAGCATGTCCTCTATGTGGTCTATATTACTAGGGCCCCTGTCTTGTTGGTATTGTTGTTGTGGAACACCCTGTTGTGCCTTGCCTTGCTGAGCTTTAGAAGGATCTTTCTAGAAGTTGTTAGGATCCCTCCATGAAAACTTTGGATCCTTTCTCCATGCATAGTCATTTCCTCCCCTTTAGTTTTGTTGATGTGTAAATATGCACCCCTCTTATTGTCCTCCTAAAGAGATTCCATCCTTGCCACATGACTTCTTGGCAATCAAGTCCACTTTTTCATTTAAAGTAGGTATCTCCTTGGACTCTTTAACACTTTCGACAGTTGATGGACACTCACATTCGTGTCCCCAGGTTTGGTTCTTCTCCGTATTTTTAAGGATCTCATGACATTTGGACAACTTATTGTTGAGGAAGAAGCTTGTCCATGCACTATCCAATGTGGTTCTTTCCCTTGATACAACCCATAGTAAAATATCTTTGTCTGGCCTAATAAGTTGATACAATGGTTTAGAAACTTCCTTAGCATGTGAAACCTCTCCCATGCTTTAGAATATACTCCTCTGCTTGCTGTTTGAAGTTGTAGATCTTTCTGGTCAAGTTGTTCATATTTTGAGGTGGGAATTAGTGTTCCAAGAAGGTGTCAATCATTTGATCCCATGTTCCAATAGACTCATCTTCCAAGTTGTAGAACCAAGACTTGGCCCCATCTGCTAGTGATGACGGAAAAAGTTTGAAGTATATCACAGTCGATGGCACTCTATCTGTCTTTACAATGTCACAGATCTTAACAAAGTTTCTAGTGTCTATCATCAGGTCTTCATTACTGTGTCCATGGAAGGCATGTTGTTTGACTAACATCACCATCCATGGATCGATCTTGTAGTTTCCCACATTTATTGCTTGTCACTTGATTGGCCCAAATAGAGCTATTGAGGAAGATGTCTTTATCTTCTACCAAATTGTTTGCTCTTCTGCCATCTCTAGTTGTTCTTCTAGTCTCTCTAGAGGTGGTGTTGGAGTAGGCGGTGGTGGATTTGAATGAAATCTTCTAGAGAGTCACGCCACTCCTGAGCTCATTGACTGAAGGTCCTCTAGTGTGACGTTCTATGGAATCGACTCTCCATAGTTGGTGATTCTTGTCTACACCATACACTAGTACTTGAAATAGTTGGAAAGATGTAAGAACAAATATTAATGATTTGAAGAAATGGTATTTAGAATTTATTTTGAAAGGATAAAAAAAATGAAAAGTGTGGCCTAGACTGGCCGATTACAACACTCGTAGTGCAGAATTTTCTATTTCCCCGGCAACGACACCAAAAACTTGATAGGTATTTTTTACGCCCTAAAACACAAGTGTATGCTATCAGAGTAATATAGGCCAATGAGGCGTGGAGTTCGAACATAGGAAAACATTGAACTTAGAAACTACTACTAAATGTAATACGTTTAGCTAGACCGAAGAAAACTTTGAATTGGTTGTTTAATTAACTATAAATGCAAAGAGTGAATCTAGAATTATTGGTGATTTATCACAATTGGAAGAATTTCCATAGGATTATGATTTCACCTCAGTTAACATTTCAATTAACATAATAACATTAATACATTTCTCTCCAAACCCTAGACTAAGACCATGTAGCAAGAATTACCCACTACCGAATCTAAAACCAATCTCACTCTCGTATTGATTGTGTAATTAGTCAGGTGCTTTAATAAAACCTATGGGTAATCTCTTCATGTTCGTAAGTCACCTTTCTCAAAGTATGATATAAAACATGTATTTATATAATTTTCCAACTGTTAATTTCCTTTTTCAAAGCAATTAAGGTCTAACTAACAACCTACGGTGATCAAGCATGGATAGTTCATTGCAAACACATAGAAATAAGTCTAGAAATCGAGATAAATTGATATATTAATGTTTCAATTACAATGCATCATCGGGTTACTCTCGGGTCCTAAGGAATAAGGGGTTTAGCCCTGCATGGTTTTCATAGTCAAAACCATCAGAAAGGAGAAGAAAAATGTTTAGGAACATTAATAGAATTTAAGAACCCCTAAAGTAGATGGTCCAAAAGATCCCTTCTCACACAAGTGCCAATTTGCTACCTTTCAGAGGTAAACATGTCGGCTGAAATTTCTAGGATCATCCAGAACATAGTCTTCTTCTCTGCTTTCTCCTCTCCTTGCTCACGGCTTCCATCCAATGCAAAAGAACGTGATTCCTAGGGTTGGCTGAATTCCCCCCTAAGTAATAGGAGTGACTTAGGGCGAAAAAGATCCTCAACCATCGAATTAGATGCCATCTTCAAATCTACCTGATCCATACATGTAGGTACTACCCACTTGGCATCAGTACTATGGACTCCTCGAATTGTGCAGCCACTAGGCAACTTGTCGGTACTACCGAGTTGGTTGTCGATAATACCGAGTTGCTTTGATAAATCTTGATTAAAACGTTGTGATGTTGTTGGTAGTATCAACATGTAGAGTTTGTACTACCGAGTCTTCTCAATTCTTCCCTATTTCAACCTAAACATGTGTCAGTAATACCGACTCCAAAGTCGGTAGTACCGAGTTGTGTAGATTCTTGTAAAAATTCCTAAAATTCATAAAATCCGAACATAAGATCTAGAAACATAATAAATCATTTGGAAATATGGAAACTACATTTATTTGATGCAAATAAGTATCATAGGATAATGAGAATAAATCATGCACAATTCATATGTCGTTGGACACACTTTGATGACATCAAACTTAGTCCTGAAACATGGGTTGTTATAATAGTGATGACATCAAAATTTGTCCTAAAACATGGGTTGTTATAATAGTGATGATTGTGTGGCTTTGACACATGGGTATTGAGTGTCAGTGATAGATGTGGTATTTGTACCTCCTACTAGAGTATGATGTCCTAGGCCTCTTGATAAGAGAGACTGAGAAAAGCATGGCCATGCTCATGTGAGTCAATATGTGATATTGAGCTTACATATATATCAAACAGTCTTCTCTTGTTTCAAAAACAAGATTGGAAATAATCAGGGGGACTACTCTATGCCTCTAGTTCAATCTAGAAATCAGTGACAAAGAAACTATACAAACATGACAACACCATACACAAATTGTAGGTTGAAGTTGCTCCCCAACTTTCCATTCACTTAGGTAGCCTTGATGTGTGACTAGTCACCACTCCTTGCTTGTGATGTCATAAGTTGTTATGGACATTCACTGGCAACATGATATAAGACCTATTGGGTCACACACATAAGTCTTGACCTAGAAGAGGAGCTCAAATATGAAATGTCATTTGAATTAAGTGCTGACGTTTTTAGGCATTTGATTCACGCAACAAACAAGATGATAAAACTACCAAATGCCCATCTCAAGAGTTGAGACGGCTATCTGGAAGTACCAAACGGGTGTCTCAAGAGTTGAGATGGGCATCTGGGTTTTAGGTTCGTTTTGAGTTGAAATTGGTAAGGAACAAAGTGACCCAGCTAAATTGGCTTGATTTGGGTCACCAGATGACCGTCTAGGTGACAGAGACAACCTTCTTGCATGGGAAAGATGGTTTAGTTCGGTCGGGGAAGGTTCTAGATGTTTTCCTATTCATTTTGCTTAAGAAATACTTGTTGCACAAGGAAATCAATGTCTAACATTGATGGGAATTGATTTGCCAAATTTGTGTACAACTGGGAAACTACAAAATGACCATATTATAGTGCAAGACGACTGTTTTGACTACTGCAGGATGCAAAGTTTCCAAAATTGTTGCAAAATTTTGAGTTCCTCCGATCCCTTCACTCCTATATAAATTGGGAACCTGGACCCAAACCTCGCCTATGAATAGAGGGGGTACTGTGGCTTCCCACAACACAAACACATACAATTGAGAATCAGTTCCTCTAACAATTGTTGTCCTCTCTGATTGTGGTAATCACAAGAGCCCAAGAAAGTCCCACTAGACAAAGGAACGATAGCCACGGGAGAGAAAAATTGTGAGTTGTCATTGTGGGAGGTCAAGTTGGTCACTAGTACACCAATGGGATGGACGACTCCCTCCTAATCGTTCTAGCAAGACGACATGAGTTCTAGGAGGTCCGTGTGGAATACCATAGAGGTGGGAGGCTGTTGTCTGCCACTTGGAGGACAACATCAAGCACTAGCCTGTCACTAGAGGAACTGTTAAAGAAGACGATTTTCATGGTTGCAGTTCGTGTGTAGACTAGGAGGTGCAGAAGTCATACGAGTCCCAATGCAACTAGGTTTTAGAGTTGTGCATCTAAAATGATGAGGATTGTCGCTAGACTTCCTCCAGGACCAGGTATATCCCCAAAACCATCCTTCATGCATTATAGTTATTGATGTGATCTGCTGATTGAGGGGAATAAGGTAGATAAATTTTTTGTTTCCACTGCCTTCTCTGTACCCTTATTTCCCTACATTTCTACCATGCCATAGCTCATAGGTTTTTTTAAAACGGCTTTGACCTAAAACTTCTTTGGACTATTGTACTCTAAAAGCATAGTCCTAGCCATCTCCTATAGTGACCTATTCTTCCTCTCCACAACCCCATTTTGTTGAGGAGTTTGACATGAAAAAAGGTTATGTGCATACCCAGATTCTTCACAAAACCATTCTAAGTAAACATTTAAAATCGTCCCCCATGTTTATCACGGATAGAAACAATCCTACAAGAGGCTTCATTTTCAACTCATTTACAAAAAGTCAAGAAAACATCAAGAGTATCACTTTTTGAATCAAGATAGAAGGTCCAAGTAAAGTGAGAGAAATTAACGACAATCATCAAAAAATACTTGCTACCTCAAATTGATTACATACGCATTGGTCCAAATATATCAATGTGAAAGAAGCTCAAGAGCTCTCTTGGTTCTATGGACTCCTTTGGTTTTGAAGGAGGACTTGGTTTGCTTTTCTTGGTTACAAGGTTGGCATTCCTCATCCTTTTCAAAATCCAATTTGGGAAGTCCCTTCACCATGTCTTTTTTTCTCAACTTCTTCGTTTGATGCATATTTATATGACCGAGCCTACGGTGCCATAAAGAAATATCATTCAAATTGGCAACAAGACATCTTCCAACAATAGGATTTATAGAGTCAAGAACAATAATATAAAGATTACTTCTAGTACCCTTATATATGACATTGTAGGAGAGGGAATCTTGAAGCAAGCATTCTACAGAAGTAAAAAGCACAAGATAACCATTATCAAAACATTGGCTAACACTAATTAAATTGTGATGTAGGCCATGCACAAGAAGCACATTCTTGATACAAAGTGAATTTCCCATATCACCCTCGCCTATTACCTTACCCTTTTTGTTGTCCCCAAAAGTCACCGATCCACCATTCTTCTTTGTGAATTGCTTGAAGAGGCTGATTTCACCAATCATGTGTTTAGAGCAGACACTATCAACAATCCATTGGCCTTTAGCCTACAAGAAAGGAAGATAACCAATGCCCAATTCAAACTTTGGGATCCAGGGTTAGCTTAGGGACCCACTTCATCTTGGGGTTGGTCCCCTTCTCCCTGTAAGGATAATAAGTAGAATAATGATCATCACTCTTACAATGAGAACTAAACATTGGGTTCTTTGAGATGGATGACTCTCCATGAAAGATTGGAGGATCCTTGCTTTTCTTCTTCTTACCCTTACTTGTGCCTTTTGAAGTACCCTCATATCCTAGACCATTATTACACTATGTTTGGTGGAGTGATCTAAAACTTCAGTAAGGGACTTCTTTCCTTTGAGGAATATTTGCAAAGTATCTCTCAACTTATGGTTGTCATTTGTAAGAGTAATAATAGTAGAAGTTAAACCAGCAATATCATCATTAGCATGCAGTGGGTCTACCTCAAGACAGAGGCTTTAGTCAAATAAGAATCTTTTTCAATAGTGATAAAAGAAACATTCTTGGTAGGTAAAATAGGTATAGAAGATAAATCATTCACTTGAGCAAGTAACCTAGTATTTTCTGTTTTAAATAGTTGAAGTTCTCTAACATAAACATCTCTTTCATCTTTATGAGCATCAATAACAAGCTTAACTCCAACATTTTTAGTTTTAAGCAACTTAATCTCATCAAGGCATTTTTTGTTCTCTTCCTTAAGACTAGTGATATTCTCAAGGTAGATCACATTCTCAAATTCAACCTGATTGTATTAGAACTTAAGATTAAGAGACTGGCCTTGCAAAGAATCAATGCTCTCAAGATGAACTTTCTCATTTTGATCAAGGATGTCAATTTTAACATAAGATCATAAATAATATTACCCAACCTCTTCTTCTTAGATTTACATTTGGAATAAGAAGAAAGAGTAGTATTAAGCATTTCTATAAGAGTTTCTTTGGAAAATTCATGCAAGCTTACCTCACTTACCTCATTTACCTCACCTATGTATTCACTTGTGGAGGCCATGAGTGCAAGATGGCATTCACCCTCATCAAAGCTTGAGCTTCTTGAAGATCAGTCTTCCCAAGCCGCATGAGCTACATTATTACTTTTTTATCCTTCTTATCCTTCCTCTTGTACTTTCCTTCTTTCCTGTAGTCATCCTTCTTCTTGTGGTGTTTGTTATGGTGGCTCTTATTGTCCTTTGGTCATTCATTCTTGTAATTCCCCTTTTGCCCACACTCATAGTAGTTGAGGATGAGGAAGGATTTCCTTTGAAGTGCTTGCCCTTGAAGTAGTTGGCTTCATGATCACTAGGGCTTTCATCTTCACTTGAGGAGGTAAGAGAGGACTGACAAGCAAGTTGTTTTTGAAGGATCATTGCCTCCACGCGAGCTTTGAAGGCACTATCTTTTCCTTTCTTTGACTCCTATTCTTGCTTTTCATCTTCCTCTTGCTTGTCTATCCTTGGCTCATGGGCTTGAAGGTTTCCAATGGGCTCCTTCATGGCTAAGTCTCCAAGACTTCTCACTTCTTCAATTGAAGTCACCTTTGGTTCCCATCTCTTCAAAAGATACTAAAGTATCTTGGAGTTGATTTCTCCTCTATCCATGGGCTGTCCCAAAGATGCAACTGCAAGTCCATTGACAATGATGTTGAGACTTGAGTACATGTCCAAAACTCTCTCGTTATTTCCAATCTTGAAGTTGTCAAGAAGCCCATTGAGCAATAGATATTGGACTCATTGACTTGCTGTGTGCCTTCATATGTGATGCACAATTTGTTCCAAATCTCATGGGTTGCATTCCAAGATGAGATCTAGTTGAACTCAAAAGGAGTGGGGGATGCATAGATGATGCTAACCATCTTAGCAGTGAGCTACGCCTTCTTGACTGTGGCTTCATCCCAAGTGGCTATATCCCTAGTTGGCTCTTTGTAGGGGAGAATCACTACCTTCCACATGTCGTAGTTGGTTCCTTGGAGGAAGAACTGCATCCTTTTTTTACAAGAAAGGAAATTGGTGCCTTCGAAGACCGGTGGGCTCATGGAGAAGCTTCCCTCTAGGTTGAGTGACCCAAGTAGGTCGCCCATCTTCTCGTCTCGTGGGAGATGTGTCAGAGAAGACCGTGGCTCTGATACCACTTTTGGATCTGAAGGATCTATAGGGGGTGAATAGAGCTTCAAAACATATACAAAACTTGTTAGACCTTCAAGTTACTTCAAATATGCTTAATTGCAAATAGTGATTTTGATGACAACTAAAACATACAAAGAAATGATGAGAGAGATTGAAGCAACCCAGTAAACAAGTTGTTTTAGAGTGTTTCCACTCTCCAAAACTAGGAGAGAGTCATTCAACTACCTAGAGAGGTCAAGCTCTAGGATTTCTAGGATGTCTACTCCTTATATTCACTTATAAGAGTTACAAAATATGACCTTACTTTTTTGGGACAAGGATGCCCAGCTTCCTGTTTAGGCAAAGGGATCCAACAACCTTATAATCAAGGGCTTATATATCCAAGAGCTAGTCTTATACCTCACAAAGGTCTTACCCACTCTTGAAATTAGTTGCATGCCTTCACCAAGGTCTTCCCCTTCATGCAAAAAATCTTTGGCCTTGAGGCTTTACTCACTAGCTCCTTGGATCTTCAGCCTTAATCTTCTCCTTCACTTAGAGTAGCCTTTGAGAACATTCTCCAACTGAATAAGCATGCTCCTTCTCCTTCTCTTGGAGAAGCTTTCACCAATGAAGTCTTCATGAAAGGGGATTGGAGAAAGAGAGAACTTGAGAGCCTAACAAGTATAAAATGATGTGCCTCTCTCAAAGGAATCCTATCTCACTCATAGTGAATGAAATGATTTTTAATCAAGAGAGAGAAAGGGGCTCAAGTGGACTAAAAGTACTCAACTATAGCAAGGACCTTGAATAGCATGAATGAGCAACCTTAGAATGAACTCCAAGAGGCCCTATTTATATCTAGGGATGTCCATAGGAGTGTGGAATCACTTATACACATTTACTAGCTATTTGGAAGGGTACAATAGATATAATTTTGAGTTTTGCACTCTTCCAACGGTTAGAATCACTTCCTCTACATTTTTCATATAATGCATTTGGTTGAGTTTCAATAAAGATAACTAGACTGATCACACTATGAGACAAAGACAATTTAAACCATCAGTCGAGTTTGTCTTGGTGGCAACTCACGGTCAATTAAATTGAGTTTGGTCTGCAAAGGAATCGGTTGAGTTTTGTGAGATTTAAACTCGACCAGTCAACATTCATTCTCAAAATCCATCAAGGATCGCTCAAGTTGGCCACTCGACCGATGAAGTGCTTGTGTTGAATTTTACAAAATGAATTTTAAGCAATCAAACATTGGAATTAAGTTACCCTAGTTTTTTCTCATCTTAGTTACAACTCATATAATCAATACAAATGATTATATATATATATATATATATATATATATATTCTAAGGAGGTTTGGGGTATTTTCCACAAAAGTACATTTGCATTGTTTTTAAATTTAACGAGGCCAAGCTATGGCTTGAGCGATTTGATCCTTTTCATGTACCTAATGCCTGAAATAAATCTTAAACAAACATATTAGAAACATATGAATGGAATGGTTAAGTCATTATCAAAATATGGACATTGTTCAACACTTAGGTCAATAAGATATCCATATGAAATTTTTAGACATCTCATCACACAATAAGGCATGTCCCAAAATAAAAGTCTGCTTGTGATTGTTTACACCAAAAAACATTACAGACGAGCGTCCTTCCTTATATCTTTTATAAGATGTATATAAACATAAACATCTCCAAAATATGCATAAATTAATTTCATTCTAGCATCTTCCTAAAAAATATTAGTTATAATATCATCAACATCAACTTATATAGCATAATAGAAACTTGTATCTACTAACAACCTATTTTGTAAATATTCCAAAACACCACCTATATCACCGGTCATCATCTGCATTAATCATATTTTAGAGAGGTAGTTTCTATAATCTTCTCAAATGAATCCTAACTTTTCGTTACCACAACTCTTTTTGTCATGGGAGACATGCTTTCTTTAGGAGTTATGTCAATTTGATTTGCTAAGTCAATTATATGTTACAGATTCATTCTTTTATGTGAGCTTAATCAAACTTTTACAATCAATACATTTATTAGACAACTCATAAAGTAGATGTGTGGTAGAAATTGCTATTGAGAGTCATTCTAAGTCACTCCCCAAGTCATTATAAAGAGTCATTCATAAAGGGATATTGACATGAAGATTGTCCCAAAACTCATACACATCTTTTTTTTATTATTCTACAGCTAATGGCCTTTGTTTTGCGAGGCAAACTACTCCTTGGTAGTAGTTTGTGTAGACCCCCCCCCAAAGACAATTACTACAAACGGGTAATGGATACTAGAAGCACCCAAGTTATTGGAGATAACCACAAAGAATATATGAATAACGACACACACTCGATCAATTCTCATTCATATTATTATGCCCTGAACCCACATAAAGTGTACCATGACATGTGAAAGCATCACAACAAGCTAAAATATCACTATATAAGTCTTAAAAGCATGTCTGAGTTCCTAAGCCTATAGTCTCATCTGCCCCATCTACAGGGGGCAGTTGTTACGTCTGGCTCTCAATGACTAATGGGAGCGACTAAATATTTGGACTCCTCCTCTAAACCTGGATACTTAGGTAGACTGACAAAGCAATTTGGCATATCATGCATCAGTGGACCTACTGACTAGTGATCACTACAACTTGTAACACATTTACTACTGACATCCCTGCTTGGTTTTGAAATATTTTACTAGAAACCGACGAGATAGGTTTTTTCAAGACCACTACTTTCACATATAAAGGGTGCACATTCCAAAGGGTTGCATATATCTTTATCAAAAACTTGTAAAACAAGTTGGCCATCATCTCTCTCTAAGAGAAAGACAAACCCTAAGGTTTTCACCCAAGAAAGGATAAGAAAGGGAGTTATGGGTTGGCTAGCACATTGACAACTCTTGTTCCTCTTTTATAGGGTGACCAAGATGGTGCGCTACATTCTCCCTCATCAATCGGGTGACCAAGGAAGTGCATCACGTTCTCCCTCATCAACATGGATGGTTTAGAGGTCGTTGCACACATGAAGAGGCTTGGGGAACATGTTGTACAAGGCGACAATGTTCTGTTGCAAGGAGAATGATCTAGATCTATCTGTGTTCTATCTGGATTTCTTAGATGATGAATCAAATTTGGATCTGAGAGTTTGAGTTCTTTACTTACATAAGACACGTCTACTTGTTGGACAAGTAGTGTGCACAAAGGTATCAACTTTATCTCGTCTTATGTCTTTCATATGATGATGTTTTATGGATACTCCAGATCCATCAACTTGGATAGAAAGGAATGTTTTTCTTCAGTTGTTCCTCCTTTCCCAACATATTCAATTATTCTTGAGCAAAAAATGGCATGAGAGGAAACTTTCTCATTTGACATGGAAGTCCCCTCCTCCCAAGTCACCTTGGCATTATAGTCCTCCTGTTAGTTATTTCTCTCATTTTTCATGAGAGGAAAATCTCATGTTGTGGGCTTAACTCATCCCTGGTGCAACTTTGGTCACTTGTCATGAAAAGGTACTCTCATGATGAGTGTGTAGACTCATCCCTAATGTTATTTCAATGATTATATGTGAGGTCAATCCAGGTGGAATTCACAAGTTGGCATAGAACTTTGACACTCATAATTTTAGAGGTTGTTTAGCTTGTTAGGAATCCAAGTGCAAAATGTAAAATGGTACGCAATATAGCTTTTCCTTCTCAGTCCTAGGTCATAGAAATATAAACGTAATATGATGAAAGTAAGCCCAAATCACATAATTTTTCAAGTCACCCCCACCCCACTTAATCGACCAATACCACGCTTCTCCCTATTTCTACAACTCAGGTGTATCAGTCGCCCAACTCCTAACCCAACCATTTCCTGACTTTGTGAGTCTGCTCACCTTCCAACACACAGGTTCTATGATCTGGACATTTCTCCAAATCCTTCTACTCCATCTCACAAACCACATGTTTAGATCTTCAATGATGTTCGTGGGGGGGTTGGTACATGTTCTATCTATCATTTTGGGAACTGGAAACCAATGATATCTATAGAACTAGAAACATCCACAGGCGGCACATCCCCCATGTAAGACAACACGGTCCTCTTTGTACTTTCCCTTCACAATAACTCTGATCATTCCATTTTTCTCTGTATCTGTATACTTTAATCTTTTGGTTTCTTTGTTACCTTGTGGCGGCGACGATAAATGCCACATGCTCAACAAAATGCTTTTAGTGTTGATGTGCCCTTGAGTAACAGAGATGATGAATGGGCCATGTGACAAGCCTCTTTGGTTTCCAATTAGTCTCTTGTTGCCTAGATTCATTTTGGAGCCAACAATGGGAAATTGATCTGATCGCCAAAGCATCCACTACAATGACATTAATATGGAGGACGGGGTTGGAGGTCAACTGATGTTGGAGTTTAAAAGCATGATGGTAGGAGGGCACCCATTAGGCCAATCGCAAGATTTAGCACACAAGGTCAGGTCACAAAAGTTTCACATTGACTGAATCCATTCTATTTAGTAGTTAAAGATTTATAAATTCATTTCACTATTCAATACTATATGCACCTGCAACACTGACCTAGGCGTTCTGGTAGACACAAAAACTGCACTAGAAATGGATATGTCTCTGCTATTCCATGACCTCTCTGACTAGCTCTTACTATTAGCCATCCAAACAAAGATGTGAGGGAGTCTTAGAGTGAAAGTTGCACATTTCAAAAAGAAAGTTGATGTAATATTCTCCTTCCTTCTTGGTATGTGATATTTTCTCTCTCTATTTACACTTTGAATTCTCTTTTTCTCCCAATCTATATCTTATCACTTATATTTGTTTGTAGTTCTAATGTAAGAATTGATTCTTTTATCTATAAATCTTATAGATAATTGACTCGGTGCTTTTTCTATAGCCTTCAATTGAACCTTTGAAAACTCCTAAGTCAACAAAGAAACCCTACAATAGAGAAAGATGTATATCAAATGTTGTCAAATGTGGTCGAACCCGTTTGTGTAGCTAGAAAATTTTTGTCCACCTCTCAGTAAGGTAAATATATGTATGTGTATCTAGAAAGTTTCTATCCACCTCTCAATAAGGTAAATGTAAGTGTGTACATTTTGGTTTATTTTCTAATGGCCAACCACCAAGTTGGTTAAGCATGTTGTCTTGGAACTGCAGAGTGGTATCACAATAGAAACTACACCACCTATGATAATGACACACTTGAGACATGTTCAAGTAATGGAATCTCACTATGTAGTAACAAGGTTGTATATTGTATGACTTATAGGCTATCAAGTACAAACAACACATTTCTTTATAGTTTATTTACCAATAAATTGATTCAAGGTAAGCTTTTAATTCTTATATATCATAAACATCATCTTCATATTTTGAAGTTTCGATTAGAAAACATGACTATATATTTAGAAGAATATAAACCTAGTCTTACTTATTACGTATCAAGTGTTTCATTAACGTTATTAAGGGGTTGGTTATCATCTTTACTTGACCTTAATGATAAAGAAAGTCATTCCATGGACCTTTTATCATTTCTTTGTTGTTTAAGTGGTTTGTTGGTGAGGACCAGTTGGTGCATCAATTTTAGAGATGATAGAGTCTATATCCTAACAAAATATCTCTAGGTATTGTTAGTATATACCCTCACCATCCATTATCATGGGTTGTGAGTCTGGTGACTCTTTGCTGCACCATCATTACAACATAAAGAAAGGAAGGCACGAATGGGTGGATTCTATTTTTCTTCTTCATTGGTTGAAAATCCAAGTGCACCCATGAGTGTGTTATAATTCTATATAGCATAGTTACAATCGCCTTAAACAATTTGTATATATTTTAGTGATGAGTGCTATTTCTATTTGGAGGTTCAAAGATTAGACGGTATATTTTAACTTTAATATATATCTTCTTATCTCATTGCCGAGAAGAACATAATTTGACACCAACATTTGTGGTGGTTCCTGGGTTAACATTGATAAGAATACATTGACAATTCCTAAACGACATGGAAGTGTCTGGATGATACCATGCACACCCTTATGATAGAAAGAAGGTGTTTTGTGTGTACTGTGTTCACTAGCTATCTCAGTGTTAGGAATGAATGAGGAGATAAATTTTATGTGACGATCAAGAAGCCACAGAGAGGCCGTCTAAAATATGAGTCATCGAAAAAGCAGTACCATATCAAAAAAAACATATATATAAACTAAATACATGAATAGTCAGTCATCATTGATTAGTTTTGCTATGGTCTTCACAGGAAAATAAATAAAACCTATCTTATTACTTTATTACTTGTCGTCTGCCTCTATAAAACTACAATCATAGGTTCTTGTGCTTGGTTGGCTGAACCAATCCATAGGCAATAATAAACACTCCCTTGGTTGTTTGTCCACATAAATACAAACAATGTATAGTTACTAGCGTGGTTAAATGTATGTGATTTTCTAGCACTTCAACATCATGAAGGGAATCATGCAACATACAAGGACAACTTCAAGCATGTATCTTTATGGCTATCACAAATTCTGAAACTATACTTATTCAACTACATATAGTTAGTAGATCAAGTTTATTATCAACATAATATATGATTTATAGTATCTTAGTATGAAACATGTCATTTTCTTTCTCTAAATTTAGTGTATAATCTCTCATTGTGCATCTTATGATGTCAAATCCCTCATATTTATCTAGTGCAGTTAGTCCATGTGCACATATAAACTGGCTCTACTGCAATGCCAGACCATGAGTCAGGTACCTTGCTAGATGCTTTGCTTGTCAAGTTTAAATATGCATCACCTGAGATTTTCTTTATCCCATTTGTTTCTTAACTTTATCTCTTCTTTTTAGTTTCCAACATGTCATAGTGACACATATTTTGTAGTTGCAAGATAAGGTAAAATGGATGTGTATTCACAAATCAATGAAAGGATTTTGTTCTGTGCATGAACAAATGTATGAAAGGATTCTTTGCATTTAGATTAATTATTGGGGTGAATTATACTGATAGATGTTTTGAACCACTAAGAAACCTTTTGCATTGTTGATTGACATTTTGTCAAGCTAGATTTTTATAGAGAGTGATTTTAATACATACCATATCCATTACGAGACTACATATATGTAAGTCAATGGTATATAAATTTGTATCATCATAAAAATTTGAATGATATTTATGTTAGGGAGTTTGAGGTCTACATTTATATCGGTGTATGGACTTAGTTTGTAGGTGCAATTGGTGTATTCCATCGTTTTGTGGTGGTGTAATGTTCCTAGTCCACTTCTTTGTACTTTGTACCTGAAATTTGTATAAATCCTAAATTAAAAATATGTTGCTTTGACCATCAAAGAGTGATCGTTAGCATTTATGATATTTCATAGGTGTATATGTCTTGCATAATTCTCAAAGCTCTAGTCTGGACCCCTAAGCATGCCCTTGTTATTGTTGTTTTTTGTTGCTCTACATTCAAGCAATGACTGTGTCGAGTTTGATTTTAATACAATGTTACTAATCAATTGCTCTGACCAGCTGCAATGATATGTGATGACAAGTGCAAGAGGAGGTAAGCCAATGTTGGGATGACCAACAGCTGCCTCACAATACATGCACATGCACATGGACCAATGAGGGGACCAAAGATGTGATGGAATGGGTTTTTTTTTAATTTAATTTCGAGGCCGAAACTTCTTTTATGGTGTGTAGGATGTGATGGAACAAACTTTCAAGGTTTCTAAATGCCTAAAGAGATATTTGAAGTCCTACTTTCGGGTACAATATGAGATGCAAGTGTTTTAGATAAGTTTAAATTTTGGGTGACACTAATTGTATGTTGGAATACCCTTGATTATGTGCCTTTTTTAGATGTGAGTTGGATTATCTAACAATTGAATATTGGCACCAAAATTGTATGGGGTGTACTTATAGGTGACAAAACTATGCCCAATGTCGTATAATAACTATATGTTTCAAGAAGATATTATACATGTTTGAATATGGACAAATGATTAGTATTCGCTGGTGACCAATGGACTAAGTTCAATATACTAGACTAAGATCTGATATCTTTAGTGTGACGTGGTCTTTGCGAAGGGGAACGCGATAGATCAAGTCCGTGCATCAAGTATTCCCTGCTCTTGGATGTATCATACGATTGGGAAGACCTTCTTCGTATTCGTTACAATTGGCCCCCATAACCACGATGCCAAGCGTGTACGTAGTGGAGCAAGTGGGATAGATAACTGAGCATCTGATTACACCTTATTGAGACCAATACCCCGACCTTTGACTCAAGGATGGAGAATGATAAACCAGAGGGAACGAGTTCCCAGTTTTATAAGACTCTTCAGTACTGCACAAAGCAGGGAGAGGGAGAGATGACCACAACGGCAGGCCGCGCCAGAGCCACTTCAACTTGGAGACGTGGGCAATGCCTTGGGTTGTAGATAGGCTAGAAGCGCAAGAGAGTAGGACTCTGGCTATCTCTCGCCAATGTGGAGTCGTGTAGTGGCACCCATTTCTCGCCATGCCTCAGAGCTGTGGTGGTCGGTAGATAGCGGCTCCAGCAAGCCTGTGTTCCAACGGCCACAAAGGCTCATTCAGGAGCTGGAACTCTATACAAATACACCCTAAAGCCAAATAAGGCACTAGCAGGGACGAGGAAGAGATCGTGACTCTCTCATCGGATATCCACTGACAGCGGGCTTGGAGTCGGGATGAGCTACGGGCAGTGGAGATCAGAAGCCTTGTTGCTTCGCACTATAGGGATCTCCGAGGAGACCTAGGCGTAGTCAGAAGAGATCGAGGAGAAGTAGGAGGGCGGTTGATTTGCTTGCTGAAGAGGAGCCAACGACGGCGGCGCTGCAGCGGAGAACCCAGTTCTCGCACACGATCCCAGAGCGGGAGGAGTAAGAGGAGCCTTTGGCGAGGGTTCCTCGTCATGGTCCAGTAAATAGCTAGGTGCTAAGTGGCTGTGGCGGCTCCTATTCACAGAAGAATAGGGTCGTGCGTGAGAAAAAAGAAAATAAGAAGAGGGACCAGGCGGCCCAGGAAATAGACCAAGATGAACCGGTTGAATGTCCCAAACCGTCCAGAGAACCCAGCCGGCTCAATCACAGGAGTGGCGGCCCTTGCTGGCCACGTGACAGACTCTTGTTGGCCACAAAAGGTAAATTTCCCCTAAAATCTGCAGATCTTTAATTTGCAACAATTAGCTCGTTTATCAGAAAAAATACAAACAATGTACTAAAATTCTCACAAAAATGAGTAGAACAAGATGGAACCATAAAATCACGGTATTGATGCACTAATGTCAGAAATACTATGTAAGTTGTGAAATACTCTTATCATGTGTAATAAATATCAAATAGTGACCGAAAATTATGAGAATGCATTGATAACTCTAAAATATGATATATAATTCATATGATGTCAAATATGATGATGTTTCAACTTAAAATCATGTAATTTTCTTTATATGGCTAATTAGGGTTAATAACCCTCATTAGTTTGTAATAATTACAAATATGCTCAAGAAATCCTGCAAATTGCATATTAAGCTCATATCAGCAACTGGAAGGTAATATGTAAATCTGATATTAGTTTCATATACAAAATCCATGTTATATGAATATGACCCTTAATACATGTTTTGTAACCCTAATTTGACTAATTCATTTAACCTAGGGTTAATATGTGCACAAAATACTATGGAAGTTGATGTTCAGATGATGAATCCTAATCTGTAACATAATCTGGAATATATCACTAACATAATTCTAAGACAAGAATGCAAGTAATGATGGAAATGTCCTAATCAACTAAGCAAACCCTAATGAACATAACTAGGGTTAAGATGTTGAGAATCTGATGATGGCATATATGATCTTATCTTAATCAAGATTGACCAAGGTTAGAGATGACATCCAGGAATATGTGATGATTAGGATATCTTGAGCAAGGTACACCATTACCTCTTACTTGGCTTATTATACAATATGCTTGTGTTATAGGTGTAGTAAAATACTTGGCATATGGTATTGGATGAAATGATTATTCTTGTATGATATCTTGCTTGATTTTCCATACTTATGGCTATGAACACATGAAATATAATATATTTGTTCCATTATATGATAGCACTAAATCTCTTTGGTAGAACAGTGCATTGAATGAAAGTATTAAATCTATTTGACAGAATAGTACGTGTGAGCACTAAATCTCTTTGGCAGAATAGTGTATTGATGAAATTACTAAATCTTTTTGGTAGAATAGTACATGTGAGCGCTAAATCTCTTTGGTAGAATAGTGCATGTGGTTGATCAACTTTACATATACTAGAAAGTCATGGTAAAACATGTGTTCTCTTTTGTTAATGAACATCTTTGTTCAAGTATATGTTTTTTTATATTTATATATAACTGCCAAGTTTTAGTTTTATCTTATTGCCAAGCTTAGTAATGAGAGGTATATAAAAGACACATAGGCGTACCCCGTGCAATAATCTTGAATATTGTGCTGACGTGTACCACATGTAATCTTTTGTTTAGGTTGTAGACATGATCTTGAAGAATATGGATAGTTGAGAGTTGTGTGGCGAGCTGGTGTACAGGTGGACCTATTGTCTTAAGATCATGTTGTTTAGTGGTAGTACATGTATATGTATAAGTTTACTATTCAATATGTAGTATCAAATGTGGTAACAATTCATGTTATAATTATATGTTGAATGGTGAACATGTGTTGTATGGTTTTATTATTGTTTATGTGCATGTGCTATTGATTGTTTCCTCTGGCTTCCTCTGATTTTCTTCTTCTTATCCTAGTGTGTGGTGTTTAAATTGGGATTCTTGCTGAGGTGAGGTTACAATTTAGACATCACACACCAGATTAAGTTTTAGAAAATTCAGGGATGTCACAAAAGACAATAAGGATGAATGACCCTTTCTATGGGAAAAGCTCAATAAGAGGAAGTGGCAAAAGTGTGATTCAGAGTCGACAACCTCTATTTTTTTGAACCTAAGTTGTTTGAATGTTTATTCCCCTTAATTTGCAACTCTTTTTGCTTTGCCTTACTGATCTACGAAGTCACTTCTGACAAGGCAAATAGGTGCTTATTCTTGTGGTGCTCTATGTAGACAACAACAATTAATGTTGCAATATTGAGTGAGTAGCGTCGGTCATTTCTCTTTGGTTCTTATTTTAGTTGTCACTATTCTTGGAATATCCATTGTACAAACATTGACTTTTTTAGTCTCTAAATATACTCTTATGAATTTTAATTGAATAAACATGATGATTTGAGAATTCGATGACTGAATTGAATGTGTGGTGGCTAGTGTGTTGGCATATTGTGTGTGGTATAAAAAAGTTGATGACAACATATCTATGTTTTCATATATTACGTAGAAAATAAAAATAAAAATATTGTGGAGTAATATCCTAATACGTGAAAATTATCATTAGTAATAAATTTTGAATTTTAGTCATACGTTTCTTTAAACAGGCAACCTCTGTATTGGTGTTACATGTATACACATGTATACATGCATGTCATCTATTCATCATTTTTATGTAATAGGTGACATCAGTGTATGTGATTTATTCAATGTGGGTGATGGTCTTTGCTATCACCTAAGTCCACCTTTCAAAATCTGAAAATCATAATTAGGTGACACTCATTCCATATAGATTACATAGCACAAAGCCCACACTTAATAGGTGACACTTATTTTATAGGTGTTCAGTAGTCATGTAACCTTTTAGTATAAAGTATACATGTTTGAATGTTACATATACCCCATTTTTTAGTAGTGGCTGGAGCAATTACCTGCCAGCAAGCCAGTGGCTACTATCGTCAGCTTTGGAGGGTGACTTTTTTGATACACTCTGAGCAACTACTCAATAGCATCAGTGTAATCAAATCCTCTATATGGTAAATAAACATTGTTTTAGAGAATGTAATCATCTGTGTTGGTCAATCATAGAAGACATACATTAATTTACATGATGTATACTCTTTTCCAAATACAAACAACAAGATTCTATACTCCTGTTATGATGTTCATAATCTCCAAAAAGGGGTCAGTTCTATAGTTACAAATTCAGTATTTGGGAGACGTACGATCGAGCTAAAAATTTTAGAATTCCAGAATTATGTGGAAAATGCAGATAAAAAACAGTCAATGTATAGTAAAAATACGGTCAACTATTTGGGAATAAGTCGGGAAAAAAATGCATTAGATATATATACATTATATACAATATATACTATAGTATATATAATATATACATAGTGCATATATATAAACATGCATTCACACAATGTACAATGTAGGTAATATAATATAGAGGAGAGAAGATAGAAGTCCTAAAAATGAAAATTGAGGAGCAATTTGAAAATAAGAAAAAAAAGGAACAAATAAAAGTTAAAGAAGTGTTACGATAAGTTATTTGATGTTGTTGTACTTGTACTTGTACATCAATGGCTCTTTTAATCACCCTACTTTATCTTGTAGGTTGTGACTTGCATTAAACTCACCTCAGGTGATAGTGACAACAACCTTGTTGAGCTGGAGCGAATGAATAATGATAGATGTAAGACACAAAAAGAGAAGGGGAAGAAATGAAAATATAAAGTTCATTGAGTACGATGGAAGAATTATGAAGTAGGATGGTGCAACGAGGATAGTGCATTAAAAGGAAGAAGTGGAAAAGGAACAAGAAGTCAGTACACGTCAGCAACTCACAGAGAATGGACTATTGAATGAAGGGAAAGATAGGAAATAAAAGAAGTTGGGCAGCAAAGGAGGAAGAAGTTTCTTGAATTAGAAGAAGTGGTGAAGTGAGAACTTGGAATAGGGGATGGTTGTCTGGTGGAGGAGGAAGGGATGAGGGCATTGTAGAGGGGACTATGGATTTATGGAGGAGGGGACAGTGAAGTAGGAGAATAAGGTCATGTCACTGGAGCTACTTCCTGCTAGCCTCCAGTTTACTAGCGGCAGCATCAGCTTGCTTAGTTGTTGATGAATGGCAGATAGCAGAACAAGAGATTATAATAGAAGAAGAAGAAAAGGAGGGGAAATATGTGGAAAGAGGAAGGTAATGAAGTCTTTAAAGGGCACATTAAAATGATTGGGTACACCACAATATAAAAATGTGGCGAGTAAGAAAGTAGATAATGCAGTTGGTGTGTTCGTAATGTGACTGCTAATCATGGATTATTATTCATAAGACCATCTACTTGTTCATCGATTACAATGTAGTTGGTGTGTTCTTAGTGTGAAGAATTTTAAGTCATATCCATTTTCCACAGGCCCCACAAGTTCCCTTGCCTTATATTTGTCACTTTCTATATTTCTAGATAAAATATAAATCAATTGTGTTGTCTGAAATGGAGAATAGCAATAGGAAATGGCTATTTTATAAATTACCATTAAGGAATACACTAAGGTACAAAGGAAAGAGATGGAAAGAAGCACATGCACATGTGTTGGCAATAGAACTGCTACGGCTCATCTCCCATCACTAGCTATCTCGGTGGAGGAATCACCCTGGACGTTACAACTACAACTGGCTCCTATTGTCTGTTAGCAAATTTTGATCATCCCCTGAATTTAACACTACAATATCAAACATAATTGTGTGATATTAGTAGTAATGATTGGACACTAAAAGTAACAATTAGAAATGATAAGTAATTATTTGACATCTAAGTAACACCCAGTCATAAAAATGAACTTTTTTTAACATTAAAAATAGGTTACAAACTAAATTTTCTGTTAATGGTTAAATGTATTGTTATGTACATATAATGTAATTTTAGGGTGATACAATTATAGTGACATATAAAAATAAGTAGTTAAAAGGTAAAAAAATGTATGAAATAAAAATGAACACATTTACAAAAAGTAACTAATGGTCTAAAAAATAACTATTTTAAATAAAAAGCAACACATGTCTATAAAATTAACAAATTAATTATTAAAAGTAATAAAAAATTCAATTGACAAGAGAAAATATTTTTAGAATTGAGTTGCATCCATTTTTCAACCAAAGTAAATACAAAATAAAAAGTGAGAAGTTCTCCAAACACAAAATGTGCAAACTTCTTATCTAATTGTTTTGTATCTGAACCTTCATGGACACAACCAATTATTTATGTAAGTGTAGTAAGTATTTCATGTATAGAGTAGCATTTGGAAATAAAGACTAACTATGGATACAAAAAGTAACATTTAGTTATAAAGAGTAACTATTTGGCACAAAAAGTAATATTTAGTACCTTACTAGTAATAATAATGCATGAGTCTTGATTTCAATTCAAACACCTAGATGCATGTAACTATGACCAATAATCTAGAAGTGTGTTGACTAGTAACCGTGACTAGTAAATGAATACACACAAAAAAAGGTACACCGTGATCATATGTTAATCATGAAATTATAACTTTTTTAAAATGATGAAGATAAAAATTCATGAAGTTTCCAAGAACTGAAGTTACAGTGGTCACAATTCAACTCAGATTGATCAATTAAACTTCCAAAAATGGCAGCATCAAATCCATAGATAGTGTCCTCTTTGGCGGTTTCATCTTTACTTCACCTTCTATGCATATAGGAAAAAGCTAAAGTCATGCTCTGACAATTAGATACTACTCCCTTCTTTGTGAAGCCCAAGTTTGGCATCTTTATGGAGGCTCGCTTAGGAATTGACAACTCAAACCTCATGATATAATTTTTTAATAAAATAATGTTTATTGTACCATGTGAATTCATAGTTTTGGTGATAGAGTGCAATTGCACAAAATGTAGCTATTCGGCGTGAAAAGCAACTAAACAACTTTAGAAAGTAACTATTTTGCACAAATTGTTACTATTGCTCTCCAAAAGTAACAATTCAATTGTCAAAAGTAAAAAATAGAATGAATAATATGAAAATATATTTCTTATACATTAAATACAATTTTTATTACATAGTTGTCATACACTTAGTCACAACACATACTCATTCACCAATTTAAATACAAACATATGATTTCATGAGCACATCTTGTGTTGTAAAAAATATGACTTCATGAATCAAAACTAAAACTAGGGCATCACTATTACTGGTTGGACACTAAGACAAATCATACAAGAACTAAGACAACTTATACTATTCCATACTTTGATTCATGGATTCGTGACCCACTATGGACTAAGTATTGGTGAAGGTCTTCTCTTTTAGTTTCATGCTGGTTAGAATTCAATTTGTTATTTTTTACGCTCAAATGTTACTTTCTGTATTAAAAAAATTGCACCAAAATTGTAATTGATTTATTATTTTCTATGATGAACTATTACTTTCGGTCTCAATACTTATTTTGTATACTTTATAGTTAATTTGCATATGGCACAATTACTTTTTAGAAAACTTCCATTGTTTATTTATATAAATAGATATATTTTTGTGTCATATAGGTTTTAATATTTGGTCACTTGTTTGTAAGTTTTATTATGATTGAATTACTATAAAATTATAATATATGTACAAAACAATAAAATTTATCATTGATATACATTGAGTACATGACATGTATTTTAGTTAATTCTATTAATCGATTTGTTACTTTTTATTATCATGTGTTACTTTTAGTATCATAAGTTACTTTTCATACCACATTGTTACATTTGATGTTCCATTATTATCCTCAATGAACATTCAACATCATTCATATTATAATTTTATTTTTATTCCACCTATACTCAGAGTCGATAGTGATGGATGCCTCTTCACCAAGCTGTCGTGATAGTCCACTCCCACAATCCTTACATAGTGGAACGTGATATTTGTCGATTGATCTTCTAGACACAATTTCACAATCCTCAGAGACCACAAAAACCAATCCTTCTTGCTCAAATACAACAAGGATGGTCAAAAATGACTTTAGTGGAGACAGAACAATCCTTCATCCTATAGAACATGTTGCCAAAATGGCGGCATGTGCCAGTTCCATTGACCTACGGATGAATAGGACAGAGTTCACTGGTCGATCTTTGGGGTTTGGATCATTCACAATGGTTGTGACATGGATGGATGTTCCAACTTCAGTGTCTACAAAGCATTCTAGTCCTCAATTACTTGATTTGAGTCAAGTCAAGTATTGGAAATGACATAGAAATTGGAAAACTAAATCTTTGATATTTCAACAATATAGTACAAATATCACAACTAATCATAATTAGATCGAGCAAGTAAGTCTATAAAAAAACTATATAGGACACCTATATGGACTTCACAACTGTTTCCCCCACCACATGTATTTACCTCTTTGATGTTGTAATAACCATAGTTCATCCTATTGGAACTTCATATCATGTTTTTACAAGTTTGGCAAAAAAATAACTATTTGATACAAAAAGTAACTATATGACATTGAAAGTAATTATTTGGTATGGAAAGTAACTATTTGATAGAGAAAGTAACAGATTGACTCATCTAACATTAATCCTATGGGGAAAAAATCATCAACATAGGCATCACCTGACCACATCACGTCCCACCCCATGACAATCATGAAGGATATCTCTAACTGTAAGACCCCTGACCTAGCTTTATGCTAACCTTGTTTGCTTGGCTCAAATAAGATTCTTAAATCTTAATCTAATCTTGTGAAGAACCTTAATAGGCATGCCTATGTTTTCAGTTTGGTCCAGTTTGGTAGATGTTTGAGCTAGCTTTGCTTGTTTTGGACCAAGTTGCATTTTACCTGTGTTGAGGGTTAATATTGCAATTTGTCACATGAAGGTTGTGCCTTTTGTGCCTTAGCATCATGAGAGAAAGAATGATGCTTAGGGGAGCCTTGTTGGACCATAGTTGATGATGTGGCATAATGAGTTGATGCTAGGGTTCGCTAGGGTTTCTTGGATGCTTGTGCTGAGTGTGGCATCGATCATGTGGGTGTTGATCTTTGTAGCGATCGAAGTGCTTCATGTTTGGTTTGTGTTTTAATCGAAGCACCCTCCTTTAGTCTATTTGTAGTGACCTAGGTATCTTGCCCTTAGTTTTGGTCATTGGGGTTTGACTTATGTTTTGATGTAGCGACCAGTTGCCTTGGTTGGTATGGTATTACGGTTTCTACATGGTGATTTCCTTGTTTTGCTTCACCCAAAGGCTATAGTGAACATAAGTGGTCGCTACACTACCTTGTTCTTATCACCATTTGTTGCATGCTTGTTGTGAGTGCTTACATGGCCAACTTTTTGAGGGACAAGTGTCATGAGAGGATCTAATATATTGACACCTCATGATCTTTACCTCCCTCCTACCCTTGAGTATATATGCTCCTTCTTTCACATACAAGTATCCCCTTTAGCTCTCTCCTTCCTCTCTTCTTTCTTGTGTTTAGCCTTGAGCTTGGTGGTGCAAGTGAAGGTGCTGATCTTGGAAAAGGTGGACGATCTCCTCTTGCATGTGGTGATTTTGAGCTTGATCATCTCTCTTGTGGTGATCCTTGGTGATCTTTGATCTCGGTAAGTGGTTCTATCTCCTTGATCTCATTTTTACTTTGGAACCCTATCTATTTCTTCTTCTCTTGGCTGTAGACTATGGTTCTTCCATGGTGGCTATCTTGAGTAACTTCTCTCTGTAGAGGTCGAGACCCATGATTTTCCATGGGAGTACCTATGTGAGATGAAGCTTTCTCCTTTATCCTTTCTTTTTCGGCCTAGGTTTGTGTTTCCCTCTTCTTGAGCTTCCTTTGATCTTGGTATGTTTCTCTATATTAAGGTGCCCTAGTTGGCTATGGAGTTGATCCAAGTTTGGAGTTTCTACTCTCTCTTGGAGCTCTTGATGTTTGACATTGATCTTCTGATCAGGGTAGGTTATATAACTTTCCCCTATTCTATAATTTCACTTTTTATCATTCTTGCATGCTACTATTTCATCTCTAAATCATGATTATAATTTTCTAGAGGATTCTATCTTTTTTTGGGTTTAAGATTATGAAGTATTCTTGATTAGATTTATCTTTCTTTTAACCCTAATTCATGTACCTAAAATCTAAGTGATGGTTGAGTTGTTGTTCCTTACATGCACTTGATTGTGGGTTTATCACTATTGTTATGGTTCACCCATCATGTGTTAGAAAGAGGTTTAGTTCTTGTGCATGTGTTGGACATTGGTTTTCTCTCTCTTAACATGGTCTCCTTGCTGATTTTTGGTGATGATCATTTCTAGGGTTTTGATGCTCATGCGTTCATGGGTTATGATCTTGGTGATGCTTGAGCTTCTTGATGTATGCTTCTATTTTAGACAAGATGTTTCTTGGAGTTGTTACTTGTTTTGAAGGTCGCTACCAGTGGTGTTGCTGATGTGTTGTGTTCGCTTACATGGTGTGAACCACCTATGGTCGCTACATCTAGTTCTCTTGCAGTCGAAACACCTTGTTCAGTTGGTTTGGTCGATACCTTGGTTGGTTCTTTGATGGTCGCTACAGTGTGTTGGTCAATATATATGCTCCATGGATGGTCGATACACATATTGATGATTTTGTTTTGGACGCTACACACATGAGCCATGTGGTCACTACACCTATAAGTCATGTGGTCGCTATGTGGTTTAGTCAACACATAGTGTTGTTTCGAAGGTTTGGTTGAACATAATTCTAACGCTTAACCCTAATGTGTTCCAAGAATGTGGGAAGTGATGTAGTTAGGGTTTAATGTTGAGTGATGTGTTGGGAACCCTAATTGGCTATCTATGGAGACCCTAACCTTAATTTGGGCATATGATGTAATTGTTTATCTTTCTTGAAGTGATTAGCATGTAACGATGTTTTCTCTCTCCTACATGTGTAACCCTAATGATTGCAGGTTGAATAAACATCATAGCAAATGATTGCTACGGTAATGCTTAAATGACACATTGTGATTATTATGAGACTTTGTAAGGCATGATGGGATAATAATGTGATGTTAGAACTATGTGATTGGGTCTTATGAGCTGGAAGAGGCTCAACACCTAGTGTGAAATGGTATCCTCCAGTGATGGGATGAGGGATTGTTATCCCCTAGTGATGTGATAATGTTGATGGGCTTGTATGGCAGTGATATTAAGTGATGATGTGACAAGTGTATACCTCAAACATTTTATATCTTCTGGAGTTGCAACTTTACCCCTATTTTTGTAGAATTTGTTTAGGGTTTGTTCATTGTAACTTGATTGATGCATTAAAAGATATCTAACTGGAATTACTAATCAAGTGAAACCCTAACTACATAGTGTCTTATGCCATAGATCCATTCTAGAGTCAAAACTTTGCTGGATGGTGAAACGCGTACTCCCAAGGGAAACCCAGAGTGCATACTCTTAAGTATGCAAGGTGCAAGTGATTGTGTGTTCTTGACATCTTGATTCCAAGTGTTTTGAGAATGACAGCGGTCGGGTCTCGATGATGGTGAAAATGTGATGTGATGTCCTAGAGGAAAAGTGCAGTTACACCTCATTGATTGGGTTATATACCTTGGTTTCTAGCACCATGACATGTACCTGAAGAGGATAAGGTGAAGCATGTGGCTTACCTGTTGAAAGGGAGTGTTCCCCATTGGTGGGCCATCAAGGAGGAGAAAAATCCTAGTGTTGTGATTAGTTGGGAAGATTTTTGGTAGGAGTCCGTGAGCTGATACTTCCCGGAGACATACCTAAATGAAAAGATCCCATAGTTTGAGAAGATCCAACAGGGATCTATGATGATCAATGAGTATGAGGTAAAGTTCATGGAACTTCTAATGTTTTGCTCGCATGTGGCTACAAATAGATAAGGAGAGGATCAAATAGTTCAAGAAGGGTTTGAGTATGGAGTTGATGACGGTGTCAGCTTTGGAGAACAGAGAGAAGTTTACAACGTTTGTGGATTCTATAAAATAGATAGAGTGGTATGTCATATAGAAATGAGAGGAGAATGTCAATATGAGGCATGAACAATATCAAGGGTAGTTGTCTGGAGGCTTCAAGAAGCCTAGGTTCTCATCGCCTCAGTCCCAGTAGAGGTCAGTGGTTGAGTCTTAGTGGTCTTCGAGCAAGGGTGGTATCGAGATCATGTCAGAGCAAACCTAGAAAAGTGAAGGATCACCAGTATCCGGGTGGGTCGATACCATCGACCTGCGTCAATGGTATCGACGCCGTCAGATCAGGTTAATCTACAGCTCGAGTCTAATCATACGGTGGTGATGTTTTGGCAGCCAAAAGTGGTGCTTATACCTAAAAATGGAGGCCCTAAGCCATCTATCATGTCATTAGTCGATGCACAAGTATCGAGGAGAAGAGAGGAGAAAGAATGGAGTAGAGATACACACCGATTGTTCTGGAGGCCGTAGAAGGAGTTTTCCACCACCGAAAGGTTGTAGAGCACTCATCTCACGCCGAGGAATGCTCAGATCTTCTCCGTTTAGGGGTTACGTCACATCTATTCACGTTTTCTCCATGTTTCCTCTTTCCTTCACCATTTTTTCTACTGAGATGAACATGCAACGCTATTCCCTTTGTCTTTAGGATCGGGAGTAGCCCGAGTGTTCGTTGTATGACAGTTTTAACATAGTTTATCATAATTTGTCTCTAAAATTCGTGGTATGCTATCATTTTTTCTATTATATCATTGTGCTTGATCACTATAGTGATAATCCAATACCTTTAATTGCTTTTGACGAAGAATTAATGATTGAAAAGAAATGATAATCACATTAATCAATAAATTCCTTGGAAAATGTGATGTACAATTAATGGTGGGAACCTTTAGACCTAAATTTCATGCACCTTATCTAAGGCATAAGTTACAACTGACGTGGAACCAACTTAGGTTAAGGTAGTGAATTTTATCGCGGAAGCGAGCAATTCTAATTCCAGGCCACTACTCAAATTAGGAGACATTTCATGGTAATTGTGTAAAACTTAGTGCAACGAGAACCCGCGGTGAAACCACAGTCCTAAAGATTCCATTGAAATTGATTAAACCAACCATTTAATCGATCGTTCTACTTTCTTTTGTTTTATTTTTCTTTTTCAAAACAATCCTCAACTTTTAAAACTAGTTCAGTTGATCGTGAGTAGTTAGTAGTAGTTTACCGACAATTCCATTTCCCTGAGTTTGACTCGGGTCTCACAAGGCCTATATTACATTGAAACGTGCACTTGTGTTATACGCACGGTAAAATCGTGACCAATGTTTTGGCACCGTTGCCAGGGAAACATCAATTATCAGCACTACGAGTGCTACAAGAGGCCACTCTAGGCCACCCTTTCTTTTCATTTGCAATTTTATTTTGTGAAATTCATCATCTATCTTTCACATTCTGCTTTCCTCTAGTACTGTGCTAAATTAAATCTATCTTTTTGTAGGTACTAGTGCATGGTGAGCACGCGTAGCACAGACTACGCACGGTCATCATCACAGGTCCCGTCTTCGGGATCAGATGACGAGGAAAACAACATCCAAAATCAGCTTGAGAACGTGGATTCAGATTTTGAACCAGAATCAATGACTGAATAAAAAATAATCTGGGAGAAGATTAAGGCTTCTTCCTCTTCTGCGTCAAAAGGACCTATTAAAAGGTAGGTGATAAACATTCCTACATATAAAGTTGATCCGGCACTGATTAATTTGGTCAAATCTCAAGCGTTTCATGGGATGAAGAATGAAGATCCAGTGGCCCACATAAGCACTTTCGTAGAAAACTGTGATATGATAAAAATTGACCGGTTTCCACAGGAAGTACTTTCCTTGAAGTTGTTTCCCAGCTCTCTGGCGGGAAATGCACAAGAATGGCTGCATAACCTTGATGATGAGATCATGGAGACTTGGGATTAAATGATAGAGGTGTTCTTCGAGCGATTTTTTCCACCTGAGAAGACCAATGATTTAGTGAGGAAAATTTAAAATTTCAGCCAAAAGGTGGGAGAAACCTATTCTGAGACATGGGAACACTTCCAGATCATGCTGAGGAAGTGCCCACATCATGGGTTGGATAAGGAAAAACAAGTCAAAATCTTCTACTTTGCTCTTAATGAGCATGACAGAAGCAACCTCAATTCAGCAGACTCGGGTTTCTTCTTAAACAACACAGGCACAAGGTGTTGGGAGATCTTGAAGAACATGGCCAAGAAACAGTCATGGGGTGATAGAGATGCACCGGAACAAGTTAGAGTTGCAGGGGAATCAAAGGCAATTAAAGAGTTAAATGAGAAGATGGACCTACTAGCGAAGAAGCTCTTAGAGAAGGAGAGTAATGGGTCTAATGAGGAAGAATATGTAAAGTGTATGCATCAACAGGGCTATAGGAGAAATGACTATGCTTGGAGGAAGGACAATAAATTTTCATGGAAGGATCCAAACAACTTTCTACTAGACCCAGATGCAAAGCCACAAGCTACTGCAGAGGAAAAAAGCACCGAATTTCTCAGCCAAGTGGTGAAGAAAAATCAAGAGTTAATGAATATGTTCGGAAAGAAGTTACAGTCACAGGGTGAGATTTTGAATAAATTCGGGCAGATGTTGCAAAGTCATGGAGCACAGATGAGGGCACTAGAGACAACTCTGGTCCAAATTTCCAATGAAGTGGTGGCCATGAAGCATCAAAATCAACAAAGACCGACTGATAATGCAAAGACTACTCAATCACATCATCAAGTTAATTATATATCTGTGATTATGGAGACAGAGCCCTTGACAGTGTAGGTCCATGAAAAGGGAAAATGCATTTTAACATGGAGGCTAGACCCAGTGTTCCATACCCCCGCAGCTTATATGGACTATCAGGAGGATGTCACTCGTTCAGTAAATCCCACCAAGCCACCATCACATCTGTGCCCACATCTAGGCAAGAGAAGTAGGTGAAAGCCATATTTCGCAGTGGAGACACTATCACCGAGAAGGATGGGCAGCCACGAGCCTCACAAACCGAGAATGACGTGTCAAAGCCTACGCAAAAGGGTGACATTGAAGCGAGCTTAGGGGAGGAGACCCCAAATAGCCCATACGTGCCACCATACAAACGAGTGAAGGAGCCAAATGTGCTTTTTCCGGATAGTCTAAAGCCGAGAAAGAGCATAGGCACTACAAGAAGTTCTTGGAGATGTTTAGGAAGCTTCACATTAACATTCCACTAGTGGAGGCAATAGAACAAATTCCTGCATACGAAAGATTTATCAAGGACATCATCACCAAGAAAAGGCAGATAAAAGACACTGACGTTTGCTTTATGAATGAGATGGTGATATCAATAATCCACAAGAATCTACCAAAGAAGAAGAAAGATCCTAGGAGCTTCTACATACCATGCTCAATTGGAGGCTATCATTTTTCCACACACACAATGTGATTCAGGCGTTAGCATAAACCTAATTTCGTTAACCATGTTTCAAAATCTGGGATTGAAGTCACCAAAGAAATCTTCCATGCCTATTGAGTTGGCGGATGGATATGTAGTAAAGTCACATGGAGTGTGTGAGGATGTGCTTGTCAAAGTTGACAGATTTATCTTCCCTGTAGATTTCATAGTCATGGACATGCCGCAGCTTAATGGTTGTGAGATGCTACTAGGGAGGCCGTTTCAAGCTACGGCTGATGCTATCACTTCTATCAGGAGAGATACCATGACATTAGGGATCGGCAAAGAAAGAGTTGAGTTCAAATTGTCGAGTGATTCCCTAGGGACACACCCCAATATCCCAATTTGATGAGCATGATTCTGACTAGCCTAAGATGTTAAAGTAGGACGCTTGTTGGGAGGCAACCCAGCTATTGGTAGACTTCATTTCCATTTACTTTAGTAGTTTTGGTTAATTTCATTTTTAGTGTAAAAATGATACCCTGATACGTTTGCTAAGTGTGCAAGTCTGTGTGAATGTCGATACCATCGACCACTGAGTCGATGGTAGCGACAAGGGTGCAGAGTAAACAGCTACATAAAGTTTTCTCCGTCGATACTATCGACGATGGTCGTTGGTAGCGACAAGGGTGCAGAGCAGATAGCTACAGAAAGTTTTTTCCGTTGATACTATCGACGGCCTCATCGATAGTATCAACCACCCACCAGGTTAATCAAATCAAAATTCTAGAGCACGTCGATAGCATCGACCCCAAGGTCGATGCTTGAAAGATGTCTGAAGATGTTCAAACTGTTTTGTCTCAGTAAAGTCGATACCATCGACACCTTGGTCGATGGTATTGACACACCATCTGAAGGAGCAGACAGCAACACCAACACCTCACGTGGATCAAAGTGCAAATGTAGATGTCGATACTATCGACACCCCGTCGATGGTATCGACAGATTGACAGTAGTGTTACCTCAGTTATAATAGGAGGACACATGTTTCTATCAAATTTTAGGGGCAATATCCTACATGGGATCCCAGTGATCAGCAATACCCGCCGCACCCACAACCTCAGCAATACAAGGGTATCACTGTCCCACCTTCTAAGGTTGTTTTTGACTATGAGGTCATAGTTGAATTCAAGCTTGGGGGGGAGATGGAACAATTTCTATCTTAATCTTTATTTTTCTCTTCTTTTGTTTTAGTATTTTCTAGTTTTTATTGTTTACAACTTTCTAGGATCCACATCTATCTAGTGTAATACGTGGATGTCTAATTTTAAATGTGTGTCATCTCTTGTTTTCATATGGGGAAAGTTGAAAAGTTGAAATTTTATCATTAATTTAAAATGTTTTCAAGTAATTGTAAGCTTGCCTTATTTGAAATTGAACACTTAACTTATGAAAACAATTGGGTAGGTCAACTTTAAAACATATGATCATAATTGTACATCCTTATGGTTTAAGAAATGTGGACAGTTTTGGATGTTGAGCCTAAACTGACCAAATGGTAACGAGACCTTAATCATAAGTGAGAGAGAGAAACCCCTTGATTTAGTGGTACACAATTCGGTAAGGAGGGACATATAATATCTTTCGATGGTTTTGTCAATTAGTCTTATGATCTATCCACCGCAATGTCATTCACACTCCACCATAAGAACTGGGAGCACATTATTATCTTTCACTCTTTGGTTGCATTCCATGTAAGTAGGTCTTGCATTACAGTCATTTTTGGCATATTCCTTTTGAAAAAAAATGAAAAGTAGAGAATAGTTACACATACACATTATCTTTATGTGCATGTCATAGTAGTTTTATAATTGAAATTATGTAGTTGCATTTGTATCTTTTGAGCATATAGTACATCATGTATCTTATGTTTTTCTAAAATTATTAAAGGTGTTGAACTTGTTCCATACCCTCCAAAAAGAATACATCAAATGTACAAGTTATGTAAAAGGGAGAATGCCCAACAAACAACTCATTGTCATTTATGAAAATGAGGACTTAAAAAAATATATTTTAGAAAAAAAAAGAAAAAAGGATTTGAGAAATAATAAGAGGGAGAAAGGAACATGTTCTCACTTGAGAATTAAGAAGAATAAGCACATGGTGTAGTTTTCTTAGATATTCCATCTCATCTTGGGATGGAATGATAGTACATGCATCGTTCCACCAAAAATGTACCATTAGGACATTTTCATTTGCATTTTGTATCATTATAGGTCATTTTTTTATTGAAAATTGATTGTTATGTGCTTCCATCTCTTCCACAGCCACCTATCCCATCCACCCGTTGCTCAAAATGGTAGGCCACCCATGATTATCTCCTCATTCTTGTATATTAGGAGATTTGCTTCCATATAGATGGTAGTTAGGATATGAGCAACGTAGATAGGAGATCACGAGATACACCAAGCCTGAACCGGAGGATTTTATTATATTAACTGCCTTATTTGATAGTGTTCGTTGATCTTGGGGTGGATATCTCTTATGGACGATCATTGTCACCTTTAGGGTAGTTACCGTTCTGTGGTCAGTAAGGGTCGGCATGTGCATGTCAAGTGGGAATCATACAGTGATGTCGTTTATGCTAGTATGTTCTTTAGTTGACCCTTGCAATTCTATTCTACAGTTTTGTGCTCGAGGATGAGCAAAGATCTAGCTTAGGGGAGTTTGATGCGAGGATTTTGAGTCACTTTTATAGGTACTTTCATATGTGCTTTGTGTGATTATTGGTCATTTTCATGGTTAACATTGCATGATTCAGTTCCTTCAGCCTATAATCTCATTATGCATCACATTTACCTTGTTTTATCACATTTGGTATGAATGATCATATTTATCAAAGTTGATTCGAGTTTATCTTTGATTTTCACGCAAAACGGATATATACATATGTCGATACCATCGATGGTTGTCGATAGTATCGACAGGGCCACAGGGAGGTAGCCGCAAAAGAGCAGAATGAGTCAATACCATCGACCCAGAAGTCGATGGTAGCGAGATAGGTTCAGCGATTCAGATTTCTACAAGTCGATACTATCGACCAAATAGTCGATACTATCGACTCCGTCTCAGTAGAATCAGCTTAAGTGTCAGATTCCAAAGAAAAGTGATGCCTAAGGTATCGATACCATCAACCCAGAAGTCGATGGTATCGAGATCATGTCAGAGAAAACCCAAAAAAGTGAAGGATCGCTGGTATCCAGGTGGGTCGATACCATCAACCCGCGTCGATGGTATCGACATCGTCAGATCAGGTTAATCTACAGCTCAAGTGTAATCGTACGGTGGTGATGTTTTGGCGGCCAAAAGTGGTGCATATACCTAAAAACGGTGGCCCTAAGCCATCTATCACGTCATTAGCCGCTGTACAAGTCTCAGGGAGAAGAGAGGAGAAAGAACAGAGTAGAGCTATCCACCGATTGTTTCAGAGGTCGTAGAAGGATTTTTCCACCACCGGAAGGTTGTAGAGCGCTCATCTCACGCCGAGGAATGCCCAGATCTTCTCCGTTCAGGGGTTACTTCACATCTATTCACATTTTCTCCATGCTTCCTATTTCCTTCACCATGTTTTCTACTGAGATGAACATGCGAGGCTAATCCCCTTTGTCTTTAGGACCGGGAGTAGCCCGAGTGATTGTTGTATGATAGTTTTAACATAGTTTATCAGAATTTGTCTCTAAAATTCATGGTATGCTATCATTTTCTCTATTATATCATTGTGCTTGATCACCATATTGATAATACAATACCTTTAATTGCTTTTGATGAAGAATTAACGATTGAAAAGAAACGATAATCACATTAATCAATGAATTCCTTGGAAAAGGTGATGTACGATTAATGGTGGGAACCTTTAGACCTAAATTTCATGCACCTTATCTAAGGCATAGGTTACTACTGACGTGGAACCAACTTAGGTTAAGGTAGGGAATTGTATCGCGGAAGAGATCAATTCTAATTCCAGGCCACTACCCAAATTAGGAGACATTTCATGGTAATTGTGTAAAACTTAGTGAAATGAGAACCCGTGGTGAAACCACAATCCTAAATATTCCATTGAAATTGATTAAACCAACCATTTAATCGATCGTTCTACTTTTTTTTGTTTTATTTTTCTTTTTCAAAACAATCCTCAACTTTTAAAACTATTTTAGCTGATCATGAGTAGTTAGTAGTAGTTTACTGATAATTCTGTTTCCCTGAGTTTGACTCAGGCCTCACAAGGCCTATATTACATTGACACGTGCACTTGCGTTATACGCACGGTAAAATTGTGACCAGAAGACAAGGTTGTGAGGTGTTCTTGGCACATGTGGTAGATACCAAGATGAGGAATCCTAGTATCTAGGAGGTTCCAGTTGTCTTTGAGTTTGAGGATGTATTTCTTAATGAGTTTCCTGGTGTTCTCCTACCTCGAGAGATTGATTCTGAGATCAATCTATTTCTAGTACCCAGTCGATAGTGCAATCGCGTATGGGATGGCATCAGTAGAGATGCAAGAGTTGAAGAAGTTGTTGTAGGAGTTGCTTGAGAAAGGCTTCATTAGACTGAGAACTTCACATTAGGGTGCTTTGGTGTTGTTTGTCAAAAAGAAGGATGAATCCATGAGGTTGTGCATTGACTACTGACAACTGAACAAAGTGACGATCAAGAACACATATCCTTTGCCGAGGATAGATGACCTATTTGACCAATTGTGAGGTGTCAAAGTGTTCTCAAAGATTGATATGAGGTCTGGATATCATCAGTTTTGGATCAAGGCTGATGACATACCCAAGTCAAATTTTAGGACTAGGTATGGTCACTATGAGTTTGTGGTTATGTTGTTTGGGCTAACCAATGCACCAACATCATTCATGGATTTGATGAATAGGGTATCCAAACCTTGTCTTGATCAGTTTGTGGTGGTGTTCATAGAAGACATCTTGATCTACTCTAGAGATAGACAACAACATGAACAACATCTATGTCAGGCGTTGACCTTATTGATACAACACCAATTGTATGTTAAGTTCAACAAGTTCACATTATGGATGAAGGAAGTCTTTCCTTGGACACGTGATATTTGCTGAGGGTGTTCATGTAGACCCTAAGAACGTGGAATATGTGCTTGAGTGGGAACAACCAAAGATGCTGAAAAAAGTTTGTAGTTTTCTAGATTTGGCAGGCTACTGTAGGAGGTTCACCAAGAACTTTAGTGTTGTATCTTTACCCCTAACAAAGTTGACGAGCAAAGGTGTTCCATTTTTCTAAGATGACAAGTGTCAGCGTTCTTTCCGACTTTAAAGGAGAAACTGACCAGTGCTCCAGTGTTAGTGCTTCCAGAACAAGAAAAGGGCTATATCATCTTTTGTGATGCGTCAAAGAATAGCTTGGGTATGTGCTAATGCTGGACAAGAACGTGATATCTTTTGCTTTACGACAACTAAAGAAATACGAGGAAAACTACACCATGCATGATCTGGAGTTAGTAGTAGTAGTTCATGCTTTGAAGATCTGGAGTCACTACCTTTATGGTGAGAAGTGTCAAATCTTCACCAACCATAGGTTCTTGTAGTACATCTTCTTGAAGCAAGAGCTGAATATGAGGCAAAGATGTTGTATGGAGTTAATCAAAGATTATGATTGCACCATAGACTACCATCTAGGTAAGGAGAACATGGGGACAAATTCTTTGAGTAGAAATTCTTCTTCGTCGTCAGCTACTTAGAGGGCACAGTTATGTATCTTAGTGTTCCATAAATGAGACATGCTAGTATCGTTGTGTCAGATGAACATGAAGTTAGAAATCTCCTTGTTGGAAGGCTAGTTGGCTCAATTACAAGTGAGGCCAACCTTATTACAGTAGATTAGGTATGCTCAACATGATTATACCAAGATATAATAGATCCAAGCAGAGTTTGACAGCGATAAGTGTGATGGCTTCATGAGTCAGGGAATGGGACAGTGTGTTTCCATTGGAAGGATAGTTGTACTTGATGCTGAAGGCTTGAGGAAGATGGTTTTGGAGGAAGCTCACACTTTGATGTATGCTATGCATCCATAGAGCATCAAGATGTACCACAACTTGAAAGACCTTTATTGGTGGCCTGAATTGAAGCATGACATGGATGAGTTTGTAGTCAGATGCCTGATATATCAGCAAGTCAAGAGACAACACCAAAATCCTGCAAGAACTTTGCAACTGTTGCCCATACCATAGTGGAAGTGGGATCTTGTCACAATGGATAGTCTAAAAAAACTATATAGACATTGGAAGACTTGTTGAGAGCTTATGTTTTATAGTTTTGGTTAGTTGGGATGTACGCCTCAGTCTGATAGAGTTTTCTTACAATAACTACTATCATAGGAGCTTTGACATGGAACCTTATGAGGCCTTTTATGGGAGACATTGTAGATCTCCTTTGTGTTGGTATGAGACTGGAGAATATCATCTTTTGGGTCTTAAGCTTGTGCAACAAACCATAGAGAAGATCAAAGTTATACAACAATAGTTAAAAGCATCCCAGTACAGGAAGAAGTCATAACAAATAATCATTGAAGGCCCTTGGAGTTCCAAGTGGGAGATAGAGTGTACATCAAGGTCTCTCCTTGGAAAGGTGTTTTGAGGTTTGGGAAGAAGGGTAAGTTGGCTCCCAGATTTATGGGACCTTACTTGGTGGTGGTACGTGTTGGAAAGCTGGACTACAAGTTAGAGTTGCCACCTGAGTTGCACAGATTGCACCACTACTATAGAAATGGCTTATAACGTCACATTTATGGGCATTGGTTGTATACAAGAAATCGATGCCTAAACCCTACAACGTCGGTTGAATACAAAAACCGACATCTATCTGTGAAGAGCGACCAGACACGGGTATCACTTTTAATTAAGCGTCGGTTCCTTAATAAGCAACTGACGCCTAAAATCGACCGCCAAATCCATATTTTCCAGTGGAAAAAAATTACCTCTAAATATAACATACGGTGTCGGCTATTAACTAAAAACTGATGAATAAAGGTTTTTCACGAGACAAAAATTGGGCACATTTTTGTCGTCAGTTTACTTGCAATAACTGACGCCGATGTGTTTTAGCGCGCTGTCCCCACAAAAATTTTCACCCCCCTTTGGCGTCAGTTCTTCTACGGAAACTGACGATAATGGTCATTAATCGAGAACATTTTTTTTTGTCGGCATATGTAGATAGACGTTGATTTTCCCAATTGGAACCGACGACTATCATTGAACATAGGAGTCGGTGTTTTGGTGGTAACCGATGCTTTTTGTTTTAAGTGTCTTTTTTTCAATAATCGACGCTTATTGTTAACTAAACCCGCGCGAGCCAAAATCTTCTCCTTTCTCTATTTCATTGTCAATCGATTACTCTCTGCTTGTTAGGTCTCGGGTGATTTCTCTCTGTCGTCGTTCTCTCCTCCGCTATTGCGTCTGCCCTGCCACCACTACACCGCTGTTCTCCTTTGTCATTGTGCATGCCCTACCTCCGTTCTCCTCTGCCTCCATTCTCTCTAGAGCTTGCCTACTCACTGCTTGCACCTGCTGGTCGCCACCGCCGCTCAAGGTACCCTCTTCCTCCTCTTCTTCCTCCTCTTCTCCCTACACTAGGGGAACCAGAACCACTTGCAGAGTCCCTCATTGAGGAGTAGGTGAAGGAAGGAAGGTCAGGCAGCTGGAAGAGTTTATGGACTCTTCCATTGTTGATCACGCCTGGGAGCATGGTGGTGAGCTGACTTGATGACCTCTCCCATTGAGGGAGTGTCTGGGCGATTGGTGGTTGAGGTAGTTGGTCAGGACCTAGGGGAGAGGTCGACTGCAAGATGTGGTGGGGAGCATATTTGTTGCCTTTGTCACTGTTGTTGCTATTGTTTCTTCTTATTGTGATGTTGACGGTGGTAGGGTGTGAGAGGAATGAAGCATATAGGGAAATAGATGAGATGAGGACAACATGATGATGATTTTAGATCACCGCCTACTGAGAATCAAAATCCCAACACTAGAGAGGTGCAACCATCGACGAGAATAAAAATCAATGGGGAACTTTGTCCTTGTGATTTACATACTCTAACAAGATCTGGAATGTGTTTGACCCTTGATCTAATATCCAAATTGTGAGTGATGCAATGTAAGTGAGCAAATACATGTATTAAGTCAATCCTTAAACCGCAGTAGATCAGATATGTATATGAGTATTCTCATCGAAATAGTAGGATTTTTTAAAGGGAGTGTTTTTTTAGATTAAATGACTGTAGAAGACATAATATTAACTCCATCATAATCTCATGCGTAGGTGATATTAATCTTTGAGATATTAACTTTTGCTCATACCTAGGTGATATTTTGTTTGATTTAAACAGGATTGTAGGTATGTACTCCTCTCTATTATTATAATTGGGCATTATTATGACTAATTTTTCCCATAATGAGGAAATTTTTACAATACTTGCTCTTGTTCCAATTGTTGGACAATTCATATACTCTCAATTGGGAAGTATTATTACTCTTTTAAAATTATTCTTATCATGTTGAATCAGGTCAATGACCACACCTGCTATTGTGCCTGAATTATGCCATGTATGTTTGTAAAAAGTGAATCTTGTCGCTCTAATTGTGAATTATTGCATGTTTGAAACTATTGAATTCTTGATTTATGATTTAATAATGCTCTAATTGTGATTGATGCAATGTAAGTGAGCAAATACATGTAGTGGTGGTGAAATATTATGTCTATGTTCTTTTACTCATTAGCCTAGAAACTCGTCTAAGATTTACTAATTAGGAGTAAATTTTGGATAGTCCCCAGTTTGGGACTATTCTTGAACACCTAATCTCACTTAGGATGTAAGTGTATAATGTGTATTGGGTTTTCAAGAAAATTTTGGTAGCATTTCCCCGTTTGTTCTCTAAGTACATATGTACTTGGAGAACAACGGGGAAATGTTGCTGAAATTTTCTTGAAAACCCAATATACATTATACACTTACTAGTGAGATTAGGTATTCAAGAAAGGGATAGGTGGTACACATTTATTGCATATAAGAATGACAACACATGTATTTGTTGGCCTAGAAACCTGTCCAAAATTTACTCATTAGGAGTAAATCTTGGATAGTCCCCGGTTTGGGACTGTTCTTGAACACCTAATCTCACTTAGGATGTTTTAACCATTAATTATATATAAGACCTTAAGCCCTAAAGTTTTAACCATAAACTCTAATCTGTTAACCCTAAACCCTAATATTGTTCTAATATATACTTGTTTTCTCTTTGATCATAGAATGGATAGATCATGGATGTCCATTCCAAATCACTGCACCCCAGAGTTTATTTATGGTCTTGATCAGTTTATTAGATTTGCCGAGGAACATAGGAAACAACATGGAGATAGATTCTACTGTCCATGTAGGCACTGCGGTAACAACTTGAAAGTCAGCACTGGTGACGAAATCAAAAGTCATGTCATGTTCAACGGGATTGTACAAGGATATACAGAATGGCACTGACATGGAGAGATTTCAAACCTGAAATCAGTGGATGTCGATAGTAGTGCTTGTGTGGAAGAAGAAATTGCCTCTGATGATGTAGATGTGAATGAACCAGTTCCAGTAAACATCATTGATGCGATGTTGCATAGTTGTGGGGTAGAGCACACTGATCCACCTCCCATGTTTAGAAACATTGTGCATGATGTTGAGATATCGTTATACACAGGTTGTAAGTTGATGAAGCTTAGCACTGTGTTGAGATTGTATAAGCTGAAAGCTAACATAGATGGAGTGACAAAAGCTTCACATCATTGTTGTCTTTATTGAAAGAAATTCTTCCTGAAGGAAACGAGCTACCAATCTCAACATACCGGTTAAAGAAATTATTGTGCCCAATGGGAATGGAGGCCAAGAAGATACATGCATGTCCAAATGATTGTGTATTATTTCAAAAGGACTATGTGGATTTGAAAGATTGTCCCAAATGTGGTGCGTCAAGGTATAAATTGACGACTTCGGGGGAGTCTAAAACTGGTTCTCCTGCCAAGGTGATGTGGTATCTACCTATAATACCATAGTTTCAACACTTGTTTGCCAATCTGATAGATGCGAAGAATTTGAGGTGGCATGTAGATGTTAAGAAAAATAATGATGGGATCCTACGACATGCGTCTGATTCCCCGTAGTGGAAGAAGATTGATTTATTGTACCCTAAATTAGGTGAAGAAGTCAGGAATCTAAGAGTTGGGCTTTGTATAGATGGTATGAATCCGTATGGGACATTGAGCAGCCAACATAGCACTTGGCCAGTTATGCTTGTATATACAATCTTCCTCCCTGGTTGTGTATGAAAAATAAGTACATTATGTTGTCGTTGTTGATATCGGGCCCTAAACAACCTGGAAATGATATCGACATTTATATTGAACCTCTGATTGATGACTTGAAGAAACTCTAGGGTGAAGGTGTGATGACCTATGATGCTTCACAAAGAGAGACATTTTGTTTGCATGTTATGTTGTTTTGCACTGTGAATGACTTTCCAGCATATGAGAATTGGTCTGGATATAGTATCAAAAGATCTAAAGTGTGTCCTGTATATGAAGGGAACACTGATTCAATATGACTAAAATACGGCGGCAAGACTGTATATCTTGGCCATCGAAGGTTTCTTCCAAAATTCCATTTGTATCGTAGGTTGCGCAAAGCATTCAATGGATAGAATGAGGAACAGAGTGCACCTAAACCTATACCAGAGGAGGATGTTTATGAAAGAGTAAAAGACATTGCCAATAAATTTGGTAAGAGATCACAATGTATGATGGAAACACAGAGTGACAAATCTTTATTCAAGAAGAAGTCAATATTTTGGGATCTTCCGTATTAGAGTTCTTTAGCAGTCAGGCATTGTATCGATGTCATGCATGTTGAGAAAAATGTCTGTGATAGCGTCATCGGTACTCTGTTGAATATAAGAGGTAAGACTAAAGATGGGATAAAATCCAGAATGGACCTATGTGAAATGGGAATAAGGACAAAATTAATAGAAGTAGTTAGTAGCGATCGGAGAACATACTTACCTCCCGCTTGTAACACATTGTCTAGAAAGGAGAAGAAAGCTTTTTGTGAATGCTTGGTAAATGTTAAGGTGCCACAGGGTTACTCATCCAACATCCATAGAATGGTATCAATGAAAGCTCTGAAGTTGATAGGTCTTAGATCTCATGATTGTCACACTTCAATGCAACAAATATTGCCCGTGACAATTCGATCTATATTGCCAAAGCATGTAAGGTTTGCAATCACCAGACTTTGTTTCTTTTTCAACAGTCTGTGCAGTAAAGTTATTGACCTGATACTCTCAATAAATTGCAAAGAGAAGTGGTTGTTACCCTATGCCAGCTTGAGATGTATTTTCCTCCTTCGTTCTTTGATATCATGGTACATCTTGTTGTCCACTTGAATAGGGAAGTGAAAATGTTGGGACCAATTTTCTTGCATTGGATGTATCCCTTTGAACGATACATGAGCATTTTTAAAGGTGATGTTCGAAACTGTTATCGGCCTGAAGGGAGTATTATTGAGGGTTATGTGGGTGAGAGAGGTTATGGATTTTTGCAATGACTTTCTGAGTGCTAATGATGCTCATGTTAATGACAAGAATATTGAGGAGCATTTTGGCAAAGGAATTTTGGGATCAGGGATGAAAGTAATCAGCCGTGAGCTGTTGGAACAAGGTCACTTGTATATTTTACACAACATCGACAAAGTGAGTGTTTATATCGAGAAACATACCAATTTCATCAAGAGACAATATCCTCGAGCCAATTCATTGTGGCTTGCTAGAGAGCATAACAAGACATTTATTAATTGGTTTCAAGATAAAGTCTTACATCAACTATCTCAAACACCAGATAAACTTACTAAAACTATCAAATGTCTTGCCTTTAAACCAAAATTGAATGTTATGTCTTATGAAGGGTTTGACATAAATGGATTTTCATATTACATAAAGCATCAAGATGATAAGAGTGTCATCCAAAATAGTAGGGTCACCCTTCAAGCGTCTTCATTTTTTTTGCAAGTGCAAAGGATAAGAGTCCACGTGAAGCTAAAATGTTATATTATGCTGTCATTGAAGATATATGGGAGTTTGACTACGTAGATTTTAGAATTCTTCTCTTAAATGTAATTGGGTTGATAACACTAAAGGAGATGTAGTGGATGAATTGGGTTTCACATTAGTGAACTTTGAAAAGATTGGCGAGAAGGGTGAACCATTCATATTGGCATCACAGGCAAAACAAGTATTTTATATTGATGATCCTGCAAATGATAAATGGTCGGTTGTTCTTCATGGTAAAAGATAAATCATTGAATATTATATAGATAAAGAATAGTACTATGATAAGTATGATGACTCAGTCCATTCTCAGTTGGGTTGCCAACACCACCAAATATTGAAGCTAATGATGACTTGTATGTGCGCTAAGATCACAATGAAGGATTGTTAATTAATAAAAGATAGCAATATTAGAGGCATGCATGTTTATATTTTTTATATGTTTTATTTTTATGAATGTGAACTTTTCAATGTGAATGTGAAATTTACAATGTGAATTACTTTACAATGTGAATGTGAACTTTACAATGTGAATTACTTTACAATGTGAACTTTACAATCTGAATGTGAACTTTTAGATGGTTGAGCATTCATATGATGATTGTGTTGATGATTACCGTGAGGGTGAGGATGTCAATGCACTGCCTCACAATGTAAGTTTTAAAAATATATCCCGCCTCACATGTATAGTTATATCCTGTAAGTGTGTTTTTTTGTCAAATTTTAGGTTGGTGATGTACCCCCTGAAGAAATTGGGGCACTTGATGAGCAGTAGAAAAAATTGAGAAAGTGAGGGGCATCACAATGATGAACAAGTTACTACAACGAAGGGGCAATGGACCCAAACTGGCTGTGAATTTTGATCATGCAGGAAATCCAGTTGGAGTGAACCGCAACTCATTTATTTCATATCTTGGGGTTCTTACTCGCATCCATTATAGTCCTATTTTTGAATCCTAGCATAGAGTTCTTAAGGGGAAGAAAGACTTAATTTGGAAGGAACTGTGCATGCATTATCATTATTTGCAATTCTATTTTTGTAGATTACTAATTTTTAGGATACTAGTTAATAGAAATTCTATTTTGTAGAGTATATTTGATCTGGATGAAAAGCTGCATCATAAATGTGTTATGCAACGCTGTGGGAGGGTCCTAAGGAACTATAGGACAAATCTCACCCGAGATTACATACGCGATGCTGAGAAGAGGTTTTTGATTGATTTCCAATTCTAGACATTGATCACTTTTTGACTAACTCTACACTAATAGTTTTTGTTTGTATTCTCTTTAAAAAATAAATTTAGGAAGAAGGCAGCCCCTGAGAAATGGAACTACCTGGACCCCAAAGACTGAGAGGAGTTTGTTACCCAGAGAAAAATAGATGAATTCAAGGTATTAAGCGCCACTCCCAATTTAATTAATACACATTCTTATGTATTCACCTATTCAAGATTAACCTTTAGTGTTACCAACCAAATCAATGTACTTACTAACAAGGCTATCAGCAATGCTCAAAGAGCAAGGCGTGCAATGAATGTGCATGAACACACAATGGGTCCAAGAGGTTATGTAGGCATTCGCCAAAGACTACAAGCTGAGTATACTGCTCAGTCAACTGCTCAGCCTTCTTCTACTCAGGAGTCCTCTAATATTGGTCCCGCACCTCTGCCTCACCATGCTATGTGGATAGCTGGGAGGCAAAACAAGAAGAGAGATATAATGAAGCCCACAACTGCTGAGGTGGCTAAAAATGGTAAAATTCAACTCTTAGAGAAATCGATCGATATTGATTATTGTTATGTTTACTTACCAATTTCTGTTGATGGCGATTAGCGGGAGCTGCACGAGCAGATGAAGGAAGGCAAGTTCATCCCTGAGGGCACAAGGGATCAATTGACAGTTGCTCTAGGTAACCCAGAGCATCCTGGACGTGTTAGGGGTATAGGCAATGGCGTGGGCATCAAAGCGTTCTTTGGGCCATCCCAGCGCAAACCTGTCTCAAAAGTGGGACTTTCACAAGTTGAGGTAACCTTTTTTTTAGAGTGGTATTGCGAAAGGGAACTCGGTAATCGATAGCTAGCATTTCTATTATCCATGTATAGGTAGATGAATTAATTGAGAGGAAAGTCCAAGAAGCAATGGTGAAGTGGCATGCATCTCAGACGGCCACTCAGACGGTACCTGTGATGTGTCGTGCTTCTATTACTCCTACTATAGAGGTTGGGAGTAATCTTGTAGACCCACCACCTAGCACATCCTCTGTAAGTATTTTTATGACATAGTAGCTAGTCTTTGTAGAGGTTGGGAGTTTTTGTATATATGCATATAACATTCTTTACATAAATTTGTAGGGGTTGAAGCCATGCCGTCTAAAAAGTCAAGAATATGTCATTGCAGAGGCGTCGGCTTACCCACCCTTTCCAGGGGAAATGTTTCATGGGACTCCAGTACCAGATGGTGTGGTTCGTGTGAGCTCGATAAGTGTAGTCCCCAAATGGAGGGATCTTACATTGCCATATGCCCACCCAGATTCTGAAACGCTTGGTGAGGCAGAAGGCGGAGTGATATTGTGGCCCAAAGAAGATGTCATCTATACTAATATTGTATGCTAAATTTACATTATCTTAATTTGTTAGTGTGTACATATATATGAGTCAATTGACATAAAATTATATATACAAGTTAAAAATAAGACACCCGCTACACCCATATACCTTGTTTTATATACGGTGATCTGGTTTCTTATATATTAATGCATACGTAATACATGTTTTGTAGCCACTTACACACGATATGTACAGATTTTTCATTTCTCCATGTGGGATTTTTGGTTCCATCTTTGATTAGTCTTATAGTTAAACACCCTAGGTCGGTTACTTCATACTGATGTGATGCTTTTAAATATTTTGGTAAAAATAAGAAGACGGTGATAATAGCTCCATTCAATGTTGGGTAAGTTTACTTTGCTTATAATTTGGACTTAAGAAAATTAAATTTTTATTGTGACTTTTGAGTTATTATTTTATAACTTTCTTACCTCTAGTGGTAAGCATTAGGAGTTACTAGTTATTGTCCCCGAGACGTTCACTGTCTATTATCTACATCATGTGGGGAAGGAATTGAATATATATTGACACGCAATGAAAAGGCCATTATTCCCATGAGAAATATTTCATATTTTTATATCCGTTAACATCTGTTATTACATTACTATTTAATTATGCAATTTAATGTGTTACATTAACATGTAGGGCTTTATAAGAGTACGCCAAAGCTGGAGGAAAGATCCCCAAAAAAAGAACCAACCACTAACTTGGCAGAATGTGAAAGTAATTTCCCGACTCCAATGTATATATTATTTATGTGAACTGTGCTATTTGTATTTTTGAATATTTTGTATGTTTCAATTTATAGTGTGCTACACAAGACAACGGTTGGGCATGTGGATACTATGTGATGCGATTTATGAGCATAATTATCGAACATGCCACAATGAAAATTGATACCATGTATCAGGTATTATATGTAGTCTCATTATATAATATGAAATATATCAATCTTATTATATATTATTAATTATATATATATATATCATTCTCTTTATAGGTGTTTAAAATTGACTTCACTGCAGGTGAAAAGTTATTAGATGTACATACTCCCTATACGATGGATGAGTTAAATGATGTAAGAGAACAATGGGCAGAAGCCCTACAAGTAGTGGGAATTTTTTAAATATAATTGGGATAATGACGATGATGAATAAAGAATGATATTTCTAAACTTTGTTCTCATAATTATTTTTTTGTGAATGTGAATGACTTTTTATGAATTGCCATATGTGTGAATGTGAAGATGATCAATACATGAATGTTTCTACATGTGTCAGAATGTGAAAAGAGATGAAATGAATGGAACTGTAGGTTGCTAAATGTGTGTGAAAATGGAGGAAATTTGAAATGGAAATACTAGTTTCTACATGTGTGTGATGAAAAATAATATGAATTAAATGTGCTTATACATGTGTGTGAATCACATGATAAATATATAATATTGTCAATCTTGTTAATTTTGCAGGTTTGTGGCATGTTGTTGGATTATATCAATGGATGTTGTAAACCTACAGTTTAGAACTGAACTGTAGGTTTTGCATCCTACTGACCAGCCATACAGCAGGCCTACAAACTGATAAGAAAAAAAATCATAACATAGGCGTCGGTTATTTGTGTGAAACTGACAACAAAACACATAGGTGTCGGTTGTTAGTGTAAAACCGATGTCTTTATCCCCTTCTGGTGTCGATTATTTGTAAACCTGATGCCTTTTACGGCCAAGTGCCACGGTCGTGCTGGGTAGTACAACCGTGGCGGTAGGGAATATGGCGTCGATTATTAGTATACAAACCTACATCGATGGTGTCGATTATTAGTAGATTCTGGCCAGGTACCACAGTCATGCTGGGTAGCACAGCCGTTGTGGTTGTGGATATGGTGTCAGTTATCTATATAAAGCTGACATTGATGATGCCCTTACTTGCACCTTTTTGGTGGCGGGAAGGGGTATGGCGTCAGTTGTTGCTTAACCACTGATGTTTTTAATAAGGTTATCGTGTCAATTTTCTTTAAGAACCGACATTGATAGTCCCCTTGCTGGTGCGTTTTTGGTGGAGGGTAGGTTTATGGCATCGGTTGGGGGACCGACGTTGAAGGTGTCGACTTTTAGCGGCACCCACTTGGGTGTCACTTGGAAACCGATGCCTTAGGCCTTAAATAATCGACGCCAAAGGTTATTTCTTTAGTAGTGCACCTAGTGTTTCATGTCTTTATTTTGAGGAAGTGCCACCCAGATACATAGTTGGTGTTGCAACCAGTGGAGTAGAGTTGAAAGAAAATATGTCATATGTGGAAGGTCCTATGTTGATCCTAGATAGGAGGATCAAGAAGTTGAAGAAGAAGGGTATCATTTTGGTTAAGGTTTTATGGCATCATCACGGCATTGAGGAAGCCACATGGGAGCCTGACAATGAGATGCGTAGGACGTACCCATCTCTTTTTGCATAGGATTTCGGGGGTGAAATCCTTATTTATGGTTGTAAGACCCCTAACCTAGCTTTCTGTCTAACCTTGTTTGTTTGGCTCAAATAAGATGCTTAAACCTTAATCCAATCCTCTGGTGCACCTTAATAACATGAGACATGCCCATGTTTTCAATTTAGTCCAATTTGGTTGATGTTTGACTAGTTATGCTTGTTTTGGACCAAGTTGCAATTTACCCATGTTTTGGGTTAATATTGCAATTTGTCACATATAGGTTGTGCCCTTTGTGCCTTAGCATCATGAGAGAAAGAATGATGCTTAGGAGTGCCTTGTTGGACCTTGATTGATGATGTAGCATCATGAGTTGATGCTAGGGTTCGCTTGGGTTTCTTGGATGCTTGTGTTGAATGTGGTGTTGACCATGTGGGTGTTTCTCTTTGTAGAGATAGAAGTGCTTCATGTTTGGTTTGTGTTTTGATCAAAGCACCTTCCTTAGGTTTCTTTGTAGTGACCTAGGTGTCTTGCCCTTAGTTTTTGTCACTAGGTTTTGTCTTGTGGTTTGATGTAGCGACTAGTTGCCTTGGTTGGCATGATGTTGCAGTTGCTACAAGGTGACCTCCTTGTTTCTCTTCAACCAAAGGGTGTAGTGGACCTAAGTGGTCGCTACACTACCTTGTTCTTATCACCATTTGTTGCATTCTTGTTGTGAGTTCTTGCATGGCCGACCTTTTGAGGGACAAGTGTCATGGAGGCTCTGATATCTTGACACCTCATGATCTTTACCTCCCTCCTACCCTTGAATACATATGCTCCTTCTTTCACATGCAAGTATCCCCTTTATCTCTCTCCTTCCTCTCTTCTTGCTTGTGTTCAACCTTGAGCTTGGTGGTTCAAGTAGAGGTGTTGATCTTGGAAAAGGTGGATAATCTCCTCTTGCATGTGGTGAATTTGAGCTTGGTCATCTCTCTTGTGGTGATCATTGGTGATCTTTGATCTTGGTAAGTGGTTCTATCTCCTTGATATTATTTTTCCTTTAGAACCCTATGTCTTTCTTATTCTCTTGGCAGTAGACTATGGTTCTTCCATGGTGACTATCTTGAGGAACTTCTCTCTGCAGATGTCAAAACCCATGGTTTTCCATGGGAATACCTAAGTAAGATGAATCTTTATCCTTTCTTCTTTCTTTTTCGGCGTAGAGTTTGTATTTCCCTATTCTTGCGCTTCCTTTGACCTTGGTATGTTTCCTTCTCTTGAGATGACCTTGGTTGGCCATGGAGTTGATCCATGTTTTGAGTTTCTTCTCTCTCTTGGAGCTCTTGATGTTTGGAGTTGATCTTCTGATCAAGGTGGGTTTTATAACTTTCCTCTCTTTTATTATTGCACTTTTTATCATGCTTGTATGTTATCGTTTCATCTCTAAATCATGATTATAATTTTCTAGAGGATTCTATCTTGTTTTTGGGTTTAAGATTGTGAAGTATTCTTTATTAGATTGCTCTTTCTCTTAACCCTAATTTATGTACCCAAAATCTAAGTGATGGTGTAGTTGTTGTTCCTTACATGCAACTTGATTATGGGTTTATCACTATTGTTATGTTTGGCCATCATATGTTAGAAAGATGATTAGTTTTGTGCATGTGTTGGACATTGGTTTTCTCTCTCTGAACATGATCTCCTTGTTGATTTTTGGTGATGATTGTTTCTAGGGTTTTGATTCGCATGCTTTCATGGTTATGATCTTGGTGACACTTTATCTTCTTGAAGTAAGCTTTTGTTTCAGACAACATGTTTCTTGGAGTTGTCATTTGTTTTGAAGGTCTCTACCAGTGGTGTTGCTAATGTGTTGTGGGTACAACATGGTGTTAACCACCTATGATCGCTACATCCAATCATCTTGTGGTCAAAACACCTTGTTCAGTTGGTTTGGTCGATACCTTGGTTGGTTCTTGGATGGTTGCAACAATGGTCAGTATATTTTGTTAACCTAGTGTTGGTCGATGCATATGCTCCATGGGTGGTCATTACACATGTTGACACTTTTGTTTTGGATGCTACACATGTGAGCCATGTGGTCACTGCACTTGTGAGTCATGTGGTCGCTATGTGGTTTGGTCGAGACATCATGTTGTTTGTAAGGTTTGGTTGATCATAATAATAATGCCTAGCCCTAATTTATTCCAAGAATGTGGGAAGTGATGTACTTAGGGTTTAATGTTGAGTGATGTGTAGGGAACCCTAATCGGCTATCTATGGAGACCATTACCCTAATTTGGGCATATGATGTAATTCTTTATCTTACTTGAAGTGATTAGCATGTAATGATGTCTTCTCTCTCCTACATGTGTAACCATAATGGTTACATGTTGAATGAATATAATAGCTAATGATTGCTATGGTAATACTCAAATGACACTAGGTGATGATTATGAGCCTTTTTAAGGCATGATGGGATAATAATATGACGTAGGAACTATGTGATTGGGTCTTATGACCTGGAAGAGGCTCAACACCTATTCTGAAGTGGTATCCTCTAGTGATGGGATGAGGGATTGTTATCCCCTAGTGATGTGATAATATTGATGGCCTTGTATGGTAGCGATATCAAGTGATGATGTGACAAGTTTTTAACTCATATGTTTTATATCCTCTGGAATTTTACCTCTACCCCTATTTTTGTAGAATTTGTTAGGATTTGCACGTTGTAACTTGATTAATGCATTAAAAGATACCCAATTGGCATAACTGATCAAGTGAAACACTAATTATGTTGTGACATATGCCATAGATCCATTCCAAAGTTAGAACATTGTTGGATGGTGAAACAACTACTCCTAAAAAACCCCAGAGTGCATACTATTAAGTATGCAAGGTGCAAGTCAATGTGTGTCCTTGACATCCTTACTCCAAGTGTTTTGAGAACGACTGCGGTTGGGTCTAGGTGATGATGAAAATGTGATATGATGAGATAGAGGGGATATGATGAGATAGAGGACATATGTGGTTGTACCTCAGTGATTGGGTTATATACCTTGGTTTCTAGTGCCATTACCTATAGCAAGGTGGGCTAGGTGTTTACAGGAAGATAGCTTTGACTATAAGTTTTTGTTTTGTAGTTTGACTGAATATGTCATTGTGGTGCAGACTCAAACTGACAGGGTAGTGTGGGAAGATCATGGAGTTCGACTCTTCCATAGATCTTGTCTGGCACATATTTCAACTTAGCAGTGGTCAGTTGGATTGGGATGGTAGGAATCAAATCCTCAGGGAAAATAAAAGATGTAATACAACCATGTAGTATATTTGCTTAGGGTCAAACACGATTCACATTGGATGACCCCTTGCCTTGTTTCTTGTGTAGTTAGTTGGTAACTTTTATACATATTCTTCATATTATTTCTAAATTCATAACTTGATCTATCTATCAGTTGATGCTACTTGAACTTCTTAATTTGTGTTACTTGCCTTAACAATATTATTTAGCTAAATCTGCTTATATTGTTTAATTTGCTCTTTATGTTTTACCTGTGCTAACAATAGCTATTGGCGGAGAGTTATATCTCTCGCTGGGACGTTGGTCTCACTCTTTGGGTTTTCATGTCTTTTAGGTGGTCGTGAACGACAAGGTAGAGATCATGTGGTTGAGGAAGAGCAACAAGGAGAGAGTAGTTGTTGAAGGTTGGACACGCTGCTAGTGTTTTGTAGTAGAGTCTTATGCGTCATTCCTATAGTCTCAGGTCGTTGGGGGTGTTTTGTAGAAGCTTGTATATCGATACAAGGTTTTAGAAAGATGTCGTGGTTGTACATTTATAGTTGTATATATATGAACATGTATCTCTTGTAACAGGTTTCTGGTAGTATGGCCACTGAGCAGTGATATGTAATTTTTGGCATGTTATATAATATTAGTGGTACAAGTTTGTAGCTTCAGATATGATATGTTTCTGCTTCAGATGGTTATGTTATATCGGTTTTAATTTACCCTATTTTGTGGTAATGTGGTTGTTAGTGATAATTCTGCGCTTTGCTTTGAGTTATCTCGTCTTAGGGTGACCGTTGTGTCACACTAACAATCCAAACTCCTCATGACTCGACATCCTCCCACATGACCCATTGGCCCCCTTTTGCTAGTGAACATTGTTGAGGTCCTCAACTAGATCATTTAGATCATACACTAGCACCCAATCACATACTTCAAGACACTCAGACTTCTCGTGTGCCCCATATCTATTGTGCTCCTCTCTGGCACGTTCTTCCGATGTTGACCCGAGTATGTCCGCACTTGTTCTTTGTGGTAGTGTATTGGCTTTTCTTCTAGGTTATAAGTATCCACAAGTAAGGGCATTATAGGGTTGCATGTTGCGAGGGTGAGCAAGAAGTCACTGGCCTACTTTTCCCAATCATTGTCATGCATGATCCTCCTTATTGAAAAACTCTTGGTTTGTTCAAACCATCAGTTTAGACTTCAAAACAAACTTAACATTGACACAAAGATATGCAATACCCACTGTTATTAGCTTTACAAATGGGAACCAGTAATGAATGGTGCCTATGCTACACTAATGTCATTGTAGTCCATTCATGAATTTCATTCTATCAGTATATAATTTTCATGGGGATCTCGTTCTATAAAGACACCTATGTATAACTAAATGCGCATGAGATCTCTAATCGAATTGAAAGAAATTTTCTACAGAGTACCATGATTGCACAAAATGTAATTATTTACTTTATAATAATTATACCAAATAGGTAAGTAATTATTTTACATATAATGTAACCCATGTTCGTCAAAAGTAATGAACAAATTGCAGAAAGTGAACAAGGAAATTACTCAGATAGAAGGTAAAGATGTACAAAGTGAAAATGAATATAACTTCAAAAATGAACAGCATAGTTCCAAAAGTACCTCTGTAGTATAGAATGTAATTATTTGGTCTTAAAAGTAATTATTTATCACATAAAGTAATAATATGTCATCAAAAGTAATAAATCAATTACTAAAAGTAATAAAAAATAGAAATTATAGAAGAAATATATATTAACAAAGGAAACGAACGGTGGAGTCCAACAAATTGGATATGGGCACCTTTTTCAGCATTTACTCTATATATAAAATTTGAAATGTTGTTGTTGCCAACTACATCAAACTAAATATTATGTTTTGAATTCTAGGTCTACAACTTAAATACAATCCATTTGAATCCCACAAAGTAAGCGTTCCCTTAATGTTAGAAAATATTTTTTTAACCAACAGTCTATAGACTAGAATCAAGACTACGTGATCCATGACATTTACCATTGTCATCATCAATTGGTATGACTCAAGACGGAACAGATATATGCGTATCATTCACCATGTAGTGCATATTGACCTGACTAGGAACCAACGACTGCTTTGCCTGGAAAGTGGAAACTGGAGACAACGATGACGAGGGGCCTTGTGGTGTTGGTCATGCACCTGTCACTTTGTGTTTTTGATAAATTATGCACCAGTCCCTATTGAGTGTCGTGCTTGTTTTTCATGGATTGGGGATGGGAATCGTTTGTGTGATCATATTATTGAATGTGGTGTACTGGGCGGTACACTGGTAATAGATCAAGACAAATGATACGCTAGCTGAAGCCTCCACTAAACGGTACTCCTCTATTACATTTTGTCGAACAGGTATTGTGTGCTTTTCTCCAGTCAATCTGAATAAGGCCTTAAACACGCAGATGATGGCTTCGCTTGAAACCCAAAAGTCATAGTCACTGTGCGGTTCTGTTTTTATCACACCTTCACCATTGATCATATTTTAATCCTATGACTTTATTGAACCAGGCAACAATGCAATATGAGCACAATCAACAAGGACGATGATTCTTTCTCTAGTGACCAACCGACCCCAAGTGCCAATCTTCCCTATCGTGTCTTCTTCTATCGAAGATGGCATCTAGATTGTGTTGTGATAATGTTTGCTTTCACCGCAATCCGCTACCGTCATGTTGAATGGAAGGATCTTCCTCTTTGGACTTTGGGTTATATGGCTTAGCTCCAAACAGTCCTCCGAAATTTCCACAGGAATGACTCACGGCTCCTAGACCAATTAGAGTCTCATGCGTGGTTGTAGAGCCAAGGGCCTTGTGCCACGACGAATGGTAAGAAGCAACGATCTAGAAAATTTAATTAATAAATGATAATGATGAGAGGAGGATGCCGGCGTGCGTGGTTGGGCGTGAGGTTGGCCATCTCCAGCAGCTAGCTGTAGCGACGGGGCAGGAGGTAGATATTTTAATCCTTGTAGGTGATTGCGGTGGGAAGTGTCTCAGTATCTTCCATGAGCTCCGACGAGATAGGGCGGTGCTCGCACTTCAGCCACTGCGGCTACCTCCATGGCTCGTACAGTCACTGAAGCTAGATAATGCTCTTCCTGGAAGAAATTGGTGAATAAAGCTTTCAAAAGTCCTCCTTTTACTACTTATTCTCTTTGGCTAGGGTGTTTCGGTTGAAGATGATTCGGGTAGAGGCGAGCAGGAAGGGAGGTGATGTCAACAAGAATTTGGATGCGAAAGCGGAGAGACTAGTGAAATGTGGTGATTAGCGAACGCAGATAGTGTAGCATAGTAACCGGATCGGCAAAGGCTCAGGCCGAAGGGTGAGGATTTGACTACGGAGAGGAACATACGCGCAGACAATAGCTTAGAGCGGAGACGAACATTGCTAGTAGGGGCGTGGACCGGGTAACTTAAAGTAAACTACCCGCCCCGGGCATTAAATAAATCTAATATATATATATATATATATATATATATATATATATATATATATATATATATATATATATATATATATATATATATATATATATATATATATATATATATATATATATATAGGGTGTTCATTCATTGCCCGTGCGGGTAGCATGGATTTTCGCTACCCTGCAGCTAAAAAAGTAACTCTCCTAGCTAACAAAGTAACTCTGCTGTAAAAAAAGTAACTATGGTGTCAAAAAAGTAACTCTGCTGACCAAAAAAGTAACTATGTACAAAATATACAGCAGATATATATAAAGACGTGTTTTTTGATTTTGGAGGGGCAAATGATATTATTTTTGGCTCAAATTTTTTGGAGAGCTAAACAAAATAATCCTCTACAATTTCGAAATTTTTTTTTGAAAAAAAGTGATCGGAAGGGTGGGTGGGTAGCTACCCGCGCGGGCAATAAAGATGGGCCCATATATATATATATATATAGGGTGTTCATTCATTGCCCGTGCGGGTAGCATAGATTTTCGCTACCCTGCAGCCAAAAAAGTAACTCTTCTAGCTAAGAAAGTAACTCTGCTATAAAAAAAGTAACTATTGTCAAAAAAGTAACTCTGCTGGCAAAAAAAGTAACTATGTACAAAATATACAACATATATATAAGGACGGGTTTTTTTATTTTGGAGGGGCAAATGATATTATTTTTTGCTCAAATTTTTTGGAGAGCTAGACAAAATAGTCCTCTACAATTTTGAAATTTGTTTTTTGAAAAAAAGTGTTCGGAAGGGTGGGCGGGTAGCTACCCGCGCGGGCAATAAAGATGGGCCCATATATATATATATATATATATATATATATATATATATATATATATATATATATATATATATATATATATATATATATACTAGTAAATACACACGTGCAATGCACGTGAACAACAAAATTTGTTAAATTTATATTAGATTCAATTTTACTAAATCAAAAGGTTAACTATAATATATGTCAAAAGTCGATATGTAAACAAACTCACATAATTATATTTTGACACAATTTGTACCATGATGATATCATCCATACATGTAAAATTAGATGTGTATAATTATGTAGGTTTGTTTTCTCATTTAAATCAGCCGTAACCATATACAAAATATACACAAAGTATGATGCTATTACATGGTGGTCAATAAATATGTTTATTAAACTAAAATATCTTAAGTAAAAATGAATGAAATCATTAGTAATTCGAAGTTATAACCTAAAGAAACGCACTTTATATCATAAGACATTTTTTTAAGGTGTGTCAACATGGGCTTCTCAATTATATTAGATTGCATATTATTATCATGTGATTGACTCATATATAAGCCATGAAATTAGTTTATATGTGTGTGTTTGATCACGATGGGGAAAAGAAAAATGCTATTAAAAATAACATCTTTTAGCTCGTATTAAAGAACAAATTTTAGTGGTCATGGGGGAGGAAATATTGGTAATGAAGAATAATAATTCCCAAAATGTGTATTATATTTTTTAGCTTAGTTAATTTTTTTATAAATATGATGAAAAAATCACACATCATTGTGTATATGTCCATATCCATTATTCATATGATCATGTGTTTTATATATCAAAATCTTACAAATTTACGTTTAGAGCAAACCTACAAAAATTAAATGAGAATTGACTTGTTTGTATTAAAGAAATTATTATCCTTATAAATGAAGACAATGAAATGAACATTATATATATATATATGTATATAATCATAGTATATTAATAACTTACAACTTTTCCTATTATTTCATGTATTTGTTTTTATATCTATGTGTTATGATATAATGTATTTTTTGATATCTAAAAAGGCGAAAAAGGTATAAAGTATGGCTAGAAGAGACGTGTGGAAAGTTGGTTTTAAGATCAACGTGTATTGGCCGCTTTGTGAGGGACTCATTTAGTGGGGTGTGATTAATGGCGAGATAAATTAATGTAGGGATAAGAAAAATCAACAACCGAAATATATGGAAGGGGGGGGGGGCAGGGGATGAACTATTCTATAATAATTATGGAGAGAGATGGGATACGTGGGACGAAAGTAGCGGTTGAATCATGGGTTTGGAATGTGGTTTAGTGGAGATGGTTGAGGAGAATAAGGAAGTGTAACGGTTGAGGAGAATAAGGAAGCGTAAGGTTTGAATGAGATGGGAGAGAAAGAGAGAGATTGTAGGAGTTAAGAGGATAGATTGGGGCGAAGAGGGGGTGGGGTGTTGGGGATCGTGGTTTAGAGGAGTATAAAAAATAGTAAAAATTGTAAAATCCTCAAAAAAAGGAGAGAAGAGAGTGAAAGAAGGAGAGAGCAGCATTTTAAAATTGTATAATCTAATTGGTCGGTGGCATGTTTTGTAATTAAAAAGAAAAACTCCCTCTTTTTATAGTAGTATAGATAGAGTTAGGCTAGAATACACCCGAGTGTATCCGGAGCGGAATACACTCAAGTAGTTTTTCATGATGTAATATTTTTTTTTAAAATCTAATCCATTGATCTCTTAAACATCTCGTGAACAATTCATACACAAAATTTGAGCACATTTGGATATGTATAGCTCATGTTATAAAGACCACAAAAATTATCAATTTCAAATTAGTTTCGCGTGTCAATTTAGTTGCCCTTGGATGAGTGACTTACACTCATCCAAATGGGCTCAAAATTTGTATGTAGCCTAGTTATAGTATGACGATGAAGATCAACGGTTTATATTTTGTAAAAAATAGTCTTAATATACAAACACACTTGAGTGTATTCATACGATCCGTACACTCGAGTGTATTCTAGCCTGACTATATATATATACCGTTTATTCATTACCCGAGCGGATAGCCTGAAGTTTCGCTACCCGACAGCCAAAAAAGTAACTCTTCTGGCCACAAAAGTAACTCTGCTGTCAAAAAAGTAAATATGGTGATAAGAAAGTAACTACACGACTAAAAAAGTAACTCTGTACAAAATATACAGCAGATATATATAAGGACGGATTTTTTTTATTTTGGGAGGCAAATGATATTATTTTTGGGTGAAATTTTTTAGAAAGCTAGATAAAATACTCCACTGCAATTGCGAATTTTTTTTTTAAAAAAAGTGGTGGGAAAGGTGGGCGGGTAGCTACCCGCGCGGACAATAAATATGGGCCCATATATATATATATATATATGTATATATATATGTATATGTATATATATATGTATATATATATATATATATATATATATATATACACTAGTGACCCCACACGTCCTATATTGAACATGTTAAACTTACATTAGATGAGTTTGAAAATTGTGTACATATTTTGAGGAGTTTGAATGTCAATTCAGGTTAATGTCTTATATCGAACCTACTAGTTTGTTCTACAAAATTAAATTGTAGAAACAAAAAACCACTTCCATATAATTCACTAAATATCACATTGTGATGTTAGAACTACATGCAACATAACATAATTGATAATGTATTAAATTATTTAGATATGAAAGTATAAATGATAGACATAATTTTGTATGAAAATGTTCATGATTACTAAATATTAAAGCATGTTATGTGAGAAGAATTATTTCACGTCTAATATTGAGATGCCCTTAATTGATCTTCACAGTAATATGAATATATCTACAAAAGTCAATATCTTAATTAATTAATGGATACAAATTCATCAAATGAGATGGATGTGTTAATATGTTGCTAATCTCTTTTATTATAATATACAATCATGTCTTTTCTGCAAAAAAGGCTCTATACAAGTTATAACCAAGAGGACAATGGAAATAAAGGATCATAATCAAAATAGATAATTTCAAAGTTAAGGAATATAATGAAAAAATGGAAATAAAGGATCATAATCAAAATAGATAATTTCAAGGTTAAGGAATACAATGAAAAACAAACTTCAGTCTAAATCGCTTGAGAATGTGATTATTAATCAATGTGATGTTGTAATTATGTATACATGTGTTTTTAGGTATTACTATGAAGGGAGCACCCTTCTACTTACCTACTATTGTGGTCTAACATGAAAAAGGATTCTAAGAGGACCATGAACAGGATGATCTCAACAATAATATGTGCCTAGTTTATAGAAAGAATATGATACGTGGACCAAAAGTGGCACTAAATTTGGGACTCTTTTTCTCTTTATGTATGCATAAAAACAAAATTAAGAAAGGAAGTAGCACACTTCCCTCATTAGCTTTGTTCTTATTCACCCATAAGGAGAAAAAGGGTCCAAAATTAGGTACCCTTTCTAGTACATATAGCAGAATCCTTAATGGAATGGCCTCGACAGTGGAAGAATCACTCTCAAATGAAGAGAGGTGGCCATTTTGAACCATTGTAGTAGTAGTTGTGTTTCTCTTCTTGTCCTTCACAGGGGTTGAAGAAGACAATTACATGTGTTATTTAAAAACTATAGTGCGCCTGGAGATGGGGCACATGGTTTTGCGCCTCTATTTGAGGCATTTAATTGGTCTGATCCGAATAAATTTGGATAGGAATAATCAGTCTAGACCGATATATGTGCAGCCCTAGAGAGAAGTGTCAATTTGGATAGGAAAAGAATCGTAAGACCATTAGCATTGATGGTGAAAAGTGTTGTAGTAATTAGGAGATTGGAAAGATACACGTAAGAGTTGTGGGCAAACGAAAATGAAGCGTTATTAGGAATGGAGAAATGGACGAACAATCATAATAAAGTAATTAACATGACATTTAATAATAGGAAGAAAGAGTGTGGACAAATATATTGAAGAATAAACAAACAATTGTGGGGATATAATCAAGCAAATTTTGGAAATGTTTTAAATTCATTCCATTTGTGGGTCATTATTATAGAATGGATAAAGGTCTTGATAATGACATGATATTGGGATCCTGACCACCATAAAACCGTAATAGGATGTACAATAAGGAAAAAATTGATTAGATTAACAACTAAGAAGAGAATATTCGAAACGTTGATTGGCTTGATTTTCAATAGAAGATCGTTGACACATACTCTCGTGAGGTTGTTGGAGGATATGAAATAGTGCATGTGGTCTGTTGCGAGGTAGTTTTCTAAGGTGAAAAAATTAAATATTAAAAAATGGAAAAAATAATCTTTGGAGAGAGAGTCAAATAGGATGTAGGAATTTTGATTGCTTCTATTTTGACTGACTATAAAAAAAAATTAGCAAATAAAAATAAAAGTATTGTACCAAAAAAAATATGTTTTTTATATCATAACAAATTTAACAATATAAGTATTACACTTAATAATGAGGACTTGAAAAATGTAAGTTTTAAACTATTTCTAACTCGAGTATGTCATGTTTCCAACTAAAACTAATAACAAAGCAGTTCATATATATTCGTAATTAATGAAAAATCATGACCAATCAAAACCATAGGAATGGAAGTAAGCATTGTGGAAGAGATATTCGAAGAGTTGTGGAAAACAGTAAGCCGTCATCAGGGACCGATGGAAGAGAGAGTGCACGGAGTGGCCTAGAAGAAGATGAAGTGTTATTGGAATGGGAAAATGGACGAACAATCATAGTAAAGTAATTATGTCGGCATTCCCTCTCAAAAAGAAAACGTGCCAACATTTAATTAGAGGAAAAAAGAGACTGGAGAGAGCTATTGAGAAATAGGCAAACAATTGTGGGATATAATTAAGCAATATATGGAATTATTTTCAATTCAGCGAGGATAAAGATAATATACATAGGATAAAAGACTTGCTAATGGGAGAGGATATTGGGATCGTGGCTACCATAGTAACCGTAGTGGGCTGTTATAATAAGGAAAAAATGAGAAGATAGAAAACGTTAATTGGTTTGATTTTCAATAGAATATTGTTAACAACATAATCTCGTGAGGTTGTTGACATGTGGTTTATTGTGAGGTAGTTTTCCAAGTTGGGAGAAAAGTAAATTTTAAAAAATGAAAGAAAAATTCATCGAAGTGAAAGTCAAATAAGATGCAGGGAATCTACTTTGATAAGATGCAAAAAAAAATTAGCTAATAAAAACAAAAGTATTGTACCAAAAAAATATGTTTCTTTTATTGCAACAAGTTCTAACAATATAAGTATAACACTTCATAATGAGGACTTGAAAAATGTAAATTTTAAACCATTTACAATTTGAGAATGTCATGTTTCAACTAAAACTAATGAAAAAAGTTCATATATATATTCACAATTAATAAAAAATAATGACAAATCAAAATCGTAGGAATGGAGGGAAGAGTTCTAAATGAAATGCTATCTTCTTTAAGAGGAAATCAATAACTATGAAGTTGCCCAAAGTTATTATATAACTTTAGATAAAACTCCCTAGTGGCAATAGTTCCAGCAAATATCTCTTCTAAAACTTCACCTACAGAAAATTATGCCACTTATTGTGCACTTGATATAAGTAGCGTAGTGATTATGTAGAATGTGTATTTTAGTCACTTAAGAATATTTATAGTTTGTAGAAAGAGTCAAATTACCATACAGCTAAATATGATAATAGAGTTGATATACCTCAATTCGTATGATGATACATCTAGAACACGTGACTCTGTGAAATGACTTATGAAAAAGTAATTGTAATTGGAATAAAAAAACATGTAGTTAGTCTGTATATGTCCATGTTACAAGTAGTTACATTTGTATTCAGTCATAGCATCAATGCATACACATATGCAGTCTATTGCATGTGAAGTTAGATGAATCTGTAACTTAAGTGTATAATCAGAGGGGCATGTTGGTAGAACACGAAAAGGTTCCATACATTATATAAAATTATTGGGCTACTAACGAACAAATTTATTTGTCTCATATTTGTTATGGTTGCAGAAGTATTTTATATTCAGGAAAATTGCAACCACTTCAATATGCTATTCCTCAACTATTCATTATCATTTATTTTTCTTATTTTAGCTGGAAGAAGAAAATTGTATAATTAAAGACCAATTACCGGGCAATGTCAATGTTAAGTAAGTTGGTCATGTCAGTAGATGGAAGAGTGACCATGTTTCTATGTTGGTTTTGAACGGTACACGTACATGGAAGTATCTTTTTATATGCTCCATGAAAGATATTTTATTAGTGCAAGCTTGCTTCATCGGAAAGCTGATTGGCATGATCAGAATGTTTACTGAATGTTTTGATGTTGTTGCTCCATCACTATAAAATCAGCTACCTCCATCACTGGTACCAACACACCTTCAGTCCTTTAGTCATATCTTGGAGCCAAAAATTATATCACCTTAAAATAGAAAATTACATCTAACGGCCGGTAACATATCTAAACTCACAAAAAAATGCAAAAATCATGCATTTCAAACACTGAAATACTGTAAAAATTGATGTATGTAATTTTCTTCAACTGAAGTTTTCCTCATAAGTGAACTACCAAATTTGTATTTCTAGGTACAATAGGAAAGAAGATAAAATGTAAGAAGACAAAAATAAATAAACGAAAGAATAAAAAATTGTCTTTATCAAATGATGGTGATAGAATTAAACTTACCAATCAGAGACAAACACACCGGCACATACCAACTCCTACAATACTCATCATTCTTTCAAGGATCAGATCATATATGTTGGGATGAATTTGATGTGGAGATTGATACCACCGTCACTCATCACCATATTTACAACCCACTGACTAAACATAAAATCTCCACAAACTGTATCAGAGTTTTCGATCAATATACGGCATTGCTTCTAGAACCCAAACCAGCAAATACTACATATAAGTGTTCAAAATACTAACCGAAAAATAAGAGGCAAAAGGTAAGAAAATGATTTTAGTGACTCCGTCTCATAGGATATTGGATCATTGTTCAAAATGATTCTAAGAGATGAGTTGATGACGTTGATGTTGCAACATCAACGAAAGCAAATCAGGACTCGAAATGATGTACATCACAATGACCAAAAACTTAATCACAGTTAGCCCAATTCCCCTCTTCTTTGCTACAATCTATAGGCCTTTACCACAAATAGTTTTACTACAATGACCAAAGATGTAGAAGAAAAGATGAATGTAAGTGACTAGGAGATGTTGGACCGAAGGGAGTCGGACGTGGAAAGAGGATGTGCGACTTAAGTGGTGGATGGTTTCTTGGTGCGGTTACGGATATGGAATGAAAGTGTAGAGAAGATAGAGGAGGAGGGGAAAGCGGAAGAATTAGTTGGGATAATTAGATGCTTGGAAAATGAGTGGGAAATTACTGGAAGACAAATAATAAAGTAGTTTGTTTGTAGAAAGAAATCTTATCATAAAAGCAATCCCATAGTTATCGTGGGTGAGGTGGTGGTGTTTTTTAGAAGGACATGGTGGGTGAACGTGGGTCAGGATGGTCGTGGGAAATTGAGGAGTCAGTTTGTTTTTCTAAAAAAAAATAAAAATGTGAAAATTTTTGGGAAGAGAGAGAGAGAGTCAAAGAGATTGCACCTTTTTGGAAATGCTATAATATGATTGGTTGGTACTTATTGTGAGGAGAAAACGATGTGGCTTTTCGCGAGGAAAAACGATGTGGCTATAAAATTGTTAAAAAGATTCACTCTTTTTATAGTAGTAATATATATATATATATATATATATATATATATATATATATATATATTATTTATTCATTGTTTTTTTTGGATTTTTGCTCGTGTATCTCAAAAAGTAACCATAAGTAGCGGTGAGCAAAATTTGGTTAATAACCGATTAACCGAATGGTTAATTTTTTTAGAAAATTTGGTTAATTCGGTTAATTTATTTTGATTAATTAGTTAAATGGTTAATTTTTTGGTTAAAACTATTTAGTGTTTGGTTAACCGAATCAACCGAATAGTCACAATTTATTCAAAAAGAAATATCTTGCTCATATTATACCTATATAATTTCACTTTTATTTCAAGAAATCGTCCCGTTTATAAACTAATCAAGGTTTTATGAACTATATATCACTATATTTATATGTAATATCACTATAATATAATAAATATTCAAAATTTTATAATTATATATACAATATTATTATAAGAGTGTTGTTTGGTTAACCAAATTAACCGACGGAATTAACCGTTAACCAATTAACCATAATCGAACTAACTGATACTAATTTGGTTAGATTAAAGATTAAAATCTTAAACCACAAATTAACTATATAACTGAACCAAATTAACTGTAACCGACTGAATTAACTGAATGCTCACCTCTAACCATATGGTTAGAAAAATAACTCTCTGAACAAAAAAATAACTATATTGATAAAAAGTAGCTATACGACTAAAAAGGTAAAATCAGACATAATAAATAGTAAATATATATATATAATATATATATGTGTGTGTGTGTGTACATATATATGTATATACATATGTATATGTATATGTATATATATTTACATATATATATATGTACATATATATACATTTACATATACATATGTATATACATATATATATGTACATATATATATATATATATATATATAGAGAGAGAGAGAGAGAGAGAGTGAGAGAGAGGGAGAGAGAGAGTTTGTCTTTGTTTCCCATGCGAGTAATAAAGGGAAGCTACCCGACAGTAGGGCGCGGTGGCATAAGGCCGTAAATTTGAAAAAAAAACCCAAAACCTCTGTTAGAACCCTCGCTCTGCCCTGTGATGACTTCTGTTCTCGCGTAAAAGCATCGGCGACCACATCCCGCAACCCCTCCATCCCCACCTCCTCTGTCTCCAGTCACTCTGACAGCAAATTCCATCTCCATCATCTTCAATTCCACCTCCTCTCTCTCACTGCATCTCAATTATAGAGTAACTACCCTCTTCAGAGATGACGAGGATGATTAAGGCATCACGGAAGACCTCGACAATGCCGCCGTGGAGAAGGAATCTAAGGACCGTGATTGAAAAAGGCGGCGACTTCGAATTGCAACTCTATCAAGCCGACGAGAAGATAGCCAAAGAACCAGAGGAAGAAGCAAAAGCAGCGGTCGTGGAAGGAGAGATAGAACGGGATACAACACAATCGAGTACTCCGAAAGGGGATAAGGAAGGGGCTATGTTGGCCAAAGAAGCGGATGAAGTGGGAAAAGAAGCAAGTGTGGAAAGGGAGAAGGAAGGTGTTACGACGACTACTCTGATAAAACGGAAAGGAAACAAAAGAGGGGTTGTGATGGCCAAAGAAGCAGATGAAGCGGGACAAGAAGCGGATGCGGAAGAGGAGAAGGGAGGTTCTGCTGAGACTCCTCAGACAAGAAGGAAAGGGAAAAAAGAGGGGATGTAGATCCCCTAATGAGTAAACCTTCAGAAAAAAGAGCAAATTGCAGTAAGATGGCTACTGTTGGTAATGGAGGCAATGGGGCTAACGAGATTGAAGAACCTCCGTGTGACAAAGCGGAGAATGAAGAACGATGAAGTAATTTGTATTTGCATGTACATTACAAATGAAAAACATAAAGAAATAGATTTTGACTAAAAAGTAACAATGCATGTTGAAAGAGTAACTGTTATAAGAAGTAGAGTAACTAGACGATGCCAAAAGTAACTACAACAAAATATTGGAGTAACTATACGATGGTCTAGAGTAACTGAAGTAATGATGGAGTAACAATTACATAACAAAGAGTATCTCGCACACTAGACATAGCAGTTAAACTAGGAAAACCATATTGTTAAGCTAAAGACTACACTTTTTGAGTAACTGTGTTTGTATGCAGGAGAAGAAAGGAAAGGGGATGATGACGGTACAGATGAAAATCAGCAAAAGATTGAGACAGAAAAGGCTACTATGGATGAAGGAGAGGTGAAAAGAAGTAAAACAAAAAAGAAGGGGAAAGGGAAGGCCAAAGCAACTAAGGAGAAAGCAAAGGTTGCTGATGAGAGAGGAGAAGAGGAAAGAAGGAGGAGGAAAGAGAAGGGAAAAGAAAAGGCTACTGATGAGGGAGGAAAAGAGGAAAGAATGAAGAGGACATAAAAGGGGAAAGGAAAGGCAGATGAAGGTAAGCTTGTATGGATTTATAATTGTGTTAATTTTTTGTTACTCTCATAGGACACTTACTTACAGTTTATTAAATTTCGGTTACAAAATAAATAGCTAGCTTTAAAAATGTGATCAACCTACCACGTATAATGAATTGTGAAAAATTTAAGAGTAACTTGACTGACTAAGAAGTAATAATAAAAAAAACCTAAGAGTAAGTTTTGATATGTTTGTAGTGGGAATCAAAAGGTTGTACCACATGTGTCACATAAAGAGCTACATCACCACCAGCAACAACGTGGTGTTTACAAGTAATCAGCTTAAAATGATGATGTTGATGGCCTTTACAAACATGATAAAGATGTCGAATCTTACGGTTGACATAGACCTTTTGGAAGATTAAATAGATAGATTTGTGGATGATGACAGATTTTTTTGGCCAAAGGGGTAGAAAGAAGGATGACAATTGAGGATGTCAGGGTAATTCTAGGTATCCCCATCAAAGGTATGGATATAATACCTAGGAAAAATTCTGAGATAGTGAGCTCAATATGGCAACAGTTTGCCAGAGCGACAGGTAAATAGGGCAATGAAGGTGAGACCTCGAAGAGGTTAAGGGAAAAGGATGTCATGTACAAGGACAACTTATCAAAGCTTTGGCAAGAATATGCCAAGACCGACGATCCAACGGACTATCAGAACATGTGTCATGCGTGGATGTTGCACCTGCTGGAAACATTCCTACTCCCAGACACCAGCTATTGCACCCCAATCTACATAATGCACTACCTAGATGATGTTACTGCCACTGGGCAGATGAATTGGGAAAAGCTGATGCATGGGAATATCTTCAAGAATATGAAGATGTTGAAGGAGAATGTCCAGCTGAGGAGGAAAGGGGAGAAAGGGAAAACCACCCTCTAAATAACAGGGTGTGTGATGTGCCTATGCGTAAGTGAACAAAATTATTTTCATCTACATTGTTACAATAATGACTAGGGGGCAGTTACATATGCATTATATTTTCTCTCTATTACATGCAGGTTTGGGCATATGAGATGACAAAGATGGCAAAGCCAACCTTCCTTGACACCAAACCAAGGATAAAGAAGTGGGCTGTGCCGGTTGAGAAATTGATGGATTTAGGGGCTGTGGACCCTAAGGATGTAAGAATATTTCTTCTTTGTTACAAAAGCCAATATACAACATAATCCTACATGTTTGCATTGTGACACCTTATTTTTGTTTTTTTTTTGACAGGTTTGTCAAAGGATGAAGCTAGACCAAGGAGATGATTGCCGAGTTGCAAGAACAATGAAGGACATGCCCTACTACCTTGCGGAAAAAAGGGCAAAAAGTAAGCCAACGACAGAAAAGGCACCAGCAAAGCCGATCATCAAAAAAAGGAGTGACTGCTGAGAACTCCACCCTGGAGAGAACAATCCACATACTGGAGGAGGAGCTAAAGATGTAGAAGGAGATCTGCACAAAAATAGTTGTTGAGGCATTCGTTGACCTGCAGAGGGAGAAGAAATGGCTAGAAAAAAGGATAGCCAGACTAGAAGAGGAAAATAAAAATCTGAAGAAAAGTGGGGAGATTAAGGTGACAAAGCACAGTCACCTGCCATTGGGTTCGAACAATTTGCAGAGGGGTTTGCCTCAGTGAATGTTGATGAACCCAAAGACAGGTCAGATGTGCTTCACAAGAAGGATGTCAATACGACAGACAAAGAGGACGACACATCGAGGAAATGAGGCTGGCTGAGCCTAAGAAGAAAGTATGTGGAAGAGAAGGAATCAGAAGATGAGAATGATGATAAGAAAACTGGTGATGAAGAGGAGAAGAAGAAAGAAAAAGTAGCTGGTAGTCCTGACCAAGGAAAGTCTGCATGAGATGCAGAAGAAAAGAACCAAGAAGAAATAAGGGAACAACCATAGAAAAAAAATCGAAGAAGAAGAAGGGCACAAGGAGGAGCCCAGAAAAAGGTTGACAAAGAGGAAGAAGATGGAACAACACATAATAGGTAGCATAGAGAAGAACGTAAAGAAAAGGAGGGAGGAAATGGTAAGTTTGCATCTCCTTTCAAGTATATCAGTACTTGAGTAACTATTTGATATAGTAGAGTAACTGTGTGATATAGAAGAGTAACTGTAGGAATATAAAGAGTAACTATACGATAGTTTAGAGTAACTGTGTGAATTAGTATAGTAATTGTGTGATATAGAAGAGTAATTGTAGGAATATAAAGAGTAACTATATGATAGTCTAGAGTAACTGCGTGAATTAGTAGAGTAACTGTACGAACATAATGAGTAACTATGCGATAGTCTAGAGTAACTATGCGACATATCAACATTATGTAACTTGTGGAAAATGAATATTGATTCTAACATGGACTGCTCTTTTGTTGTTGACAGCACAAGCCGTCAAATTTCATTGGTTTTGAGCATTTCAAAACAAAAGAAACAAGGGAAATTGTCCATCTCTTCATGGACAACATAGAAGAAATGTAAGAAAATTGGTTATTTTATCAAGTGTACAAAGATAAAACATTACTTATTCAATATCCAACTCGTATGTATAACATCTATAAAAATGATTGGTAGGTCAAAACAAGAATGGAGATTCAGTGATGACACTTGGTGCATGGGGAAGGACCTCGCTACCCTCCTGTACAAAGATCAAATGACACAATCACCTGTAAGAAACAATAATGTAGTGTAACTCTTTGAAACAGATATTTTGGATTGCTATACAAGAAAGCTTGTGGTTTTTTTTAGGTTCTGGATTGCTTTGTAGAGATGCTCAAGGCAAGCACAAGCAAATGGAGGAAGAAGGGTTTGACATGGCACTGCATGAGCACTTATGCTCCGGTAAGAAAAGCAAAATTGGTATACAAAATTACATTAAAAAACAAAAATAGATACACAAACTTAAACTTCTAGATGGGGATTTTTTAAATTCTACATTTTCAGTAGAAACTTGCATTTGATGTTGAGAACATCACCCTAGATCAGATTGACATCTTATCTCCACTGTTCAACGTTCCGTTGAAATATTGGGACACAGTGGACCCGGTGTTCACCATACTAAACAACGACAACCACTGGCACTTGTATGAAGCAAGCTTCAGGGATGGAGCACACCGGTCTTATAACTCGATGAGTGGAAATAGCAAGTCAAGAAAGGAATTCCTTAGATGGGTAAGTGATCTATAAAAAGTAACTCTATTAGTAGTGGATTGATGGGATTAATGTTCATTGATTGATGATTAATAAAAATTGTGTTTTTCTTAATGTAGGTGGGTATTGTACACGAATTCTTTAGGGGTGCACCGGAAAAAGGAAGCCAATTATCGCAGTGGGAACAGGAGTACCCGATGTGATCACAGCAGGAAGAAGACTCACTTGACTGTGGGATCTTCGTCATGAAGTACCTACAATGCCTGGTCAATGGAAAACATATGTACTTCACCTGCAAGGACATGCCGACAATAAGGGCTGATATTTTTCAGAAGAATGATGGCAAGGGGGCAGCTGCAGCCTGTACAAGCAGATGAAAAGGATGTAAATGAAGACATCAAAGAAGGTCCATCTGAGGAGAATAAGGGAGAAGAAGATGAAGGTCAGAAGTGGCAAGAAGTAGAGTAGAAAGAAGAAACAAATGCATAAGTGCATGAAGAAAAGAGCGTAGAGGAAGAAGCTATTTCAAGCCTAGATAGATGGCTGAATTTTAGCTGAAATATTGAATTATTAATTGAAATGTAAAACTTGAACAATTTGCTTCTGAAGTTCTTATGTGTAACCGCTGTGAGATACATTTACTTGTATGCTATAAAAGGCCTGAAAAATACATTTAATCTTAATCATATTGTAAATATGAGTATTTCTGGGTTTAATATATAACATTTTATGCTTTGAATGATGTGTTCTTGAATGTACAACTGTTGTGGTTTTGTATGAAGATATATACTTTTAGTTAGCCTGCAAAAAAATAAACTAACTCAAGAGGAAGAGTGATGATGATATCGTAACCCATAGAGTAATTATAAGAGAACTAAGAGTAATTGTAAGAGCACTAAGAGTAAATGTAAGAGCACTAAGAGTAACTGTAAGAGCACTAAGAGTAAATGTGACAACACTAAGAGTAACTATGACAATATAAAAAGTAACTCTAGCATTCAAAAAGTAACTGTTTTACTTTGTAAAATTACTCTTGTGGATGAAGGTTTGTGTAACTATACTAGCATGAGAGCAAGTGTTCGATTCCAAAAAAATAGTAACTATATCAGAACTCACTGACAAAGAAGAGTGGTGAACTTGCAATCCATAAGGTAACTATAAGAGCCCTAAGAGTAACTGTAAGAGCACTAAGAGTAACTGTAAGAGGACGAAGAGTAACTGTGACAACATTAAGAGTAACTGTGACAATACTAAGACTAACTGTTACAATATAAAAACTAACTCTAGCGTTCAAAAAGTAACTGTTGTACTTTGTAAAGTAACTCTTGTGGAAGAAGGTTTGTCAAAAACACGAAACCAGTGTATGTGAACCACATAGTAGCAAACTGACATTTCATAAGTAACTGAACAAACATGAAAGTAACTGTACTAATCCAAAAATGTAGGTATTTCAAAAGAAAAGAGTATCCATTGCATACGAAGAGAAACACATTGTGATGTACAAAAGGTCATTAACTAAGCGGAAGCGAACATCAACAGCGGAATTATTGAAAATCACAAAAAATTAAAACCATTTTCAAAGAGATCCAAACACAGGAAAACTCTTTCAAAAAGAACCAAAGTAATTTAATTACATTCTGGATTCACAAGTACATGTCATGTACCATCTATTCTCAAGGATCACATACATCAATTGCCATGTTAGAACTGTACATATGCAGCATAAGAACCTCGAGGCATCAAGCCAAAATCTCATATTTATTTATTAAACTAACTACTGACTCCGAGGACCTGAGAGTACAGAGACGACACATAGGACTCTATATACAAGACATGACAACCAGTGTCTCCACCTGAGAATTCACTGTTGTCCCCACTGCTGCTGCTGCTCTTCCCCTACTAGAGGGTTTCTACCTCTTCTTCTGCGTCTACCTAAAAAGTTGGATCCCACGGGGGTGAGACAACTAAAATTTCCCCAGCGAGAGATATAACTCTCCGCCAGAAATATTATTATTGCAAATTAATGGAATAAAAATGAGCAGAAGAATCATAAGTATTCAATAGCAGATAAATCAATTGTTTGAGCATATTAGAACAATGTTATTATTCAAATCATTTCAACTTGTAACTTGATAAAGTAGTATGTCATTTATCCAATAAGGAATATGAAGAACATGTATAACATTTATCCACTTAAAACATACTAAGCAAGGTAACATCAACCAGTGATTCTCGTATTTCAACCTTAAGCAAATACGCTACACGACTGATTACATTTTACAATCATACTTAAGCCCTTAGGAGATGAGGTATACCACTCATACTCCAACTAACCATTGCAAAATTGAAATCAGTACCATACATAGGTCAATGGAAGAGCCGGATTCCCATGACCTCATCTTCCTCAGTCAGTGTGAGGACCAAATGCAGGACATCTTGTGTCTCTACTAAATAGCTTTCCAGGGTATACTGGCAACTTTTCTATAGAGTTACAGTGGCATGTTGTACTCTCTTCACAATCGAGAGATTTCATATTTATCTCACATCGATCTATTATTAACATCATCAGGAGATTAGTGATACAACAATCCAGACATTCGGGAGATTAGTGATACATCCATCCTGACATATATAATGTAGGTTTGAGAGATTTAAAGTTTTATCTCACATCAATTCCTTCATTAGGGAGTAAGGATATTTGTGCCCATAACCCCCACATACTCAATAGTATGCCCTCCAGGAGTTCCCATAGGAAAACCTATTTCACCATCACCAATTACTGACGATGATGGATCTATGGTCAGGGCTCTACATGATAAGATTTCACTTGATTAATTAAGTACATTACTATATTCTTTTAGCATTCAGACAGGTTTTCAAACATAAATCAATATAAAAAATGCTACAAAGAGTGTGCAATACTTCTATCAAGTAGTTTTCAAAGCTTTATTAAACATTGGGATCTTAATCCCTTACCACATAAGGGGCATTCTCATCCCTTAACATATCATCATCATGATTATGGAATATGGGTATTCAAACCCTCAATTCATCAAGAACATTTGTTACCACTTATCAGGTAACTAATACCTTTAGGTCATCTGACCAAGGAAAACATGATACTTGCAATACATGCATCTCACTTGGCTCTCAAAGCCCATTAATATCTTGTTACCTTTTTATTAGGAAACACAACATATTATGGCTCACAAGCCCATAAAACAATTTCAATAATAAAACATCATAGTTGATACCTGGAAATGTCCAACATTTTATGATACCTACATGAGTAATACACAAGATAACAGTTATATCAATTACATACCAATATTGTGCAATGTGATGATAGCATCAATATTCACCCATTAGGGTTAGGGTTTCCCAAATTTCATATCAATTAGGGATACTCATCCCATTACCCAAATTAGGGTTACGGTTTATCATCATATTACCCAACATTAGGGTTTCATGCATTATATTCCAAAATGAGGATTTTCACATACCTTCACCCTATATTAGGGTAGGATTTCATATAACATTACATAGAATCACCCTGAATTGAATTTCACATCACATCTCTGTATTAGGGTTTCACTTGACATCACCCTTGATTAGGGTTTCACATTACCTCTTTGCATTAGGGTTTCACATGGCATCACCCTTAATTAGGGTTTCATCATTACCCTAGATTAAGGTTAGGGTGCATCAACCTTCCCAATTAGAGTTTCATGATTCCTTTATCAAGGATCATACCCTAATTACATATTTTATTCATATTGATAGGGGAGAGGCTTTAACTAGTTACTTGATCATCTATGATTTTCTCTCTCTCTTATCCTCACTAGGATGTTGATAACTTCAAACTTGATTAGATTAGGTCAACTCAACTTGAATGAAGGGTTGACATAGTGTATTAAGTCATTGCTTCCATAAACATCAATAATTAACCACTCAAGAGGTACTAATCACTTAAGTACCTTGAAGGTACAACCATTGTAATTACCTTTGATAAACATCATCAACAATCATGGGGTTGATTGTACTTACTAGATTTATATCAATTACACGTTCAAACAGTTTTGAGGTATTAGACCTTCAAGCGGTCTTGAAGTATTTTGACCTTCAATCGGTCTTGATATTCTTTGATCTTTAAACAGTCCTAAACCACACCTTCAGTCGGTCTTAAGACCGTTAGACCATCAAACGATCTTGATCACAAAGTCCCTAAATAGTTTGAGACCGTTTGAATAAAATATAAATAATCCCAATCAGTTTTGAAACTGAATTAGAAACGTATCATTGAAACCAATTGAATCATCAAAAATTTTGAGACCGTTTGCCCTCCAAATGGTATGAGGACCGTTTGGTCCAAACCATCTTGAAACTGATTGGACCAATTAGGATTTCCTCCAATCCATCAAATTGATTTTAGGGTTTGCTTTATTGAATCGATCATCAATTGAACCATTGAGAGTACATCAAATTACAGCCCTTGGATCTCCAACCATCCATCACAACCTTTGAACTCCAAACGGTCTTGAGACCGTTTGGACCATCAACCATGAAATTGATCCAATTCAATTAGGAATTCTTCAATCAATCGATTAGGGTTTGCAATCCATGGATCATTCATTCTAGAATTAATTATAATGAAATAAATTTGAGTCATTGGATCTTCATCAATCACATCAGCAATTAACCCCATACGGTTTTGAAGTTCAATTTATCCATTCGGTCTTGAGATCCATTACCCATTCGGTTTTGAACTCAATTACCCATTCGATCTTGTAGTTAATTACCCAATCGGTCTTGTACTAAATTACCCATTTGGTTTGAAGTAAATTTCCCATTCGATGTTGGTTTCAATTGCCCATTCGGTCTTGGGTTCAATTGCCCATTTGGTCTTGGGTTCAATTGCCCATTCAGTCTTGAAACTGAATCAACTCATTCGGTTTTGAAACTGAATTAACTCAATCGGTTTTGAAAACCGTTTGCCCCTTCCTTTGTTGACGTGTGTGCTTAAGATGACATCATCATATTCAAGCTTCAAACCTTCGAAATCAGTTATGATTCTTATGGTGATTTCAACAATTAATCAAAAGGAAATCGAGAAAGAAGAAAGGTTCAACACATAGTGAAGAAATTGCAAGCAATAATGACATTTAAGGGTTCAAGTTATATAAACCACCTTTAAAGTTGAATCCAAGCTTCAAGCTTCATGTACTCAATGGTTATTGAACCTCTCTCAACTGTACAAGGCCCGTTCTCAAGTCTTTGAGTGAAATGAATGGCTAGGGTTGAAGATTGAATGAAGAAAAGAAGAAATTCAGCATTGAATTTCGATTTCCACCATGAAATCAAGGTTGAAGATGACTATGGAGCTTACCTACAGGTTGGGGCACATACTCCTATTTCTCCTAAGCTCCTTTGTGCATGGCCAAAGCAAGGAAAGAAATAAGGGTCGAAAAAGCCTTTCATTTGAGTTGGAAATGGGATGTATATAAGGGAATTTCAATGAGAGAGAAAGTGATAATTAATTCCTTCAACTCCCAAAATTGGTGCCACATACTCCCCTTCATCCCTTGAATACGAATCCATCTCCCTCACCTTGTAATTCCTCTTCATTATCCATGAATTAAAAGAAAGAAAATTAAGCACCTTAACCATTATAATAATAATAATATCCAAAATTGAGTGGATATTACTTTTCCTTTTACTAATGTGAGTGGGCTCTCCACTCACTTTAGATATTTCGTTGCCTTTGCAAGGCACAAGGACGTCCACACTTATGAAAATTCAACCATCCTATTTTTTGTTGAAGGGAAAATCAATTAATATATTTATTTTTACATTAAATTTAATTAGGGTTTCAATTATGCTTAAATCTTGATTATTTTAATATCAAGATTCTCTCTCCTCCAAAGTGATTCAAATGAGGCGCCCCTCTCATTTTCTTTTCTCTAGATGATGACAAGAAACACGAGGGACTCTCTATAGGTGTTATTTTGCATATTTAACCCTAGGTTTTGGGTAAATTGCACATTACACCAAAACTAGGTTTTAATACACAAACATTGCTTAACAAGCTCTTTCTTGGTGCTCAGGCTTGCACAAGCCATACCTCTACATCATTTTCATTCTTATGATGCTTCAACACTTGAGGAACATTTTATCATGTAACATTTGCAAGTTAACCCCTCAACTTGGGTAATTTGCACATTAGTCCAAAACAAGCAAAACATTGTTTCAACATTATTCAAAAAGGACTAAAATTGAAACATAAGTTCCTCTTGAACCTTAATTACTTTTCAAGAGATAAGAGCAAGCATATAATTAACTTTATTAAGAAAAACATCTAGGGTTAAAGCATAACCCAGGTCAGGGATGTTACAAATTTATCCACCCTAACAAGGATTTCGTCCCCGAAATCATCAAGAGAAAAGAGAAGGGTACTTCCTCCTCATCTCTTCCTCTAGCTCCCACGTAGCTTCTTCAATGCCACAATGATGCCAGAGAACTTTCACAAGACATATGTCTTTCTTTTTTAGCTTTTTAATTCTTTTATCAAGGATCAACATAGGTCCTTCAACATATGATATATCATCATTTAATTCTACCTCCACAGGTTGTAAAACTAACTCTGTGTTAGGATGACACTTTCTCAGCATGGAGATATGGAACACAGGATGCAACTTATGCAATTCATGTGGCAATTCTAGCTTATAGGCTACCTTTCCAATCCATTCAATGATTCGATAAGGCCCCATAAATCTAGGAGCTAACTTTCCCTTCTTTTCAAATATAAGAACACCTTTCCAAGGTCTTCACCGTTGTCGGCATATGATTTTTGTTTATCCTGTGCAGTCTTCAGCTATTGTTGTATTACTTTAATCTTCTCAATTGTCTGCAGTACAAGCTCAGGACCCCAAAGTTGATATTCTCCTATTTCATACCAACATAAAGGAGATCTACAATGTCTACCATATAATGCTTCATATGGTGCCATATCAATACTGTGTTGATAGCTATTATTGTAAGAAAATTATATCGAGCTCAGGTGTAGATCCCAACTTCCTACAAACTGATGGACACATGCCCTAAGCAAATCCTCCAAAGTTTGTATGGTCCTCTCAGATTGTCCATCTGTCTGGGGGTGAAAGGTTGTACTAAACCTTAACTGCGTACCCAAAGATTTATGTAGTCTTTCCCAAAAATGACTCATGAACTGGGGACCTCTATCAGAAACAATTGTAAATGGTACCCCGTGCAACCGTACTATCTCATCTATATAGATCTGTGCAAGCTTCTTAGTAGTGTAGGTTGTTTTGATAGGAAGGAAATGTGCTGTCTTAGTCAACCTATCCACTATCACCGATATGGAATCATGACCTTTGGTTATTCTAGGAAATCCAACCACAAAGTCCATGGTCACATGATCCCATTTCCACTGCGGTATAGGTAAAGGTTGCATTGTTCGTGCGGGCTTGTGATGTTCATCTTTAACCTGCTGACACACCAAACACCGCATAACAAACTCAGCAACATATTTCTTTAATCCTGGCCACCAATATATATCCTTCAAGTTGCGATACATTTTGGTGCTCTCTGGATGCATTGCATACATCGACGAATGAGCTTCCTCTAAGACTAACTTCCTTAAGTCATTGGCATCAGGTACTACCATCCTACCATGGTAACAGACTACCTGATCCTCTGACTCATGAAAGCCATCCCGTTTCTCACTACCATACGCTGACCTGATTTGTTGAACCACAGTATCAGCTTGTTGTGCTTCTTTAATCTGCTGTCTCAGAGTAGGTTTTATGTGCATCTCAGCTAACAACCCGGCTAACAAAGATACCTTAAGTTGTATATTGTTTTGCCTCAAGGAGATAAGCATATCTCTTTTAAAGCACACTAAGGAGTTCAATTGTGCTTTATCTAAGGCTGGTGATGATGATTTCCTGCTTAGTACATCAACCACTACATTAGCCTTCCCTGGATGATAATCAATTGTACAATCGTAGTCCTTGATTAACTCCATCCAGCGGTGTTGTCTCATATTCAACTCATGTTGTGAGAAGATATATTTTAGATTCATATGGTCTATGAAAATCTGAAATGCTTCTCCATAGAGATAATGTCTCTAGATTTTCAAAGCATGAACCACAGCAGCTAGTTCTAGATCATGTGTTGGATAATTCTCCTTGTGTTTCTTAAGATGTCGAGAAGCAAAAGAAATCACTTGATTATTCTGCATCAACACACATACTAGACCATTCATTGACGCATCACATAAAACTATGTACCCCTTCCCTTGCTCAAATAACACCAGCACAGGTACACTTGTTAACCATTCTTTCAACAACTAGAAAGAATGTTGACACTTATCATTCCAGACAAAAGGAACCTCCTTCCTGGTCAACTTGGTTAGGGGTAAAGCTATAGAACTGAAATTCTTAATGAATCTCCTGTAATATCCTGCCAGTCCTAGGAAACTACGTATCTGCGTCAGTGTCTTTGATTGTTCCCATTGTAGAATAGATTCTACCTTCTTAGGATCAACACAGATACCTGAGGCAGATATTATGTGTCCTAGAAAAGAATCTTCTGGTAACCAGAACTCACATTTGCTAAACTTAGCATACAACTTATGTTCTCTTAGTAAAGTTAAAGCCTGACGGAGGTTCTGCTCATGTTGTTGAGAATCTCTACTGTATATCAAGATGTCATCAATAAAGACTACTATGAACTGATCAAGAAAATGTTGAAAGATTCTATTCATGAGTTCCATGAATGCAACTGGTGCATTAGTTAGTCCAAATGACATAACTATGAAATCATAGTGACCATACCTTTTCCTAAAGGCAGACTTAGGCATGTCACTCTCCTTGATACGCAACTGATGATATCCTAACCTCAGATCTATCTTAGAAAAGATAGTTGTACCACACAACTGATCAAATAGATCATCGATCCTAGGTAAAGGATATTTGTTCTTTATGGTAACTTTATTCAACTGTCTGTAATCAATGCATAACTGCATCGATCCGTCCTTCTTCTTAACAAAGAGAACCGGAGCACCCCATGGTGAAGTACTTGGTTGGATAAAACCTTTCTCAAGAAACTCATGTAGTTGTTTCTTGAGCTCTACCATCTCCGCAGATGCCATTCTATACGATGTTTGTGCTATTGGTTGCGTGCCCGAGATTAGATTAATCTCAAAATCAATCTCTCGGGGCGGAGGTACACCTAGAAGTTCCTCAGGGAACACATCTTCAAACTCCCTAACTATCAGAACTTCAGAAAGATTAGAGCTCTCCATTGTGGTATCTACCACATGTGCCAACAATGCAAAACATCCTTGTCTCATCAGCTTCTTAGCTACCATGGCTGACACAAGACATGTTGGAAGAATCTTTCTATCTCCCTGAAAGATCCATGTGTCACCGTCATCTGTGAACACAACTTGCTTGGAATCACAATCCAAGACAACCTTATACTTTTCTAGGGTGTCCATCCCAAGGATTATATCGAACCTGTACATCTCAAGTGGTATAAGATCCACCTGAATGCGATGTTCAAAAAAGGAAATAATGCAGGGAGAACACACCTCCTACAACATTATAGGTCCCAACAAAGGGGTTTCTAACAACAGACTATCTACTCTATGACTAACAATCATATTGCAGTCAAGGATCACTCTTCTAGTGACAAAAGAATGTGTAGCACCCAGATCAATTAAAACATATACGAAGCAGGATGAAGACATATCAAAATGAAATAGTTCCATCTGACCTGTCACAACTCAAGGGTTGACTACTACTTCGGGTTGATTCATCGCATAGAATATCGTCGTTGCTTATTGTTGACCCTGTGCTCAGTTGTTGGGTGCCGACAAACCAGCTTGGGACGCTTGTCCACATCCTATAGTGCCACTCGAGAACTGTCTCCTCTGAGAGTCTTGCTGACTCTTCCTCTGAGGTTGAGTCACACTTGCTTCTCTAGCTTGACAATCTTTCATCAAATGCCCCATCTTTCCACATATAAAACAACCTCTGTTCCCCGACTGTGGCCTGGGTGGTCCTGTTACCGACACTGATGCTGAGTTGTGGGCTCCTTCTGGTGGTAAACTACGACCTCTACCCCTAATTGACGTCCATTGTGTTTGGGTATTGAATCTTGGTGGTGCTATTGGGGCAGAAAATCTTGATTTCATGAAACTTTTGGACCCTTATCCTAGAAACTGAGTATACACCTTCTTACTCTTAGTCTGTCGCTTCTTAATCACCGATCTTTCTATCTGTCTCATGGACTCCACAAAGGTGGCAAACCTCTCCCTGTTCTCTAAAGCAGACATAAGAGTGGTCAAATCAGCGTTCAACCCCTTCTCAAAATGCCAAATTCTTTCTTCATCAATAGCTGCCAAATGCGGACAGAACCGCAAAAGTTCCATGAACTCTAATGTTCATTGGTCCTTACCTTAACCTCTCAAACTGAGAGATCTTCTCATCTAGAAATGTCTTGGGAAAGTATCTATTGATCAATTCTCATCGGAATATTTCCCATCCGATCTCAACACCTGGCCTCTTGCCATCTTCTATTGTCCACCAGTGGACAACACTCCCCTTAAGAAGGTACACTGCATGTCTAACCTTCTCAGCTTCTGGGATATTAAGGATTCTGAAGGCTTTCTCCATCTCATTCAGCCACATGTCTGCATCTGTTGGGTCAGTTGTACCGGCATATTCTGTGGCTCCAACTGGAAAAAGTCGTTCAAAAGTCTTGTCGGCTCCCTGTCCTTCATGGTGAGCTAGTGCCCTAGGTCCAGGTGGTGGAATCCTATCCACCATATGCGTCATGGTTGCCGTGAACTTCCCAAACAGATAATGGAAGGTTGGGTTCTCCAGTGCAACTTGGTTAAGCTCGGGATGTTCAGGTTCTGGTTCCTCCCTATTATGGTCCCTTGCACCTCTTCCTGGTGCTGCAATGCTGCTCTTAGCAGCATGTTCTTCGTGTGATCCAGACATCTTCAAGTTCTTCTTCTCCTCCTATATGAGCAGAAGACACTATCAGATTACTAGAAGACACTAGAACAGACTCAAAAACCTTAATCCTATGTCTCTGTAGACTCAGCGAACCTAGAGCTCTGATACCACTAATTTGTGACGTACAAAAGGTCATTAACTAAGCAGAAGCGAACATCAACAACGGAATTAATGAAAATCACCAAAAATTAAAACCATTTTCAAAGAGATCCAAACACAGAAAAACTCTTTCAAAAAGAACCAAAGTAATTTAATTACATTATGGATTCACAAGTACATGTCCTGTACCATCTATTCTCAAGGATCACATACATCAACTGCCCTGTTAGAACTGTACATATGCAGCATAAGAACCTCGAGGCATCAAGCCAAAATCTCAGATTGATTTATTAAACTAACTATTGACTCCGAGGACCTGAGAGTACATAGACGACACATATGACTCTATATACAAGACATGACAACCAGTGTCTCCACCTGAGAATTCACTGTTGTCCCCACTGCTGCTGCTGCTCTTCCCCTACTAGAGGGTTTCTACCTCTTCTTCTGCGTCTACCTAAAAAGTTGGATCCCACGGGGGTGAGACAACTAAAATTTCCCCAGCGAGAGATATAACTCTCCGCCAGAAATATTATTATTGCAAATTAATGGAATAAAAATGAGCAGAAGAATCATAAGTATTCAATAGCAGATAAATCAATTGTTTGAGCATATTAGAACAATGTTATTATTCAAATCATTTCAACTTGTAACTTGATAAAGTAGTATGTCATTTATCCAATAAGGAATATGAAGAACATGTATAACATTTATCCACTTAAAACATACTAAGCAAGGTAACATCAACCAGTGATTCTCGTATTTCAACCTTAAGCAAATACGCTACACGACTGATTACATTTTACAATCATACTTAAGCCCTTAGGAGATGAGGTATACCACTCATACTCCAACTGACCATTGCAAAATTGAAATCAGTACCATACATAGGTCAATGGAAGAGCCGGATTCCCATGACCTCATCTTCCTCAGTCAGTGTGAGGACCAAATGCAGGACATCTTGTGTCTCTACTAAATAGCTTTCCAGGGTATACTGGCAACTTTTCTATAGAGTTACAGTGGCATGTTGTACTCTCTTCACAATCGAGAGATTTCATATTTATCTCACATCGATCTATTACTAACATCATCAGGAGATTAGTGATACAACAATCCAGACATTCGGGAGATTAGTGATACATCCATCCTGACATATATAATGTAGGTTTGAGAGATTTAAAGTTTTATCTCACATCAATTCCTTCATTAGGGAGTAAGGATATTTGTGCCCATAACCCCCACATACTCAATAGTATGCCCTCCAGGAGTTCCCATAGGAAAACCTATTTCACCATCACCAATTACTGACGATGATGGATCTATGGTCAGGGCTCTACATGATAAGATTTCACTTGATTAATTAAGTACATTACTATATTCTTTTAGCATTCAGACAGGTTTTCAAACATAAATCAATATAAAAAATGCTACAAAGAGTGTGCAATACTTCTATCAAGTAGTTTTCAAAGCTTTATTAAACATTGGGATCTTAATCCCTTACCACATAAGGGGCATTCTCATCCCTTAACATATCATCATCATGATTATGGAATATGGGTATTCAAACCCTCAATTCATCAAGAACACTTGTTACCACTTATCAGGTAACTAATACCTTCAGGTCATCTGACCAAGGTAAACATGATACTTGCAATACATGGATCTCACTTGGCTCTCAAAGCCCATTAATCTCTTGTTACCTTTTTATTAGGCAACACATCATATTATGGCTCACAAGCCCATAAAACAATTTCAATAATAAAACATCATAGTTGATACATGGCTATGTCCAACATCTGATGATACCTGCATGAGTAATACACAAGGTAATAGTTATATCAATCACATACCAATATTGTGCAATGTGATGATAGCATCACTATTCACCCATTAGGGTTAGGGTTTCCCAAATTTCATATCAATTAGGGATACTCATCCCATTACCCAAATTAGGGTAATGGTTTATCATCATATTACACAACATTAGGGTTTCATGCATTATATTCCAAAATGAGGATTTCACATACCTTCACCCTATATTAGGGAAGGATTTCATATAACATTACATAGCATCACCCTGAATTGAATTTCACATCACATCTCTGTATTAGGGTTTCACTTGACATCACCCTTGATTAGGGTTTCACATTACCTCTCTGCATTAGGGTTTCACATGGCATCACCCTTAACTAGGGTTTCATTATTACCCTAGATTAAGGTTAGGGTTCATCAACCTTCCTAATTAGAGTTTCATGATTCCTTTATCAAGGATCATACCCTAATTACATGTTTTATTCATATTGACAGTGTAGAGGCTTTAACCAGTTACTTGATCATGTATGAATTTCTCTCTCTCTTATCCTCACTAGGATGTTGATCACTTCAAACTTGATTAGATTAGGTCAACTCAACTTGAATGAAGGGTTGACATAGTGTATTAAGTCATTGCTTCCATAAACATCAAGAATTAACCACTCAAGTGGTACTAATCACTTAAGTACCTTGAAGGTACAACCATTGTAATTACCTTTGATAAACATCATCAACAATCATGGGGTTGATTGTACTTACAAGATTTATATCAATTACACCTTCAAACGGTTTTGAGGTATTACACCTTCAAACGGTCTTGAAGTATTTTGACCTTCAATCGGTCTTGATATTCTTTGATCTTTAAACAGTCCTGAACCACACCTTCAATCGGTCTTAAGACCGTTAGACCATCAAAAGGTCTTGATCTCAAAGTCCCTAAATGGCCTGAGACCGTTTGAATAAAATATAAATAATCCCAATCAGTTTTGAAACCGAATTAGTAACTTATCATTGAAACCAATTGAATCATCAAATGGTTTGAGACCGTTTGCCCTCCAAACGGTCTGAGGACCGTTTGATCCCAAATGGTCTCAAGACCGTTTGGACTCAAACGGTCTCATGATCGTTTGGTCTAAATCATCTTGAAACTGATTGGACCAATTAGGGTTTCCTCCAATCAATCAATTGATTTTAGGGTTTGCTTTATTAAATCGATCATCAATTGCACCATTGAGAGTACAACAAATTACAGCCCTTGGATCTCCAACCATCCATCACAAACTTTGAACTCCAAACGATCTTGAGACCGTTTGCCTCCAAATGGTCTTGAGACCATTTGGACCATCAACCATGAAATTGATGCAATTCAATTAGGAATTCTTCGATCAATCGATTAGGGTTTGCAATCCATGGATCATTCATTCTAGAATTAATTATAATCAAATCAATTTGAGTCATTGGATCTTCATCAATCACATAAGAAATGGACCCCATACGGTTTTGAAGTTCAATTTATCCATTAGGTCTTGAGATCCATTACACATTCGGTTTTGAATTCAATTACCCAGTCGATCTTGTAGTTAATTACCCAATCGGTCTTGCGCTAAATTACCCATTCGATTTGAAGTAAATTGCCCATTCGGTCTTGGGTTCAATTTCCCATTTGTTCTTGGGTTCAATTTCCTATTCGGTCTTGGGTTCAATTGCCCATTCGTTCTTGGTTTCAATTGCCCATTCGGTCTTGGGTTCAATTGCCCATTCGGTCTTGAAACCGAATCAACTCATTTGGTTTTGAAATCAAATTAAATCAATCGGTTTTGAAAACCGTTTGCCCCTTCCTTTGTTGAGGTGTGTGCTTAAGATGACATCATCATCTTCAAGGTTCAAACCTTTGAAATCAGTTTTGATCCTTATGGTGATTTCAACAATTAATCAAAAGGAAATCGAGAAAGAAGAAAGGTTCAACACATAGTGAATAAATTACAAGCAATAATGACATTTAAGGGTTCAAGTTATATAACCCACCTTCAAAGCTGAATCTAATCTTCAAGCTTCACGTCCTTAATGGTGATTGAAGCTCTCTCAACTATCCAAGGCCCGTTCTCAAGTCTTTGAGTGAAATGAATGGCTAGGGTTGAAGATTGAATGAAGAAAAGAAGAAATTGAGCATTGAATTTCGATTTCCACCATGAAATCAAGGTTGAAGATGACTATGGAGCTTACCTACAGGTTGGGGCACGTCCTCCTGTTTCTCTTAAGCTCCTTTGTGCACGGCCAAAGCAAGGAAAGAAAGAAGGGTCAAAAAACCTGTCATTTGAGTTGGAAATGGGATGTATATAAGGGAATTTCAATGAGAGAGAAAGTGATAATTAATTCCTTCAACTCCCAAAATTGGTGCCACATACTCCCCTATATCCCTTGCATACGAAGACATATCCCCCACCTTGTAATTCCTCTTCATTATCCATGAATTAAAAGAAAGCAAATTAAGCACCTTAACCATTATAATTATAATATCCAAAATTGAGTGGATATTACTTTTCCTTTTACTAATGTGAGTGGGCTCTCCACTCACTTTAGATATTTCGTTGCCTTTGCAAGACACAAGGACGTCCACAATTATGTAAATTCAACCATCCTATTTTTGGTTGAAGGGCAAATCAATTAGTATATTTATTTTTGCATTAAATTGAATTAGGGTTTCAATTATGCTTAAATCTTGATTATTTTAATATCAAGATTCTCTCTCCTCCAAAGTGATTCAAATGAGGTGCCCCTCTCATTATATTTTCTCTAGATGATGCCAATAAACATGAGGGACTCTCTAGAGGTGGTATTTTGCATATTGAACCCTAGGTTTTGGATAAATTGCACATTACACCAAAACTCGGTTTTAATGCACAAACATTGCTTAACAAGCTCTTTCTTGGTGCTCAGGCTTGCACAAGCCATTCCTCTGCATCATTTTCATTCTTATGATGCTTCAAAACTTGAGGAACATTTTATCATGTAACATTTGCATGTTAACCCCTCAACTTGGGTAATTTGCACATTAGTCCAAAACAAGAAAAACATTGTTTCAACGTTATTCAAAAAGGACTAAAATTGAAACATAAGTTCCTCTTGAGCCTTAATTACTTTTCAAGAGATAAGAGAAAACATATAATTAACTTTATTAAGAAAAACATATAGGGTTAAAGCATAACCCAGGTCAGGGATGTTACACACATATTCTTGAAAAGGGTAACATTTGATCAGAACAAATTCTTTGTAACATATTCAAAGTATACATACAGTTGTTGGAGCTCAAGGTAACAAACAAATAGATTACAAACACAAGTGAAATACATGGAGGGTTACAAAATCACTTTCACAAAACTACACAAAATGAACAACCCATTACAGATTGAATATGCCTCACTCATGAACTAATCAACTACAAACTCCACTAAAAAAGACAGCCATCCATCAATAGCAGTAGCAGTAGTAGCTCCCAACCACATGATAATAGAAAAAAGAATAGCACACTTAGAAGCACCAGGATGCTCCCCAAAATCAACAGCAACAGCAGAAAAGAAGGGTTATCTAGTAGCACCAGCAGCTCGAAAGAATAGAAAATAGCAGCAACAAGATGAGATAACGAATATACATGTCCAACATCAGCAGACCACATGAGCAACACCAAAGATAATCGTTGAGCAGCAAAAAACAATAACACAGAGTCCAGAAAGAGTATTCCTAGAGAATGGACTGCTTCTTCATAGGGCAGTTCCTACTATCATGGTTTAACCCCAAACTCTAAGCAATTCTTGCACTGCCTCTCTCTTTTAGACTGGGCAATCTCAACTCCAGATTTAAACCTCACATCGCTTGATCTAGGTCTCCCCTTAGTTTTGCAAATACTAGGGATATGGACCTTGACAACAGAAGAAGCTGTATGAGAAGCGGTTACACCAGCACTTGCACCAGTATTAGCGAGATCCACGTCTAAGAGCTCCTTTCACAAAGCTAACAGTTTTTCATGGAAAAGATCTATAGCGTTCTTCCTACACGCTATGTTAACAATCAAATTGCAGGCAGAAATAAGCTGAAGTGTCCTCCCAGTGGATGGATGCTTAACTGACAGTTTGCTAAAAATCAAAGGGTGTTCTCTGTACCCTTTGGTCCACCTCTTCAGTATGTATGGCTCGGGAAGAGTGCAAAAGTCACGGCTCTTCAAATAAAACAGGATGTGCCTGCAAGGGATACCTATGAATTCCAACATGAAGCAATTGCATGAAACAATCTCACTAGATGACTCTTTCTTCGAGAAATGAGGAGATCCAAGGCCACCGACACGATACACCTCAAAGACACCTTCTTCTGAATCTTCCTTTACATTGTAGACCATGCTTTGATGAACCTCAGACTGAAAGATCTTAAAGATGGACTAGCTATATATACCTTTCATTTTCTCCTCCAGAGACCAAAGTGATGACAAATGGATGTTACGATACTCGTCGTAAAGTCTTTGAAATTTTCAATCTCCCGCACATGAGAGTAAGCAGTCTCCAAGGAACATACAAGTTCAAAGAGAGTCATCCTACTATTCCCATGGGTTCTAATGAACGCATTCAGGCTCTCACTCCTTTGAGTTGTCATCATGCCCAAGAAAGAAGACTTCATATAGCACGAAACCCAATCCCAACGCATCACATACATATCAGAAAGCCAAGTAATGGAAAACAGATCATTAGCTTGAACTACAAAATCCCACCTCTCTTCAAAAATGTCGACATCATCCACGTTCCACACGCAAGCATTCAAGGAGCTTATGATCTGGTCCTTGTTAGGAACACCACCAAGCTTAGAGGGAAGCTTTTATAGGATGTGCCAGCTACAGAAGTGATGCTTGCAATTCAAAAAAATAGTAATGATAGAAGCATTCATAGTAGGGTCCTGATCGGTTATGATGCAAACCGACTCTTTGCCAAAACAAAGTAAGTACTGCTTGAAAACCCAGACAAAGGAGTCATACTTCTCATCAACCAGTAAAGATGAAGCAAACAACACTGTCTTGCGATGGTGATCAACACCACCAAACATTCCAAAAACCATTGAATACTTGTTGGTGCGGTAGGTGGTGTCAAACAAAATCGCATCGTCGAACAACCCACAATCTTCAACGGAGACAAGATCAGCCCAAAATAGATGAGTCAGGTAGCAATCGGGATTGTTTTGGTAGGTATAGAAGAATTTTGGATCAAGGACCTTAAACCTAGAAAAGTGATCCAAAACCATGTCGACATCGTACTTGGCTTACTCTTTCCTCTAACTACTGATGTGTCCATGAGCTTGTCTGCTGGTAAATGTCATATTTTCATAGCCACCAGACTCAGATTCTATCAATACAATTTGTCTCGATACATGTATGTTAGCTTGGCTCATGGAAGAAATGATCTCTTTTTGAGTTTCATCAAGAGATGAGTAACACTTCAGGTAATAGAGATGAGCATCGTCAACAAGATCGTGGTTGTGTTCCTCAACAAAGGCAGTCACAACCCACATGGATGAGGACTTATCTAGTATGAACCGGATCATGGCTCCACAACCACACCTCTTCACAGAATGCATGTGCTTCTTGGACAGATTATCCTGCAAGTTACTCACTTCATCACAAACGGGGCTCAGAAGCCCTGTTGACCTCTTAGAACGACCGATTTTACCCTGCTTGTCACAAACCAGATCTTTGGTAGCCAGAATCTTAGTTCCCCATTCATACCTGTTGTCATCTTTCCTGATGTTAAAACCAATCATGCCAACATATCTAGAATATAAGGAGATACCTTCATCTAAAATTCCAAACTGGAGACCAATTCTAGGGACTACAACTGGGGTCATAGTGGAAGCACTAACAAAAGGAGAAGAATGAGGATTATTATTGTCACGCCCGACACTTGCATCAGCAACATCTGTATCAAGGTTGGGATCCATGACAGCATGTGGGAGTAACTCTGCAAGATAGAAGAGTAACCCTAAAACACCAAAGAGTAACTCTGTCAGTCTGAAGAGTAACCACATATAACAAACAAGTAACTATGTGAAACATAAAAACATGTATGACAATTACTACTTCAAAAACAAAAAATGTAGACACAAAATTGAGTTTCTTTCCCACACAAAAGATAGAGAGATGAATACACATTGTGATGATGAAAAAGTGAGAAAATGAGTATAACTGATTGAAGTGATGAAGAGAATACAAAACTACCTGGTTGTAGCTTGGACAAACTGCTACTCCTAAAATGCAGATAGATCAGGGAATTTTCCCACCCTCCCTCCTCCTCAACGGCATGAGCTTCACAATAGCAGGTCTGTAGCGTGGATTTGACCCGGTGAAGATCGATATCCTCACCGGATACTCCGACGAACGTCACAGAAGGTTAAAATCTGTGCAAATACACCTTCGTCATCCTCCTCTACAAAAACTGATAACTGGGGAAGTCATTAAAGTCGGCTGACATCTCATCTTCGGCCCCTCTCCAGCGCGAGCAACACTTCCTTGGCTCCGTCGGCCGTTCACAGCACATCATCTCCTACCTTGGCTGCAATGTCACACGGTCATCCTACAACCTGTTCCTCTAATTTACCCCCAGCGGCAGCCTCGATGATGAGATCAGGCGGAACGGAAAGGGATGCCTCGAGGAGTGCCAGATCAGAGGGTATGCTCGAGACATACTGATGGGTCTCTCCGACCGGCACAAGCCCCAGAACATCCTGCTTGCCGCAAACGGCACCACCAAGCTAGCTGACTTTGGATGCGTCAGGTGGATCAGCGGGCCGACGGAGATTGGGATCTCAAAGTTACATTTCAAACTATTTACAAAACCAACCACCGCGTCAAGGTGTCGGGTAGATTTGCTATAGTACCCATGCGGGTATTAAAAAAAGTCATATATATATATATATATATATATATATATATATATATATATATATATATATATGAGATTGTTTTTAATACCTACGCGGGTACTGTAGCAAATGTTACCCGTGGGCACGATGGCTTCAACTGTAAATACTACCCACTTTACTTCTTAGCCGAGAGTCACAGTCGTTGGTTTCTCATGTCATTCCCATGCTGCCGCAACAGCGTCCCGATGACCGGAGTGCAGCGTCCTGATGACCCGAGGAAGAAAGATGCTGGTTCTCAATTGCAAAACACACGAGGAGTCCATTGACCTAAACGTCCTACTCATCCTCCTTGACCTGGGGTCATCTTCAAACAGATGTGTATCCTAGTGCAGCGCCAGTGGAAGTAGATGTTCAAGCTCCTCCGCATGTTATGACACAACATGATGTATTTGGAATCATAAACCGAACAGGATAGGATTGTCGACAGTGCCACTGACGATTTGAACACCTTTAGGGCCGCTGCATTGGAAGCAGCAGTCTTGGTCGCCGTGGCCCTGTGCAGGGTGGCATAGAACACAAGGATTAGTGGCAAGAGCATGAGAAGGACTCTGGCCAATCGATGGGAGTGGAGCGGGTGGTGGATCGACATACCACTGCTTCACAAAAATTCTACTACAGCTCGGTGCGTCCCTTTGAGCTCTGTGTGCTCCTTCTATTGCCGCTAGTAGTAGTGGTGAGTGTGGATGATGGTGAGTGGTTTCCGACTGCTGCTTCTTCCTTACAGTTAGGGAGGTATGTGCGGTGGCGTGGACTCCTTTCAATCAATGCAGGAACTGGGGACTGAGAGGGGCTTAATACATGTAATTAATACGGGGTCCGCAGGTTAAGGTAAAGTTTTTAAAAGACTATTCATTTCACTGCAGCCTCTACGACATTAATGTCCACTGCAAGTTTGAACTTTAAAAAACTAACTATTTGACACTAAAACTAAAAAAATGATATAAAAAGTAACTATCAGACACCGAAAGAAACACTGAGATAAAAAAAAACTATATGATATGAAAGTAACTATTTGACATTAAAAGTAACATCATAAATAAAAAAGTAACTATCCGACACTAAAAGTAACACAAGGACACAAAAAATAACTATATGGTAAGAAAATTAACTACCTAACACTAAAAGTAACACCGAGATACATAAAGTAACTATCTAACACTGAATGTAACATGAGGACACAAAAAGTAACTATAGATACTATAAGTAACTATCCAACACATAAACTAACACCAAAACATAAAAAGTACAAAAAAGAATGTAGGAAATTAATACTCTTATTTTTGATCTGGTATGTCATCTGTATTATATTTATTGTCATGTATGTTACATGAAAGTGGTGTTGTTACAAGAAGTACTTGTTTGTCTCTGGAAGTGATGTTGTTATACTCAGTTAAATACTCTGATCTTGGTCTTGTACAACAATACGTGAAACAACGTATTAATATGTCATACCAACACAAACCAATTTTAAAAATATGCTCAACACAATTATCTATGACTGTCTATGTAAGTAAACAACATGTAAAACCAGATATTCAATATTTCCTCTTAATATCTTACAATATTTGTACAACATTAATCTAGATACATGTACTCCCACTCAGACTCATGAGGAGCGTTCAACAAAGTCTGGGTTCCAACCTAACAACATGATGAATTACCCTACTAGCTTGAACATCACACAAAATAGCAAAGTCAAGGAGAATGGTGACATAAGTTACACAATCAACCATATCACACAAAATAGCAAAGCCAAGGAGAATAGTGATCTACATTTTATTTCCCAGCCAATACATAATGTGCCAGATAATGACTGCAAATGGCTATCTTTGAATGGCTTCGTCCTTTCAAGACATTAGATCAAACACATTTTATGCATACTCAGCCTCGTAGAGAAGTCCTTTCATATCTACCCAACCACCATAAATAACTACATCTATGACGAGTCCCTAACCTGCTTGATGTTCTCAGAGAACAACACTCTAATATCTAAAACTCCAAGCAGTTTTAGTATACTATTCATTGCTCTATAATATCTCTCTACCACCATAGTTAGAGTTGTGGCTTCCTTGGGACATGGAGAGCTGGAGATCCTAGGGCCTAGTTTGGCCAGAAACTTCACAAATTCCAATAGCCTGTAGTGTATTTTTGCGTGTCAGGGGGAGCTAGCCGCGAACAGCTAGTTGTTCACTAAATCTGACAATGCTTGGCGCGGGAAGAAGCAAGATGAAATCAGTAATGATACGGTAGTCATAACTACTTAAAATTCTGGCGCGATTGATAAATCGCATGGTTTATGTTTATCTATCCATGGAACTGTAGTTAACACTTCCACATAGTACAGGACGGGTTATTATGATACACGTTGATTATCGAGATTCCATAAAGTGCCCATCCAAACTATACCTAGAAATATTGGGTTGGAGAAAACAATTTTACTGCAAGCATTGACGCTGCTAGGATGTCCAGATTGAAACATTCGGGTAAGTCCCTCCTTGCGTCCATCAACGATGGCACCCCCTCCTTTCCTTGTCCTGAGAGGCTTCTCATCGGAAATACAACGATGAGTACTGGCTTTGGGGCCTCAAGCTGGGGATTGATGACAAGCAGGTGGTACGTGTGAGGAAGCATATGTGATGCTTGTTTCCTTTTTGAGATGCTCAACATTGAGACAGAGCATGGGTTGTAAAAAAGAGGGCCTTCTAGATTCTGGATGAGTTCACAAATAAGCAAAGAAGCCCAATTCAGGAATGACAAGCAGATCCTGTGAGGGGCACTGAGGCACAGAGGAGGGTAAATATGGAGGCGCAATAGAGGCAGAGGAGAAAAACCATCTTTCACATTGATGCTTTCATGTGAAGGTCTCGACTTCCCTAATGAGATGGGGGTTCGAGATGGTCCCCGCCATCAAAATTTAGCCGGTGACTTCACACAGTAACCTAGAGGGCGATGAGACCTTTAGAGTCTGACAAAGATGTTTGATTGTCTCTTCCAAAGATGGTCCTTACCTGAACTGATTCTCGATTTTTGGCTTCCGCACTTCAAATCTACCACTGGGTCGCCACCGCCTGTATTGAAAGAAATCAAGGAGCACGCCAGCACAGATGCAAGATACAGGCCACAAGAGCATGGCTCATCCATGACTCTTCTCGGGAGGATGAGGTAACAACCAGTTGACGGGTGGAAGTGGAAAAGAAGAACCGGATTTGGAGCCCGATGGATTCTAAGATGGCCACATCTAGACAGAGGTAGGATACAAGAGTCGCGCAGATTTTAGTCAATTTACATTAGGTGCCACCGTTCTTTTTGTTACGGGTAGTATAGCTAAGCTACCCGTACGAGCATTATATATATATATATATATATATATATATATATATATATATATATATATATATATATATATATATATATATATATGATGAAGCGGTGGCACGAAAGATGTAATTATCACTAGCATTTCTAATTCATTTCTCGGGAGGGGACGGTGGTGAGTGGATCTATAAAGCTGAATAAATTATTATTCTTTGTTCCTGATTCATTTGTATCGTGGTTTGGCATGTTAGGATGTATAAAGTTATATTTATAGCATCATCACGTATAATCAATATGGATGGAAGTATAAATAAAACCCCAACAACCAACTACTTCCATACACAACAATTGCTATTTTTAGTTGATTACACATATGAATCAAAGTCTACATAATATGAATACAACATGTGATACAAGAAGGTTGCATTACAAGACATCATCCTTGATTACATTTTTACCATTCTCATTACAAATTTTCTATTCAAATTACAAAAGGTTCCTTCCTATTACAAAATGCTCCTTCTCATTATAAATTTGTATTCAAATTACCAATTTTCAATTGAAATTATAGAATGCTCCTTCTCATTATAAATTTGTTCATGTCTATTATAGTTTTAGTTAGAGATATTATCTATATATTGGATAACTGTATATTTCTTCTTCTTCTTGGCAATGGTTATAGGTGTCTTTGTGTATACGATCAATTTTGGTAATTTGTACTATAATAAGCAAGTGTCATATGTAATATGGACAGTCACATTGTAATAGACAAGAGCCAACTGTAATGTAGATGATAGTTTTGTAACATGGATAGTCATAGTGTAATAAGCAAGTGTCATATGTAATATAGACAGTCACATTATAATAGGCAAGTGCCAACCGTAATGTAGGTGATAGTTTTATAATATGGATATATTGTAATAAGCAAGTGTCATGTGTAATATTGATAGTCACATTGTAATAGGCAAGAGCCAACTATAATGTAGGTGACAGTTTGTAATATGGATAGTCATATTGTAATAAGCAACTGTCATCTGTAATATGAACATTCACATTGTAATATGCAAGAACCAACTATATAGGTGATAGTTTTATAATATGGATAGACATATTTTAATAAGCAAGTTTCATATGTCATATGGACAGTCATATTGTAATAGGCAAGAGACAACCATAACGTAGGAGATAATTTGTAATATGGATAGTCATATTGTAATAAGCAAGTGCTATATGTAATATGGACAGTCACATTGTAACAGGCAAGAGCCAACTACAATGTAGGTGATAGTTTTATAATATGGATAGTCATATTGTAATAAGCAAGTGTCATCTGTAATATGGACAGTCACATTGTAATAGGAAATAGCCGACCGTAATGTAGGAGACAGTTTTTTCAATATGGATACTCATATTAATATAGACAATCACATTGTAATAGGCAAGAGTCAACTGTAATGTAGGTGACAATTTGTAATATGGATAGTCATAATGTAATAACAAAGTGTCATTTGCAATATGGACAGTCACAATGTAATAGGAAAGAGTCAACCATAATGTTGGTGACAATTTTGTAATATGGATAGTCATATTGTAATAAGCAAGTGTCATCTGTAATTTAAATTGAAAATACAACTGAGTTTGCGAAATTTATGTATGTAAAGACAAAATATAATATGGTTAGGCATACTATAATATGTAGCTCAGATTGACAAATAATATATCCTCTACATACAATTTAAACTGAAACTACAAGTGAGTTTGTAAAATTTGTGTATGTAGTAACAAAATGTAATGTGGTTAGACATATTGTAATAAGTATGAATAAATTGTAATGACGGTAGATATTTTATAAAATACTGATAGAAATCATAGAACATCAAAAGGCTGATTGCACATGTTTAGAAGGAAAATAAAATAATATGAATTATAAGTGTTCCTACACGTCGACATTTACCGGAATTTCGTATCATGATTATATAGACAAGAGGTGAGAGTTATGGAGTCCAGATTCAAACTCTCACATATGGTTAACTGACCAATAATATATGCATTCCATTTTAAAATTTAACAATATGTGTGTGCCATCGGGTTCATGTGTCAATTTTTCCACTTTTTTTATTTACATTATCTACCACTATCAGCTTAAAACATAATCGGTACTTTACTTTTTACCGTGAATGCCACCACTCAATTGAAAATTAACCAACAATTTAATATTTACCATATGTGCCACCGCCTACTCAAGTCACGGGTAACAAAGATTCACTACCCGTGCGGACAGCGAGTGAATATCATATATATATATATATACATATATACATATGTACATATATATTTATATTTATATATATAAACATATACATATATATTTATTTGTATATTTATATATATATAATTATATAAATATATATATATATATATATATATATATATATATATATATATATATATTTAATACCCACACGGGTAGCTACCCGCACACCATTCCTGTCACTTTTTTTAAAAAAAAATTCACAATTGTAGATGAACATTTTATCTAGCTCCCTAAAAGATTTCATCCAAAAATAATATCATTTGCCCCACCAAAATAAATAAATACGTCCATATATTTATGGACTGTATATTTTCTACGCAGTTACTTTTTTAGTCATATAGTTACTCTTTTATTAATGTAGTTACTCTTTTTATCTTAGAGTTACTTTTATATACCATATAGTTACACTTTTGGATGTGCGGGTAGCGAAAAATCAGGCTACCCACACGAGTATTGAATGAACGCCCTATATATATATATATATATATATATATATATATATATATATATATATATATATATATATATATATATATATATATATTAGTTCGGCCTCCTCCACGGATGTGGGAGAAATCTTTCTCTCTTAATCTCATATATATATATATATATATATATATATATATATATATATATATATATATATATATATATATATATATATATATATATATATAGTTTATCTTGGTTGCTCACGCGGGTAACCAGTTATTCTACCCGTGACTAAGTAGCGGTGGCATCTTTTGTAAATAACAACTTTCCGTCTTTTTTAGTAGGATGAAGCGGTGTCATAAATATGTAATTATCAATAGCATTTCTAATTCGTTTGTGGGGACGGGACGGTGGTGAGTGGATCTGTAAGGCTAAATAAATTATTATTCTTTGTTCCTGATTCATTTGCATCGTGATTTGGCAAGTTAGGATGTATAAATTTATTTTTATAGTAGCATCACGTTTAATTAATGTGTATGGAAGTATAAATAAAATCTCAACAACCTACTACTTCCATACATAGCAATTACCATTTTTTAGTTGATTACACGTACGGATCGGAGTCTACATAATATGAATACAACATGTGATACAAGCAAATTGTATTGTAAGACATCATCCTTGGTTACATTTTTCCCATTCTCATTACAAATTTTCTATTCAAATTACATAAGGTTGCTTCCTATTGCAAAATGCCTTCTCATTATAAATTTGTATTCAAATTATAGAATGCTCCTTCTCATTATAATTTTTTTCATGTCTGTTATAGTTTTAGTTAGAGAGATTATCTATATATTGGATAAATGTATATTTCTTCTTTTTCTTGGCAATAGTTATTGGTGTCTTTGTGTATGCGCTCAATTTTGATAATTTGTACTGTAATAAGAAAGCATCATCTGTAATATGAACAGTCACATTGTAATAGATAAGAGCCAACTGTAATGTATATGATAGTTTTGTAATATGGATAGTCATAATGTAATAAGCAAGTGTCATATGTAATAAGGACAGTCACATTATAATAGGCAAGTGTCAACCGTAATGTAGGTGATAGTTTTATAATATGGATACTCATATTGTAATAAGCAACTGTCATCTGTAATATGGACAGTCACATTGTAATAGGAAAGAGCCGACCGTAATGTAGGAGACAATTTTGCAATATGGATGCTCATATTAATATGAACAGTCACAATGTAATAAGCTAGAGTCAACCGTAATGCAGATGACAGTTTGTAATATGGATAGTCATATTGTAATATGGATAGTCAACCGTAATGTAGGTGACCGTTTGTAATACGGATAGTCATATTGTATATCCTCTACATACAATTTAAATTGAAACTACAAGTCAGTTTGTAAAATTTGTGTATGTAGTAATAAAATATAATGTGGTTAGACATTCTCTAATAAGTATGAACAAATTGTAATGACGGTAGATATTTTGTAAAATACCGATAGAAATCGTAGAACATCAGAAAAGGCTGATTGCACATGTTAAGAAGGAAAATAAAATAATATGAATTAAAAGTGTTCCTACACATTGACATTTACCGGAATTTCGTATCATGATTAGATAGACAATAGGTGAGAGTTATGGAGTCCATATTCAAACTCTCACATATGGTTAATTGGCCAATAATATATGCATTATATTTTACAATAAAAAATATATGTGTGCCATCGGGTTCATGTGTGGATTTTTCCACGTTTGCTATATATATTATCTGCCACCATCAGCTTAAAACGTAATTGGTACTTTACTATTTACCGTGAATACCACCTCTCAATTGAAAGTTAACTAACAATTTAATATTTAACATATGTCCCACCGCCTACTCAAGCCACGAGTAATAAAGACTCACTACCCAACAGCGAGTGAATCTCCTTATATATATACATACACACACACACACACGTATATATATATATATATATATATATATATATATATATATATATATATATATATATATATATATCTGTGTGTGTATGTGTGTGTATATATATATATATATATATATATATATATCTGTGTGTGTATGTGTGTGTGTGTATATATATATATATACACACACACACACACATATATATATATATATATATATATATATATATATATATATATATATATATATATATATATATATATACACACACATACACACACAGATATATATATATATATATATATATATATATATATATATATATATATATATATATATATATATATATATATATATATATATATATATATATATATAGGGTAATGATCTGGTGCGTACTGCGCACAACTGCGTACTGGTGGGCTCACGCTCCCGGTTTCCACGTTATTAATCCCGCTTATGATTTTTCATCCCCGAACCTGTCACCGATGCGCCGTTGATAGACAATGAGTCGGAGACATGGCACATGATGAAACTGAGGTTGTTGTTCGTAATGTTCATGCCGTTATGATATTCGTAGGGTTCCAAATAGCAAGAGAATGTCGTCTTTATTCGTTTGAAGGCCGTCGTGCATGCCCACCTCAGTGTACATGTTACGGCACATTCTACAACTGTGTAAAAAAATAAACCTCACTCATTCTCGGTTTATATATGTGATTTGTTCATCTGGGTCTTTCTTCGTTACAGAAATTCTTTTACCAGTTCAGAATGGCCTCGTGCATGCCAGCTACCATGGCAGCGCAGCCGTGATGCACTTCATACTCTCTGTCCCACACGGCTGGGTGTCTTTGTCTATTCCAAGAGCAAGGTCATCCGTTTTAAAAGAGCTTGTGCATGCCCACTGTGTTCCTTTGCTTGCTCCAACCACATGGTTATCCTCTATCTCACACATCGCTTATGGAGTAGCATGAAGTGTATGCTTAACGGGGAGGAAGGGTTGACCCTTATATCGTATTAGGCTGAGATGAACCTCACGTACAATACAAGTTCCATGCTGAAATAAATATCTGGTAATATATAAATTCCATATACAATACCATGTTGTATGTCTCGATAAGTGCTGATTTATAAGTAAAATGTTATATGTTGGCAGCGCTGATAAGTTTAGAACAACATGTGAATAGCGGTATAAAAATCATGTAAGTTGCACTGCATTGTTCAGCGTGCACAATCATAAAACTAACACATATTAATATTGAGATTAAGATAAAGCTAGAGTTTCATGTTGACGATGCTGTATAAAATTTTAAGTAACGGAAAAGGAAATTAGCAATGATTAGATGAATGCAGTAACTTCTATTTCAAGTACAAAAAATAAAAAAGTTTTGTGATTGCATAGTTTCTTAGAAACATACATCTGCAACAACGAACTGCATAAAAATATTTGAAACTAGAAAAATAAATTATTATCAAGTAACATGTGTTACATATTTATACTCCCAATATAAAAATATAAGTGAAACCCATGACTAATATTTATTATAAATTCTGAGTCACAATGATGAATCTGAACTAGTTCAAGGCACAATGACCTGCATCTCTTCAAAAATAATGATCAAGTTGAAGTTTCTTCACTTGATAACATAGTACTTGAATCTTGGGTATCGATTGTGACATCATCATCCAAATTTTTAAGTGACCTATAAAATAAAAATAGAAATCTGTCTTTACTGGATGCAAATTCTATGAAAAAGAAGCTAGTTTATGGGTACCTTTTTTTGGGATTTACTGGACAATTTCTTATATCAAGATAGGATAGTGTATTGCAACCTTTGCACAACCTCTTTGGACGTTGTGCCTTTTCCATTGTTGCTTCTTTTCCACCTTTATATCTCTTGCCACTACCTTTTGTTTTGCAATGGTTTGGTGGGTAAACCTCAATTATAGTTGGACTCATTTTATTGTGCATGCAATCAACTCTTTCTGGTTGCAAAGAATCTAGGTCCTCAATAAGGGAGCTTATAGATGCCTTCGCTAGTTCATATGTCTTATCATTTTGAGTAGATTTTTCTAATGCCTTTGAGAACAAGGATGCCAATTCAATCAGTTTGAGATCCTTTCCAGGTTTTTCTGTAACTTCAAGAGCAATACCTTCATCATTGAAAATAGTCCCCTTCATCACGTTTGATGTCCATCTTTTGAAGATGTAGACTGCTGGTAACTCCATAAGTGATTCATTTCTCAAGACAACATGAATATGACGACATGGGATACCTTCTGATTCAAATAACATACATGCACAACGAGAAAATTTTTTGGTTGGATCATATTTGACATTGTAAGATTCATTGAGATTTTGACAATTCTTCACTATCAAAGATTTTTCAATGCCTTCATCTTCAACTAATTCACTGATACAATACAAGCTCTCAAACAACTCATCTTGAAATTTATTGAATATAACTCTTGTATAAATTGGTACTACTTGTTGTTCAACTTGCAGTTTTGTTCTCAACCTTGGCTTAGAATATTCTGTGTCGTGGTCAGCTTTTCTTTCATTATGTCTTTGACGCCTAATAGCTCTTTCAATGCGGCCATAAAATTGTTCTAGAGATATTTTATTCCCCACGTACCCGTTAAAAAATGCATTCATGCCTTCACTACGTTGACTACTTTTTGTTCCTACAATACAAAGCAAAATATAAAATTTATGATGAATTTCTACAATCAATGAATATATTTATGAAATTTAAAACTAACCTGCTGTGAATATGTGTCTAGAAAATATAGGCACCCACTTGTGTCTTATGGTATATAGAGAATGAAGCCATGCATTCTCTTTTAATTCATTCTCAACAATTATCTTCTTCCATGTATTGTCAAATTCTTCTGGACTTTTTGAATTCATGATGCAAGAACTAAAGGACTCCATGAATACACCTTTTTTTGATATAGCACCTAACTTTTCAGGGACTTTGTCAAGGATATGCCAAATGAAATACATATGATGTGTATTCAGAAAAGTATTTGTAATAGCTATTGTCATTGCGGGATCTTGATCTGTCACGATGACGTTTGGTGGCTTTCCAGACATTGCCTCTAAGAATTTCTCAAATAACCAATTGAATGAGGAACTCTTTTCATCTTTAATCAACCCACAACCAAAAATAATAGATTGACGATGGTGATTAATCCCTGTGAATGGTGCAAACATGAGAGAATATTGATTTGTGTCATATGTTGTATCAAATATCAAAATATCTGAGAAATAGTTGTAAGATTTTCTTGAAAGCCCATCAGCCCAAAAGACATGAGTCAACTTATTCTCCTCATTGACATTCTATGCATAAAAGAAAGATGGGTTGATCTCCTTCTCTTCTTTAAATTGATTCAATAATATTTGTGCATCTTGATCTTTGAGTTCCACTCTCTTGTCCCTTTCATAATTAGTGATATCACGTTCTGTACATCCACTTTTATGGTATCCCCCCGACCTCTATGTCAAGAATAGTCAATAGTTTAGATGTTCCAATATTTGCTTCCTGAAAATTCTCATGACGAAACTTAACTGTACCACTTACTTTTCTATGCGATCTTATAAATGAAGTCTTCCTTGGGGTAGACAATATGTGGTTATGATTTTCATGAAAAACACTCACAACCCACTTTCCAGTGTCATCATTGCGAAAGATAATTTTAGCATCACAACCTTCTCTTGTCAATGCTCTGCTTCTTTTGGCTTTAGTTGAGGTATCTCCAATATTTGGTTGGCCTTCAACTTGGACACTACCACCTTTAGTATCTAGATAGCCTTGCTTACAACATACATATTTCTTCCAATACAATTTTTTATCTTTTTCACGATGTTTTGTACTACTTCTTCGCACACCAAAACCACTTTGTTTGGCATAGGCATAGTAAAACTCTTCTCCTTTCTCTAGTGAGTCAAATGTCATCCCAACATACAGCCTCATCTTATCCTCAACCACAAGAATTCCAATGTTGTCTTGATCCATTAAGTCAACATTGTTGTTATCTTGTGGTTCATTGTTTCTACAAATAAGTTTGTTCCACATATTAATAAGCATGCTTTACTCGAAATTACAAAATAAAGACAAGGTGGCATAGTCGTATCCATAAATCAAAATATAAAAAGAAACACATGGAATATTAAAATTTAATTGTCTGTAGACATCCAACTTGGGAACTAGAATTCAAATGAATGCATTGTGCTATGCTTTAGAAGTTGTCGTGATGATAGTGGATATACTATAGAAGCCTTAGTTAACATCTGATGCATCTTGGTTAACATCTGATGCATCATTTAGCTTCAATCGTCAACCAAAATATTGTCCACCAAGTAAACAATAGTCGATGCTTGCTAGATATCTTTTCGTGTAAAGCAACATGTAATAGAATACTACATGCAACGTATTGGTTTGTTATGCCTATAATATAATCCATTGCCTTAGAAAAGCAAGTCTAACAACTATCGTCTAATCACCCATAACAAATATCAAGCGTTCAAAATATTAAATACCTATCTGAGTCCTCCATTGTTATCTTCACTTAAAGCAATGTCGAGATTAATCGTATCCTTGCCCTGCATTAGCAATTATATCATTAAATTACGTTTAATGTATGACTAAAGATCACGAAGTGTAGCATTGTTCCATACCGTGGCGAGACCGATAAATATAAAGAAAAAAATACACAACAAATCTTACCTATAAATTTTAAGAGATGAACTGCGAACACGTCTGCACAAAGAGATTGCTGGCGTATATCTCCACACCGGCAAAACCAGAGATGACTGACAAGATGATATCATGTACTAGGAGGCTACAAGATGATAGATGGTGTCCTGTCATCGTTTATATACAAATAAAAAGAAGTCAGCACTAATCAGTTTAGGAATAACATAAGGAGTCATAAAGTAAGTCGACATCCAAGAATAATTATATAACTTATCCGGTGTTCCAAGTATAATAGGACTTTCTTTCTCAAGTCTTATCACAATCCGTTTTTCCTGAAGTTTAGGTAAAAGAATTTCTGTAACGAAGAAAGACCCAGAAAAACAAATCACATATATAAACCGGGAATGAGTGAGGTTTGTTTTTTTACACAGTTGTAGAATGTGCCTTAACATGTACACTGAGGCGGGCATGTATGATGGCCTTCAAACGAATAAAGACGACGTTCTCTTGCTGTTTGGAACCCTACGAATATCATAACGGCATGAACATTACGAACAACAACCCCAGTTTCAGCCTGTGCCATGTCTCCGACTCATTGTCTATCAACGGCGCGTCGGTGACAGGTTCGGGGGGCTTACTGTTGATGGGAGCCGGAGCGAGGAGTGTATTGTCGTACAGAAAAGATGAAAAAAAAAGTAACTAAAATAAGAAACCGGCATTCACGCAAGATGAAAAATCGTAAGCGGGATTAATAACGTGAAAACCCGGAACGTGAGCCCACCAGTACACAGTATATATATATATATATATATATATATATATATATATATATATATATATATATATATATATATATATATATATATATATATATATATATATATATATATATATATATATATATATATATATATATATATATATATATATATATATACTGTGGACATGTAGACCGTCGCTGCATTATGTTTGTTCCCTTTGCCTCTCCGTATCTTAATTCCATAATCCTTCCTTCGTATCCCAGTTTATTGCAGTCCGTGTTTCTTGCATTTCCTAATTAATTGCTCTTCTATGTGTTGGTCCCAATTTATTGCTTCCTATTTTCCCGTTCTCTCTCCTTGCCTCCTTAAATTTCTTTTTCAACGAACCGTTCCATTATATAGTTACAAAACATAACTAGAAGCTATATTACATAATGCATATAGGTGTACATTGAAGTAGAAGACAAGTGGACAACAAATTGTGCTGGTAGTCTTTTTCTGAATAATAAAATCAATACTCTGAAACACAACATCCATACATTTAAGAGTTATGACATTATTATTCATAATTTTTTGAACCATCTTGAGAAGTTTCACATTCCATCTTAATTTGTTAAGTGACGCCGCTGTTAGACGTGATCTGTTATAAAGATCCAAATATTATTTCATAGATATCTTGTACTGGGCATGTGGCCCGTCAATACCAACCATTGACGATAATGACATATAATCAAATAAAAAGCTATTGCTACTAACGACGAAGACAAGAAATGATATTGGAACAAGTTAGTATTATGAAGAATCACTTAGTTGACTTTTATAGTCAAAACTTGTTAGTTGAGGGTGAGCGAGTTGAGAGTGAGCGACTAGTGCCTAACTAGAAGTATAATTTCTTTTCTTCTTAAACACGCAATACAATAGAAACAAATAATAGTATTTTATTTGACGATTAAGGTACTAGAAGCATGACAACAAAATGGTTGCTCGTAGATTATTTGATATGAGTCGCGGAGAAGAATAAATTTGTGTTCACGGAAATTCATATTGTATCAATGCAGAATAAACAAAATTTTAACTAGTTCAAGTCGTGATCACATGCATGTCTCCCAAAACATATCAAGTTTAACTTTCTCCCAATACAATGTTTGAAGCTTGCCTATCAATTCCATCATCATCGAAGTTTAAGACCCGTAAAGCAAGAATAGAAAGATGAATAGGAAGATGTTTTAATTAGATGAAAATTTGATATAAAAATATATTAGGTTTTTACCTCTTTTTGGGATTCATCGGGTAATTTCTTACACCATGGTTAGCTAGTATATTGCATCCTTTGCACAAACGTTGTGGCCTTTGTGCCTTCTCCATTATTGTTTCTTTTCCAACTGTAAACCTTTTGTCACTACCTTTTATATTGCAATGAGCTGGTGGATGAACTTCTATTATACTTGGACTGATTTCATTCCACATGTAATCAACTTTGTCTAGTTTTAAAGAATCTAGATCCTCAATAAGTGAGCTTATAGATGCCTTTACTGTTTCATACTTCTCTTCATTTCAAAAAGATTTTTCCAAAGTTTTCGAGAATAATGATGCGAACTCACTTCGTTAAATCCTTTCCAACCGTTTCTATTCTCTAGAGCAATACCTCCATTACTAAAAAGTCTCCCTCATTACATTTGATGTCCACCTTTCCAAGATGTAGCTAGTTGGTAACTCCATCACATATTCATTTTGCACTTAACATGAATATGCCGACATGGGATACCTTCTGATTCAAATAGCATACATGTCAATGTGCAAATTTTTTAGTTACGTTGCATTTTATATTATAAGATATTGTGGGATTTCTACAATTCTTCACAATCATAGATTTTTCATTGCCTTCTTGTTCAACTAATTCACTAATATAATACAAGCACTCCACCAACTCATCCTAAAATTCATGGAAAATAACCCTTGTAAAAATTAGTGCATTTTGTTGCTCCATTTTTAGTTTTGTTCTCAACTTAGGTTTGTTATATTCAGTGTCATGATCAGCTTTTCTTTCAGTATGTCTTTGATGCCTAATAGCTCTTTCCAAGTGAACACATATTTTTTCTAGAGATATTTTGAATCCCACAAAACCACTGTAAAATGAATTCATCCTTTCACTTCTCTAGCTACTTTTTCCCCTACAAAAATAAGGCTATTCATGAAATAGATGATAGCACCAAAAATTCGAATGATAGAAATAGTTGAATATGAAATATACCTACTGTGAATATGTGTCCAGAATATATTGATACCCACTAATGCCTGAGGTTGTATATTGAATGATGCCATGCATTCTCTTCTGATCCATTTTCAAGAATAAATTTCTTCCATCCATTTTCAAATTCCTTAGGACTCTTTGAATTTCTAATGCAAGAATTAAATCTCTCCATAAATATAGATCTTTTTGATATATCACCTAACTTTTCAAAAAAATTTCTAAGGATATGCCATATCTAATAGTTATGATGTGTAGTCAGAAAACTTGTTTGAATAGATATTGTCATTGCAGGATCTTGATTTGTGAGAAGCACATTTGGTGGCTTTCCAGACATCGCCTCCAAGATTTTTTCAAACAACCAAGTGAACGAGGAACTCTTCTCATCCTTGATCAAACCACAACCAAAATTAATCAACTAATGATGGTGGTTAATTCCTATAAAATGGTACAAACACAGGAGAATATTGATTTGTTCCATATGTTGTATCATCATTATATCTAAAAATTTGGCATAAGCTTTTCTTGAAATACCATAAACCCAAAATATGTGAGGCATCCTATTCTCGTCATCAACATTATATGCATAAAAGAAAGACAGATTAATCTCTTTTTCTTCTTTAAATTGATTCAGCAACAACTGTGCATCTTGATCCTTGATTCCTTGTCTTTTGTCCCTCTCATAATTTTGAAGGTCACCTGGTGCATCCAATATTGTGGTATATCAACCCTCAATGTCAAGAATAGTATAAACTTCAGATGTTCCAATATTTTCTTCATGGAAATTGTCATGAAGAGACTTCATTGTACTATTTTCTTTTCTATGTGATCTTATAAATGAAGTATTTATAGGGGTAGACAACATGTGGTTGTGGTTTTCATGAAAAATAGTCACTACCACCTTGTAGTATCTTCTTTATGAAAGATGATTCTAGCATGACAACTTTCTCTTGCCAATCCTCTATTTCTTTTAGCTTTAGTGGATGCATTCTCAGTATAAACTTGATCTTCAACTTGAACACTAGCATTTCTACTATCTTGATATCCTGGCTTGCAACATACACACAACTTCTAGTAAAGGTCATCTTTTTCTCTCCACGATGTTTTGTACAACTTTCTGAACACCAAAACCACTTAGTTTAGCATAAGCATAGTAAAACTCTTCACCCTTTTCCAAGGAGTTGAAAGTCATCCCAACATGTGACCTCATATTATCTTAAATGACAGGAATTCCACTATTGTTTTGATCCATTAAATCAACATTGTTTGCATTGTGTTGTTCACTGTTTCTAGAAATAAGTAGATCCATGTATAATAAGAAACATTTTACTTTGACATAATACATATCTTTAAATAATTTTTATAAAGAAAATGAAGCTATATGGCAATGTATGTCTACTGAAAATCTATAACATTTGAACTAGAATGAGTGAACAATGTATCTTTAAGAAGTTGTCATTTTATATAGAATGTACACCAAAAATATTAGTTATTGAGAAGAAAAATATAATCATTTGATACATACACAAACGTCAAGCTTTTAGAAAAATCTAATCTACATGTCTAAGTCATCCGTTGAGTCTTCCATTTTTATGTTTATGCCAACAATTGTCCTTCTCTTATCCCTACATTACAATTGGCATGTAAGTGTTGGCGAGGCATGGTTGATGTTTCCAGCGTAGTGGGTCATGCCATGTAAAGTTGAACCATCTACTATAATAATAAAGATACATGTCCAACAAGAATCCAAACCTAGAAAAGTTTATGTGAGGTGTGTTCAGAATTCATTTATGTTGGTAAAGCTAGAGGAAGGACGACAAGATGAGATTAACAAGAAAAAAAGGATATCACATCACTGAAGACATATTAGCATTGTTCATATAGATGGACAGAAAACAAGTACCAGACCAGTGAGCTCGTCCTCCTCGATGTTGCCATCTTTTCCAATAAAGCAAATCACTACCAACTTTTTTCTTTACGTGAAAAAACTACATATGACAATTCCACAATTTCTAGTACTCTTAATTTGATAACTGTAATCAGAAAAAGAAACAATAAACTACAAAACAAACATATACTATGCGAGATCAAAAGGGAATGCATTAGTCGAAGGTAAGAGAGGAATTCAAAGAAGGAATCTAGGACGAGATGGTAGACAAATAGTTAACCAGAAAATAGATCATGCCTGTCTTCGGCTCCACTTAACAATTTAAGTTTTGTTGAAAGAGAAGTTGACGAGGAACGGAGAGAAGGAAGCAATAAATTGGGACCAACACAGAGAAGAGAAATGAATTGGGGAATGCGAGAAACATAGACTGCAATAAATTGGGATACAAAGGAAGAGACTTATAGAACTAGGATGTGAAGAAGAAAAGGGAACTAACGGAACACGCAATGGGCAATGGTCCGCACGTCCACAGTCTGCAAGTGACCAATCCTCTCTCTCTCTCTCTCTATATATATATATATATATATATAATGTATATATATATAACATTTGTGTGTGTGTTCAGTCTTTTGTGTGTGTGTATATATATATATATATATATATATATATATATATATATATATATAACATTTGTGTGTGTGTTCAGTCATTTGTTTTATACACATGTTGAGTTCAGAATATCAAATGTGGTGTTTCTAATTCCACTAATGATTAATGATGTAGCTAGAGATTCGAGTGGTTTCAAAGTTTGTGCATGTGACTACAGTAATGAAGGTTTTTAGTATTCCAAGACTGTGATCATAGTTCCCTTCAAATTTGTGTAAGTTTTGTGCTTCTTATTTATATATCTAACTTTTGAATATAATTTTTGTGGAATTTATTTTTATTTTATTTACCTTCTATACACTTTGAATTAACCATTGACAATTGTTAGTGATTATTTCTGAAATCTATATTTTGTATTTATTTGATCCTTCGAATATAAAACTAACACCAGATGTAACCCAATTGAATTGGCAATACACCTAAGTGTAGTTTTTCCATGCTCAACATATTTGTTAGTGTTTGCATCATATGACAGTTTAATAAGACAACATATCTGTTAATTTAACTTATAGGACTATGAAAGCATTCTATAGAAATAGAGGGAAAGCAGATAAAAAAGAAGCCAATAGCTTGGAGGAGTGTTGATGTAGTCTTCTCATTCCAATACATATATATTACCAACAATGCTTAATTATATTTATTAATACAATTATAAATCTACAATACCCTATACAAGACAATGATTGGGCATGTGGCATATTGCAAGATGTGTACATGGAGAGGATTGTCATGCACACAACACAGATCAAATCTATAGAGAAGATAATGTTATTAGGCTTAGATCATGATTAATAAAGTAGTATCATTTGAGAATACAAACAATCAAATCTAATTAGAATTACGTCTCATTCTCTTTGTAGTTTTTGACACTACCGAAGCCTATACATAGGAGTGGCTGAATGACCTATGTGAACAGTGGGTAGAGTACTTCATTGAACATATGGACTTGTTGGATAATTGAGAGGATTGATTGATATTTTGTAGTTCAAACTTTGATGTCAATATTTTCCAACTTTTTTCTTCACAGGGTTCTATTCATCTTGCTTTGGCTCAGGCTTCCTTTATTGTCATACACATCTACTTATGTCCTATGTTCAGCACTCCAAACATTAGAGGCAAACTCAGGACAATTACTCCAACTACAATTTTGGTCAGTAGCCTTTGTGGCTCATTTAGCTAAGCTATCAACAAGGAGGTTTGCAGATCTAGGGACAAAACATAGATTTAGATCTTTTTTCATACGCAAGCAGCTATGGTACACATTTGCTATTTGCTTGAACTGAGAGAGTTCTGGTATTGATTAGTATTTAGAAAACTACAGGATACACTGCTGTCTGATTTGATGGTTATAGGTCCATGCTTATCTTTCATGAGCCGCGCCACTCTTAGGATTGCTATGAGCTCCACCTCAAGGACGTCCATGGAGTTGGACTTCTCCACTCCCCCCATATCCATGCTCCATTGTGATCACGCAAAACAAAATTTGTTGCTGCTCTGGTAAATGTCTTTGGGAGATATCCATCAACGTTCACCATGAGTGAGCTTGCCTAAGGTCTAGACCACTTGATGCTTGTGTGTTGTCTATTCAAATTGACCTTGTTATCCAGTGCGACGGCCATATTGGACAACTTGACTTGTCTCTCAATTTGCTGATATGCTTGTCGGGGTTGTACGTTAGTGTTATTGAAGATAAACTGATTTCTCCACTTCGATCTATCGTTATGGAAAACCATATGGATCTTTGTTCATTATTCTGATCTCCTTTCAAGTTCAAGTTAAACCCAGGTATGAGCTTATTATGGTCTTTGATGTCTGCGTAGGATCTGCTCCTGATAAGAGTCCAGATTTGATTTGTGAAGAAATAGTCCTTCAGCACATGGAGAGTAGACGCGTCCTCCTAATGACATCGTGGGTAGAGTGTCATATTCGTGAAACTCCTGGATTGGTGGTTCATATTATTCATAAAGCCTCCATAGTGCTTTCCATAATACAAACTTGTCCAAACTTTGATGTGAATATTTTCAAACTTTGATATCAATTGTTTGTTTTTATATTATTATACACCATGGACTTTGTTGTGTATATGTATTCAAGAATATGTGTATGTAAATTGAATGTGAAGTGCCTATGTATGAAATTGAATGTGTAGCTGAGAAATGAATCAATTGAATTGTGAATCCATGCATATGTGTGTTTGTATATGTATCTTCCTTCTTACAAGTTCACTGGCCTATTTTTAAGCTGCCATGCTTTTTGAGGCATGTAGTTCTGATCAGTTGGAGGCAATAGACAGGATAGTATCCGAACGACAGGACTGCAATCCTACTATATAAAAAAATAATAACACTTCTGGTCGGTTATTTTGTAAAAACCGACTAGATATACATACTACGCCTGTTTGAATGAAAGTGATGTCAAATCTCTTATTTTTTGTTCTCGATTCATTGATACATCGTCAGTTATTTCAACCGAACTAACTACATAGTGGAGCATTGTATTGGTGGTTCTATATAAATTGACGCCAACTCCCTTATTTTTTTACCGTTCATTCACAGATATCACGTCAATTATTTCATAATATGACGTTAATATATGAAATATCGCATTGGTTCTTCTTGGTTTAACCGGTTACAAATTGCTCAGGAAAACAACATTTTCATCACATGTTATGTGTATGTAACGCGGAGCCAATGACATATATTTATGTCGTCGATTTTCTTTTATAAAAAGAAATGACGATGAATATCTTGAATTTTAGCATTGCCAACTTAGTCGTTAATTTATAACCGACGAGGTATGTCTAAAATAATCGACAACATATGTCATTTCTGTACTAGTAAAACTCTTCAAAAAGCTTTGTTGACCTAAGTATTATACATTGTCTATATTTTAATGATGACTTAAATATTCCATTCATATGTATCTACTATGTCGATTTGAGAGTGATTTTAGCTATTATGTATATGAAAAGGATCAATTCAATCAAGCCCTATCTTGATCTATTTGAAGTCTAAAGAAATACAAATGTACTTTCTTGGAAAATGCCCTAAAACCCCAAGGACAATATTTGTAATTATTTGTATTGATGGTATGACTTGTAACTAAGATGAGAAAAATCATGAACTCTTAATTTGAATATTTAATCACTCTAGTGATTGTTTCTAAAATTAATCACAGATTGCATGATCAGCCAAGTTTCCTTCCTAGAAATTCGACGGATGCCTTGGATTGGTCTTGGTAAATGCCCAGGTTCGGCCGAGTTTATCCTAGATAAAACTCAACCTAATCCCTGTACTGGTAAAGTAGATTTAAGTGATCGATCAATTTTCATCTAGGATAAACTTGATTGATGCTTAAAATTTTATTTGTCGCATAGTGCAATTGGTCGAGTTACCTTTATTGAAATTCGACTGACTACACTGTATAGCGTGTGCAGAAAAAGTGATTCTAACTATAGGAGTGTTGCAAAACTAAATATTATATATGTTGGAACACCCCAAATGGCCATAAAACATTCCTTGGTTCTCCTAATCTCTAGTAGACATCCCCAACTATAAATAGGACCTCTTGGACTTCATTCCAAGGTTGCTCCATCATGATATTCAAGCTCCTAGCTATAGTTGAGTGCAATCTATCCACTTGAGCTCCTTTCTATTTTTTGTTTACAAATCAAAACATCCATATGAGTGAGATAGATATGTATGAGAAAGCTACTCTATCGTAGTCTTGTAAATCTCTCAAATCTTCCCTTTCCCCAATATTTTTCTTGAGATTAAGTTGGTGAAAATTCTTCAAGTGAAGAAAAAGGTAAAAAGCTTCTCCAAGTAGAAGGGGAAGGTGCAAAAGATTCTCTAAGATGAAGGAGAAGGTTAAGGCTGAAGATCTGGGAGTAGAGTGGGTGAGTCCTTCAAGGAAAAAGACTCAGTGCAAGAAGGGGATCTCCTTGACGAAGGTGTCCAACTGCTTGTAAGAGTGGGTAAGACCTTGTAGAGGTAGAAGACTCTAGCTCAAAGGATAGGTAAGTCCTTGGTTGGTTTATTGGATCCTTTTGGTTCTTGAAAAGGAGGTTGGGTATCCTTGGGTTGAAAAAGGATGGTCATCTTGTATGTTTTATCATGAAATATAAGTATACATAGGTTGCAAAATCTTAGAGCTTGACCTCTCTAGGTAGTAGACTAGCTTTCTATTAGTTTGGAGATTTGAACCATAGGTTGCTCTTGTGTTTGTTCAATCTCTCTCATCCTTGATATGTATTCTTAGTTGCATTACAAATAAAATATTTGCAATCACATATCTTGAAGTAAATTGAAGGTCTAACGAAACTTGTTTAAGTCCATTTGAACTCTATTCACCCCCTCTAGTGCCCATTGATTCAACAAGTGATATCAGAGCCTCGATCTTCTCTAAAAAATCTCCTATGAGACAAGAAAATGGGAGACAACCTATTGGGTCTCTGATCGACCTCAAATATGAGTCGAAACTTTTAATTTATAACCCAAATCCTTCGAGGATGCCCACAACTTTATTACGGGGTTGAAGTAGATATATGGGGTCGAACGCAGGGATGTGGTGACGTTTAGGATGCCACATATTTTGTTCTTTAGACAGATAAGCCAAAACGATAGTCGATGAAAATATATGCTAGAACTAGTCTAGCGGGTTGTCACGAAATAAAAAAAAACAAAGAAAAGAAACAAAAACAAAACAAAGTCTGAAAGATTCTACTCATTAGAGAGAAGGAGTTCCTGGCTATGTAACCACAACCTGGGCAGTCTATGCACCCGTTCTCGAGTGTAGACAACCCTCGAACACTTAAGCAAACATCTATATCCAAACATAGTATGTGTTGTCATGTCTGTTCCTATGGGGCCATCCCACTCGCTCTCTTGCAGCGTGACTAAAACCCATCGTGATATTCCATCGAACCTCTCTCGAGGATGACAAATCAACATCTCAACATATTCTAGAGGTCCTTTCGGGTCTAGAATGTGATGAGATGTTAGGAACAGATGGCCTTGAATTGTCCTCCTCTCAGACTCCGATCCAAACTATCTTCTCTTAACCATTCCTACATAGATATCTAGATACAGGAATAAATGACAGTTCAAGTAAGAAAGAGATCAACCAAACTAGCAATCATAACCAAAAAGGGAAGATAGAACAATAAACATACTAGATCTGAATTAAATATACTTGCTAAAGGCAAAAGTACATAAACATGCCCAAAATGGGCTACATAGCCAAGAAGGTGCTCAACTACCCATGGACAAGCATAGTTGGCACCAAACAAAGATGCAAGAACATCATTGTATAAGAAACCAATGAACACATCATAAGAAAAGGGGAAGAAGATAAGATTTAGCCCATGGAGGAGAGGTGGCTCTCACTCCTTTGCCTCCGTATAGGCTGGATCTTGTCTTCTCGGCCTTCCTCCTTGGTCTTCCGAACACCTTGGCCTCCTTTCTCTCTAGGATCCTCCCCGAACAGCGACGTGGATGGTCCAGATATGGCTTTCCACCACAGATCTGGGTGAAATGGACAGATGGATGGACCAGGTTCTTAGATCTCTCCATAGATCTGGAAGGCAGAGTGGATGGCATCGGGATGAGTCGAATTCCACAGGTCAGGGTGCAGGGTGGTGGCATGGTGGTGGCTGGAATCCTTCTGGTGTCTGGACTCTTGTCCTCTCCCCGGTACCCCATGGACTTCCCTCACCTCAAACCCTACAGATATGGGTATTTATAGAGTTGGTCCGTCCACGGTCTGGAGATCTCCATCCCAGTCTTGTAATGCTGATCGCGTGTACTTTAAGTGAGAATTGGGTCACAGTTTCTTTCCCTTAGCCTGGTCGCGGTGTGCAAACCGTGACTGCGGTTTTGGGTATTGGGAGGTCGTAGAGTGAGGGAGGTATGTCACGGTCTATAGGGGGGTTCGAGGTGCACTAGAGAAAGACCCCTTACGGGTGTGGCGTGGTGGTAAGGGAATGTAAGTGGAGGAGTTGTGACCTGTGGAGAAGCTGGTGTATACCACGATGGTGAAGATGATGGAGGCGAAGATGTCGTTATGGTCTTGGCGCACTGCTCAAGAGATGGGTGCCACGAGGTTATGGTCTGGAGATATCGTGGTCACGGTGTCAACAACCGTGATCACGGTATATCAGGAGCGGTCGCGGTTATGGTGGCAACAGAAGTGATGATGTCGTGGCGTCACACAGGAGGCGATGGCGGGAGGTGCAGGCTGAGGAGAGACATCAGGATGATGGAGAGGGTGTGGGCGCGATTACTGTTGATGTTCGAAGGTGGTCACAGTCTGTTGATGGCTTCCCGTGGTGAAGGCATGGAGTAGGTAGATGCACCGCGGGTTGCTGGTGTGAAGGTTTAGATGGATGAAGAGGAGGTGGCAGAGGAAGGCAACATCGGAGGGTGAGTTACGTTCGGCCGCGAGTGGAAGAGGGGACCGTGGGTCGCAGTCATGGACCACGATCGTGGTGTGAGGGAGAGGTTACGGTAGGTAGGTGGTTGCAGTTATGTGAAGAGAGAAGAGGTCGTGGTAGTTGGATAAGGGTTGGTCACTGTAATCGCGATTCGCAAGACCTGAGAAGGGGGGGGGGGTGCAGTCATTGTGGCAAGGGAAAGGGAGAGCCCACGATGTTTCTATGGGTCACAGACTCTGCTGGATGCATGACCAAGGAGTTAGGGTTTAGAGGGTAAGGGATAGCGGGGGTGGATAGCCAGCAGCGCAACATAGATGAAATAAAGGGGGCCGACCGCATTGGCTTTGGGCCCAAATAAACCTGCACATCAAATATAAATCCAGTTAAAGTCAATTAAGCTAGGTCTTATTTTCATATTAGAATATTTAAGCAGTGATGTAGATAATCAGAGTAAAATTGGCCCCAAGATAGCGAACAAAACCCAGATAACTAGTCATTCATAATTAAAAGATATAGCAACTGTACAGTTTATAAGGGTCTCAGAGAGCAAGAGATCACGGGGAAAGATGTCATCATAGGTTCGGTGCCAGCTTGTCCCAAAAATGGATAGATTGGCTACTTTATTGGCTAGCTAGTTATCATATCTAAGTAAAGATAAAAAGAACTTAAACATAAGCATTAGAGGGCATATTAAGGCCAAAGTGACACAAAACCATAGACAAATAACATAGATAATATGCATAAATTTGGGTGTTATCAACTACCCCAAGATTAAAACTTGCTTGTCCTCAAGCAAGAATGTACTCAAAGAACAAAAATATAACATCCAAATTAAGCTTGGCAATAGATGTTAAGGCTAAGAAAAATAGTTTAAAGCATCAATTCTCCTGATTCATTTCGCTTGAGAACAAACCCCCACCAATCAACCACAGTCATGCCAAAGCATGATCAAAGAGTTTCCATGTAATATTAAGTGAACTCACTACAACCTGTCGATACTCATGAGGGCATGAATCATAATTATTTAAACGTGAAAGAATTGTCACATAGGTGATCATGCGGGTGATGAGCAATGAGCCATCACCATGAATCCATGCATACCAATCAGGAACAACACGCCTCTCACTTATTCATGTCCTAAGAAAAAAAGCAAAAGACTCTAATGACTTCTGAGGATCCCGATATGCATTAGGTTGGTCCATGTAACAAGAAACAGTCCCTATAGTCTGATCCAGTTGGCCCAAAGCAGTGAGATAAACTCCTCGTACTGTGCTCGAACCAACCCTGCTACTGAGATGATCTCAAAGGTCTCCTAGGGGTTCTTAGTGATTCTCTAATGAGATTTTGGAGTGATACTACCAGGCACGACATACCCGCATTCATGAGCGAAGTTATACACCGGTTGGGCACCATCCTCAACTCTCCTAAAAGAGAAAAAAGCACTCATTTGTTTGCACTCAGGCTTTTATTCTCTGCATTCTATTTTGTAGGCTTGGGTGAGAACTATATAGATATTTTTGGGATTTTGTGGGCGGCTAAAGCCTCTTTTGAATTTTTTTTATTTTTCATCTTTTTGACTCAATCTAAGGTGAGAAGGCATGTAGTCCATCAAGAAAAACATTTCAACTTGATTATAGCTCAAAACTCATCATTATCCGCTTGACACCTGTGTGAAAAGATAGAAATTATGATTCAAGGATCCTTAGAATAGAGGCAAGCTTATGAAACCACAACTAGGAGTCTTTGATCATGCTTTGGATCTTTCCAACGGTCCTTTACCTTGGATTTATCATTCACACATGGATCAAGGGAATAATTCTTTTAGCTATGAAAAAGGCACATAACCTTAGATTTATTACCAAACTCAAGGAAAGAGTCAAAGGGCAAGTCGAGCAAAAGGTCAAGCAATGTTTTAAGATGAAAACTGTGCATTTAGGCATAAAGTCAAGCATTTATCTATTAGATTTGCACCATATGGTCATAACTGCAAAGCTAAAAAGCTGATTTTTTTTTGAAAATTAAAACTAAATGTAGGAAGTAAACATGAATGTTAGAAGGATGAAGAGGTAGAAGGGTGAATAGCCCTACCACCCCAACCTTAAAATTTTGCTCATCCTCGAGCAAGATCTAAGCTTAGGATAATAGGGTGGGAATGCATGGAAGTTAGGGTGGGAATCTTATTAAAGTCCTAAAATGATGCATGATAAGGTAGTTAGAGGAAAGAAACTATCTAAGCAAGATCATGAAAAACCAAATTTTATTTTAACAAAAAAAGGTAAAAGAAAGGGGGTGGCTGCCCCACGATACCAACATTGGGGTCCCAAATCCTAAGTTTTACGACCAGTGACACCTGTGTCTTGCCAGCGGGATCCACCTCACGATAGGAGCAGAATAGGTGGAGGTGAGGGCCCTTTTGAGTCTGAAGTAGAGGAATAGAATATCGTGACTCATTGAAGTCATCTCTGTGTTGGGGTTTACTTGAACTGCATTGGGATGAATTCTTTGGCAATTCATCTTCAAGGTACCTTCCAATATACGAATCTGAACATGAAGGCCCTAGGATGTCGACACAGGTTGAGATGGAGGGAAGAGGTTGAATGTTTTCTATAGGGCCCCTCACTTCTCTCTCCACCTCTGAACTTGAGGTTGGATGCTCAGATAAATCTTCATGTTCAGTCTGAGTCATCCAATCATCTTCTGAACAAGAAGTACCCCCAGAAGAATCTATTTGTGGTTCTCCCACCCCAAGCTTATCACCTGGCATGGAGTCTGGGGTATCTTCATGCTCAACAGCCATGTTGTAGTGAACCCTCCATCATGCCCCCTTGACGTCCACCCTACCTTGTAAAGGTAAGGGTGCAAACAACGGTTCATGTTGCTCCAACTCGTCGTCGTCAGTATACTTGCTACTCCATGTCGAGCAGTTGTCGTCGTTGCCGTCATCAAAAAAATTGTTCCAAACCATGGTTGGCGTACTGATCAAAGCGAGGTGACAAGTCTCGGTATGAGAGATATCACCCTAGTCTGGTTCGATGTCTGAATATGGTTCCTCTGACCAACCTTCTGGTTGTGATGAAACTTGGCTTTTAGAGTCTTCATCATCGTCGTCATAGACCCATTCACGCTCTTCACTCGTGTCTTCCATTGGTTGATCAGCTGAATCACCTAGATAGAATGAAGGGTTTTCCCAGGTGGGTTGGTCTTTACAAAAAAATCCAGACGAATCTCGTTGATGGTCTGAATAGGATGATGGGGCATACTCCATTTCAGACCCAATGGAATGGTCTCGATGACTAACGTCTTCATTGTCTTGTAATGGAAATTGTAATCAGATTATAACCAAATCAATGAGCTCTTGGAGCCTCCTTCCTTGTTCAACATCTTTATCATGAAGCTGTTGTACTTGAGCAGCAATGCTTTCGAGACCTGTCAATTCTACCATACACATCTGATGGGAATCCACTGTATCAAACTGATGTTTCCGGACGAATCCTTGTTCAATAGTTTGAAGCATACTTTTACTGTGGTCTGCAATCTCCGTTGCTATTTGGGGTTGACGCTCATGCTTATCTAATAGTTCCTGGAGCAGATCGACGTGTTCTTGGAGATGAGGGGCTAAGGAGGTGAGTGCATGAATACTTTCCCCAGCTAACTCCACTACCTTAATCAGTTCTTGATCCCATGATAGCACGGAAGTTGAGTGCTGACTGGCAGTCTCTATTGTTGGAATTTCAACATACGATGACGGTGGAGGTGAGTATAACTCAACTAGCTAGAGAACGACCTTCAATTATTTTCCAGCAGTCAAAACTATGGAAAAACTCAGGAGGATAGGTGGACAAGATGAATCATCTTGCTGAACTAAGATACATGGCTGAAAAAAAGTATAAGAAAAAAAGAAAAGGTATTCAGTATATATGAACAAGTATGTTTAAAATAAAAGAAAAACTATGCATATATATAGGCTTAAAAGTGACAGAACAAAATTCTTTTAGGCGTGTAAATGTGGAAAACCACGTCCTCAGAAACGGTGCCAAAAAGTTGATCGACCTCAAATGTGAGTCATAACTTTTAATTTATAACTCGAATCCTTTGAGGACACCCACAACTTTATTACGGGGTCGAAGATATATGGGGTCAAACATATGGATGTGGTGACGTTTAGGACATCAAATATTTTGTTCTTTAATCAGATAAGCCAAAACGATAGTCGATGAAAATATGTGCTAGAACTAGTCTAGTGGGTTGTCACAAAATAAAACAAAACAAAGAAAACAAACGAAAACAAAACAGAGTTCGCAAGATTCTACTAATTAGAGAGAAGGAGTTCTTGGCTATGTAACCACAACCTGGGTAGTCTATGCACCCATTCTCGGGCATAGACAGCCCTCGAACACTTAAGTAAGAATCTATATCCAAACATAGTACGTGCTGTCGTGTTTGTTCCTGTGGGGTAATCCCACTCACTCTCACATAGCGTGACTAAAACCCATCATTATATGCCATCAAACCTCTCTTGAGGATAACAAATCAACATCTCAACATATTCTAGAGGTCCTTTCGGGTCTAGAATGTGCTGAGATGTTAGGAATAAATGACCTTGAACCCTCCTCCTCTCAGAATCTGATCCAAACTATCTTCTCTTAACCATTCCTACACAGATCTCTCGATACAGGCAGAAATTACAATTCAAGTAAGAAAGAGATCAACCAAACTAGCAATCATAACTAAAAAGGGAAGATAGAACAAGAAACATACTAGATCTGAATTAAATCTACTTGCTTAAGGCAAAAGTACATAAACATGTCCAAAATGGGTTACATAGCCAAGAAGGTGCTCAACTACCCATGTACAAGCATAGTTGGCACCAAACAAATATGCAAGAACATCATTGTATATGAAACCAAGGAACACAGTAGAAGAAAAGGGGAAGAAGATAAGATTTAGCTTATGGAGGAGAGGTGGCTCTTGCTCCTTTGCCTCCATATAGGATGGATCTTATCTTCTCGGCCTTCCTCCTTGATCTTCCGGACACCTTGGCCTCCTTTCTCTCTAGGATCCTCCCTGAAAAACAGTGTGGATGGTCTAGATCTGGGTTTCCATTATAGATCTGGGTGAAATGGATGGATGGATGGACCAGGTTCTTGGATCTCTCCATAGATCTGGAAGGCGGAGTGGATGGCGTCGGGATGAGTCGTACTCCCCATGTCAGGGCACAGGGTGGCGGCCTGGTGGCAGCTGGAGTCCTCCTTCTGGCGTCTGGACTCTCGTCCTCTCATCAGTACCCCCCAGACATCCCTCCCCTCAGACCCTACAAATCTGGGTTTTTATAGAGTTGGTCCATCCACAGTCTGTAGATCTCCATCCCGTTCTTATAATGCTGATCGCAGGTACTTTAAGTGAGAACCGGGTCACAATTTCTTTCCCTTAGCCTGGTCACGGTGTGCAAACCGTGACCGCAGTTTTGGGTATGTGGATGTCACAGTGTAAGGGAGGTACGTCGCGGTCTGTAGGGGGGTTCAAGGTGCACTGGAGCCAGACACCTTGTGGGCATGGTGTGGTGGTGAGAGGATGCAGGTGGAGGAGTTGCGACCTGTGGAGAAGGTAGTGTAGACCACGATGGTGAAGACGATGGAGGCGGAGATGCCATTGAGGTCGCGGCACACTGCTGAAGAGATGGGTGCCACGAGGTCGTGATTTGAAGATACTGCGGTCCCGGTGTCAACAACCACGATCGCGGTATAGTAGGGGAGGTCACAGTTATGGTGGCGGCAGAAGTGATGTTGTCGTGGCGTCACGTAGGAGGCGATGGTAGGAGGTGCAGGAGGAGGAGAGACGTCGGGATGATGGAGAGGGCGTGGGCGTGGCTACTGTTGATGTTCAAAGGTGGTCACAGTCTGTTGATGGCTTCCCAAAGTGAAGGTGTGGAGCAGGAAGATGCATCGCGGGTTACTGGTGTTGAGGTTAAGATGGATGAAGAGGAGGTGGCAGAGGATGGCAACATCGGAGGGTGAGTTACGTTCGGTCATGGGTGGAACAGGGGACCGCGGGTCGCGGTCATGGACCGCAACCAAAATGTGAGGGAGAGGTCGCGGTAGGCAGGTGGTCGCAGTTCTGTGAAGAGAGAAGAGGTCACGGTAGTTGGATAAGGGTTGGTCGCGATATGCGAATCACAATCACAATTTGTAAGACTTGAGAAGGGGGGGGGGCTGCCGTCACTATGGCAAAGGAAAGAGAGAGCCCACGATGTGTCTATGGGCCACTGACTCTACTGGATGCATGACCAGGGAGTTAGGGTTTAGAGGGTAATGGATAGCGGGGGTGGCTAGCCAGAAGCACAACATAGATGAAATAAAGGGGGTCGACCCCATTGGATTTGGGCCCAAATAAACCTGCACATCAAATATAAATCCAGTTAAAGTCGATTAAGCTAGGTCTTATTTGCATATTATAATATTTAAGAAATGATGCAGATAATCCGAGTAAAACTGGCCCCAAGATATCAAACAAAACCCAGATAACTAGTCATTAATCATTAAAAGATATAGCAACTATACAGTTTAAAAGGGTCTCAGAGAGAGAGAGAGATCATGGGGAAAGATGTCATCATAGGTTCGGTGCCAGCTTGTCCCAAAAATGGCTAGATTGGCTACTTTATTGGCTAGCTAGTTATCATATCTAAGTAAAGATAAAAAGAACTAAAACATAAGCATTAGATGGCATATTAAGGCCAAAGTGACACAAAACCATAGATAAATAGCATAGAGAATATGCATAAATTTGGGTGTTATCAGTCTCTCAACTTGGTAGGTGGTTTCTCCATGGGACCCCCAATCTTCGACGATACAAATTTCCTCTATTGGAAGAGGAGAATGTAGTTCTACCTTTAAGGGATGAGCTATAACATGTGGAAAGTAATCATCATTCCATACAAGGAGCCAGAGGGAGATGTAGCTATTTAGGATGAATCTACACTCAAGAAGGAACAATTGAATGCAAAAGGCTATAAACATCATCTATGTAGCCCTCACCCCCTCTGAGTTCAAGTAGATCTCCTCTTAGGACACAACACATGAGATATGGAGCAAGTTGTGAATCACCTATTAAGGAACAAAGCAAGGAGTCCACGATCTACATAGTCAAGGGTCTCCTTAAAAACTTCAAAAAGGGAAAGAAGTACAAAGTGGTCCAAATGTACACAAGGCTCAGCACCATCATCAATAGACTTGCTTCCTTGGGCCATACCATGGATATAGGGACCATCAACTCCAAAACTCTAAGGTCTCTTCCCAAGAGATGAGAATCCAAGGTGACCTCTATTGAAGAGGTTAGAAGCCTTATTGACATTGCCACCAAAAAGTTCATTGGAAATCTTCAAGCTCATGAGCTAGGACTTGACTAGCAAGAGGAAGATAAGAAGTAAGATGAAAAAGAATCAAAGAAGATCAAAGATAGTACTTTCAAAGCTCAAGTGGAGGCACCTATTTTCCATCAACAACTTTCCTGCTGGTCCTCTCCTCCTTCCTCATGTGAAGATGAAGCTCCTAGTCAGCATGAAGCTAACTACTCCAAGGGGAAGCACTTCAAAGGAAAACCATCCTCCTCGAACTATTTATAAACACATGGTAAAAATTAAATGGTAAAATGATTAGTAATTTAGAAAATATAAATTCTCAAAGTTTAGGTGATGAAGATCTTAAATGAAAGAAGTATATGGAATTTTCCTGATCAAACCAGAGTTAACCGGATCAATGTGCGTCGGCCTCTTCTTCTCCATGCAACTGTTACCCTAGCCTAATCCACAATGAGCGGTTTGTAGCCCCTTCCTCTGTTTCTTTTCCATGCCTTCAACATAACTACCTCTGATGGCCCTCCACAATGAACATCCTCCTAAACATTAGCTAGAGGGGAACCACCAAGATTCCTTCTCCCAATCCTTAGAAACAAAAATGCACGGCAGTTACTGGTTATCACACCTCCTCATAGATAATTGAACCCCTCTTAACACGAAACTACTACTCCTTATCCCATGAGTCTTCTGAAGCTCCAACATCTCCTTTCTTGATTATATAAACCCTTAAATGCTCTGACCTAAAGGAAAAAAACCCAAAAGAATCCTTAAGTTCGAGTACAATGAACGTGCAAAATTTTAGATTTGCATACCGTCTGATATGTCTCCACCTTCATCGTCAGCAACATAGATCTTGTTGCCCCCCATCCTCTTCTAACAAGTGATGATCTTCAAAACCCTGACCGCCACCTATAAAGCACTCCTCCTACAACTTGGCAACCCAACCCTGGACCACAAACCCACTGTTGTATCATCAGAAGTCAACCACCATCAAAAACCTACAGATCAACCATAATGGAATCACAGACCTAGCCATCTACTTCTTCTTCGTCCCTTGCTCACCATGACCCTAACAAAGAAAGACCTAGCATCTTTAGGTCATTTATCTGCTTGCTTTCCTCCATTACACACTACAACCCCTCGCACATCCACTCACATTTGACATAAAGATCCCTGATCAATCACAACTTCTTGTGGTCATCTTCCAAGCCACTCAACCCTGCTGTCGACCAGCAACCACCTAACAATGGCTCACATCCCGATTGTGCAACCTTGATCTGGTGACCTGCAATGCCTAAAAACCCCACTGCTATAGGGAACTTCGACCCCTAACAGATCCCTACACTTCACTGTTGGCCGCCATGCACCCTGCCGCCTCACGACATCTTGCTACATGAACAACCTCCTGTTCAGACCATCATGCCGCCAACTCCAATCCAGATGAGATATTGCACCTCCTCATAACACCAGGCTAGGAAAAGGACCCCATTGTAGATCTACAATCCAGTGTGTCACTGCTACCGACGACTTGAATCTTCACGATAGATCTGAATTTGATCTTGATGCCTTCATACAGTTCTTCCAATATCCACTACGCTCTGCCACCCTTCTAAGAATCTTCATTGCCAAATATCCATTGTGCAGTGTAGTTTGTTTTGCCAAGGATTCAAGGTCAGAAGATATTATAGACCATGCCAAAACTTCTTCACCAAGATCACTGTGATATCAATTAACCACGCCACTACACCAAGAGGAAACACCCCCTAGAAGTTTTGATCGCTCTGTTGATGATAGGCTAACAACTCTTTCGAGTTTAATATCAGACCTTTAAGGTTTGTTGTTTCTCCTTAAGGAAGAACAACTCGATAATGGACTTACCCAGCCAAAGTAAGGAGAAGGTATCCCTTCCAACATAAGGACCATACCAGTTGTAAATCACCTACCTATCTCTTTCTTTTGAGTTAATTTAGAGATGGTCATTTGGAATTTACAATGTTCCATATATTGATCCAAAGGTATGAAATTTCTATTTCTATTTGAAAAGTTATTTCTCTCGTTGATTGCATGCATAATTATATATGTGATAACATCCGTTTTGATGTACTTTTAATAGCCTTTTACATGAGAAGGATCAAGAGAAATAATTTTAGATGTTTAGTTTTACCCATTTTTACTCTAGCTCACTTGAATGATAAAACTCTAATCCTGTGTTGATGATATTTGAAGGAATAGGTGCATTTCTAGTGAAATTGATGAAGATTGAAAGACCATGTTTCAACAATTGGCCAACAAGTCAAAAAAATAAGTATTCACCAAGAGGTCGACAAGAAAAACTAGACAAATCAAGCTCAACAGTCTCATCGAGCACCATCTTGTCAGATTGAAGAACCTTGACAACCATCTGTCGAGCAATGAATGACGAGCAAAGTGCAAGTTTCACATATGTCGATTAGACATCCATAGTCCACTCCATCAACAATGATAGATTCTTGTTAGTATGAAGCTATCGAGCTAATCCTCGACAGACCTGTCGAACATAGGATCCTCAATACCCCCATCGATTGTTATGACTATGGTCACATCGACATCACTGTCGATGTCTAGAAGACAACTATCAATAAATCATCTTGACAAAGTGATCGACCTTTTCGGTCGACATCATCACATCAACAGAAGAACTTTATCGATGACAAGAAGAGATTGACATACCTATCGATCGACAAAGATTTGATGAAAAAGTCTCATGTCGACGACCTTGTCGACGTCCACATTGATGCCACATGGACTAGTCACCTCAATAGACCCCCGGTCAAAGACTATACATAGACTCCCAAAACATCACTTCAGCACATCTTGAATCCTTAAAGTCAAAGCGTTGAGAGGCTACCGCCAGGTCTTCTCAAGTTCCAGAGCCAATCCTCAACACACATGTTGACCTTCCTAGATCATTGATCCAGCCTATCAACCTTGCTCCTTGACGACTCTATTTCTCATCACCGCATATCTGAAGGACCTTCTCATTTCAAGCGAAGATCAGAAGGGAGGAGGAAACCTACCGACACTACTGTCGACTGGCAGGATATCAGCCAAAAGGTTGGTAGATCGATCATTCAATCTACCTTTGCATCGATCCCCTTCTTCCCCTTCCTTTATCATGACTTATTCTAGTTGTACTTTTTCCATTTCTTCAGCCATGTGTAACTAAACCCATTAACTTGAGTTGGGAGTAGCCATCAGGCCCTTCCAATGATGTAATTGTTCATCTTTCTATTTTATGACATACATTATTTAAAGTTTTATTCTTATACTCATATTTTATTGCATCATTTGATGATTAGATACCCTCTTCTGACATTTGATAGGAATATTATTTGAGAGAATGGTTTCAGAGATATCTGGAGTATAGGATAGTAACGATGCATGAGAGTGAGGAGTTGCTATAATAAAAGTCATATTGTTTTCTCTTGATCTTTTGGTTATTATCACGAGAGAGATAAACCCGTTAGATAGAAATATGTCTGGATCTCGATAGAAAGAAGGAACATATATTTTTTATGGTTGTCTGCAAAATAAGTAAAGAATATATATAAAATAGGAGTGAAGGTTTTACATGGTTGTGGTTGGGGTGATTGGTGAAACCCAATCTAAGTCCCCTTTTATCTAAATTTCTTGACTTATCTTTGTTATTCCTTTGATCTTCATAATTTAGGTTACTTCCTCATTAGATTTAATTTGTTCCTTCATCGGAACACCATCAAATTTGTTCTTTGGTTAGATTGGACTAAGCCAAGATTTTGCTTTCTTACTCTATTATTCTCCTTGTCCCTGTGTTCGACCCTACACTACTACAAGGACTCTGTATCGAGTTGCAGACGTCTCTACTAGTCAGGTATAAATTCAAAGTCCAATTTGTTTGACTAGGACAACCGTGTTTACACTTTTTGTCCACAAAAAAGAAATCAACTTTTGGCGCCATTCTCGGAGAAAAGGCAACAAATAATCTTTGAGAACCCGTGATCTACTTAGCACTAGTCATCACTTCTAAATTTTGCAAATAGTTTATTAGAAAATCCTTTTACTACTTATCTGCTAGAATATTGGTTATGTTTCTAGTATTAGACTCTAATTCATTCAATATTTTTCTTGTAGATAGCTTACTATAATTTCTTACCAATCCCAGAGTTCCTCACTGAACATCCAGAGGTAGATATTCTCCTCATCGATACAATGGAAGCACAAGGTCCCCTTGACACAAATGTCCTTGAAGAAAATCCCTCTCTACGTTCACTGATTACATGTCATGTCAATGATGACCGAGATCCTATAGTTCTTCATTGCATACTAGCAACAAACTTTGAGTTGAAGACTAGATTCATCAACATGATTCAAAATCAAATGTTTGGGGGAAATTCTATTGAAGAAAACCCTTATCATCATATAGATGCCTTCAAAAACCTCTGCAATACTATCAAGGTGAACAGAGTATCACAAGATGTCATCTACATCAAGGGTTTTCATTTATCCCTTAAAGAAAAATCCTTATAGTGGTATCCATCTCAAAAGGGAATTACTTTGTGGCAACAATTGTCTGAAGCCTTTGTGAACAAGTTCTATCCAGTTGAGAGGATAGTTAGGTGTAAGCTTAAAATTACCTATTTTAGGAAGAAAGCTAATCAAAGCCTACATGATGCATGGGAGTGATATCATGAATACTTGAGAGATTGTCCACATCATTGCTATCATAATGGGTTTATCATCACTACTTTCTATGAAAGCCTTACCTCCGCTGAGAGAACATCCTTAAGTGTTGTAGCTGGTAGCAATTTCACGAAACATGACGTCGAAACTTCCAAATATATAATCAATAACATGACAACTCTTCAAGAAGGCCGCAATTTTGGTATGGGTTCTATGGAAATCGTGTCCGCCTTCAGTGATTCTCTAGATTCTAAGCTACTGGAGAAATTAAAAAACAAACTTGATAAGATGGCATCCAACGTCCAAAATTTGAAGGAAGTAAATTCCAAACACCTTATTGAGGTGTCTATAAAGTATGTCACTTGTGGATAAGGGGGTCATGGCATTGATCACTGTATTTACACTCATGAAGTAGAAAACACACAAACCAAGAATGTGTCATATGTGTGTTATAAACGACCCAATCATCCTGGATTTTTTATGGGAACACCTCTGCAGCAAAAAACTCATTTCAACTGAATCAATCTTCTCAAGAAATGGGTAGGGGGAAAGCCATCAGTAAAGGTACCCCACTCGTATTTCAACAAAATAAACCTCAGCCACAACAACAAGGAACTTTCAATGGGCAAAGGGGGATTCTATTTCAACAACATCAAAAGTCTATATCTAGTCTGAAATCTTTAACAGAGAAGATGGGGAAATGTTTGATGAGTAACAAAAACATATTAACAAACATGAAGATGTAGATGTGCATTTTGAATACTCAAATAAGTGATCTTAAAACTCATAATCAGATGATTGATCAACAACTATCTTCTATTGCCGCATCAATTGGAAGATCCGCAGGACAATTTTCATCCAACACCTAACAAAATCCCAAGAACGAAATAGCAAGAATGGCCACACTTTTATCTGGGAGTTCCACTTCCGTTCCACATCCTAAAGTACCGATCATTGAAGTAAGCATCAACAACCCAAAAATGTCCCAATGTGCAAAAAAAGTCAAGAGGGGCCACAAACTACGTTTCATCGTTGAAGGCGACCAAAATTCCCACCAGAGTCGTCTATCCGCATCGCTTCATCAAGGCATAACTCGAGAAGAGTTACACCAAATTCCTTGACACCAATAAGAAAATTCATCTTGATATTCCTCTCCTTGACGTCATAGATGCGATGCCTACATTTGCCAAGTTCCTGAAGGATATCATCATGAAGAAGAGAAAGAGGGGAGAAGTCGAGATGGTATGCCTTACGAAAATGATATATGCCTTTTGTAAATCATATATGCCAATGAAACAAAAAGATCTTCGTTCCTTTACTATTCCATTCTTCATTAGAGATTCATCAACAAGATATGGTCATGAAGATCTAGGGGCCAACATCAGTCTCATGCCCTACAGTTTGGCAACCAAGTTGAGTCTCATAGACATTATTAAATCCAGTATGAGAATTCAATTAGCAGATAATTCCTGTACTAAACCTGTTGGAGTGGTAGAGGATGTACCAATCAGGATTGGGAATTTCTTCATTCCTTGTGATGTTGTCATCATTGATGTAGAAGAAGATCCCACATGTCCAATGATCTTAAGACAACCTTTCCTTTCAATAAGAGTTGGGAATGAATATAAGAGTTGGGAATGAATATAATGATTTCCACATCCTTGTGATGTTGATTGATTTGGTTGATGGGTTAATCACAATAAGAGTTGGGAATGAATATAATGATTTCCACATACTCGATCATATGAGGGGCCCCTCTTCAATAGAAACAAGCTACTTCATTGATTGTTGCAATCAACTATTTGTAGAAATAGAAGAGCACAACGCTATAGTCAACCCCCTGATGTAAGATTTAAAAAACCCTTATAAGATTTAATGATCCCAAGATCGAAGAAATACTAGCATACTTGGAAACCATTGAATAAGAAGAAGAATTTATGGAACTACTAAAATAGTATATATGCTTCTCTTTAGCATGAACCAAAAGAAGACTCGGTTCCAAAACTACTTCCAGAGCTCAAACCCCTTCTCGAAGGTCTAAAATATGAATTCCTTGATGAAAAGAAGAGAAATTTAGCGACCATTAATGCACAACTGCCTTCCGATCAGCAAGAGAAATTGTTATCCGAACTGAAAACCCGTAAGAAGGCTTTTGGGTATTGTAAAGATGATATCAAAGGTCTTAAACAGACAATGTGCATGCATAGAATCAACCTCAACCGTGATGAGAAGCCACGAGTCCAAGGTCAAAGAAAATTAAATGACAAAATACGAGAGGTCGTATGTAAAGAAGTCATCAAACTAATAGATGTTGGTATTATATATGCTATTAGTGACAGCAATTGGGTAAGTTTTGTTCATGTGATCCCCAAGAAGGGTGGGATGACAGTAGTAAGAGATAGTGAAGTAAAGGAATTAGCCACTGACTGGTTGGCGTATGTGGATTGACTACATACTTTTGAATGCAACAACACGCAAAGACCATTTCCCTCTTCCTTTCATTGACCAAGTTTTAGAGAAGTTGGCGCATCATTCTCACTTCTATTATCTAGATGGTTATTCTAGATTCTATCAGATTCTCATCCACCCAGAAGATCGGGAAAAGACCACATTCACTTATTTGTATGGGACATATGCTTTTCACGCATGCCATTTGGTCTATGAAACACCCCTGCCACCTTTTAGAGGTGCATGTTAGCTATATTTTCTTATTAACTGGGAGAAGTGCCACTTTATGGTACGAAAAGGAATAGTTCCGAGACACAAGGTGTCTAAAGCTGGTATAGAAGTGGATAAAAGTAAAATAGAGGCCATATCTAACTTCTATTTCCCTCTTCAATCTCTTCTGTCCATAATTTTCTGGGACATGCAAGATATTATCGTCATTTTATCAAGGACTTTTCAAAGATCGGAAATTTTTTATCCAAATTGTTGGTAAAAGATATTGTGTTTATCTTTGACGAAGAGTGTCGTAAGGCCTTCAATACCCTCAAAGATGCTTTGACCATTGCTCCCATTATGCTAGCTCCAGATTGGGATCTACCCTTTCAAATAAAGTGTGACACTAATGATTATGCAGTTGGGGCTGTCCTGGGATAAAAGAAGGACAAAAAACATCATGTTATCTACTACACCAGAAAAACTCTTCATGAGTTTCTAATAATTACACCACTGTTGAAAAAGAGATGTTAGCCATCGTCTACACCTACGACAAATTTAGATCCTGTCTGTTAGGTGGGAAGGTGACAATCTATGTTGATCATGGATCAATTAAGTATCTTATGAAGAAGAAAGATACCAAACCACGTCTTCTCAGGTGGGCCCTCCTCTTGCAAGAATTTGTTAATGAGATTACTGACAAAAAGGGATCATAGAATGTCCTTGCTGATCACCTCTCTCAAATAAAGGTGGAAGAAAACAACTCACTTCCTATCAACGAATCCTATCAAGACAAATCCCTTCTTGTTATTCATTCTCTTGTTCAAGTAACTCCATGGTACGCTGATTTCTGCAACTACCTAGAATGCCAACAGATACCTCCATGGTTGACCTACAATAAAAAGAAGAAATTCTTTTCTGACATCAAAAACTATTTCTGGGATGATTCCCTACTTTTCTGAAAGTACACAGACAATGTATATCGTTGTTGTGTGGATTACGACAAAGCTCATTCAATCTTATAAAAATGTATGCACCCCCCTATGGAGGACACCTTGGTGTTGAGAAGATAGATTTGAAAATATTGAACTCAGGTTTTTATCATCCGACTATATTTAAAGATGCGCACACTTTCACTAAACAATGCAATGTGTGTTAGCACACTGGGAACACTAGCAAACAAAATGAGACGCTCCTTGCTGAATGGATCGAAGTGGAGATCTTTGATGCTTGGGGGATAGACTTCATGGGACCTTTCCCGCCAAATTCTGGAAATAAATACATTCTGGTGGCCATTGACTACTGTCATAGAACCGTTCTTACCCCAATCCCAATCCTACTCTCTAGACAGTAGTAAGAGGATTGAAGCACCCATCCATGAGTGGCCCGATAGGATCTATCACACTGGCATATACAGTAAGAAATAATAACTTGAAAATGGGTATTTAAAGAAAAACTAACCCAATATGGAGATATATCTGATTTGTCTTTGTCATCAGAGTATGTAGAGTGTGGAAGCAATCTTATTCAGTATTCCATTTGTATTGCCTAAAATCAAGAAAATCAAGACACAATCATGCAATTGCACAGTACCCTATCAAAATCAAGTAAAGAGGTTTATAACAAAATAGTATACTTGGCAGGACTTATATTCAAAAGAATTACAAATGATTTCCAAAACCAATATCATTCAAAAAAAATGTTTGTTATTCAACGATTCAATTTTTATTACGAGTTCCCATTATGCTGTAATCAAATAAGCATGCTTATATATTTCGTGTGACTCTATTACCCCAACGTGATGGGGAAGATCACTAGGATCCTTCTCACCATAGGAACATAGGAGGCCAATGTACAAGTCCCACCTCCAAATGAGGGGGTTGTTGCACTCAATATCAACATTATCAACATTATCAATATCATCATCATTATCAATATATGGGTAGTCATAATGGGCATGCAATTTATGTTTTCATATTTTTCAAAATATAGTATAGAAAAATAGAAGACTAATCATAGGGAACAGTAGCTCATCCAAGTAAGTAGCCAAGTATACAGTCAACAGATACATAAAAGTATCTTCAATACAATAAAGGAGGAGTTATATAATAGCATACCTTTCACGGAGGATTTCAAGTACAGATCAACTAGTAATAGGTCAACCCTTCGAGTTAGATCCTTTGATAAGGAAAATTGAGGATCGTCCGATGCACAATTTAAGTTCGGTGAGGCAGCCCTCTTGCTCAGGGTCCGGTTCGATCCTTGGTTTGGCCGGTTCATCCCTTCACTTTGTCCGGTCAAATCACTGGTCTAGCTGGGCCTTTGAACCAGCTCCGGTATCTTCTGGACCAATGGTTCGGGGAACCTTTCCCCTCACCCGCACAAGTCTCACATGAGCCCAAGAACAGGGCAGAGGGGCTCGTCGGCATGGAGCAACTCTGGGAGAAGGAGAGGGCAAGGAAGGTCATGAGTAGGCTGGTGGAGTTCACCGCAACTCTGTGGAGCGCTAGGAGGTGTTTATTTGAGGTGAGGTGACCAGAATAGGGAACACCCAAACGGGCTAGGTGGTGGCACCGTCCGAACTGTAGGAGGAAGAAGATGAAATTGGGGAAGTTTGAGGCCAAAACAGAGAGTAAGAGAAAGGGTTCTTGCAAGGTGTGACTATGGCGGTCCATTGGGGATCCTTTTATAGCACTAGGATTAGGTTTAGGGCTAATCAAGATCTAGCGCTTAGCCATGGCCACCGGAGTGAGAAGGCTAGCCAAGGGAAACATTTTAGCGGCACAGTGGTGTATGAAATCTAGACAAAATAGGGTTTGGTGAGCACAAAATCACAAGGGGAACATTTCCTCTCGATTAGAACTTTGAATCGGGGTCTTCAACGCAAGATTTCACTGTTCACTCTTCATTTACTCCTCCCCACAATAAGCGGGAGGTAGAAGATGACCTGATGGTCATTGGATCGTGCTTGGATCCACGAGAAGCAGATCCAAGGGCCGAGGAGCTCCCCTGTTTCATTCCACAGATCAATGACATGGACAAAGCCATATAAGAAGGCAAATAAAAGGGAAAAAAGGGGTTTTCAATACATAAACTTCAAGAATTCATAGTAAATTGTAGGAATGTCCAATTGCTCTCAAATTTGGACCACAACTTCACAAAAATGTGGAGAATATTTAGAAAGAGTTTGAGAAATTAAATGATGAATTTTGATTGACAATTTTCTTCTTTAGGCAAAGTGATGAATTGATCAAATTCAAGGTGTTATAATGTGTATAAAATCCACATTGATCACTATATTTCAAAATTGAGTCTCAACATTGATTATGAAGCTAAGAAAACTGATTTGGGATCATGAGTAAACATACAAGGGTCAAAAGATTAATATTTCATTCTTATTATAAAATCCACTTTGTCACATCCTTCCCTCAAAAAGGAATTTTGTCCCTAAAATTCAAAAACATCCTCAACATTAGAATTATCCCAAAACCAGATCATATCCTCAATTACTAGAACATCCTCAATTATATAATCAAAATCATGTACTTAAAGTTCAAGTAGTCTAATACTCACAATCGGGATTCCATGTTTCATATCATAACTAACTTGGTACCAACATTGTTTCATCATCGAGCAATTGAGTATCAAGATTAGCGCATATATTATCCAAAGTCATTATATGAGTCACAAATATGGAAAGCATCCTATTGATCACAAATTTGGAGAGATCATATTTTTGGTCAAACAAATAGAGTTCAAGTGTACAAGGTGACTTTCAATCCCAATATCTTAGGGTCTTAGACTCTACATTAGCCTTGGTGGGGTTATACATCCATGATTTGAGATTTCAGATTTCAACATTTCAAGACCACATCATACTTTTAATATCATGATTTTTGGGCTCAAAATCACTAGGAGGTCCCACCCTAGTCCTAATGAAAGCTAAACCCTAAGTCATAAATCAAGTGATCCAACATAGTCATCATTTTAAAAATTTCAAAATTTGGGATTTTGAAGTCATTAATCATATATCTCAAGGTCCAAACAGTGTGATCATAGGATTTGTATCATTATTGAGATTGATAATCATGAGTCACAAGTCAATTAATCAATATCAAGAGTCAATATTTTAAGCATCAAAAGTTATAGGTCTAGAATTTTGAAGCTAGGGTTTAGATTCCTATTTAGACCTTAGGGGAGATCACTCATCTATATTCAATTTTGAGAAACAATATTCAAGCAATATTCGAGTAACATATCAAATTTAATTATCATTGTATCCAAGGTTGATGAATGATCTAGACCTAGGTCTATCCAGGAAGTCAACCACAAGCTATAGTCAACATTGTCATATATCAAGATCATTATCAAATCACTATTCAAGATCGAGTATCAACCATGGGTTCAACCTATTAGGCTTAGGTCAATCAATCCAAATTGGGTGAAAGGGTATACCTTTCCAGACTCTAAATAATCAACAAGGTGAAAATTTAGAGGTAGTCAAAATAGGGATGTGACCTAGGTTAGGCGAGTCGTGAGTCAACTGCCACCCTAATCTAGCACATTACTGACATTATTCATTATCCGTTGAGCTTATTCAAATAGGGAGAGTATCAATGATCAAATCAAATTCCATAAGGTCATGATTTGAAAATTCAAGCTCATATTAGGGCAATAATGTCAATGTTTTACAAAGTCAAGTTAATATTTTCATTCCTTTCCTTTCATGATCAAGATAGTGCTATAATTTGGAAATTGAGGATTTGAATTTGGCCTTTAAGGAATTAGAGAATAATAGTGCAACATCTAGGCCCATCATCATATCAAATTGAGATTGCAAAATGCATCAATGGTCAATAGGAAAACCACTTTTTGCATCATAGGTCTTACATCATGATTTTGTGATCTTAGGCTTAGTCACCTGATAGCATGGTTAAGATATGTATAAAATAGGATACCAGTTTGCTTAACTATGTTGAGTTTTAGTTGGAAATAGGGAAACATAAATATTAATCAAATAGAGACCTCATCAACAATGAGGTATAAGACATAAGTCATCGTTATTTCACCATATCATAATTCGTATCATTTACCTCAAACATAGAAGTACATAGTCAAGTTTTAGCTAATTTGAGTGTTCATAATATTAGGGATCATACATAAGTATTTGGTTTCAAAATTAATTGATCAAAATCGAGTTTTCAAATTAAGGTCAGATCATAGTATCAACTTTCAAAAATTTAGCGATATTCATTTTTCCCATGCATAAGCTACCCATAATCGAGACATCATGTGGTGAAAGGTCATGAGAAGGACCACATGATGAGATGAGAAGACTACCTAATCTTCATCTACATGGGTGGCTTAGGATTGTCCTTAAAGAAGAGATGAGATGCTAGAAGACTCTCTAGGGTTTCACAAGAGAACCTTTAGGTCCAGTTCTGGAGAAATTAAGGTCAAGTAAAGCGGGGGATCTCAGCCACTGTGAAGACGGATAGGAGAAATTATGCCAGGACCCCGAGCCTAGACACCTCAATTTTCACCATTATGGACTTTAGAGTTTCTTGGGTGTAAGAGACTTGAGAAATTATTTACTTAAAGTATAAGGGAGTGTGTAAGCTCTGATACAAATTGTCACAGATCTATTCTTACCCCAATCCCAATCCTACTATCGAGAAAATAGTAATAGGATTGAAGTGCCCGTCCCTGAGTGGCTCGATAGGATCTATCACACTGGCATATGTAGTAAGAAATAATAACTCAAAAATTGGGTATTTAAAGAACAACTAACCCAATATGGAGATATATCTGATTTGTCTTTGTCATCAGAGTATGTAGAGTGCGGAAGCGATCTTATTCCGTATTCCATTTGTATTGCCTAAAATCAGGAAAATCAAGACACAATCATGCAATTGCACGGTACACTATCAAAATTAAGTAAAGCGGATTATAACAAAAGAGTATACCTGGAAGGACTTATATTCAAAAGAATAATAAATGATTTCCAAAACCAATATCATTTCAAAATAAATGTTTGTTATTCAACGATTCAATTTTTAATATGAGTTCCCATTATATTGTAATCAAATAAGCATGCTTATATATTTTGTGTGACTCTATTACCCCAACGCGATGGGGAAGGTCACTAGGCTCCTTCTCATCATAGGAACATAGGAGGCCAATGTACAAGTCCCACCTCCAAATGAGGGGGTTGTTGCACTCAATATCAACATTATCAACATTATCAATATCATCATCATTATCAATATACAGGCAGTCATAATGGGCCTGTAATTTATGTTTTCATATTTTTCAAAATATAGAATAGAAAAATGAAAGACTAATCATAGGGAACAATAGCTCATCCAAGTAAGTAGCCAAGTATACAGTCAAGAGATACATAAAAGTATCTTCAATACAATCAAGCAGGAGTTATATAATAGCATACCTTTCACTGAGGATTTTGAATATAGATCAAATAGTAATAGGTCGACCCTTCGAGTTAGATCCTTTGATAAAGAAAATTGAGGATCGTCTGATGCACACTTTAAGGCCATGAATGATTCAAGTAGGTGAGGCGGCACTCTTGCTCAGGGTCCGGTTTGGTCCTTGGTTTGGCCGGTTTAGCCCTTCACTTTGGCTGGTCAAATCTTTGGTCTAGCTGGGCCTTTGAACCGACTTTGGTATCTCTTGGACCGATGGTTCGGGGAACCTTTCCCCTCACACGCATAGGTCTCACGAGAGCCCAAGAATAGGGAAGAGGGGCTCGTCGGCATTGAGCAACTCCGGGAGAAGAAGAGGGCAAGGAAGGCCATGAGTAGGCTGGTGGAGTTCGCCACAACTCTATGGAGCACTAGGAGGTGTTTATTGGAGGCGAGGTGACTAGAACAGGGAACACCCAAATGGGCTAGTGGTGGCGCCCTCCGAACTACAAGAGGAAGAAGGCAAAATTGGAGAATTTTGAGGCCAAAATAGAGAGCAAGAGCAAGGGTTCTTGCAAGGTGTGACTATGGCGGTCCATTTGGGATCCTTTTATAGCACTAGGATTAGGTTTAGGGCTAATCGAGATCTAGCGCTTAGCCATGGCTGCCAGAGTGAGAAGGCTAGCCAAGGGAAACATTTTGACAGCACAGTGGTGTATGAAAGCTAGCCAAAATAGGGTTTAGTGAGCACGAAATCTCAAGGGGAACATTTCCTCTTGATTAGAATTTTGAATCGGTGTCTTAGGCACGAGATCTCACTGTTCACTCTTCATTTACTCCTCCCCACAATTAGCGGGAGGTAGAAGATGACCTGATGGTCATTGGATCGTGCCTGGATCTATGAGAAGCAGATCCAAGGGCTGAGGAGCACCCCTAGGATCAAGGACATGGACAAAGCCATATAAGAAGGCAAATAAAAGGGAAAAAAGGGGTTTTCAATACATAAATTTCAAGAATTCATAGTAAATCGTAGGAATGTCCAATTGTTCTCAAATTTGGATCACAACTTCAAAAAAATATGGAGAATATTTAGAAAGAGTTTGAGAACTAAATGATGAATTTTGATTGTCAATTTTCTTCTTTAGGCAAAGTGATGAATGAATCAAATCTAAGGTGTTATAATGTGTATAAAATCCACATTGATCACCATATTTAAAAATTGAGTCTCAACATTAATTATGAAGCTAAGAAAAATTATTTGGGATCATGAGTAAACATATAAGGGTCAAAAGATTAATATTCCATTCCTATTCTAAAATCCACTTTGTCACAACTACATCTCCAGGTGGGTGGAGGCTATACCCTCATCAACCTATGACTCCAAGATGGTAATGTGTTTGTTCACAAAAATCATTTTCCCTAGGTGCATGGTAATCAGTGACAGAGTATCACACTTCATTAAAAAACAATTTGGGGCTCTTTTGAAGCGATATGGATTAAGACATAAGATATCCACTCTGTATCACCCTCAAACATGCCAAGTAGAGGTTTCCAATAGGCAGATCAAGCAAATTCTCGATAAGACAGTGAGCAAGTCAAGAAAAGATTGGTTGTCTAAGCTTGATGATGCTCTCTAGGCATATCAAACTGATTACAAGACACCCATAGGAACCACCCCTTATTGACTAATCTATGGTAAATCTTGTCATCTCCCGTTGGAACTGGGACACAAAGCCTATGGGGCGATTAAAGCCCTAAACATGGATGTTGGACTTACCAAAGAGAATCACTTTTCAAAGCTACAACTAAACTATTAAGCATCACCACATCTCATACTGAGAACATTGATATCACAATACTTGATTCATTGAACACCATATCCTTAGGGTTTTATTTACCTCATTCACTTATCACATGGCTCTCATAAGGTTTTAATATGTCATAAACATCCACTAAATACAGTTTGCTTTAAACAAGTAATATACGATCAACATATGTATGGAATCCTTGATTTGAGCTAAATTAGGGTTTTTCCATGCCATTCATTGAGATATTATGAATCAAGAATAACATTGCATAAATATAGTCTATGATGCCAAGAAAAACACTTCAAATGGGTTTCACCATATTTATTCACAAATTTCCAACTTTCCACTCATATAGGGCTTCACCCTTTTTACGAAGATATCAAGCAAACACTATTCACATCACATGAAATCCAAGATAGTATCTGACATATATGTACTACACATTCAGATAAACAATCATTCATAACCAAGGGGATCCAGATAAACAAATTTCTCTATTTAATTATACGACAATTTCATTCATAGACAAATTCCCTATATTTCAGTTTACTCTTATAACCTATGTGAATACTTAGGGAATTCTCATTAGGATGTATTTTATACATTTATAATATGAATTTATCATCTGAAATTTCAAACAAATAGAGGAAGAATCTATTTCATATCATTTTGCAACAACTTAGATCAAACAGACAATTCAGGGTTTGTAGTCACATACTAAGCCATTAAAGATTATGGATGATTTAACCAATTTTTGTGCAATATACTGTTTAAAGGAAGTTCCCACTCACCCTAAGGTGTGAAAACACCTTAAAAACACAGCTCATCCCTGAAAATCTCGATCTCATATCAAATCCCTAGCAATTCACCTAATTCTTCTTCCTTTCAACTTGGAAACCCTAGAATTGAAGATTAGGAGAGAAAGAGTGAGAAAAGGACTTGACTTGATATGATTTCAAATACAATCAGGGGAGGGATGGAATCTTGACATCTGAGAGAAGATTCACCATGAAACTATATCCAAAGAAGCTAAACTTACATGATTTCATCATTCCTCGGACCGCAAAACCCTAGGTCAGTATCTCCATCAATTTCTCCTCTCAAACCCTAACTCTGCCTCTCTCTCTAGGATTTCATTTCTCTGGTATCACTAATAATGAGATCTCCTTGTGTGTTAGATTGACCATATAGAGAAATTGAGCTGCTGGGGTCAATTGCACATTGACCCCTCACTATACTTTCTCTTATTTCAGCTGAATTTTCTGTCATAAAAATATTATTGTAATTCATCTACTGATAAGGTCTAAACACATAAAAAAATTATGAAAATTTTTCATGTTGTTTATAATTGAGTTTTAGATCTCTAGTTAAAATTTTAGATTATTTGAAGTTACCAATAAATAAATAAAAATAAAACACTACACTACTAAAAAGCACTCTGTCAGCATTTTGGTCGAAGTATAGTTCGACTGAAAACCACATTCAAGGAACACTTAAATATCCTGAATGTTTTCTAGAATATGCATGATTGAGTTATCCATATCATATCCAAAATTCAATTAAATAAAAATTTGTAAAAAATATGAAAAATCATTTACCACATTGCTATCCTGATCAAATTCCATATTCATGTACTATCAAAACCCTAATTTTTGTCGATTAGGGTTTACATTTCTCAAACCCTGATTCTTCAAACTAAAATCATAGTTAGAGTTTCTTCTTAGGTTGGAAACATCGCAATTAATCTACTATCATTAATCAAGTCTAAACGATGTTCAATCTAATCAAGAATGCAATCATTCAGGTAAACCTTAGTTTACCAATTAAGCACAGATGTGGTTATTACATTAATTCTATAGAACTGAAGTCTTTGATAAATCTTATGTAGTAACCTACCAAATGTAGGAAACTGCAAATATTTGTTGGTGTCTTGGGTTGTTCCCATTCTAGAATAGATTCTACCATTTTAGGATCAACACAAATACCTTTAGCAGATATAATATGTCATACAAAAGATACTTTTGACATACAAAACTCACACTTGCTAAACTTAGCATAAAGCTTGTGTTGTCTCAACAAATTCAACGCTTGTTGAAGATGATGTTCATGTTGTTAGCTATCTGAACTGTATATTAGAATGTCATCTATGAAGACCACTATGTACTGATCAAGGAATGGCTGGAACACTCTATTCATAAGGTCCATGAATGTTGCTGGTGTATTAGTTAGTCCAAATGACATAAACATAAAATCATAATGACCATACCTTGTACTAATGGCTGACTTGGGTATGTCATCTTCCTTAATCATTAACTGATGATATCTTGACCTTAGGTCTATCTTATAAAACATTTTTGCACCTTGCAACTGGTCAAACAAATCATCTATCCTTGGCAGAGCATATTTGTTCTTTATTGTCACCTTATTCAACTGTCTATAATCTATACATAGCCTCATAGACCCATCCTTATTCTTTACAAAAAGTACTGGTGCACCCCATGGTGATGTACTTGGCCGTATAAAACCTTCGTCAAGTAACTCTTGTAATTGTTACTTTAATTCTGTCATCTCAACATGTGTCATTTTATAAGGTGTTTGAGGTATCAGTTGCGTATCGGGAACTAGATTGATCTCAAAATAAATCTCTCGAGGTGGAGGAACTTTAGGAAATTCCTCAAGAAACACATCCTTAAACTCCCTAACAATTGACACTTCTGGAAAACTAGGACTTTCTACCTTGGTATCCACCACATGTGCTAAGAATGCCTCACATCCATGTTGCAACAATATCTCAGCTACCATTTTTAATATTATACACATTGGAAGAATCTTCCTATCTCCCTGAAAGGTCCATGTCTTACCACCATATGTGAACATATCTTGCTTAGAACCACAACCCAAGACTACTTTATACTTTTCCAAGGTGTCCATCCCAGGGATTACATCAAATCCATGCATCTCAAGTGGTATAAGATCCACTTGAATGCTGTGTTTTGAGAAAGAAAGAACACAGGGGGAACATACCTCTTGTAATATTGTGGAACCAACTAATGGAGTTTCTAAGTTATTCATTCTACGACTAACAGGCAAAAGACAATTATGAATCACTTCTCAAGTGATAAAGGAGTGTGTAGCACCTGGGTCAATCAAAACAGATATGAAGCAAGATGAAGACATATTAGAATAAAATAATTCCATCTATCTTGTCACGACTCGTGGGTTGACTACTGCTTTTGGCTGAATCATAGCATAGAATCTCATTGTTGCATGCTGCTGACCACGTCCACTGTTACCTTGTACAGATGAACCTACTTGAGACGCCTATCCATGCCCTTGTACTCCTGCACTTCTACTAAACTATTGTCTCTGAGAGCCTTGTTGGCTCTACCTCGATTGCTGAGTTATCTCAGTATCTCTTACTAGACACTCTATCTTTAGATGTCCTATCTACTTACAATTGTAGCATATTCTAGTAACCTGTCATGGCCTAGACAGCCCTATCACCAACATTGAGTACTTTGGGCTCTAGAAGGTGGGAAATTACAACCTCTACCCTTACTTGACGTCCACTACGTCTGGGTACTGAACCTTTGTGGTGCTGACGGCACACAAAACCTTAGTTTTTCGTAGCTTCCAGACCTCTGTCCTTGGAACTGGGCTGGTCCTTTCCTATAATTGGTCTCACGTTTATCAGTTACTGATCATTCTATCTTCCTAACCGATTCCACAAATGTAGCAAATCTCTCTCTATTATCTAGAGCAGCTGCATGTGTGGTCGACTCAGTGTTCAATCCCTTTTCAAAACGTCAAATCCTCTCCTAGTTTGTAGTAGCCATGTGCAGACAAAACCACAAAATCTCCATGAACTTGGATTCATAATCATTAATCTTCATAGGCCCTTCCCTAATCCGTTCAAATTGTGAGATTTTTTCATCCAGGTACGTACGAGGAAAGTACCTATTGGTGAACTCACATCATAATTCCTCCCATCCAACCTCAAAATTAGGCCTTATCTTCTTCAATAGCCCACCATTGGCCGACACTTCCCTTTAATAGATACACAACATTCCTAACTTTATCAGTTTTTGGGATTCTAAGGATCTTAAAGGATTTTTCTAACTCAATAAGTCACATATCTGCATCTATTGGGTCATCTATTCCAGCATATTCTAGGGCTCCCACACGGCGTAACCGTTCAAAAGTCTTACTAAACTTGAAGCTTCATTATGAACTGGTTCCCTAGGAGTGGTACCAATATCCTATCCGCAATATGTGTTACTATCGTCATAAATTGCCCAAACAGAGCATGCAAAGCAGGGTCCTTCAACATAGTCTGATCCACCTAGGGATTCTCAGGCACTTCTTCTTCTCTTATTTGTTCCCTTGCACTCCTTCCTAGTACAACAATGTTACACTCAACAACATGTTCTTTGTGTTCTCTAGACATCTTTGAGCTTTACTTCTTCTATATAAGTAGAAGTCACTAAAAGTTAAATTGGAGGATACTAGAATAGACTCAATGACCTTAATCCTATGTCCCTATAGACTCAGTGAACCTAAGGCTTTAATACCAAAAATTGTGATGACTGCTATCAAAATGATAGCTTAATCACACAAAAGTACGCATAATTAATCATTAACAGCGGATTACTGAAAATCACTAAAAATTTAAAACCTTTTTGCCAAGAGATCCACTACCCAGAAACTCTTTTTAGAAAGAACCAAACCACATATATACATCATGGTTTACTTGTACATATGATGTTCCATCATCTTGTAAGGATTTGAGATAACAATTGCTTTATCAAAATATACACAAAAGAGACATCATGTATCGAGGCGCACTAGGAAAAATCGCAGATCGATTATAAACTCTTTATGCACAATCTCCCAAAGGACCAGAGAGTACAGGGATGACACATAGGACTTTATATCTACAAGACACATAGCAACACACTCAACCTAAGTTGTTACTGTTGTTCTAGATGTTGCTGCCCGCTCTCTACTACACGATCTTTACCCTTTCGTGTATGTCCACCTTGTAGAACCCACAGGGTGTGACAACTTGTCCCAACAAGAGATATAATTCTTTTCCAACCGTATTATTATCACAATTAAACTTTTATGAATGATAGCAGAAGGAATATGTACTAAATTAAATAAATACAAATGCTGATTATATGCAGAGTATAGAAGTCATATCATCTTATAAGTTCAGATATCTACAATTGAGCAATAGATCATTTAATCACTTTTAAAAGGAATATGAAGAACATGTATAACTGTTATAAACTAAACAGTATAAAATCAAAGCAAGGCATCAACCAATGTTTCCGTATTTGGTCCTTAAACAGATACGCTAAATGGCTTATTATATCTTAAAACATTCCATCTTATTATGCCCTACGGAGATGGGAATATACCTTCCATCTCTAATTGACCACTTCCAAGATGGCATCAATACCATAGAGGTCTATGGAAGAGCCAGAATCCACGACCTCTCCCTTCTGGGTTAGCACGAGAGTGGCAGTGACATTATGATTCATTCTGCATTTTAGCTAGCATGGCATATAGAGGATCTTCTCTATAGAGATACAACATGTAGCATGTTCTCTGTCCAGGGTATGACCTACACTCAATCCTGCTTGTTTATATTACGTCATGGCCTGTAGCCATACTCTTTTGGGGGTATGGCTTTACCACCAATCTTGATCTTGCAATAGAGCTACGGCAAACAACCGCACTCTTTTCAGGAAAAATATCTCAAGGCTAAATCCTATGGTTTGAAGTAAGCAAGGTAATACTCGTCTTGCACCCTCGCATATTAAAAAATATGCACTCTGAGTAAAACTCATTTCATCATTCAACAGATCCTGACACTAAATGATTCTATGGTCAGGGAAACTACATTTTTAGTTCACTTGATAGAGTAAGTTCATTACAACATCTTTTAACATCAATCAACTTACAAGAATGAATTATAGATAAATTCTATATAGAAAGGAGTAATACATTTTTAAGAGAAATTATATCAATTGATACATATCATGTTACACTTATCCTGGGATCTCAGTTCCTTGAATACTTTATTGGGAATCTCATCCCTTCACCATTATCATTATCATGATCATATGCTTGGGTATCAAACCCTTAGTTCAATATTGATCAGTACCACCTATCATTATGCAATAACCAACTCTAGGTCATCAGAACCATATATAAATCATACTTGTTGTACAAGTATATCACATGGCTCACAAGGCCTTATATAATCTATATAATATTAAATCATCATAGCTCATACCTGGCTGTGGTCATCATCTCATAACACCTGCATGGTTAGGATTTAATAGAAAATGCAATGCCAAGTAAAAATCATGACCATGCCATAAAGAGAATTATTCAAATTGCAACCCACTCATAAATAGGGTTAGGGTTTTTTCCCTATAACTAATTTAGGGTTTCCAAGTGCATATTTATCAATCAAACCCTAATTCACATTATCAGAGATAATTAATTGCCATAAAATTTCAAGCATACTTCATCAAATATCATCAATTGATTATCAACATGAGGTACTAGTTTCTTTCTCATACTTACTAGGATATTGACTTCAACATACTTATTACATTGATTTAATCTTCTTTAGGGTTATCGACCTACACTTATTAAAGTGTATTAATCTCATTACTTCCATGATGTATTCAAAAGGTATTGGCCTACACTCATCAAGGTGTATCGGCCTCCACTCATCAAGGTGTATCAACCTTCATTCTAAACTTTATATTGGGCTAGACACATCACTTTTGTCGGCCAAACACATCTACATGTGTCAGCCAAAGAATATCAAATGCTATCATTTTAGAGATGCTTAGAGTGGTATCATTTGTAAGGTTCTTGAGGTATATCAGCCATAATACAAATATGTGTGTGTCAGTCATACTATCATCTTATGTATTGGCCTCACCATCAACTAGGGTATTGGCCACTCAACATCATCTATGGTATCAACCACCCCTTCAACTTAGGGTATTATCCAATCAACATCATCTAAGGCATCGACCACCCCTTCAACTTAGGGTATCAACCACTCAACTCAATCTAAGGTATCGACCACCCCTTCAACTTAGGGTATCAGCCACTCAACATCACTTAGAGTGTCGGCCTTGCTATCCCTTTGAGTATCGACCACTCAATCTACTAAGATATTGGCTACAACATTAGCTGGTGTATCTCCCACATAGCACATTATGGGATATCAACCTCTAGGTTTTGAGTTGTAACGGATGAACCCTTGTCAATACTTTAGTTCTCTCACCTACTGACCTTACCATTAATTGGTTTATCGGCCAAAGTTTCAAAGAGTATATTGCCCCCATCTTCAAATGGTGTATTGGGCAAGATGGTGTCAGATTGTGAGTGTATCAGATTTGCTAGGGTTAGAGTTGACCATGTCGGCCTCTACAATCAACCAAAGTATCACCATTTGATATTCTATCTTTACTAGAAACCTCTTGGTCATGACAAGCTAATGCCTTTGAGGCATATCATTTTTAGAACAACTAACATATCGGCCTAACAAAAACATATTGCCTTAAAGCATCACAAGTTATATCAGGCACCCATTTTATGGAGCAAACATAGGTGTTAACTTGGATATCTTATAGATATCGGCCTTCCATATTCTTAGCATTAGGTGAAAGGTTAAACACTTACGAGGATAATAGTCCTACTCAAGAAATCAACCCAAAAGGATAGGGATTCATATGTATCAGTTTCCACACTTATACCCTTATATTGGGTTAGGGTTTCCCACAAACCAATATAAGTTTGTGCATATCAGTTTCATCATCTTCAAGCTTAAACTCTTCATCCATAACTACTATAGTTCATGGACAACATCCCTATATACTCATTAGAACTCATAAAACCATCATTGAAACAAGAAAAATTGAAGTAGAAAAGGAATCACCAAGTATTGCATGATAGGAGGTGAATAATAATAAAAATATATAACCCACCTCAAGATCAACTCAAAAGCTTCAAGCTCCAAAGATCCATGTTCCAAGGTTGAAGATGATTTATCAAAAGTCCAAGACTTGATCACAACACTTCTCTATCAAAGAAGATGCCATAGTTAGGAATTTGGTGAAGAAAGAAGAGAAGGAAAGAATCATGATACAAGAAGCATAGTCTTTCCAAGGTTGAAGACAATCATAGATTCACCTTAGGAAAGATGCTCGGCCTTCTCTTTGTTCCTGGAGCTCCTAGGATCATCCTCCAATCAAGAGATGGTAAGGGAATTGAAAGGTTTATTAGGAAGTGAAAAGAGAGGTATATATAGTTGAGGTTCATGAAAGAGAATGTGTATAAGGTGTCATCACTATGTGAACATAAGTGACATGAGTCCAAGCATGGTAACTTCATGCAACAAAAATTATATTTCCATGCAACTCTTGAGGATAATCCATAGATAATATACCGACCATTTGGGTATCTTTCTTGACATGATATTATCACCCAATATGTGCAAACTAATACCACTTTTGCAAGGAACTTGCAAACTAATAGGCTTCACCTACTTGAGGTGCTTAGCCAATATGAACACCTTGAAACGTTAACAAACTGATATCAGACATCCTATATGGCTTCCAAGTTGATAGGCACTCCCATATACACGTCAAAACTCGATACAACTTCATCTAGGGTTCAAGGTACTCAACACTTCTTTGGTTCTTTCACCACAAAGACTGTTATCATTCAATCAAGACTCAAACAAGGAACCCCCTTCTTTCTCTTTCCTCTAGTTGATACTAAGAGAGAGAAGACATTTTAGAGATGATAATTTGCACATAAACCCCTTAATTGGGAAAATTGCAATTCTTACCAAAGTTATCATATAAGGCACAAACAATTTTCAAATAAGTTCAAAATTGAGAAATAAACTCTTCTCAAGTCTTAATTACTTTTCAAAAGAATAAGACAAGGTTCTAAGAAAATTACTTAAGCAAAGCTTCTAGGGTTATCCCAAAACCCAAGTCTGGGGTGTTACATTTTTTGGGAGGAGGAGTTTTTTCCTAGAGGTCTAAGAAATAGACCATGTTGTCTCATTCTACTTTTGAGGCTAAGTTGTGTGCTTTAGATGAAACTGGATTGAAACCTGAATGGCTACATGGACTTATGTCCAGTTTACCTATGGTAAAGAAGTTGCTTCCTTCAACTTCAGTTCACTGTGATAGGGCTACAACTATTGCTAAGATAAAGAGTTCCAAGTACAATAAAAAACAACATAGACACATCCAAGTCAGACTCAAGTTTGTAAGGGAGTTAGTGTCTAATGGGGTCTTGGTGGTGGGCTACATCGGTACCAAAGATAATGCAACTGATCCTTTCACTAAAGGTTTTACATTGGCTTTGGTGAAAAAACCTAGGTTGGGGATGGGACTAAAACCCTTTTAGATTCACAAGTAGTAGCAACCCAACCCAAAAGAGTGAAGATCCCAAAAATTGGACTCAATGTGGTAATTACAAGTTGTCGGGTGAATCCAATGACACTATGTATTTTTTTTATGCTTCTATCATCTGTATGTCTATCTCCTAGGAAACATGTTAGTGTCATGACCACAAGTTAGTAAGAGATTAGTCTCTGAATGGTGTCAAGTCTTAGGATAGGATGTTAGTAGTACATCCTTGGAGACTCCAACTAATGATTAATGTTTTGTAGGCCGCAACAGGAGAATTGGATTGTTCTCTAATATCAATCATTACATATATTTATTATGAATGTCCTTAATGCATTATTTTCTTTTCTATCATGTCTTTATTTTATTGTTACCAACCTATACTCTTTCACCCAAGGTTCAGGTTCAAGACTTTTGTTCACGTTGATCCTACGGGGGTGAAAATTGGATAACTCGTGTAGATTCAAATCGAAAGGTATTTGCTAAAAGCACAGTATGGAGAACTGAATGGTAGAGCACACCATACATTATACTTTTTTGGGGATAGTTAGATATATGTCTGTATAAGCCACGTATATAGTATGGGTTAAGCTCATTGTAGTGCAACTAGTACATGGGAGAAATGAAGTTTTGTGTCTAGTGCAAATGGGGAAGAAGTTTTATCCCAGATTGCTCACTCCTAGAACTTTTATGGTCCTTATATGTAGGATCAAATGTGACACTAGTGTCCAAGGGTATTAGAGGAGGATATGTTTAACTCCTTGGTGGGTATGGTGACTGCACACGCACCATGCCATGACTCACCTTACCTATCCTGGTCGGGCTAGGCCGAGCACATGCTTAGGCTTGTGGCTTGTGGATTGTGGATTGTGGATTGTGGAGAATGTCTTCCATATTTCGTCTTATTTTGTGCTACGATACAACTATGTAATTAATTAATTATTATTTAATTAATTGTTTCTTTCGAAAATGGCTTTATTAATCCTAATTGGAAAGTATTTTCCTTGCGAATTTTTCTACAATGTGTACAAGAGAAATAAAGTGATTATGTTTTAATGTGAAGAGGAGTTTGTTGCGTGTAAGGATTTAAATAAGCCTCCAATCATTAGGGTTAAATGAATAACACACTCTAATTGCTACTTCCTCCTACCTTTTTAAAGGTTATTACGTTCACATATAACATCATTGGGAATGGCTACACAACCACTCACCCAAGGCCGCTTCTTAACCCTACAACCTTTTGCATGGTCATGTCTCACAATGGAGCCCTCAAATGGTGCAACCATATCTAGTGGCAGTGGGATAGATTGGATGGCCATCACTAGACCCCCAACACATCTATGGGACATTAATATCTTCAAGCTAATCACTACAACTCTAGGTGCCAGACGACATCACATTCACCATATCTTCTCTAATAAGTATACTATATTAAGGCCTATAGTCAAATCTCAGTCACCCAATCTACCTACATGGCAGTAGAGTAAAACTAAAGATTGGACATCATGTCTATATATTTTCTATCTATGTGGAAGAATTGATAGACTCTCTTTGATGTTGATCATGACTACCCATCTATATGAGTTACCAAAGGGTTTGAATAGCAAAAAAAACCCTAACAAAAAAATTTTGGGAGCAACAGAAGGGAATAGTATTTTCGGGTTCAGGATGGAAGCCCTTGAGTTCGAAAGTACTCAAATGTGCCTTTTCATACCAAAAACTTAGATATAACCCTATTGCAAATGGGACTCACGGGGTCGTTACCATAACAAAAGTAAAACATACAGGATACCCACACAACAAAAGGAAACCCTACTTGACCATAGTTTCAACCAATATTATACGTCGTATAGTCCGTCGAACATAACTCTGAACATGGCAATTGAGAAGATAGTTTTAGGTATTCATAATGCACATGCAAAGACAAGTTTCTCACACTAGTACATTTCTGACCTCTAATGTCAATTTTCTCAATGTTAGTTCCACTTGAAAACCGATAGTCAAAGACATACAATGTCGATTGTAGAGCACAAACGTCACTACTGGTCAATTCCTACCGATTAAGAAAAAACACAGGTACCATTTTTTCTATAACAGCAGTTATTATTGAAGAGACTGACGTCCTAGATAACTCATGAAATACAATTTTTTAGGGGGAAAAATACCTTTGAAAAATTTTAGGTTAGCGTGTCGTATAAAAATTGACAACATATCACTTCCCTCAAAATAAATTTTGCCTCCAAAATCCCATTGACATCAATTTTTTAATAGTGAAACCGACATTGCACTTCTTATCAACCGTGAAAAAATTGTACATGCAGTGTCAGTTTGCAGTCCAGAAACTGACCACATAGGGTTCACACCATATCCCCGTAAGAGTATAGTTCCCCCCAAAATTCTCTCTGGTGTCGGTTATTCAAATAAAACTAACATCTAAGTCCTTTCTAAGCTAACTTTTTATGGGCCTAGGCCATCTGTTTCTTTGAACGAACCGACATTTAAGTTCTTACTTAGTCACTGGTTTGTATCTCCCAAACTAACGTATAAGTCCTTACTGAGAACGACTTTTTTATTTGGATAAGGACCTTTGTCTTCTATTTTTACCCCAAATGACGTCTAAGTACTTATTTTGGGTGTTGGGTTTAGATAGCAACTGAATAATATGTAATTAGCAGTGATTTAAAAAGCGGGTGAAGTGGCCGCTTAAGCGGCCACTTAAGCGGTCAAGCCTATGTCCCGTTGTAATTTTAGCTGAAGCGGGCTTTGAAGCGTTTTGGACTGAAGCGGCCGCTTTTTCCCGCTTTTTGCCGCTTCAGGCCGCTTTTTCAGCCCCGCTTAAGCGACCGCTTCAGGCCGCTTCACGACAAATATTGCTGGAGTGACCTAATCACTCGCCAAATCTATAGAAAAATGAAAGCACTACTTTTGGGAGATGTGATGCTCCAACTATTGTATCTCAAAAGGTGTAAGAAAGTTTAGTAATTAGCATTTATCTTTACTTTGTTACTGATGTCTGTACACTCTGTACAGCTAGACTAGTACTTTGTACTTTCAAGTTTGTTTATGATATTATCATGTATATTTAATGTTGTTTATTACCGTTGATACTCTAATAGTCTGACATTTAGTATACTTGTATAAAACCTTTGCACAACCATCTGTGGACTGTAACAAAATGATGTCGTAAAATATTGTTATATTGTCAATTATGTACTTAGTGCAGTAACTTATTGTTCTTTATGATTTACTATGTATGATATTGGCATGTATGTTTAATGTAGTTTAATACCACTGACAAATTAATAGTCAGCCATTTTTTATACTTGTACAAAAACTTTGCACAACCATCTATAGACTGTAACAAATAAGGTGGTAAAATTTGTTATATTGTTTATTATATACTAAGTCTAGTAGTTTATTTCTCTTTAGGATTTACTAAGTAATATTTAATTACCTTGATTCTACTATATATTGTCATGCATTTCTCTTTATTACTATTTAAATGTGCATCTATTTATATTATGTTGAAGAGTACCTTACTCAGTCAACAATATTTGTATAGAGTACTAGTATTCAACTACAACTACCTCCAGTTTTTTTTACTAAATGATAATTTCTAAGCCCAATTATTGAAACAATATTAAGTACATTGTACTAGTATGATACTTGATTGTTGAGCGAGGACTATGTGGTTTTATGATGTTTGAGTATTTTTAGCTTGTAACAATTTATTTATAGGACCCTTTTTCATATGTAAAAGTCATTCTAATGTAATGAAATATCATTTAGATGCTTGATTAATGATATGTTAGCAGTACAACGGTCACCAAATGTTTTCTATAATTTTCAAAACAATGCAGGCCGCTTTTTCAAAAAGTGCCCGCTTTGGTCCGCTTTAAAGCCCGCTTTCCGCTACCCGCTTCAAAAGGGTCAATCCGCACGCTTCCCGCTTCGCGCTTTCCAAAACCTTGGTAATTAGTAATCAGTTTTCGCCAACAACCGATGGCTATGTGTAACTTAATAGCACCCATGAGACAAACTTTCCTCCAATCTCTATTTCATCGCTCATGATTTCCTCTGCTCTGGAATTTCCCCCACTCTGTCGTTTTCGCAGATGGAGTTGTTCTGCTCACTTCTATCGTTGTTGTGCTATTTGTTGTACTCATCGCTGCTATGTTCACCATCATCACCACTTTGCTCGTTGCCCTCTCCACTCAAGCTATTTTGCTAGTTGGTGTGCTTGCCACTGCTATTCTCGTTATCCTCGTAGTCTTAGTTGCTTCTCTGCTTCTTGTTCATCTCTATCATGATCCTATTACTGTTGAAGAAGCTACCACCATCTTGTTGGCTGCCACCGTCACCTTAGTTGGTTACCGCTGTTGTCACCTCTACCACCGATGTCGTTTCCATCAGCTGTTGTTGCCACCACCATCTTCGTCGTCACTACTTGGAAGGTGAGCCTATAACCCTTTATCATTACTTTTTTTGATACGTTTCATCATATTTTTTATGTTCGTGTTTGCATTGTGTGCATGAATGAATATGCAAAAAAATATATGTTATGTGTGATGGCATTTATTTGTACTTTTCATTTAAATTAGAAATGAATTTATTATATTTGGATGTCCGATTCTCACGACTTGATGAACCTTAACCTTCTTTATGAATAATCATGGATGGAACATAAACATTAACATGAAATTGGGACCACACTTTCTTGAAAATGCATGTATTATTCTTAGCCTATCTTAACATTTATGTTTTTACACCTATGATGTGAATGATGACACTAACATCATAGGTATATAAATGACAACATTTTTTAGCCTAGAAACCTATCTAATATTTACTCATTAGGAGTAATCTTGGATAGTCCCCAGTTTGGGACTTTTCTTGAACACTTAATCTTATTTAGTATGTAAGTGTATAATGTGTATTCAGTTTTCAAGATTTTTCATCAAAGCTTTCCCATTTGTTCTCTAAGTACATATGTAGGTGGATATTTTCCCATATACATTGATGTACTTGGGGAACTACAGGGAAATGCTGCCAAAATTTTCTTAAAAACCAAATACATATTATACACTTAGTAGTGAGATTAGGTTTTCAAGAATGGGATAGGTGGTAGACACATTCATTACTGAACCATAAACCCTAATTTGTAAACCATAAACCCAAAATCCTAATTTGTAAACCCTAACCCTAATCTATAAACCCCAATACGTAAACCCTAAATGATAAACCCTAATATGTTAACTATTTCCTAAAATCTAAATGATAAATCCTAAACTCTAAATCCTAATCTCTGAGCATTTGATTCAATATTTGTTTTCTCTTTGATCTGAGAATGGATAGATCATGGATGTCATTCCAAATAGATGCACCCCAGAGTTTATTACTGATCTTGATCATTTGATAAGATTTACAGATGAACTTAGACAATGACCTTGATATAGGTTCTATTTTCCATGTAGGAATTGTAGTAACAACTTGAAAATCGACATTGTTGATGAAACTAAAAGTCATATCATGTACAACGGGATCGTACACGGCTATACAAAATGGTACTTGCATGAAGAGATTCCAACTATATGAGTAGATGTCGATAGAAGTACTTGTGTTTAAGAAGAAATTTCCAATGATAATGTAGATGTGAATGACACAATTCTGATAATGGTTGATGTGATGCTAGATAGTTGTGGGTAGAGCACACCGATTCACCTTCCTTATTTAGAAAAATTATGCATGATGCTGAGAGACCATTACACTTAGGTTGTATGAAGTTTATGAAACTGAGCATTATGTTGATATTGTATACTTTGAAGGCAAACAATAGTTGGAACAATAAAAGATTTGCATCATTATTGCCTTTGTTGAAAGAAATTCTTTCAGAAGGCAACGAGCTTCCAATATCAATGTACAAATAAAAGAAAATATTTTACCCAATGGGAATGAAGGATAAGAAGATACATGCATGCCCGAATGATTGTGTGTTATTTTAAAAGAACTATATCGATTTGAAAGATTATCCAAAATATGGGAAATCAAGGTATAAAATGGTGACTTTAGGGAAATTCAAAACTGGCTCTCTTGCAAAGGTGATGTGGTATCTACCTATAATACCATGGTTTCAACGCTTGTTTTCCAATACCATGTATGCATAGAATTTAATGTGGCACGTAAAGCAAAAGAAAAATAACAATGTGATCCTCCGACATGCATCTGATTCCTCACAATGGAAGAAAAAAAAAGATTTTTTCACAGCCTTAGGCAGAGCCCACATCCTTTTTCCAGCCATAGGCCGGATAACTGGCGGGTGATAAATCCAGTGCTCCACAGCGTGGTTCGAACCCGGCTCCCCCCAGAGGGGGACACCGTGCCTTACCAGCTACGCTAACGCTGACCGGGTCCTCACAATGGAAGAAGATTGATTTATTCTATCCTAAATTTGGTGAATAAGTTAGGAATCTAAGAATTGGACTTTGTACCCATGGGATGAATCCATACGACACATTGAGCAGCCAATATAGTACTTGCTATGTTATGATTACTCTATACAATATTCCTCCCTAGTTGTGTATGAAAAATAAGTACGTCATCTTGTCATTGTTGATATTGGGCCCTAAACAACCTAGAAATTATATCGATGTTTATCATGAACCTCTAATTGATGACTTAAAGAAACTCTGGGGAGAAACTGTGATGACCTATGATGCTTCATACATAGAGACAGTTTGTTTGCATGCTATGTTGTTTTTCATGATTAATGACTTTCTGGCATATGGGACTTTGTCTAGATACATCATAAAAGGATTGAAAGCATGCCCTACATGAGAGGATAACATAGATTCAATATGAGTAAAATATGATGGCAAGACTGTATATCTTGGTCATTGAAGGTTTCTTCTAAAAGTTCATCCTTACTGTACATATTTTAATGGTTCAAATGAGGAACGGAGTACCCCTAAACCTATATCCGAGGAGCTTGTTTATCAAGAGTAAAAGACTTTTTCAATGCATTTAGTAAGAGATCACAATGTACTAATCCTACACAGAGTGACAAATCTTTATACAAGAAGAGGTCAATATTCTTGGATCTTCCTTATTGGAGTTCTTTGGTAGTTAGACATTTTATTGATATCATGCATGTTGAGAAAAATGTTTGTTATAGCGTCATCGGTACTCTGTTGAATATACTAGGTAAGACTAAAGATGGCATCAAATCTAAAATGGACCTATGAGAAATTGGCATAAAGAAAGAATTAATAATAGAAGTTAGTAGTTATCCAAAAACATATTTACCTCTTTCTTGTTACATATTGTCTAGAAAGGAGAAGAAAACATATTTACCTCCTTCTTGTTACATATTGTCTAGAAAAGAGAAGAAATCATATTTACCTCCTGCTTAATATTAATGTACGATAGGGATACTCTTCCAATACCTGTAAATTGGTATCAATGAAGGATTTAAAGCTTATAGGTCTTAAATTTCATGATTGTCACACTCTAGTGCGGTAAATATTGCATGTGGCAATTCAATCTATACTGCCAAAGCATGTAAGGTTTGCCATCACCAGGCTTTGTTTCTTCTTCAACACTCTATACAACAAAGTTATTGATCCTGAGAATCTCAATAAGTTGCAAAGAGAAGTGGTCATTACCCTGTACCAGTTTAAGATGTATTTTCCTCCTTCATTCTTTGATATCATGGCACATCTTGTTGTCCATTTGACTAGGGAAGTGAAAATGTTGGGACCAATTTTCTTTCACTAGATGTATCCTTTTGCATGGTACATGCGTGTTTTTAAAAGTGATGCTCGAAATTATTATCGTCCTAAAGGGAGTATTATTGAGGGTTATGTGGCTAGGGAGGTTGTTGACTTTCAATGACTTTTTGAGTTGTAACGAAGCTCTTAGAAATGATAAGAATATTGAGGACTATTTGGGCAAAGAGACTTTAGGAGATCAAGTGAAAGTAATCAGTCATGAGATGTGGGAGCAAGCACACTTATATATTTTACACAACATTGACAGAGTGAGTATTTATGTCACTGAACATACCAATTTTATCAAGGAAAAATATCCTAGAGCCAATTCAATGTGTCTTTCTAGAGAGCATAATAAGACTTTTATTAGTTGATTTAAAGATAAAGTCTTACATCAACTATCTGAAACACCAAACAATGTTGTTGAAAATATCAAATGGCTCGTCTTTAAACCAAAAATGAATGTTATGTCTTCTGAATGACTTGACATAAATAGATTTTTATATTACAAAAAATGTCAAGCTGATAAGAGTGTCATCCAAAATAGTGGGGTCACCTTCAAGCTTTTTCATTGTATTTTTATAATGCTATAGATAATAGTCCACGTGAAGCTAAAATGTCATATTACGGAGTCATTGAGACATATGGGAGTTTGACTACACAGATTGCAGAGTTCAAACATTTAGTTGTAATTGGGTTTATAACACTAAAATAGTTGTAGTGGATGAATTGGATTTCACATTCGTGAATTTTGAAAAGATTGGAAAGAAGGATGGACCATTCATAATGACATCACATACGAAGCAAGTATTTTGTATCAATGATACTCAAATGAAAAATGGTTGGTTGTTCTTCATGGTAAAAAGCAGTTCATTACAGATCCTAATTTTGAAGCTAACATTGACTTATATATGCATGGGGATTCACACAGAAGGAATGTTATTTGATCTAAGATCCAATCAATACTAGAGGCATGTATTTCTTTTTGAATATTAGATGTACATTTTACATTCTTTATCAATTATCTTCATTATTTGACTTTTTAAAAATGTTGTGACATTTTCTAGATGGTGTCTGGCCATGAGTCTAATGATGTTGAGGATGATTACCGTGAGGATGAGCACATGACAATGACACTGGTGTAAGTTTTATTATTTTATTACATAGGTGTGCATTTTACAATGTCTATCACATTTATAAGTTACATTTTTTATAAGTTACATTTTTGTATGACTTATGTGTGTTTCTTATCCATTTTAGCATGTTGAGGATGGGTGCCCTGAGGATCTTGTTGACCTTGCTGAAGAGCATTGTGAGCATGCATGTCAATGAGGCATCACCATGATGAATAAGATAGTAGAGAAAAGGGGTAAATGACTGAAACTGGTCGTTAAATTTGATGATGGAGGAAATCCTATTAGGAAGAATAACAATTCTTTTGTTTAATATCTAGTTGTTATTACTATAGAAAAATAGATATAAATGTAGAATCTTAGCGTAAAGTTGATAAAGGAAAGAAAAACTACATATGAAGGACTTATATGTCAGATATTATGATTTTTAAAGATATTCACAATTATATTTTTAAGAATATTCCATCAAGTATATGAACATTTGTAGAGAATATTTGTCCTTCATGAAAATCTACATCGTAAAACGGTGTTGCAATGTTGTGGGAGGGTACGAAGGAATTATAGGTCAAATTTGACAAGAGAACACATAATGATTGAGAAGAATAAGAAGTCAACCACTGAGCAAATGAACTATCTTGATCCAAAGGTGTGGGGGTCGTTTGTTGCTAAGACAATAATCAATGAATTCAAGGTATGGAGCCTCCTCATTTAGAATGCATTTTTATAAATTCATTATACTACATATTTAACATGTGATTTGGATTAACCATGCTTTGAGCTATGCTAAAAATGAAAGGTGTGAAAAAAAAGTGCACAACCACAAGTTGGGTCAAGGTGGCTACGTAAGGCTTTGCCAATAGAGATTGGAGGCATCTTCTTTTTAGTACCCCACTACGGGGACTGCTTATTCCTCTATTCCTACTTCAACTCTACCTCCCCATGAGGAGTGGATATGTCACATCCCAATTTTTCAAAGACAAATTTAAAACTTAGGATGAAGTTTTTCCTAAGTGATAACAATTGAGGGGTTGAAATAAAAAGACCAATAATGGTTGTCCTTATATGAAAATGGGATAAGAAAACTTAAAATAAGACTCAAATTCATATTTCACTTTCAAATATACATTATGTGAAGCAATTAACTCATATTAGTCCTCTTTTCTTTTCTTTCTCCTCCAAGATAACAATAAAGCATAGGAAGAGGTCAAAGATGTGACCATGTGACTCTTGAATAAGTAATACTCGAAATTGTGACTCAAGGATTCAATGATAGGAGCCTTTTCAAATTATATTACATTTAATGCCTTTTAATGAAGGTTAATAGTCAATATAGGGATTATGGATGAAAACATGTTCAAAACTAAAATCTATTTGTCTAGGAATATTCTATACCTTCTAATTAATCCATGGTTCAAATTTGAACTCATTTGACCCATGTTTAACTCTCCAAATCGAATTTGAAGGATTTGATTATAGTTTGACCAAAGTTTGGAATTCAATTTCATTAATTACATTCATTTTCCTAAAGTCCTACATTTTGATTAATGTCACATTACTTGTTCATTCTTCCCTTTTCTCGCTTGATCTAATGACCGCCATTTGATCTCAACCCGATCTATTGTCCTGTGAGTCATCATCTTCCTCTGGGCTTTTCATGAGTGTGAAACTAGTTACATTGATTTATTTTCTGACCTCATTCTCACTAAAGACACATTGTCACTCTTAATTCTTTCACCTACAAAACTACATGGTCAATATGGACCTAGTAAGACATTACACGCCCCTCATCTCCCCCCTCAAAGAAATGCCCAATCTGGGCTTCGAACCTCTCTCTGCCATGAATGCAAAGAGACCGCCATGCCCATCCTCGTCTCCATTTACAGGACCCAAACGCATCACCCAAACCCAATCACCCTTCCTTCTCACTCAAATTCACCTCCAATGCTCCACCCCCCGCACCCTAGTTGACCTATAATTCCAATGAACTTGGTCCCTCCACAGTTGTCTCCTTCGTCCCTTGTGTAATGAAGGACTCGATAAGCTTGAGTGACCCTTCTTCCTTCTTTTTCCATCATCAGTTTTCCATCAGCTACCCCCAACGTCGTGTCCTATGAATTTACCTATGGACCTCACCAACGTCCACTGCTTTGGCCATCGAATGGCCCTCCACTCATGAGGTTTGTACCGTTGGCGTCACCTCGCCCAAGGACTCTTCCCTGATACTCTAGGTGTTCACCTATGGCCTGCCGAATTGGATTCGTCTCCCAAACTTCATCCCCTATTTCTCTTGGTTTCCCGGTGAGAATCTTAGACACAGAAGTCCATGTTTTCCTCTGCCCACTCTGTTAGCTTTGTCCGACGACAAACAACTTGCTGGCAATCTTGGTTTCCCTCGATAAGGTGTGTGCCATGACACTGGATTGGAACCAAGGCATCCCTATAAGAAGCTCGAGCCATGGTTTGCGTGGAGGAGCATAATAGGTTATCAATTGATCATGGATCCCCGCAATGTTGATCAAATGATTTGATTTACAAGGGCAATAAGGGCAGTCTTGTCCCTATTTCTTTTTTTTTGTGAATTTTGATAGATAAGTCAAAATGAAAAATCTGCCCCACGTGTTCAATTTGTGTATCACACATACCATGGTTTTCTCATATTTTTCACACCTCATTTACATTGAAATTATCTTTTATTTAAATGATGTCACACATGATTCCCTGGATTCTAATTGGTTAGTTTTCAAATATTCAAGTAAATCATAGGATGCTCAAAAAATACAAATAAATAGTCATTGGAAAGGGTTTTTTTTAGAGGAATCTGATATTAAGGTATTCAAGCCATGATTTCCATTCCCATTTTGGTGTTTTATTAGAAACCCAATTTTGACCCATTGAAACCCTAATTATGTGTTACATGTAATTAATATGATCTAAGTCAATAAAGTTTTTCTAATTTATTGATACTGATTAATAAGCAAAACCCTAATTCAACCTAAGATCTATACAATGTACTGATTTATGATGTTTGATAATTATGACCAGGTGTTTAGAGCCCAATCAAGACAAGAGGAGGTTTGAGCTATATTTGACTCAATGATTAGCGAGGCTATCTTAGGATTATCTTTGCTCCAAGGTAAATGGGTCATACTTCTAAGAACAACTAATTATGATTGTTTGCATGCTAAGTACAAAGTATACATTACCATTGCAAGTTTAATGTTTTAATGATGATCACTATATTTTATTTCTTGGTGATTGCTACATATGTCCTATGGTTATAATGTTTATTATGATTAAGGTTTATGATTAAGGACTCATAAAATTCATGTTAATGTTCAAGATAGAGAAATCCCATCATGTTAAGAGATAATGTTCAAAAGGGATAAATCCCATCATTATAAGATCAAGAATCATGATTATGTTAATGTTAATGATCAATTTAATTGGAATTAAAGTAGTCTTTATATGCTCCCAAATCATGGACCTTAAGGGGTCATCAAGGGTTTTCCTAGCAATCATGTGCTCTAAACAGGGCGTTATAAAGGGATGCATACATTTTCTATTCAATTCTTCATGTTAATAGTGATTCAAGAATGCTATAGTTAATTCATGTGAAGTTTTCTTACATATCAAGTATATTTATTTCTCATATTATAAAGTGCCAATACCATTTACTGATGTGTTATTTTTCCCCTTTGCATGGCTGGGTACACGATGTCCCCCAGGAGTTTGGGCAAGTAAGGACTCAAGAGGAGCAAGAAAGGATTTGAAGACCTTCAAGAGATAACTGGTGGAGTGACATCCATACTAGGTGATCCAATCATGTTTACCTTTATGAATTGTTTTTTTTTCATGTTTAGAAATGTTTAAACATATCATAGAACTCAATTATAGTTTCCTTTTCAAAGAACAATGTGTGAATCTCAATGGTGAATTATGTTTTTATTTTATATGATTTCATAAATGTGACACCCCCTTCAAGATGTAAGCTTTTGCTCATTTATAATATATTTTACAAGGTGGGGTGCTACATTAATGGTAGAAGAACCAATAAATGGATTACCATCAAGAAACAATTTGATTCATATGCTCTAACCCTAGGTTTATGTGACCCTTTTTCAGATGGCCTCGAAGAGAATAGACAAGGGAAAGGGTAAGGATGATTATACTAGCTCTTCAAGTGGGCAACGTGGATTGAGAGGGAACAATAAGCCAACCCTAGAAGATTTGGTCTGAGCCCTCACCAATGTCTTAACGCATGGACAACACCAGCCTAGACATCATGAGCTAACTTTAGTGAATTTCCTAAAGATCAGGACCAACTCTTTCTTAGGTGAAGGAGAGATTGATGTAGTCACAAAATCTGAGGAGTGGATTAGAGGCATGGAGTATTGCATCTAAGACATGGACTTCCCTCCACACTCTAGGGTTTCGTCTGCAACCCACATGTTCAAAGGAGTAGCACACACATGATGGGAAAACTTCCTCAACTCAAGGTTAGTTGATGCACCTCCACTCAGATGGGAAGGATTTGTTGAAGCCTTCTAAGAGAACTATGTGTCCAAAGTCATGATTGAGAAGAAGGAACTATAGTTTGCCAACTTGGCTCAAGTGCATTTCTCCTCATATGATCTTTCTTTCTGCGTCCGAGTCTCACTTCTTCCTTTTCTTCTTTCTCATATTCGATTCTGATTCTCTCCCATGAGAAATGCTTACAAAAGCGGGGGACCTGGTCGGAAAGTGTTCTTGTCTCTATCATTAGCTCGGGTAGTTCCCGTTTCTGGTGTTTCAGTCACCTTTCGATGGCTCCCTTAATCTAAGCTCACAAAGAGGGATCATAACCAGATTAAGGACCATGATCCACCTCCCAAGAGACAAGATAGAATTTTTACTATAGAAGTAGAGAAGGAAGATGAGGAATGATGCAATAATTACCTTATGTTCATTTGAACCCTTTTTATGAAATACATTCACTTTTTCATGCAAATTTTAGAAATGCTTTCATTAAGTGAAAGAGTAACAAAAACCCTAAGGTGGGTAGTACCCTAGAAAATTTTGAGGACAAAGTTTGTTCTAAGGTGGGTAGGATTGTCACATCCCAAATTTTCAAAGCGAAATTTAAAACTTAGGACAAAGTTTTTCCTAAATGATAAGAGTTGAGGGGTTAAAAGAAAATATACCAATAATGGTTGTCCTTATATCAAAATGGGATAAGAAAACTTAAAATAAGACTCAAATTCATATTTCACTTTCAAATATACATTATGTGAATCAATTAACTCATATTTTTACTCATTTCTTTTCTCTCTCCTCTAAGATAGATATAAATCATATGGAGAGATTAAAGATGTGACCATGTGACTCTTGAATAAGTAAACTCAAAATTGTGACTCAAGAATTCAATAATAAGAGACCTTTCAAATTATATTACTTTGAATGCCTTTTAATTAAGTCTAACAATGAATGTAAGAATTATAGACCAAAACATGTTCAAAACCAAAATCTAATTGCCTAGGAATATTCTAGACCTTCTAGTTAATCCATGGTTCAAATTTGAACTCATTTGACCAATATTTGACCCTCCAAATTTAATTTGAAGGATTTGAGTATAGTTGACTGACATTTTGAATTTGATTTCATTAATTACATTCATTTTCCTTAAGTCCTGCATTTTGATTAATGTTATGCGTTACTTGTTCATTCTTTCTTTTTCTCACTTAATCTGATGACTGTGATTTGATCTCAACCCGATCTGTGAGTTGTCATCTTCCTCTGAGCTTTTCACAAATGTGAAATCGTTACATCGATTTATTATCCGACCTCATTCTCACTCCATGCTACACCATTGCTCTTGATTCTTTCACCGGGGAAACCGAAGGGTCAAGATAGACCCAAAAAGCCATTACTCACACCTCATCTCTCCCTGTACTAGAAACTCCCAATCTAGGCTTCAAACCTCTCTATTCCATGAATGCACATAGACCACCATTGCCATCCTCGTCTCCATTTAAAGGACCCGAAGGAATCACCAGACCTCAAGCTCCCTTCCTCCTCACCCAATTTCACCTCCAACGCTTCGAGCACCCCACCCTACTCGACCTACATTTCCAGTGAACTCGGTCCCTCCACAGTTGTCTCCTTCATCCCTTGTGAAATTAAGGACTCAATAAGCTTCACTTAACCTTCTTCCTTCTTTTTCCATCATCGGTTTTCTCTCAGCTACCCCGAGCATAGTGTCCTATAGATTGTGACCTATGGACTTTGTTGGCATCCACTGCTTCGTCCATTTAGTGTCTCTCCAGTCGTGTAGTTTGTACCATTGGCGTCGCCTCACACCAAAGACTCTTCCTTGATACACAAGGTGTTCATCTATGGCCTGCCGAAATGGATATATCTCCCGAACTTTGTCCCATGTTTCTCTTGGTCATGGACACAAAAGTCCATGTTTTCCTCTGCCCATTCCGTTAGCTTCTTCCAACAATAGGAAACTTGTGGGCAGTCTTGGTTTCCCTCAAGAAGGTGTGTGCCATGACCCTGGATTGAGACCAAGGCATCCCTGTGTGAAGCTCAAGCCATGGCTCACATGGAGGAACATACCAGATCATCAAATGAACATGGAGCCCCCTCAAAGTTGATCAAACAATTTGATTTACTAGAATAATAAGGGTATTTCTGTTCCTATTTCTTTTTTCTCAAGTTTTGATAGATAAGTAAATGATAAATCTGCCCCACATGTTCAATTTGTGTGTCACGCGTACCATGGTTTTCTCAATCTTTTCACAACTCAATTACATCAAATTATCTTTGATTTAAATGATGTCACACATATAATTCCCTGGATTCTAAATGGATAGTTTTCAAACAGTCATAGTAAATCATAGAATGCTTAGAAAAATATAAATAACTAGTCATTTGAAAGGGTTTTTTGAGAGAAATATGATTTTAAGGTTTTCAAGCCATGATTTGCATTACCATTTTGATGTTATATTAGAAACTGTATTTTGACCCATTGAAACCCTAATTATGTGTTACATATAATTAATATGATCTAAGTCAACCAAGTTTCTCTAATTTAATGATATTAATCAATATGCCTAACCTGAATCCACACAAACCCTAATTCACCCTAATTTAACCTATGATCAATACAATGTATTGATTTATGATGTTTAATAATTATGACCAGGTGTTTAGATCCCAATCAAGACAAGAGGAGGTTTGACCTAGATTTGACTCAAGCATCAAATGGTCTATCTTGGGATCATCTTTTCTCCAAGGTAAACATGTCATGCTACTAAGCACAAGTAATTATGATTGTTTGCATGTTAGTATAAAGTAAACATTATCATTGCAAGTTTAATGTTTTAAGCACGATCACTCTATATTATTGCTTAGTGATTTCTACATATTTCCTATGGTTATAATGCTCATTATGATTAATGTTTATGATTAATGACTCATGCAATTCATGTTAATGTTCAAGAGGGAGAAATCCCATCATGTTAAGAGATCGTGTTCAAGAGGGAGAAATCCCATCATGTTAAGTTCAAGAATCATGATAATGTTAATTTTAATGTCATGTTAATAATCAAGTTAATTGGAATTAAACTAGTCTATATATTCTTTTGAATCATGGACCACAAGGGGTAGTCAAGGGCTTTCCTAGCATCAAGGGCTTTGCTAGCAATCATGTGCTCCCAAGGGGGCATTATTGGGGGTTCATACATTTACTATTCAATTCTTCATGTTAATAATGATTCAAGAATGCTATAGTTCATTCATGTCAAGTTTTATTACATGTCAAGTATGTTTATTTTGCTCATATTATAAAGTACCAATACTATTTACTAATGTGTTGTTTTTCCCCTTTGCATGGCTGGGGACGTGATGTCCCCAGTAGTTGGAGCAAGTAAGGACTCAAGAGGAGCAAGCAAGGATTAGAAGAACTTCAAGAGCTAACTGGTGGGGTGCCATCCATACTAGGTGATCCAGTCATGTTTACCTTTATGAATAGTTTTTTTTCATGTTTAGAAATGTTTGAACATATCATAGAACTCAATTATGGTTTCCTATTCAAATAACAATGTATGAATCTCAATGGTGAATTATCTTTTTATTTTCTCTGATTTCATAAATGTTACACCCCCCTTCAAGATGAAAGCTTCCACTCAATTATAATATATAACACAAGGTGGGGTGTTATAGGATATTTGTGAGGCAAACCCAAACTGGAGAAATAACCAACCCTGCAACCATGGAGGTGGCTACAAAAATAGTAAATTTAACTCTCCGAGTGAACATTCATCTTTGACCTTTATTCTTATGTGTTTCTTACTAGTTACTATTAATGATGACTAGAAGGAGCTCTAGGAGTAAAGGAAAGAAGGAAAGTTAATCCTTGAGGACACAAGGGACGGAATGATAGTTGCTCTAGGTAATCTAGAGCTTCATCGTCGTGTTAGGGATGGTGGTTCTAGTATTGGTATAAGAGCCTTCTTTGGACGATTTGATCATAAGCCAAATCTATCTAGATGGAGGATTCTCAAAAGGGAAGGTACAAGAGATGATTGCAAAGGGAATATAGGAAGTAATGAGATAGAGTCATGATTCTCATTCCACTCCTCAGACAGTACTAGTGGCGCCTCTATCTTCATAAGAGGTGGACCCCCCTATGACAGAGGTGGTTGGGAGTAATCTCATGGACTCGCCAGCTAGCATGTCCGTTGTAAGTTTTTTTGATATAGTAGTCTTTCACAGTGATTTATATAATATGTTTGTGTTTAGGTATATATATTATATTATATATATACATATACATATATATATATGTATGTATATGTATATATATAATATAATATATATATATATTCCTAAACACAAACATATTATATAAATCACTATGAAAGACTACTATATCAAAAAAACTTACAATGGACATGCTAGCTGGCGAGTCCATGAGATTACTCCCAACCACCTATGTCATAGGGGGTCCACCTCTTATGAAGAGAGAGGCACTACTAGTATTGTCTGACGAGTGGAATGAGAATCATGACTCTATCTCATTACTTCCTCTATTCCCTTTGCAATCATCTCTTGTACCTTTCCTTTTGAGAATCCTCCATCTAGATAGATTTGGCTTATGCTCAAATCGTCCAAAGAAGGCTCTTATACCAATATTGTGTGTGTGTGTAGGGGTTGAGGTCACGACATATTTTATGATAAGGATATGTTTTTACACTGTGTGCATCTTACTCGCGCCCTCCAGCTGACATGATTCATGGTGTACCGATGCCCACCGATGCAGTTCAGGTGATGCCAAGTCTTGTCTATGATGCTTAGAAATAGACTGGGCTTCCATATGGCCACCTCGACCATGACACAATAGGTGATGCAGAAGGAAGAGTGGTTTCTTGGCCCAAAGAGGGAGTTGCCTATATTGATGCATTCTAAATTTGCATTGTGTTTGTGTTTGCATATAATTGACAATTGATATGAGAATATATAAATGTAGGACATATCACCTAAGAAACTCCCTACAACTCATCCTCCACTTCCTCTTAAAGATATTCTATTACCTGGTTGGCTTGTAAAGGACCTATTCGACTCGCTAGGACCTAATTACAGGGGTTGGCAATATGTCTAGGCGACAATGAAAAAGGGTCACTTATGATGGTCCATATTAAGGAGGATGTTGCAGGTGAAGCTCATGGTACTAGTATTTTTTTTCCAGATGTTGTGGAGATGTTTACTTATGCTTGGTTGAATACATATGTGATAGAACCTTGGTTATGGTGAGATCTTATGGATAAAAGCCTCATTTTATATATGTTGATAAGTTTTCTTGTATATTAATGCATACATGATATACGTTTTGCAGCTACTAATATAGGGTGTGTACAGAGTTCACACTACCCCATGTGGAATTTTTAATTCCATTACTGATTAATCGTGTACATTAAGGCCCAATATTTGTTGTTGAATACTGCTCTACCACATTGAAATATTTTGGTAATGCGGGAAAGGGTGTGATTATAACTCCTTTCAATGTTGATTAAATTTTAGTTACTTATAATTTTGACTTAAGAACTACATTTCATTATGGATCTTGAGTTTTCTTTTGTTTGCATTCTTTTTACTCAAGAATAATCATTGGGTATTGTTGTTAATTGTCCCCGAGATGCTAACTTCATATTATCTAGATCCCAAGGGTGAAAAAATAGGTAGCGGCAGACACAAAATGAAAAAGGCATTAATTACATGAGTAAATTTATATATCCATTAACATATATTAATTTTTGCATCATTAATTACATAACTATTGACTAATGTAATTCAATGTGTTACATCAAATTATAGGGTACAAAAGAATTCAAAAAGATGGGAGGAAAGGTGGATAACAAAAATAAAGTGTTAAGTTGAAAGACTTTTGAGATAGTTTTTCTAAATCCCATGCATATTTATATATTCCAACTATGCTCACTTTTATTTAATAACATTCTATGTGGTGGTAAATTTATATTTCCTTGTACAATATAATGGTTGGGCATATGGATACTAAGTGATTGGGCATATGAACCTGATTTTCAGATGGGGGGCACTAGACATACACCACATATAAAATGTGATCTATATATATAGTCTTGATCATCATAAGTAAATAGTCTCATTTGATAATATGAAAATATCAAATCAAAATCTTTTATTATGTCATTTTTTGTAGTTGTTTGACACAACAAAGCCCTATAGGAAAGAAGGGCTAGATGAGATATGAGAACAATGGGCACATGGTTCAGTAAAGGAAGTAAACTTTGAATTCGATAGGGACAAAATATGAGGTCTACACTTTGATTTCATTATTTCTATATACATGTGGAGCTTATGACTTCTTGCAACTTTAAAGTTGATGTGAGTAAATTATTGGTGCATATGTGAATGATGAATATATGCATGTATGTGAATGAATGTGAAGATGGATGAATACAATAAGAATTGTGTTTTTACACATAATGAGAATGTAAGTGGTGCATATGTGAATGGTGTATATATACATGCGTGTGAATGAATGTGAAGATGAATAAATTCAATGAGAATTGTATTTGTACATATCATGAGAATAGAATACGAGAATAGATCTTATATGTGGGTGGATGGTGTGTTTGTTATTGCAGATTTTACAGGTTTGTTGGCCTGTTGTTAAGTTGAACTTAGGATAGAACCTACAGTTCTAACGAAGTATAGGTTCTTGATCCTACTAAATGGCCAAACAATAGGTCTACAAACCTACTATTTGAAAACATATATGTGTCGTCGATTATTATTAAAAAAACCGATATTATAGGTGTTAGTTGTCAATTATACTAAAATTGACATTATAGGGCTATTCTAGTGCTACTAGCTGGCTTGTGGTGTCGGATTAGGTTACAAACTGACAATACAATTTGTCTGTATCATTTGTTTGGACATATAAACCAACAAAATAGGTGTACACAATGTCATCTTATTAATAAAACAATGCCACATAAGCCTTTGTCGGTTAAAAATGTGACCTGGTATGGCAATAAAACGTCAGTTGTTGCACCCAAACTGACAACATGGATGCTTAACTATGTCGATTACTTTAATCATAAGAACTAAGGCTAGGTCTGATTCATCGATTTATGCATCCATAAAAGGCTGACATTGTAGGTGATTATCTTTAGTGTCTCCCACTTAGGTGTCGGTACCAAACCAACCTTAGAGGGCTATTTGAACCAACATTAGAGGTGGTATCTGTACTAGTGTCAAGAAGTCTCAGCATGATGAAGGATAGAAACCTAGTGATAGATGTGTACAAGATGGTATAGGATATTGTAAGGACTCTGACCTTCATTTAGGGCTTACCCTATTTGCTTTGCTTAACCCTGGTGCTTTGGTGCTTGCTAATCACCTTTAGTGGTGATTAGGGTTTGGTTGTTCTTTGTTGAGAGTTGGAGGTGCTACTTGCAAATAACCCAAGTCTAGGGTTTTCTAGGCAAGTTAGCCACCTTGTGAGATGTTCCTCCCTCTCTTTGCTTCCTCTTATATAGAGAGGTAGGCTTGGGCTCGTTGCTTGAGTTCTTTTGGGCCTTGTTGAGCTTGTTGGGCCTTGAGGTGCCTTGCTTTTCTTAGGGTTGAGCCTTGTATCGGCCAAGTGTGGATGTGTATCGGCCAAGAAGTGTGTCGCCCATGGAAATGGAGTGTGTCTCCCAAGGAGCAACATGTTGTGTCACCCATGATGCTTGACCTAGCCTTGACCTTGTTTAGTGGACACTTGGAGCACATCTTGGACATGTGGATGAAGCTTGCTAGAGTGGTGGCTTGTGCTCTAGGACAAGTGTCCCTAGGCAAGTGCACCTTGCTTGGACCAACCTTGTTTTACCCTCCCTTTCCTTCTATATAGGCGTGTCCTTCCCTTAGCTAGGAGTTCCTTTGGTCCTTTGGTCCCTCTCCACCTTGTTGCACGACACAACCCTCTCCCTTGCTAGTGGTGGCCGATACACCCTTGGAGGAGCAAGCTTGGTGGCCGACACACCTTGGAGAAGCAGAGCTGGCCGATAGCCTTGGAGTCTCCATCTACCTTGCTTGGAGCTTGAAGTTGCTTAAGGCGGGTCGCATAACTTCTAACCCTAATTACACTATCTCTTGTTATAACCTTGTTTATATGCATGCTAGTATCTTAGTTCTTGCTTAGTATTCTTGTTGGTCGATACTTGTGATCTAGGGTTTGTGAGGTGAGCAATACTCCTTTCTCCCCTTGGTCTAGAGGAGTGAGCTTGAGCTTCTAGTATCATGAGAAACACCCCTCCTTCTTAGTCGATTGAGGTGAGATTGTGTCCTAGTTGCTTGAGCAACACCCTCCTCTCACCATGGGCTAGAAGGTGAGCTCGGTTAGTGGTGACTCTTTTCTAGGGTTTCTCCTTGTGACCCGATTGGTGATAGAAGAAGTGAAAGACCCCTCCTTCTTAGCTGATTAAGGTGAGCCTTCTCTTGACCCACTATGGTTTTGGGTGTCCATGTGTGAGGTGGTAGATGACCTTGAGAGTCAACACCCTTGGTCGATATGTGCATGGGGGAGGTGATGCCCGAAAACCCTCTTGACCTAGACCTCTTGCACGGTACATGTTGGCCGATATACCCCTTGGTTCCTTGGGTGTTGGTCGGCACAACCCTGCACGGATGACTCTTGATGCGCATCGTTATGTTGTGGTGAGCGAGCACACTGCCCGTACACACCCGACACAGGTTGCACGCCCGACACAGGCTGCACGCCCCAGTGTGTCACATAGTCGACACCAGCTACCCGATAACATGCACGCCTTGGCGCGCGTCGCGTGTTGCCCGTTACACCCTACCCAGTACGGTTGCACGGTTGATCCTTGGCCGTTGCCCGGTATACCCTTGACCCAGAGTTGCACACTGCACGCTTGCCCTTGGTAACACAGCGTTGCGCACTGCACGCGGGTCGTTATGAGTGGGTTGCCCGGTACAACCTTGGGTGAGGGTGAGCCCTACCCGATAGTGTTTTTAGTGAGGGTCCTTAGTGTTTCTTGTGAGGGTTACATGTATCTTGGAAAGCTCTTGTTGTATATTCGTATTACAAACGATGGTGACATTTGTACATGCTTAGTAGTATTCTTCATGATAAAGCTTGATCATCTAGACTTAATATGGATATACATATGGGTGTGAGCACCTTATTTGTCTTATAATGCCAAGAGTGATAATGAGTATGCATTAGGATTTGCTAAATGCTATGACGTATACATGAGATCATGAGATGAATCATGATTAGGAAAAGGATACAATCACTAATGTTATTTTGTGTTGACAATAAACTTAACCCTAAATGTCACCTTTTGTTGATAATACAGTCTCTAAGTTGTTCATGTTGATTATTAAATGATGCTAACCATGCAGGTAATGCATAGCCAAATGAAAGGCTATGAGGAATGATTATATGTGAACAATAAGAAGATAGGTACATTATGAATGATGTTCCATGATGATGATATAAGTCTTGAGAGGCAGTGGCACTATATGATGAGGGATTAAGATCCCATGGTATGTGATGATCCTTGAGATGGATCCGGATGTTTGGCAAGAGGCAAAGTGATAACATGTGATGTGGGATCCTTGTGATGGATCAATATGATGTGAATAGTAGTAAAAGCATAATGTTGAGTTGTGTTGTTTATTTCCTTTTTATAGCTTGCATGTTATATAAATTGGTTGAATCTTGCAATCCATCTAAAAGATACTAATTAATCAAAGTGAAATCTATCATGTAGTTGCCCTGGCCATAGATCCATCATCGTCAGGATTTGGTGATGGTGAAATGGGTTCTCCTACGGGTTAACCCGGAGCACATATTCTTGAATATGCGAGGTTTCTCCTAGCCTAAAAGTAAGGAGGTAAGAGTGCAACTACAGTTGTAGACTCCAGGGTGCGGTGTTTAGGCCCGTAGCCCAGTTGTGATGAAGAGCATGGTGAACAGGCCCATGGCTCAGGATATGTGATATAAGGAGCATGAATGTGTTCATGACTCAGAGCACGGTGAACAGCCTCGTGGCTTAGTTTTACTAGCGCCGAAACCTGTATCGAGGCGGGCTAGGCAGAGGGTAGCCTGTGGAGCTAACCCTGTGGCTAAGACCACTTCAGCATGAGACTGCGGTCCTGCTTATGTTGTACTCATGCACTGACCATGAGGCGGAGAAGGTCGTGGAGTCCGACTCTTCCATTGACCTTGTATGGCACCGGCTTGGGCTTTGCAGCTGAAGGTTGGATTTGAGCAGTACGGCTCACTTCCTCACGGCATAATAATACATAATTCAGCCAAATAGTATTACTGCTTAAGACAAACATGAAACATTGGTTGAGGCCTTGTTTGTGTAGTTAATTCCATCATATCTTGCAGTTGCTTATATGTTTCTCATAAGTGGTAAATCTTATATATCTTGTCTTGATTATCATGTCCCATAAAGAAATACTTGAGTATATGCCTTTCATATATCTGGTAAGCTTGCTAGCTTGAACAACTTTACTTCATTAACTGCTCTTGTATACTTCTCATCAGTTACCTGCTTTATCTCTATACCTGAGGTTTTGTAGTTTTCGCGGGGAGTTATGTTTCCCACTGGGACAATGTTCAATTGTCCCACTCCGCTGAGTTACACCCTTTTTAGGTGGTCGAGCTAGACGTGGTGGTGGTCACAGAGTTGCGGCCGAGTAGCAAGAAGAGCAGTAGAAGATAAGCTTTGGATGTGATGCTGTCTTGGATGTTTTGCTATCTAGTCTAGAGTCATCCCTGTACTCTCAGGTCCTTGGCGATGTTTTGACATTGTTTCACGATGTACAGCTGTAGATGTATTTTTATATCCTACTGTTGGCCGGATGCGGGCATCTATATGTATGAACAGGTGATGAACTCATGATATGACAGGACAGTCGTTACTCTAAGTTGTGGACATGTATCCAGGCTTTAATGAATGTATATAACCTGTTTTCTTGCAGGATGTGGACTGGAATGTAATAGTTTCTCAGTTTATCAGCTTTCCACAATTGGTTTTAATTAAACCGTGTTTTCGATAATCTGTGGCTATGGTGATTTCCGCATGTTTTCACGTAACACCTCACTGTCTGTGTGATAGTGGGATGTGTTGCCAAAAGTTTTCGTATCAGAGCTTTAGGTCCGCTGAGTCTACAGGGATCTAGGACTAGGTTGTGTTTGTTCTTATGAGTTTTCCAGATTTTCTCACAGTAATCTTCTGCCTCAGCGGAAGAAAAGCCAAGATGTCTGGAAAGCATGAAGAACATGCTGATGAGCACAGTGATGCTACATCAGTAGATGGCGCTTTTGAGCAAGCACATGGAGATCGGGTGCCTGAGTTCCCCCAACCTAACCCAGCCATACTTGAACATCCTGCCTACCAACAGCTTATGGGGCAGATGATGGCCACGATGAATCTCATGGTTGAGCAATTTCCAGTGCCTCCTCCAAGAGAACATGCTCCCCATGGAGAAGCATCGGGTATTGGGAAGACCTTCGAGCGGCTTTGCCGAGTCGGGGCTTCGGATTATGCTGGAACGGCTGATCCATCGGATGAGGATCTGTGGCTGACAAGTCTTGAGAAGGATTTTCAGATCCTTGACATCCCCGAAGCAGACAAAGTAAAGCATGTTGTCTACCTTCTGAAAGGTAGTGTTGGTCACTGGTGGACCATCGAGGAAGAGAAGCGGCCCGGTAAGGTGATCTGTTGGGAGGTTTTCAGGCGTGAGTTCATCACCAGATACTTTCCCAAGATGTATCTGGATGAGAAGATCAGTCAGTTTGAGAGCTTGCGACAAGGAACGATGAACATCACCGAGTACGAGCCCAAGTTCAGGGATCTGTTGACGTTTTGTCCTCACATGGCAGCGACAGATGAGGAGCGGATCAGACATTTCGAGAAGGGTCTGAGTGTTGAGCTGACGACACCGGTTTCTGCGTTGGAGAACCAGGAGTGGTTTTCTACGTTTGTGGAATCTGTCCGGAGGATCGAACGATCAGTAAGGGAGAAGAGAGAGTCTATGTCTAAGAAGAGACCTGCTCAGTTCCAGGGTCAGAGGTTTGGTGGCTTCAAGAAGTCAAGGTTTACCGCACCGTTAGTGATGAGAGGTTCTGGTGGACCGTCTCAGTGGTCTCCTAGTAAAGGAAGAGGTTATGTTTCTTCACCACCTAAGGCACAAAGTTCGGCTTCCGTGGCAGTGAAAGAGCCATCTAGGCCACGGGTTGATGATAGAGCATGCCATCGGTGTGGTCAGATCGGGCATATGAGGTTCAACTGCCCGAATAGAGATGTTGAGGTAACGCAACAACCGAGGTAGAGTCATCAAGGATCAGATCGGCAGCAGCCTAGTGGTAGCAGAGGATGAGGATGCAGTCAAGCATCTCAGGCTGGATCGTCTGCTAAAGGAAGCAGAGGTCGTGGACAGCAAGCAATGACTCGATTCTATGCCATGAGTCAGCCAGAGGCGATAGTCAACCCGCGAGTAGTGACAGGTGAGATGGAGTTATTTCATTATGATATGTCTTCTTCTTTCTTTATATCTGTTCTGGTTGACCCGGGTGCTACGCACTCTTTTATCGCCTATAGTATGCTTGAGAACTATCATTTACCTATTAGTTGTAAGAAGGATAGTTTGTTGTTAGAAACCCCTCTTGATGGTTCTTCGTTGCTTCGAGAAGAGTGTCCATCTTGTGTCTTGTCTTTCTCGGGACACCGCATTTGAGTGGATCTTATACCACTTGATATGCATGGGTTTGATGTTATCCTTGGGATGGATACCTTAGAGAGGTATAAGGTTGTTTTAGACTGTGGTACCAAGCAGGCGGTGTTTGATGATGCTGGAGAGAAGTGGATCGTCCAAGGAGATAGGAAGATTCTTATGACGTGTCTGGTATCAGCTATGGTGGCAGATAGGTTGCTACGATAGGGATGTGAGGCGTTCTTAGCTCACGTGGTTGATACCGTTATAGCTACCAAGGCGAAAAGTCTTAGCCTTGAAGAGGTGCCAGTTGTCTGAGAGTTTGCCGATGTGTTTCCTGAGGAGTTTCCTGGTGTTCCTCCACCCCGGGAGATTGATTTTGAGATCAATCTGGTCCCAGGGACGCAACCAGTTGCACAGACACCGTATAGGATGGCTCCGGTGGAGATGGCAGAGCTTAAGAAGCAGTTGCAAGAGTTGCTAGACAAAGGTTTCATCTGACCGAGAACATCACCTTGGGGTGCTCTAGTGTTGTTTGTCAAGAAGAAGGATGGTTCGATGCGGTTGTGTATAGACTATCGACAGTTGAATAAGGTCACGATCAAGAACAAGTACCCGTTGCCGAGGATAGATGATCTATTTGATCAGTTGCGTGGTGCTACAGTTTTTTCGAAGATCGATCTACGGTCCGGATATCATCAGTTGAGGATCAAGGAGGATGATATACCAAAGTCAACTTTTCGGACGAGGTATGGTCATTTCGAGTTTGTGGTTATGCCGTTTGGGTTAACCAATGCACCTGCTGCTTTTATGGACCTGATGAACCGAGTGTTCCACCCGTTCTTAGATCAGTTTGTTGTAGTCTTTATAGATGACATCTTGATCTATAGTCGGGACAAACTAGAACATGAGAAACATCTTCGTCGAGCGTTGACTCTTCTTCGCCAACATCAGTTGTATGCCAAGTTCAGTAAGTGTGAGTTCTGGTTGGAGGAAGTGACTTTCTTGGGTCACGTGATATCTGCTGAAGGAGTCAAAGTAGACCCAAAGAAGGTGGAATCCGTTGCAGATTGGGAACAACCAAAGACGCCGACAGAAATTCGCAGTTTTCTGGGTTTAGCAGGGTACTACCGGAGGTTTATCAAGGATTTCAGTGTGATTGCTTTGCTGATGACGAAGTTAACGAGAAAGGATGTGACTTTTGTTTGGGATGATCGATGTCAACAAGCTTTCCAGAGTTTGAAGGAGAAGCTGACTAGTGCTCCAGTATTGATCCTGCCAGAGCCTGGGAAAGGCTATGTGGTTTTTTGTGATGCTTCCAAGACAGGCTTAGGTTGTGTGCTGATGCAGGAGGATCATGTGGTTTCTTTTTCTTCGCGACAGCTTAGGAAACACTAGGAGAACTATCTGACTCATGACTTCGAGATAGCAGCAGTGGTTCATGCATTAAAGATTTGGAGACACTATCTTTATGGGGAAGTGTGTCAGATCTTAACGGACCATAAGAACATGAAGTACATCTTTACGCAACAAGAGTTGAACATGTGACAGTGGCGATGGATGGAGTTGATCAACGACTATGAGTGCACTATCAAGTATCATCTTGGTAAGGTGAATGTAGTAGCTGATGCGCTAAGCAGAAAGTCTTCTTTTTCTTCCAAGAAGCCACAGTTGAGTTCCCTGGTATGCCATAGGCGGGATATGTTTGTCTCTTTGCGGCAGATGAATGTGCAGATGGAGGTTTCCTCGATAGCTGGACTTCTAGCACAGATGCAAGTCAAGCCTACATTAAGGCAGCAAATCAAGGATGCACAATAGACAGATGATGCAGTACAGTTGATCCGATCAGAGTTTGGCAGCAAAAAGCGTTATGGGTTTCATGAGTCCGAGGATGGGCTAGTCTGCTATCGTAATAGGATGGTGGTTCCTGATATTGATGAGCTGAGGAAGTTGGTGCTCGAGGAAGCACACACGTCGATGTATTCTATGCATCCAGGTGTCACCAAGATGTACCTTAGTCTAAAGGACTTGTACTGGTAGCCAGGCTTGAAGAAAGATGTAGCTGAGTACGTGGCTAGATGTGCGGTTTGCCAACAAGTGAAGGCTGAACATCAGAAGCCGGCAGGTATGTTGCAACCTTTGCCGATACCGTAGTGGAAATGGGATCATATAACCATGGATTTCGTAGTTGGTCTACCCAAGACAACTAGGAATCATGATTCCATTTGGGTGATAGTGGACAGATTGACGGTCTGCCCATTTCCTACCAGTGAAGACGACATGTACAGCTGAGAAGCTCACTCAAGTGTATGTGGATGAGATAGTACGTTTGCATGGTGTACCAGCAACGATAGTTTCTGACAGAGGTCCTCAGTTCATGAGTCATTTCTGGGAATAGCTGCACAAAGCGTCAGGGACACAGTTGAGGTTCAGTACCGCCTTCCATCCACAGACAGATGGACAGTCTGAGAGGACTATTCAGATTCTAGAAGATCTCCTTCGAGCTTGTGTTTTGCAGTTCCTAGGCAGTTGGGATGTGCATATGAGTTTGATAGAGTTTGCTTATAACAACAGTTATCAGCGGAGCATTGACATGGCTCCTTATGAGGCTTTGTATTGGAGGAAGTGTAGATCTCCCTTGTGTTGGTATGAGTCTGGTGAGTATCAGTTGTTGGGTCCTGAGTTAGTGCAGCAAACAACAGAAAAGATCAAAGTGATACAACAACAGTTGAAAGTGGCACAGGACAGACAGAAGTCTTATGTAGACAATCACCGACGACCTTTGGAGTTCCAGGCAGGAGACAAGGTATATCTTAAAGTCTCACCGTGGAAAGGTGTGCTGAGGTTTGGCCAGAAGGGTAAGTTGGCACCTAGGTATATGGAGCCTTACCTAGTCATAGCACGTGTTGGCAAGGTGTCTTACGAGTTAGAGTTGCCTCCAGAGTTGCACAGGTTGCATCCAGTGTTTCATGTCAGTATGCTGAAGAAAAGTAATTTGGATTCGGGAACAGTGATACAGCCGGTTGAGGTTGAGCTGGATGAAGATGTGACCTACGAGAAAGGTCCCGTGGCGATCCTTGATAGAAGGGTTAAGAAGCTGAAGAGGAAGGACCTGGTTCTTGTGAAGGTTCTTTGGCATTATCGTGGCATTGAAGAAGCCACGTGGGAGCTTGAGGAAGAGATGAGGAGGAAGTACCCCTCGCTTTTCTCTTCAGATTTCGGGGACGAAATCCCTCAAAGGGGGTTAGCTTGTAATGACCCTAACCTTTGTTTAAGGCTTACCCTATTTGCTTTGCTTAACTCTGGTGCTTTGGTGCTTGCTAATCACCTTTAGTGGTGATTAGGGTTTGGTTGTGCTTTGTTGAGAGTTGGAGGTGCTACTTACAAATAACCCAAGTCTAGGGTTTTGTAGGCAAGTTAGCCACCTTGTGAGGTGTTCCTCCCTCTCTTTGCTTCCTCTTATTTAGAGAGGTAGGCTTGGGCTCGTTGCTTGAGTTCTTTTGGGCCTTGTTGAGCTTGTTGGGCCTTGAGGTGCCTTGCTTTGCTTAGGGTTGAGCCTTGTATCGGCCAAGTGTGGATGTGTATCGGCCAAGAAGTGTGTCGCCCAAGGAGCTACATGTTGTGTCGCCCGTGATGCTTGACCTAGCCTTGACCTTGTTTAGTGGACACTTGGAGCACATCTTGGACATGTGGATGAAGCTTGCTAGAGTGGTGGCTTGTGTTCTAGGACAAGTGTCCCTAGGCAAGTGACACCTTGCTTGGACCAACCTTGTTTTCTCCTCCCTTTCCTTCTACATAGGTGTGTCCTTCCCTTAGCTAGGAGTTCCTTTGGTCCTTTGGTCCCTCTCCACCTTGTTGCACGACACGACCCTCTCCCTTGCTAGTGGTGGCCGATACACCCTTGGAGGAGCAAGCTTGGTGGCCGACACACCTTGGAGAAGCAGAGGTGGACGATAGCCTTGGAGTCTCCATCTACCTTGCTTGGATCTTGGAGCTTGAAGTTGCTTAAGGCGGGTCGCATAACTTCTAACCCTAATTACACTATCTCTTGTCATAACCTTGTTTATATGCATGCTAGTATCTTAGTTCTTGCTTAGTATTCTTTATGGCCGATCCTTGTGATCTAGGGTTTGTGAGTGAGCAATACTCCTTTCTCCCTTTGGTCTAGAGGAGTGAGCTTGAGCTTCTAGTATCATGAGCAACACCCCTCCTTCTTAGACGATTGAGGTGAGCTTGTGTCCTAGTTGCTTGAGCAACACCCTCCTCTCACCATGGGCTAGAAGGTGAGCTCGGTTAGTGGTGACTCTTTTCTAGGGTTTCTCCTTGTGACCCGATTGGTGATAGAAGAAGTGAAAGACCCCTCCTTCTTAGCTGATTAAGGTGAGACTTCTCTTGACCCACTAGGGTTTCGGGTGTCCATGTGTGAGGTGGTAGATGACCTTGAGAGTTAACACCCTTGATCGATATGTGCATGGGGGAGGTGCTGCCCGACAGCTCTCTTGACCTAGACCTCTTGCACGGTACATGTTGGCCGATATACCCCTTGGTTCCTTGGGTGTTGGGCGTCACAACCCTACACGGATGGCTCTTGATGCGTGTCATTGTGCTGTGGCGAGCGAGCACACAGCCCCTGCACACCCGACACAGGCTGCACGCCCGACACAGGCTGTACGCCGCAACGCGTCACTTAGTCGACACCAGCTACCAGATAACATGCACGCCTTGACGCGCATCGCATGTTGCCCATTACACCCTGCCCGGTACGGTTGCACGGTTGATCCTTGGCCGTTGCCCGGTATGCCCTTGACCCAGTGTTGCACGCTTGATGCTTGCCCTTGGTAACGTAGCGTTGCGCACTGCACGCGGGTCGTTATGAGTGGGTTGCCTGGTACAACCTTGGGTGAGGGTGAGCCCTGTCCGATAGTGTTTTTAGTGAGGGTCCTTAGTGTTTCTAGTGAGGGTTACATGTATCTTGGAAAGCTCTTGTTGTATATTCTTGTTACAAATGATGGTGACATTTGTACATGCTTAGTAGTATTCTTCATGATAAAGCTTGATCATCTAGACTTAATATGGCTATACATACGAGTGTGAGAACCTTATTTGTCTTATAATGCCAAGAGTGATAATGAGCATGCATTAGGATTTGCTAAATGCTATGACGTATACATGAGATCATGAGATGAGGCATGATTAGGAAAAGGATACAATCACTAATGTTATTTTGTGTTGACAATACACTTAACCCTAAATGTCACCTTGTGTTGATAATACAGTCTCTAAGTTGTTCATGTTGATTATTGAATGATGCTAATCATGCAGGTAATGCATAGCCAAATGAAAGGCTATGAGGAATGATTATATGTGAACAATAAGAAGACAGGTACATTATGAATGATGTTCCATGATGATGATATAAGCCTTGAGAGGAAGTGGCAATATATGATGAGGGATTAAGATCCCATGGTATGTGATGATCCTTGAGATGGATCTGGATGTTTGGCAGGAGGCCAAGTGATAACATGTGATGTGGGATCCTTGTGATGGATCAATATGATGTGAACAGTAGTAAAAGCATAATGTTGAGTTTTGTAGTTTATTTCCTTTTTATAGCTTGCATGTTATACAACTTGGTTGAATCTTGCAATCCATATAAAAGATACTAATTAATCACAGTGAAATCTATCATGTAGTTGCCCTGGCCATAGATCCATCATCGTCAGGATTTGGTGATGGTGAAATGGGTTCTCCTGCAGGTTAACCCGGAGCGCATATTCTTGAATATGCAAGGTTTCTCCTAGCCTAAAAGTAAGGAGGTAAGAGTGCAACTGCGGTTGTAGACTCCAGGGTGCGGTGTTTAGGCCCGTAGCCCAGTTGTGATGAAGAACATGGTGAATAGGCCCATGGCTCAGGATATGTGATATAAGGAGCATGAATGCGTTCATGACTCAGAGCACGGTGAACAGGCCCGTGGCTCCGTTTTACTAGTGCCGAGACCTGTACCGAGGCGGGCTAGGCAGAGGGTAGCCTGTGGAGCTGACCCTATGGCTAAGACCACTTCAGCATGAGACTGCGGTCCTGCTTATGTTGTACTCATGCACTGACCATGAGGCGGAGAAGGTCGTGGAGTCCGGCTCTTCCATTGGCCTTGTATGGCACCGGCTTGGGCTTCGTAGCCGAAGGTTGGATTTGAGTGGTACAACTCACTTCCTCAGGGCATAATAATATGTAATTCAGCCGAATAGTATTACTTCTTAAGACAAACACAAAACATTGGTTGAGGCCTTGTTTGTGTCATTAATTCCATCATATCTTACAGTTGCTTATATGTTTCTCATATGTGGTAAATCTTATATATCTTGTCTTGATTATCATTTCCCATAAAGAAATACTTGAGTATATGCCTTTCATATATCTGGTAAGATTGCTCACTTGAACAACTTTACTTCATTAACTACTCTTGTATACTTCTCATCAGTTACCTGCTTTATCTCTATACCTGAGGTTTTGTAGTTTTGGCGGGGAGTTATGTTTCCCGCTGGGACAATGTTCAATTGTATCACTCCGTTGAGTTACACCCTTTTTAGGTGGTCGAGCTAGACGTGGTGGTGGTCATGGAGTTGCGGCCGAGCAGCAAGAAGAGCAGTAGAAGACAAGCTTTGGATGTGCTGCTGTCTTGGATGTTTTGCTGTAGAGTCTATAGTCATCCCTGTACTCTCAGGTCCTTGACGATGTTTTGACGTTGTTTCACGATGTACAGCTGTAGATGTTTTTGTATATCCTGCTGTTGGCCGGATGCGGGCCTCTATTTGTATGAATAAGTGATGAACTCATGATATGACAGGACAACCGTTACTCTGAGTTGTGGAAATGTATCCAGGCTTGAATGAATGTATATAACTTGTTTTCTTATAGGATGTGGACTGGAATGTAATAGTTTCTCAGTTTATCAGCTTTCCGCAATCGGTTTTAATTAAACTGTGTTTTCGATAATCTGTGGCTATGGTGATTTCTGCACATTTTCGCATATCACCTCGCTGTCTGTGTGATAGTGGGATGTGTTGCCACAAGTTTTTGTATCAGAGCTTTAGGTTCACTGAGTCTACAGGGATCTAGGACTAGGTTGTGTTTGTTCTTATGAGTTTTCCAGATTTTCTCACAGTAATCTTCTGCCTCAGCGGAACAAAAGCCAAGATGTCTGGAAACCATGAAGAACATGATGATGAGCACAGTGATGTTGCGTCAGTTGATGGAGCCTTTGAGCAGGCACATGGAGATCGGGTGCCTGAGGTCCCCCAACCTAACTCATCCATACTTGAACATCCTGCCTACCAACATCTTATGGGGAAGATGATGGCCATGATGAATCTCATGGTTGAGAGATTGCCAGTGCCTCCTCCGAGAGCACATACTCCCCATGGAGAAGCATAGGGTATTGGGAAGACCTTCGAGCAGCTTCGCCGAGTCGGGGCTTCAAATTATGCTTGAACGGCTGATCCAGCGGATGAGGATCTGTGGCTGACAAGTCTTGAGAAGGCTTTCCAGATCCTAGACATCCCCGAAGCAGACAAAGTAAAGCATGATGTCTACCTTCTGAAAGGTAGTGCTGGTCACTGGTGGACCATCGAGGAAGAGAAGCGGCCTGGTGAGGTGATCTGTTGGGAGGTTTTCAGGCGTGAGTTCGTCACTAGATACTTTCCCAAGACGTATCTAGATGAGAAGATCAGTCATTTTGAGAGCTTGGGACAAGGAACGATGAACATCATCGAGTACGAGCCCAAGTTCATGGATCTGTTGAGGTTTTTTCCTCACATGGCAGCGATAGATGAGGAGCGGATTAGACATTTCGAGAAGGGTCTGAGTGCTGAGCTGATGACACCAGTTTCTGCATTGGAGAACCAGGAGTGGTTTGCTACGTTTGTGGAATCTGTCCGGAGGATCGAACGATCAGTAAGGGAGAAGAGAGAGTCTATGTATAAGAAGAGACCTGCTCAGTTCCAGGGTCAGAGGTTTGGTGGCTTCAAGACGTCAAGGTTTACCGCACCGTCAGTGATGAGAGGTTCTGGTGGACCGTCTCAGATGTCTCTGAGTAAAGGAAGAGGTTATGTTTCTTCACCACCTACGGCACAAAGTTCGACTTCCGTGGAAGTGACAGAGCCATCTAGGCCACGGGTTGATGATAGAGCCTGCTATCGGTGTGGTCAGATCGGGCATATGAGGTTCAACTGCCCGAATAGAGATGTTGAGGTAACGAAACAGCCGAAGCAGAGTCATCAAGGATCAGATCAGTAGCAGCCTCGTGGTAGCAGAGGACGAGGACGCGGTTAAGTGTCTCAGGCTGGGTCGTCTGCTCAAGGAAGTAGAGGTCGTGGACAGCAAGTAACGGCTCGATTCTATGCCATGAGTCAGCCAGAGGCGATAGTCAACCCGTGAGTAGTGACAGGTCAGATGGAGTTATTTCATTCTGATATGTGTTCTTCTTGCTTTATATCTGTTCTGGTTGACCCGGGTGCTACGCACTCTTTTACCGCCTATAGTATGCTTGAGAACTGTCGTTTACCTATTAGTTGTAAGAAGGATAGTTTGTTGTTAGAAACCCCTCTTGATGGTTCTTCGTTGCTTCGAGAAGAGTGTCCATCTTGTGTCTTGTTTTTCTCGGGACACCGCATTTGAGTGGATCTTATACCACTTGATATGCATGGGTTTGATGTTATCTTTGGGATGGATACCTTAGAGAGGTATAAGGTTGTTTTAGATTGTGGTACCAAGCAGGCGGTGTTTGATGATGCTGGAGAGAAGTGGATCTTCCAAGGAGATAGGAAGATTCTTCCGACGTGTCTGGTATCAGCTATGGTGGCAGATAGGTTGCTATGATAGGGATGTGAGGCGTTCTTAGCTCACGTGGTAGATACCATTGTAGCTACCAAGGCAAAAAGTCTTAGTCTTGAAGAGGTTCCAGTTGTCCGAGAGTTTGCCGATGTGTTTCCTGAGGAGTTTCCTGGTGTTTCTCCACCCCGAGAGATTGATTTTGAGATCAATCTGGTCCCAGGGATGCAGCCAGTTGCACAGACACCGTATATGATGGCTCTGGTGGAGATGGCAGAGCTTAAGAAGTAGTTGCAAGAGTTGTTGGACAAAGGTTTCATTCGACCGAGCACATCGCCTTGGGGTGCTCCAGTGTTATTTGTCAAGAAGAAGGATGGTTCAATGCGGTTGTGTATAGACTATCGACAGTTGAACAAGGTCACGATCAAGAACAAGTACCCATTGCCGAGGATAGATGATCTGTTTGATCAGTTGCATGGTGCTACAGTGTTTTTGAAGATCGATCTACGGTCCAGATATCATCAGCTGAGGATCAAGGAGGATGACATACCAAAGTCAACTTTTCGGACGAGGTATGGTCATTTCGAGTTTGTGGTTATGCCGTTTGGGTTAACCAATGCACATACTGCTTTTATGGAGCTGATGAACCGAGTGTTCCGCCCGTTCTTAGATCAGTTTGTTGTAGTCTTTATAGATGACATCTTGATCTATAGTCGGGACAGGCTAGAACATGAGCAACATCTTCGTCGAGCGTTGACTCTTCTTTGTCAAATCAGTTGCATGCCAAGTTCAGTAAGTGTGAGTTCTGGTTGGAGAAAGTGATTTTCTTGGGTCATGTGATATCTACTGAAGGAGTCAAAGTAGACCCAAAGAAGGTGGAATCCGTTGCAGATTGGGAACAACCAAAGACCCCGACAGAAGTTCGTAGTTTTCTGGGTTTAGCAGGGTACTACCAGAGGTTTATCAAGGATTTCAGTGTGATTGCTTTGCCGATGACGAAGTTGACGAGAAAGGATGTGCCTTTTGTTTGGGATGATCGATGTCAACAAGCTTTCCAATGTTTGAAGGAGAAGCTGACTAGTGCTCCAGTATTGATCCTTCCAGAGCCTGGGAAAGGCTACGTGGTTTTTTGTGATGCTTCCAAGAAAGGCTTAGGTTGTGTGCTGATGCAGGAGGATCATTTGGTTTCTTTTGCTTCGCGATAGCTTAAGAAATATGAGGAGAACTATCTGACTCATGACTTGGAGTTGGCAGCAGTGGTTCATGCTTTAAAGATTTGGAGACACTATCTTTATGGGGAAGTGTGTCAGATCTTTACGGACCATAAGAACCTGAAGTACATCTTTACGTAGCAAGAGTTGAACATGCGACAGAGGCGATGGATGGAGTTGATCAATGACTATGACTGCACTATCGAGTATCATCCTGTTAAGGCGAATGTGGTAGCTGATGTGCTTAGCAGAAAGTCTTCTTTTTCTTCCAAGAAGGCACAGTTGAGTTCCCTGGTATGCCATAGGCGGGATATGTTTGTCTCTTTGCGTCAGATGAATGTGAAGATGGAGGTTTCCTGGTTAGCTGGACTACTAGCATAGATGCAATTCAAGCCTACGTTAAGACAGCAGATCAAGGATGCACAGCAGACAGATGATGCAGTACAGTTGATCCGATCAGAGTTTGGTAGCAAAAAGCGTTATGGGTTTCATGAGTCCGAGGATGGGCAAGTCTACTATCGTAATAAGATGGTGGTTCCTGATGTTGATGAGCTGAGGAAGTTGGTGCTCGAGGAAGCACACACTTCGATGTATGCTATGCATCCAGGTGTCACCAAGATGTACCTTAGTCTGAAGGACTTGTATTGGTGGCCAGGCTTGAAGAAAGATGTAGCTGAGTACGTGGCTAGATGTGCGGTTTGCCAACAAGTGAAGGCTGAACATCATAAGCCGAAAGGTACGTTGCAACCTTTGTCGATACCGTAGTGGAAATGTGATCATATAACCATGGATTTCATAGTTGGTCTACCGAAGACAACTAGGAATCATGATTCCATTTGGGTGATAGTGGACAGATTGACGAAGTCTGCCCATTTCCTAACAGTGAAGATGACATATACAGCTAAGAAGCTCGCTCGAGTGTATGTGGACGAGATAGTACGTTTACATGGTGTACCAGCAACGATAGTTTCTGACAGAGATCCTCAGTTCATGAGTCGTTTCTGGGAACAGCTGCACAAAGTGTTGGGGACACATGTGAGGTTCAGTACCGCCTTCCATCCGCAGACAGATGGACAGTCTGAGAGGACTATTCAGATTCTGGAAGATCTCCTTCGAGCTTGTGTTTTGTTGTTCCTAGGCAGTTGGGATGTGCATCTAAGTTTGATAGAGTTTGCTTATAACAACAGTTATCAACGGAGCATTGACATGGCTCCTTATGAGGCTTTGTATGGGAGGAAGTTTAGATCTCCCTTGTGTTGGTATGAGTCTGGTGAGTATCAGTTGTTGGGTCCTGAGTTAGTGCAGCAAACAACAAAAAAGATCAAAGTGATACAACAACAGTTGAAAGTGGCACAGGACAGACAGAAGTTTTATGTAGACAATTGTCGACGACCTTTGGAGTTCCAGGCAGGAGACAAGGTATATCTTAAAGTCTCGTCGTGGAAAGGTGTGTTGAGGTTTGGCCGGAAGGGTAAGTTGGCACCTAGGTATATGGGGCCTTACCTAGTCATAGCATGTGTTGGCAAGGTGGCTTACGAGTTAGACTTGCCTCCAGAGTTGCACAGGTTGCATCCAGTGTTTCATGTCAGTATGCTGAAGAAAAGTAATCTGGATTCGGGAACAGTGATACAGCCGGTTGAGGATGAGCTGGATGAAGATGTGACCTACAAGGAAGGTCCTATGGCGATCCTTGACAGATGGGTTAAGAAGCTGAAGAGGAACGACCTGGTTCTTGTGAAGGTTCTTTGGCATCATTGTGGCGTTGAAGAAGCCACGTGGGAGCTTGAGGAAGAGATGAGGAGGAAGTACCCCTCGCTTTTCTCTTCGGATTTCGGGGACAAAATCCCTTAAAGGGGGTTAGCTTGTAAGGACCCTGACCTTCGTTTAGGGCTTACCATGTTTGCTTTGCTTAACCATGGTGCTTTGGTGCTTGCTAATCACCTTTAGTGGTGATTAGGGTTTGGTTGTGCTTTGTTGAGAGTTGGAGGTGCTACTTGCAAATAACCCAAGTCTAGGGTTTTGTAGGCAAGTTAGCCACCTTGTGAGGTGTTCCTCCCTCTCTTTGCTTCCTCTTATATAGAGAGGTAGGCTTGGGCTCATTGCTTGAGTTCTTTTGGGCCTTGTTGAGCTTGTTGGGCCTTGAGGTGCCTTTCTTTGCTTAGGGTTGAGCCTTGTATCGGCCAAGTGTGGATGTGTATCGGCCAAGAAGTGTGTCGCCCATGGCAATGGAGTGTGTCGCCCAAGGAGCAATATGCTGTGTCACCCATGATGCTTGACCTAGCCTTGACCTTGTTTAGTGGACACTTGGAGCACATCTTGGACATGTGGATGAATCTTGCTAGAGTGGTGGCTTGTGCTCTAGGACAAGTGTCCCTAGGCAAGTGACACCGTGCTTGGACCAACCTTGTTTTCTCCTCCCTTTCCTTCTATATAGGTGTGTCCTTCCCTTAGCTAGGAGTTCCTTTGGTCCTTTGGTCCCTCTCCACCTTGTTGCATGACACAACCCTCTCCCTTGCTAGTGGTGGCCGATACACTCTTGGAGGAGCAAGCTTGGTAGCCGACACACCTTACAGAAGAAGAGGTGGCTGATAGCCTTGGAGTCTCCATCTACCTTGCTTGGAGCTTGGAGCTTGAAGTTGCTTAAGGCGGGTAGCATAAATTCTAACCCTAATTACACTATCTCTTGTCATAAACTTGTTTATATACATGCTAGTATCTTAGTTCTTGCTTAGTATTCTTGTTGGCCGATCCTTGTGATCTAGGGTTTGTGAGTAAGCAATACTCCTTTCTCCCCTTGGTCTAGAGGAGTGAGCTTGAGCTTCTAGTATCATGAGCAACACACCTCCTTCTTAGTCGATTGAGGTGATATTGTGTCCTAGTTGCTTGAGCAACACCCTCCTCTCACCATGGGCTAGAAGGTGAGCTCAGCTAGTGATGACTCTTTTCTAGGGTTTCTCCTTGTGACCCGATTGGTGATAGAAGAAGTGAAAGACCCCTCCTTCTTAGCTGATTAAGGTGAGCCTTCTCTTGACCCACTAGGGTTTTGGGTGTCCATGTGTGAGGTGATAGATGACCTTGACAGTTAACACCCTTGGTCGAAATGTGCATGGGGGAGGTGCTGCCCGACAACCCTCTTGACCTAGACCTCTTGCACGATACATGTTTGGTCGATATACCCCTTGGTTCCTTGGGTGTTGGGCATCACAACCCTGCACGGATGACTCTTAATGCACGTTGTTGTGCTGTGGCGAGCGAGCACACTGCCCCTGCACGCCCGACACAGGCTGCACGCCTGACACAGGTTGCACGTCCGACACAGGTTGCACGCCCGACACAGGTTGCACGCCCGACACAGGCTGCACGCCCCAGCACGTCACATGGTCGACACCATCTACCCGATAACATGCATGCCTTGGTGCGCGTCGCGTGTTGCCCGTTACACCCTGCCTGGTACCATTGCACGGTTGATCCTTGGCCGTTGCCCGGTATGCCATTGACCCAGTGTTGCGTGCTGCACGCTTGCCCTTGGTAATGCAGCGTTGCGCACTGCACGCAGGTCATTATGAGTGGGTCCCTGTACAACCTTGGGTGAGGGTGAGCCCTGCCCGATAGTGTTTTTAGTGAGGGTCCTTAGTGTTTATAGTGAGGGTTACATGTATCTTGGAAAGCTCTTGTTGTATATTCTTGTTACAAACGATGGTGACATTTGTACATGCTTAGCAGTATTCTTCATGATAAAGCTTGATCATCTAGACTTAATATGGCTATACATACGAGTGTGAGCACCTTATTTGTCTTATAATGCCAAGAGTGATAATGAGCATGCATTAGGATTTGCAAAATGCTATGACATATACATGAGATCATGAGATGAGGTATGATTAGGAAAAGGATACAATCACTAATGTTATTTTGTGTTGACAATACACTTAACCCTAAATGTCACCTTGTGTTGATAATAAAGTCTCTAAGTTGTTCATGTTGATTATTGAATGATGCTAACCATGCAGGTAATGCATAGACAAATGAAAGGCTATGGGCAATGATTATATATGAACAATAAGAAGACAAGTACATTATGAATGATGTTCCATGATGATGATATAAGCCTTGAGAGGTAGTGGCACTATATGATGAGGGATTAAGATCCCATGGTATGTGATGATCCTTGAGATGGATCCAGATGTTTGGCAAGAGGCCAAGTGATAACATGTGATGTGGGATCCTTGTGATGGATCAATATGATGTGAATAGTAGTAAAAGCATAATGTTGAGTTGTGTTGTTTATTTCCTTTTTATAGTTTGCATGTTATACAACTTGGTTGAATCTTGCAATCCATCTAAAAGATACTAATTAATCACAGTGAAATCTATCATGTAGTTTCCCTGGCCATAGATCCATCATCGTCAGGATTTGGTGATGGTGAAACGGGTTCTCCTACGGGTTAACCCGGAGCGCATATTCTTGAATATGCGAGGTTTCTCCTAGCCTAAAAGTAAGGAGGTAAGAGTGCAACTGCGGTTGTAGACTCCTGGGTGCGGTGTTTAGGCCCGTAGCCCAACTGTGATGAAGAGCATGGTGAGCATACCCATGGCTCAGGATATGTGATATAAGGAGCATGAATGCATTCATGACTCAGAGCACGGTGAACAGGCCCGTGGCTCAGTTTTACTAGCACCGAGACCTGTACTGAGGTGGGCTCGACAGAGGGTAGCCTGTGGAGATGACCCTGTGGCTAAGACCACTTCAGCATGAGACTGCGGTCCTACTTATGTTGTTCTCATGCACTGACCATGAGGCGTAGAAGGTCGTGGAGTCCGGCTCTTCCATTGACCTTGTATGGCACCGGCTTGGGCTTCGCAGCGGAAGGTTGGATTTGAGCGGTACGGCTCACTTCCTCATGGCATAATAATATGTAATTCAGCTGAATAGTATTACTGCTTAAGACAAACACGAAACATTGGTTGAGGCCTTATTTGTGTAGTTAATTCCATCGTATCTTGCAGTTGCTTATATGTTTCTCATATGTGGTAAATCTTATATATCTTGTCTTGATTATCATGTACCATAAAGAAATACTTGAGTATATGCCTTTCATATATCTGGTAAGCTTGCTAGCTTGAACAACTTTACTTCATTAACTGCTCTTGTATACTTCTCATCAGTTACCTGCTTTATCTCTATACCTGAGGTTTTGTAGTTTTAGAGGGGAGTTATGTTTCCCACTGGGACAATGTTCAATTGTCTCACTCCGCTGAGTTACACCCTTTTTAGGTGGTCAAGCTAGATGTGGTGGTGGTCACAGAGTTGCGGCTGAGCAGCAAGAAGAGTAGTAGAAGGCAAGCTTTGGATGTGCTGCTGTCTTGGATGTTTTTCTATAGAGTCTAGAGTCATCCATGTACTCTCAGGTCCTTGGCGATGTTTTGACGTTGTTTCATGATGTACAGCTGTAGATGTTTTTGTATATCCTCCTGTTGGCCGGATGCGGGCCTCTATATGTATGAACAGGTGATGAACTCATGATATGACAGGACAGTCGTTACTCTGAGTTGTGGACATGTATCCAGGCTTGAATGAATGTATATAACTTGTTTTCTTGCAGGATGTGGACTGGAATGTAATAGTTTCTCAGTTTATCAGCTTTCCACAATCGGATTTAATTAAACTGTGTTTTTGATAATCTGTGGCTATGGTGATTTCTGCACACTTTCGCGTAACACCTCACTGTCTGTGTGATAGTGGGATGTGTTGCCACAAGTTTTCGTATCAGAGCTTTAGGTTCGCTGAGTCTACAGGGATATAGGACTAGGTTGTGTTTGTTCTTATGAGTTTTCTAGATTTTCTCACAGTAATCTTCTGCCTCAGTAGAAGAAAATCTAAGATGTTTGGAAACCATGAAGAACATACTGATGAGCATAGTGATGCTACATTAGTTGATGGAGCTTTTGAGCAGGCACATGGAGATCAGGTGCCTAAGGTCCCCCAACCTAACCCAGCCATACTTGAACATCCTGCCTACCAACAGCTTATGGGGCAGATGAATGCTACGATGAATCTCATGGTTGAGCGATTGCCAGTGCCTCCTCCGAGAGCACATGCTCCCCATGGAGAAGCATCGGGTATTGGGAAGACCTTCGAGTGGCTTCGCCGAGTCGGGGCTTCAGATTACGCTGGAACGGCTGATCCAGCGGATGAGGATCTGTGGCTGACAAGTCTTGAGAACGCTTTCCGGATCCTCGACATCCCCGAAGCAGACAAAGTAAAGCATGTTGTCTACCTTCTGAAAGGTAGTGCTGGTCATTGGTGGACCATCGAGGAAGAGAAGCGGCCCGATGAGGTGATCTGTTGGGAGGTTTTCAGGCGTGAGTTCGTCACCAGATACTTTCCCAAGATGTATATGGATGAGAAGATCAGTCAGTTTGAGAGCTTGGGACAAGGAACGATGAACATCACCGAGTACGAGCCCAATTTCATGGATCTGTTGAGGTTTTGTCCTCACATGGTAGTGACAGACGAGGAGCGGATCAGACATTTTGAGAAGGGTCTGAGTGCTGAGCTGACGACACCAGTTTCTGCATTGGAGAACCAGGAGTGGTTTGCTACGTTTGTGGAATCTGTCTGGAGGATCGAACGATCAGTAAGGAAGAAGAAAGAGTCTATGGCTAAGCAGAGACCTGCTCAGTTCCAGGGTCAGAGGTTTGGTGGCTTCAAGAAGTCAAGGTTTATTGCACCGTCAGTGATGAGAGGTTCTGGTAGACCGTCTCAGTGGTCTCCGAGTAAAGGAAGAGGTTATGTTTCTTCACCACCTAAGGCACAAAGTTCGGCTTCCGTGGCAGTGACAGAGCCATCTAGGCCACGGGTTGATGATAGAGCATGCCATCGGTGTGGTCAGATCGGGCATATGAGGTTCAACTGCCCGAATAGAGATGTTGAGGTAACGCAACAGCCGAGGCAGAGTCATCAAGGATCAGATCGGTAGCATCCTTGTGGTAGTAGAGGACGAGGACGCGGTCAAGCGTCTCAGGCTAGATCGTCTGCTCAAGGAAGCAGAGGTCGTGGACAGCAAACAATGGCTCGATTCTATGCCATGATCAATCGGAGGCGATAGTCAACCCACGAGTAGTGATAGGTCAGATGGAGTTATTTCATTCTGATATGTCTTCTTCTTGCTTTATATCTGTTCTGGTTGACCCGGGTGCTACACACTCTTTTATCGCCTATAGTATGCTTGAGAACTGTCGTTTACCTGTTAGTTGTAAGAAGGATAGTTTGTTGTTAGAAACCCCTCTTGATGGTTCTTCGTTGCTTCGAGAAGAGTGTCCATCTTGTGTCTTGTCTTTCTCGGGACACCGCATTCGAGTGGATCTTATACCACTTTATATGCATGGGTTTGATGTTATCCTTGGGATGGATACCTTAGAGAGGTATAATGTTGTTTTAGACTGCGGTACGAAGAAGGCGGTGTTTGATGATGCTGGAGAGAAGTGGATCTTCCAAGGAGATAGGAAGATTCTTCTGAAGTTTCTAGTATCAGCTATGGTGGCAGATAGGTTGCTACGACAGGGATGTGAGGCGTTCTTAGGTGACGTGGTAGATACCTTTGTAGCTACCAAGGTGAAAAGTCTTAGCCTTGAAGAGGTGCCAGTTGTCCGAGAGTTTGCCGATGTGTTTCCTGAGGAGTTTCCTGGTGTTCCTCCCCCACGAGAGATTGATTTTGAGATCAATATGGTCCCAGGGACGCAGCTAGTTGCACAGACACCGTATAGGATGGCTCCAGTGGAGATGGCAGAGCTTAAGAAGCAGTTGTAAGAGTTGCTGGACAAAGGTTTCATCCGATCGAGCACATCACCTTGGGGTGCTCTAGTGTTGTTTTTCAAGAAGAAGGATGGTTCGATGCGGTTGTGTATAGACTATCGACAGTTGAACAAGGTCATGATCAAGAACAAGTACCCGTTGCCAAGGATAGATGATCTATTTGATCAGTTGCATGGTGCTACAGTGTTTTCGAAGATCAATCTACGGTCCGGATATCACCAGCTGAGGATCAAGGAGGATGACATACCAAAGTCAACTTTTTGAATGAAGTATGGTCATTTCGAGTTTGTGGTTATGCCGTTTGGGTTAACCAATGCACCTACTACTTTTATGGACCTGATGAACCGAGTGTTCCGCCCGTTCTTAGATCAGTTTGTTGTAGTCTTTATAGATGACATCTTGATCTATAGTCGGGACAGGCTAGAACATGAGCAACATCTTCGCCGAGCATTGACTCTTCTTCGCCAACATCAGTTTTATGCCAAGTTCAGTAAGTGTGAGTTCTGGTTGGAGGAAGTGACTTTCTTGGGTCATGTGATATTTGCTGAAGGAGTCAAAGTAGACCCAAAGAAGGTGGAATCCGTTGCAGATTGGGAACAACCAAAGACGCCGATAGAAGTTCGTAGTTTTCTGGGTTTAGCAGGGTACTACCGGAGGTTTATCAAGGACTTTAGTGTGATTGCTTTGTCGATGACGAAGTTGATAAGAAAGGATGTGCCTTTTGTTTGGGATGATCGATGTCAACAAGCTTTCCAAATTTTGAAGGAGAAGCTGACTAGTGCTCCAGTATTGATCCTGCCAGAGCCTGGGAAAGGCTACGTGGTTTTTTGTGATGCTTCCAAGAAAGGCTTAGGTTGTGTGCTGATGTAGGAGGATCATGTGGTTTCTTTTGCTTCGCGACAGCTTAGGAAACACGAGGAGAACTATCTGACTCATGACTTGGAGCTGGCAGCAGTGGTTCATGCGTTAAAGATTTGGAGACACTATCTTTATGGGGAATTGTGTCAGATCTTTACAGACCATAAGAACCTGAAGTACATCTTTACGCAGTAAGAGTTGAACATGCGACAGCAGCGATGGATGGAGTTGATCAACGACTATGACTGCACTATCGAGTATCATCCTGGTAAGGCGAATGTGGTAGCTGATGGGCTTAGCAGAAAGTCTTCTTTTCTTCCAAGAAGGGACATTTGAGTTCCCTGGTATGCCATAGGCGGGATATGTTTGTCTCTTTGCGGCAGATGAATGTGTAGATGGAGGTTTCCTCGTTAGTTGGACTTCTAGCATAGATGCAAGTCAATCCTATGTTAAGACAGCAGATCAAGGATGCACAACAGACAGATGATGCAGTACAGTTGATCCGATCAGAGTTTGGTAGTTTCATGAGTCCGAGGATGGGCTAGTTTGCTATCGTAATAGGATGGTGGTTCCTGATGTTGATGAGCTGAGGAAGTTGGTGCTCGAGGAAGCACACACGTCGAAGTATGCTATGCATCCTGGTGTCACCAAGATGTACCTTAGTCTGAAGGACTTGCACTGGTGGCCAGGCTTGAAGAAAGATGTAGCTGAATATGTGGCTAGATGTGCAGTTTGCCAACAAGTGAAGGCTGCACATCAGAAGCCGGCAGGTACGTTGCAACCTTTGTCGATACCGCAGAGGAAATGGGATCATATAACCATGGATTTCGTAGTTGGTCTACCCAAGACAACTAGGAATCATGATTCCATTTTGGTGATAGTGGACAGATTGACGAAGTCTGCCCATTTCCTACCAGTGAAGACGACATATACAGCTGGGAAGCTCGCTCGAGTGTATGTGGACGAGATAGTACGTTTGCATGGTGTACCAGCAACGATAGTTTCTGACAGAGGTCCCCAGTTCACGAGTCGTTTCTGGGAATAATTGCACAAAGCGTTGGGGACACAGTTGAGGTTCAGTACCGCCTTCCATCCGCAGACAAATGGACAGTCTGAGAGGACTATTCAGATTCTGGAAGATCTCCTTCGAGCTTGTGTTTTGCAGTTCCTAGGCAGTTGGGATGTGCATCTGAGTTTGATAGAGTTTGCTTATAACAATAGTTATCAGCGGAGCATTGACATGGCTCCTTATGAGGATTTCTATGGGAGGAAGTGTAGATCTCCCTTGTGTTGGTATGAGTCTGGTGAGTATCAGTTGTTGGGTCCTGAGTTAGTGCAGCAAACAATAGAAAAGATCAAAGTGATACAACAACAGTTGAAAGTGGCACAGGAAAGATAGAAGTCTTATGTAGACAGTCACCGACGACCTTTGGAGTTCCAGGTAGGAGACAAGGTATATCTTAAAGTCTCGCCATGGAAATGTGTGTTGAGGTTTGGCCGTAAGGGTAAGTTGGCACCTAGGTATATGGGGCCTTACCTAGTCATAGAACGTGTTGGCAAGGTGGCTTACGAGTTAGAGTTGCCTCCAGAGTTGCACAGGTTGCATCCAGTGTTTCATGTCAGTATGCTGAAGAAAAGTAATTCGGATTCAGGAATAGTGATATAGCAGGTTGAGGTTGAGCTGGATGAAGATGTGACCTACGAGGAAGGTCCTGTGGCAATACTTGACAGAAGGGTTAAGAAGTTGAAGAGGAAGGACCTGGTTCTTGTGAAGGTTCTTTGGCATCATCGTGGCATTGAAGAAGCCACGTGCGAGCTTGAGGAAGAGATGAGGAGGAAGTACCCCTCGCTTTTCTCTTCGGATTTTGGGGATGAAATCCCTTAAAGGGGGTTAGCTTGTAAGGACACTGACCTTCGTTTAGGGCTTACCCTATTTTCTTTGCTTAACCCTGGTGCTTTGGTGCTTGCTAATCACCTTTAGTGGTGATTAGGGTTTGGTTGTGCTTTGTTGAGAATTGGAGGTGCTACATGCAAATAACCCAAGTCTAGGGTTTTGTAGGCAAGTTAGCCACCTTGTGAGGTGTTCCTCCCTCTCTTTGCTTCCTCTTATATAGAGAGGTAGGCTTGGGCTCATTTCTTGAGTTCTTTTGGGCTTTGTTGAGCTTGTTGGGCCTTGAGGTGCCTTTCTTTGCTTAGGGTTGAGCCTTATATCGGACAAGTGGGGATGTGTATGGGCTAAGAAGTGTGTCGCCAAAGGAGCAACATGTTGTGTCGCCCATGATGCTTGACCTAGCCTTGACCTTGTTTAGTGGACACTTGGAGCACATCTTGGACATGTGGATGAAGCTTGCTAGAGTGGTGGCTTGTGCTCTAGGACAAGTGTCTCTAGGCAAGTGACACCTTGCTTGGACCAACCTTGTTTTCACCTCCCTTTCCTTCTATATAGGCGTGTCCTTCCCTTAGCAAGGAGTTCCTTTGGTCCTTTGGTCCCTCTCCACCTTGTTGCACGACACAACCCTCGCCCTTGCTAGTGGTGGCCGATACACCCTTGGAGGAGCAAGCTTGGTGGCCGACACACCTTGGAGAAGCAGAGGTGGCCGATAGCCTTGGAGTCTCCATCTACCTTGCTTGGAACTTGGAGCTTGAAGTAGCTTAAGGCGGGTCGCATAACTTGTAACCCTAATTACACTATCTCTTGTCATAACCTTGTTTATATGCATGCTAGTATCTTAGTTCTTGCTTAGTATTCTTGTTGGCCGATCCTTGTGATCTAGGGTTTGTGAGTGAGCATTACTCCTTTCTCCCCTTGGTCTAGAGGAGTGATCTTGGGCTTCTAGTATCATGAGAAACACCCCTCCTTCTTAGTAGATTGAGGTGAGATTGTGTCCTAGTTGCTTGAGCAACACCCTCCTCTCACCATGGGCTAGAAGGTGAGCTCGGTTAGTGGTGACTCTTTTCTAGGGTTTCTCCTTGTGACCCGATTGGTGATAGAAGAAGTGCAAGACCCCTCCTTCTTAGCTGATTAAGGTTAGCCTTCTCTTGACCCACTAGGGTTTCGGGTGTCCATGTGTGAGGTGGTACATGACCTTGAGAGTTAACACCCTTGGTCGATATGTGCATGGGGGAGGTGCTGCCCGACAGCCCTCTTGACCTAGACCTCTTGCACAGTACATGTTTGGCCGATATACCCCTTGGTTCCTTGGGTGTTGGGCATCACAACCCTGCACGGATGACTCTTGATGCATGTCGTTGTGCTGTGGTGGGCGAGCACACTGCCCCTGCATGCCCGACACAGGATGCACGCCTGACACAGGATGCACGCCCCAGCGCGTCACATAGTCGACACCAGCTACCCGATAATGTGCACACCTTGGCGCGCATCGCGCGTTGCCCGTTACACACTGCTCGGTACGGTTGCACGGTTGATCCTTGGCCATTGCCCGGTATGCCCTTGACCCAGTGTTGCGCGATGCACGCTTGCCCTTGGTAACGCAGCGTTGTGCACTGCACGCGGGTCGTTATGAGTGGGTTGCCCGGTACAACCTTGGGTGAGGGTGAGCCTGCCCGATAGTGTTTTTAGTGAGGGTCCTTAGTGTTTCTAGTGAGGGTTACACGTATCTTGGAAAGCTCTTGTTGTATATTCTTGTTACAAATGATGGTGACATTAGTACATGCTTAGTAGTATTCTTCATGATAAAGCTTGATCATCTAGACTTAATATGGCTATACATATGAGTGTGAGCACCTTATTTGTCTTATAATGCCAAGAGTGATAATGAGCATGCATTAGGATTTGCTAAATGCTGTGACGTATACATGAGATCATGAGATGAGGCATGAATAGGAAAAGGATACAATCACTAATGTTATTTTGTGTTGACAATACACTTAACCCTAAATGTCACCTTGTGTTGATAATACAAGTCTCTAAGTTGTTCATGTTGATTATTGAATGATGCTAACCATGCAGGTAATGCATAGCCAAATGAAAGGCTATGAGGACTGATTATATGTGAACAATAAGAAGACAGGTACATTATGAAGGATGTTCCATGATGATGATATAAGCCTTGAGAGGCAGTGGCACTATATGATGAGGGATTAAGATACCATGGTATGTGATGATCCTTGAGATGGATCCGGATGTTTGGCAAGAGGCCAAGTGATAACATGTGATGTGGGATCATTGTGATGGATCAATATGATGTGAATTGTAGTAAAAGCATAATGTTGAGTTGTGTTGTTTATTTCCTTTTTATAGCTTGCATGTTATACAACTTGGTTGAGTCTTGCAATCCATCGAAAAGATACTAATTAATCACAATGAAATCTATCATGTAGTTGCCCTGGCCATAGATCCATCATCGTCAGGATTTGGTGATGGTGAAACGGGTTCTCCTGCGGGTTAACCCGGAGCACATATTCTTGAATATGTGAGGTTTCTCCTAGCCTAAAAGTAAGGAGGTAAGAGTGCAACTGTGGTTGTAGACTCCAGGGTGCGGTGTTCAGGCCCGTAGCCCAGTTGTGATGAAGAGCATGGTGAACAGCCCTATGGCTCAGGATATGTGATATAAGGAGCATGAATGCGTTCATGACTCAGAGCACGGTGAACAGGCCCGTGGCTCAGTTTTACTAGCACCGAGACCTGTATCGAGGCGGGCTAGGCAGAGGGTAGCCTGTGGAGCTGACCTTGTGGCTAAGACCACTTCAGCATGAGACTGTGGTCCTGCTTATGTTGTACTCATGCACTGACCATGAGGAGGAGAAGGTCGTGGAGTCCAGCTCTTCCATTGACCTTGTATGGAACCGGCTTGGGCTTCGCAGCTGAAGGTTGTATTTGAGTGGTACGGCTCACTTCCTCAGGGCATAATAATACGTAATTCAGGAGAATAGTGTTACTGTTTAAGACAAACATGAAACATTGGTTGAGGCCTTGTTTGTGTAGTTAATTCCATCATATCTTGTAGTTTCTTATATGTTTCTCATATGTGGTAAATCTTGTATATCTTGTCTTGATTATCATGTCCCATAAAGAAATACTTGAGTATATGTCTTTCATATATCTGGTAAGCTTGCTAGCTTGAACAGCTTTACTTCATTAACTGCTCTTGTATACTTCTCATCAGTTACCTGCTTTATCTCTATACCTGAGGTTTTGTAGTTTTGGTGGGGAGTTATGTTTCCCACTGGGACAATGTTCAATTGTCTCACTCCGATGAGTTACACCCTTTTTAGGTTGTCGAGCTAGACGTGGTGCTGGTCGCGGAGTTACGGCCGAGCAGTAAGAAGAGCAGTAGAAGGCAAGCTTTGGATGTGCTGCTGTCTTGGATGTTTTGTTGTAGAGTCTAGAGTCATCCATGTACTCTCAGGTCCTTGGCGATGTTTTTACGTTGTTTCACGATGTACAATTGTAGATGTTTTTGTATATCCTGCTTTTGGCCGGATGCGGGCCTCTATATGTATGAACAGGTGATGAACTCATGATATGACAGGACAGCCGTTACTCTGAGTTGTGGACATGTATCCAGGCTTGAATGAATGTATATAACCTGTTTTCTTACAGGATGTGGACTGGAATGTAATAGTTTCTCAGTTTATCATCTTTCCGCAATCGGTTTTAATTAAACTGTGTTTTCGATAATCTGTGGCTATGGTGATTTCCGCACGTTTTCGCGTAACACCTCGCTGTCTGTGTGATAGTGGGATGTGTTGCCACAGATACAATGACAAAAACCTAATGAAGGGGAAAAAATATGTTACTAAATACTCTTTTCAACTATCATGATACTGGAAACAAAAACTGCTATGAGTCAACAACAATTAAGACATTTAGGGGAAAAATATTTACAACTGGATCTAAATCTAATGTTAGGCCTTAGCAGTGACACTCTTCTATAATGGAATAACACTCACTACACATGCTAAAATCATACTAATGGTGATTTTTCTATTAGGAAAGAATTCTAAATATCCATAACAACAAGAGCTGAATTTTCACTTGTGTCTATGGTGAACATAGTCCCAATAAAAATCACTTCTTTAGAGAAATTTATAAATTGACAGAAAATACCAAAAATAAGCCTTGGCTTATTGGGGATATATTAATTGTACTAGATTCAATTCTAAACGATCACACAATCATGAGACCGAACAACTTTACATGAACGAACAAAATGTCAAAATTAGATCATATAGACTTTTTGAAATCATAGTCACTCTAGATGTACCTAGATATGTGCCTCCTCCAGGGAAATTTTGGATAGGTTCCTATGAACTAACATTTGGAATGGTATATTCCCTCTCATCACATATCTTGTTGATGCATGCATTATCTTTGACGGCATGACTATCATATTAAAACCCATATACATACCTTGAAGACCAGCTAGATTCACAAAAGTGAGATCTTAGATAAATTGTAGTGGTTATATGAATATCGTTAACAATAGATGTAGCTACGATAAAAATGTAGATGATATTAAGGGACTCACACAATTCTCAATGATGTTAGGTTTAAACTCAAAGAGTGGAAGGATACACTCATGAACATACAAAAATATATTCACACTGTTGTAAGAATCTATTATCACAAAATGCACCTCCTAGACATAGATGAGCTTAAAATAGGTAGAATTAAAGAACAAGTCCAACAATTCCTTCAAGATCAAGACATAATAAGAAAATTAAGATCCAAACAAGAATGGTTTAAGGAAGGAGATCTCGACACAAAATTCTTTCATAAAATTCATAATGGACACACACATTATACACTGATACACACAATTGGTTGTGATAGAGGTCTTACTAACAATAGATTAGAAATCATCAAATATGTTACTACAAATTTTAATAATTTGTTGAACCATAGATGCAACTACTCAAAAGACACTCTTTTCAACCGAAAAAGGCTATACAGAAAAGAAACTACCAAATCCCACCACTTGGTCCTAAACTTTACCCATATTAAAATATATTAAGTCATCTTATCCTTAGGGGTTGACAAATCTCTAGGGTCGATTAGCTTCAATATGTATTTCCAAAAACAAAATTGGAATGCTATCAAGAATCATATATGATCTCTTCATTAATTTCATTGAGATACAATTCATGGATCAAAGACAAACAAATAATGTGTTCATCACTGATTAAGAAAATTGACAACCCCACAAAAATTAGTGATTTTACACCGACTGACCTCATAAACAACTCATATAAGATCATTACCAAAGTGTTTAGCACCAAGATGATATTTCACATGCACCATATCATTAGACAAGAAAAGATAATCTTTATGGAAGGTCATAAGATACAAGATACACATATTGTGTTTAAAATTTTACATGACCACCAATCTAGAAAGATAGCTCTATTTTCCTTTAAGATAGATTCAAGAAATGCTTTTCACAATGTCAACTAGGAATTTTGTATTTGCTTCCTTAAAAGCTATACCTTTCTTAAAAAATGGATTAGTTGGTTTGAATCATGTCTCAAATGCAATTATTCCTCAGTTCTCATCACCATATCAAATTTTTGTTATTTCAAACACACTAATGGGATTCGACAAGGTGATTCCCTATCTACATATTTGTTTGTCATAGTCCCATCTATTTGGCCTCTTTTTTTAGACTGGATATCAAAAAATAATTTTTGGTCATGATTAGTAATCTTCACAACATATGCATTATTCATTTGCTAATGACAATATCATTTTATCCATCTAGATGATGAAGATGTCATTATTGTTATTAGAATTTAGGCATCTTCCAACATCTATTTAGGCACAAACCAAAAATAAATAGATAAACCTACACTTGTTGAGACACAATTGATGAGGACATAATGATGCACTCCAGACACATCATTCAATGCAAGGTTGAATCCTTTTTGCTTAAATATGTGGAATTTCCTATATCCCCCCACAACTTTTGATTTCTATTTGGAAGTCCATCCTTGACAAATGAAGACTAGACTTGCTACTTGGAAAACCATCTGTCTCAATAGTTCTAGGAGGATCACTTTCCAATTATTAGATAGCATTGTTCTCTGGCTCACTGGCCACAACCTGTACATATGATAACCTGTCATATATACATATGTGCGATATCTGTACAACAAGGCATAAAGGAAAAATATTGTCTTGATATAGAATATATAAATAACTCCCCCAGGGACTTGAGATTATAGGGAAAAAAACATTGGACTCTACTACAAAACACAAGCAACTCATCTAACCTTTACTCAGCTACTGCTCCTCTCACTACTTAGCCTCAATAGCACGACCTCTACTTCCTTGTGCTCGACCACCTAAAAGATGTGGAAACCCACGGGTGAGACCGAACATCCCAGTGAGAGATATAACTTTCCACCAACGTCTATTATAAGAACAGGTAGATAACATACTTAATAGGTTGAGAAGATTCAACTAAATGATGTGTATTACACAAATAATGTAGATTAAACAAACTAGGCAGTCACCATTGAGCAATAGAACAATTAATATTTTAATAAGGAATATGAAGAACATGTATAATAGTTGATTTCTCTTACCACATTATAATTCAAGAAATCAATACAAAGATATGGCAAAGGGTTCAACCAATGTTATTCACATTTGACCCTAAGCAAAATATACAACACAAATGGGTTATGTCTTTTATTATGCCCTGAGGATATGAGGTATACCACTCATGCTCCAACTGACCACTGCTAAGATGAAATTAGTGCCATACATGATCAAGGAGGATCCAATCTCTTATGATCTCTCCACACCCTCATTCAGTCTGAGTCCACTATAGTGTCAAGTCCAACTACAAAACATCCTAGCCTACCTTGGTATATAGGTCACGATGCTGGTGAAATTGAGTTACAACCGCAATCTCACTTCTACCAAGGTATGGCCACAACCATCCTCAAAAGATATCATATATTCATATACATTGTATCCCATGATTGAGATACAACCTCGACTGTTCTCCTGATAGGGTATGACCGTAGCCAATCCAATGAAATACATATACTCAATATATATGAATCTGAGCTTCCACTAAGGGAGAACTTGTTTTAGCATCCAACAAGTACTTACACTGAAGATGGATCTATGTCACATGGACACTACATGATTAGGGCTTCACTTGATTAGTTAGTTCAATAGAGTGTCTTTTAGCATCAATCAAAAGTTACAACATACAAACCCTAAACAAACTCTACAAAGATAAGGGAATAAAGTAACTTTAGAAGATATGAATGTATAAGGTGTGAACTTGTCACATCATCACCGCATGATACTTGTGGCACTACCATTCATAAGGCCATCATCATATTCACACTGTCCTGGGATATCAATCCCTTAATCACATCACTGGAGGATTACACCTCCTAATAGGCAATAAGCCTCTTCCAGGTCATAAGACCCATTACATCATATATCTTGTGTTTCATCATTATCTCAACATGACTCTTAAGATTCATAACCATTACCATAACATACACAAGCCATGGCATACATTTCACCTACAAGGTTAGGGGTTCATAAACAAGATAGGAAAAACATCATAATGTGGTAATCACTTCAAATGAGGCAAGAAAACACATCACATTCCCCAAAATTAGGGTTACGGTTTCAAACGCATAGCCAATTAGGGTGTCATATCATAATTCAATCAAAAAACCCTAAATAGGTCACCTCCCACTTTCTTGGGATTGATTAGGTTGAAAATCGTTATTATTCTAATTAACTAACTATCCAAACTGCATAGGCATTCATCAACATTATCCTACACATGTGTATCAACCTTAAAAAGTTCCACATGTATCATGATCATGTACTCATGTGAGTGTATTGACTATCCAAGAAAACACATATCATAACCGTAAACCATCAAAGAGTCTCGACCTCAAGCCAAATAGGTGTCATGACCAAGACAAGAACAAGTGTCTCGACCACCACAAAAGTAGGTGTCTTGACCATCCATAAAGAAAGTGTCTTGACTGCTACCAACATGGTGTCTCGACCACCAACTAACATGGTGTCTCGACCACCTATGGTTAGGGTTTTGACCATCACCAAAAGCACATGTCTTGACCTAGACCAAACCATATATATTGGACAAACAAGAGCATGTCTCGACCAAACTAAAACATAGGTCTCGACCATGAACCAAAACATATGTTCCAACCAAGACAAGATCAAGGTGTAGTGACCACTAAGGTCAAGATACCCCAACAACATTTAGCCAACAACAAAATAGAGATAAATCTCATTGAAAATAGAAGGTTGACATCAAGGAAGGTTACCATCAACAAGGTGGAAAAATCCATGAAAGAAGCACATCAAAATCTTGAAAACCGAACTCCAACATGAATACCTTCAAGAAACCAAACCAAGGTAAAGAAGACCAAGCTTTGACCTCAAGAAAACTAACTCAAAACCTCAAGAAAACATAAAGGGCAAACTAAAGCATGGTGATGAAACCAAGAAACATGATGCATGTATGATCTGAAAAACACTAGAAGGGGGTTGAATAGGGTTTTATAATAATTTTTAAAATAACCAACAAACAACCACAAGGATGTTGAAGAAGGAGACAAGGGTTTAGAGTGGTTCCACCCTTAGCAAAAACTAAGGGAGTCAGTCCACTACCCAATTGTTTCCAATTGGGATTTTGAAAGTATTTGCATTTTATTACCTTCTCAAGGATGTTACACAAAATTACAAATACCTTCCCAAACCCTTTGGATAGCCTTCACCCAAAGTCATCTCACCAACCTTGAAGCAGCCTTCACTTGAAGTAACTTCAAGCTCCCCCTTTAAGTAGCCTTCCTCCTTGAAGTAGCTTCCCGTTGAGACCTTCTAGAAGTAGTCCAAAGTCCTCCTTCTCCACCTGAGAAGATTTCACCCTCTCCACTCTGTAGCCACCAACCTAGGAGTACCAAGGAGAGTACAATGCAATAAGAAAGAACAAGAAAGGAAAAAGGAAATTACAATTACCACTTAAGCACAAGGCTTGAATCCTATATCAAGCATTTTGATCTCTTATCCAATGTGTATGAATGTGCAAGTATAGTGGGTAGGAGATTCTAGCCTATAGGACACAAAATGCCAGCAATGGAAATGATTTGCAAGTGTTGAAGTTGCTCAAATACTCACAAGGATTGATTCTCAATTGCATGTATGTGTACTCAAGTGAGTTTAGGTGTCCTAAGGCATGTCCTATTTATAGGAATGGCCTACAAGTACTTAGTGACATTCTAGACACTTTCTAGGGGGTTCTTAGTGCTCAACTAGCCGTTAGGTATCCACTAATTACGTTTGTAATGGCTAGTTAATTAACTCTAACAAGTGCAGATAGAAACCTTCTCGATCGAGAAGTTTGTCGACCGAGAGTCTCTCGGTCGAGGAATTTGTCGACTGAGGGTAAGTCTGGAGTAAGTGTATTGCAACGTTCAACTCAACTCCCAACTAATTTTTCTAACTCAGTCTAACGGCTAATATGGTCTATTCTCGGTCGAGGAGTTTGTCGACCGACGGTGTCTCGGTCGAAGTTTTTGTCAACCGAGAATATCCCTGATTCAATGTATTCATTTACTAAGTGTGTGTATCAATGTGCAATTGTGACGCTAACTTAGGAGATGACCTATCTAAGTGTTGTGTGTGGATAGGGGAGATATAAACGCTTGATTTACATGATATCTAAGTACTTGTACATTATATATTTGTACAAGTTTACATTTGATTACAATCATGAAAATAAAGCAATTTAAGCATGTAGATCTTCCAAAACTTTGTCATCCACCTTGTTCCTGAAATACTCAAGTAGCACGTTAGATCCACAAGAATGAAATGTTTGTCATTTTCAAAACAAAGGTATTTTGATGACGTCCATTTAGCCAACAACCTCCCCCTTTTTTAAGATGACAAACATTTCTAATTATAACTCAAATAAGCTTGAATAATATTGAGTTGAGTTTCATACCTGAAATTTACCTTGTTTATACCTTCTCTTGTTTATGGAATGTGTGCTTATTATTCCCAAAGAGGTGTGGAACATAAAATCCAACTCTTTAGGGAATATAAAAACATTTGATGTGAAGCCAAGAGAGTATGTATGAAACTTATTGATTGATTATTTAAGATTTATATTATTTCTCCCCCTTTGTCAATTCAAAAAGATAACCATTAAAAACATTTGTTAAGACTTCCCCTTAATTGGTTCTCCCCTTTCAAAAATATATCCGTTAAAAATGCTAAAAGATGTCCATTTACAGCCAAAATGTAAGGATCAAAGAAACCAACTGATTTTAAGAAGCACAAATGTCAAAGAAAACATCTTCTAAGGGAGTGATAAGTAATTTGTTCCTTATGTTATTAAATTGATATAATGGAAGTGGTTTTGTGAAAATATCAGTCAATTGATCTTCCGTATCAACATGATGAAGGGATATATGTTTTTTAGAAATATGATCCCTTGGAAAATGATGATGGGTTTCAATATGTTTGGCACGACTGTGTAAGATAGGATTATGTTCCAAGTTTATAGAGCTTGTATTGTCACAAAAGATAGGCGTAGATGAAAATATAAAACCATAATCATTTACAACTTGTTGCATATAAAGCACTTAAGCACAACAAGACCCGGTTGCCATATATTCAGCTTCAGTGGTAGAAAGGGCAACCGTGTTTTGTTTCTTGCTAAACCATGATACTAAGACTTTTCCGAATAAGAAACAATTTCCGCTTGTGCTTTTTTAGTCAAGTCAACAACCATCGTAATCGGCATCGGTATAAGCTTTCAAATCCAAAGATTGTCTTTTAAGATACCATAAACCATAGTTTGTGGTGCCGACTAAGTATCTTAGAATCCTTTTGACAGCTTGAAAATGAGTTTGCATGGGTTTTGATTGAAATCTAGCACAAAGTCCAATGGAAAACATGATATCCGGTCTAGAAGTGGTTAAGTAAAGCAAACTACCAATCATGGCCCTATATAAGGAACCATCAATGGGTTCCCCATTTTCATCCTTGTCAATTTGAGTAGAGGTAGCCATTGGAGTGGTAGCATGTTTGCAACGTTCCATTTTGAAATGTTTTAAAAGTTCATTTGTATACTTCTCTTGGCTTATAAAAATCCCAGCAGGCATTTGCTTTATTTGAAAACCAAGAAAGAAAGTCAATTCTCCCATGAGACTCATTTCAATTTCCTTTTGCATAATATCACTAAATTGTTTACATAAAGATTCATTTGATGCACCAAAGATAATATCATCAACATAAATTTGAACAACTAGAAAGTCAGATTCTTATGTTTTGAAAAATAAAGTAGAATCTAAATTTCCAATTGAAAAACTATTATCAAAGAGATAATTTTTGAGCCTTTCATACCAATTTCTAGGTGCTTGTTTTAAACCATAAAGTGCTTTCTTAAGTTTGTAAACATGATCATCTTTACCAGGAATTTCAAAACTAGGTGGTTGGGCAACATATACTTCCTATTGTATTATTCCATTTAGAAATGCACTTTTTACATCCATTTGGAATAGTTTGATGTTTTTGTGGGCAGCTATAGCTAGTAGCATTCTAATGGATTCAAGTCTTGCCACCGGTGCATAAGTTTCATCAAAGTCTATTCCTTCTTATCGATTATACCCTTTTGCTACCAACCTAGCTTTATTTCTTACTACTTCCACGGCTTCATTTAACTTATTTTGAAAAACCCACTTAGCTCCAATAATGGTTTATCTTGAGGTTTAGGAACTAAGTCCCATACATCATTCTTAGTGAATTGATTTAATTCTTCTTGCATTGCCATTATCCAATAATCATCTTTTAGAGCTTCAGTCACCTTCTTAGGTTCAATTATAGATACAAATGCCATATTTGCAACATCTCTAAAAGATGATCAAGTTTTTACTTTATCCTCAGGATTTCCAATGATCAGTTCTGGAGGATGATCCTTAATTAGTCTAGGGATGGGTTGTTGTGTCTCAATATTTTGATCATTTTCAGTATTTTGATCATCTTTAGTTGATATGGTTAGATCTTCAATTTGATGAGTAATATCAACTATGTTATCCATTGTTTTTGTTCTTCATGAAAAGTAATGTGAATGGATTCTTCAACTTTTCTAGAGATGGTATTGTAAACTCTAAATGCTTTGCTAGAAGTTGAATATCCTAAGAAAAAGGCTTTTTGTGATTTAGAGTCAAACTTTTCTCTATCCTCTTTTGTGTTTAAGATATAGCAAGTTGAGCCAAAAGTATGAAAATAATCAACCCTTGGTTTCTTATTATAAATGAGTTCACATGGTGTTTTCTTTAAATAAGAGTGTACAATTTCTCTATTTAGCACATAGCAAGCCGTGTTTACTGCTTCATCCCAAAACATTATAGGTGTATTATGTTCAAGCATCATAGTCCTAGCCATTTCTTGTAAGGACATATTCTTTCTTTCAACTATGTCGTTTTGTTGTGGAGTACGTGGAGCTGAAAAATTGTGAGTGTAGCCTTGAGATGTGCAAAATTCTTCAAATATATGATTCTCAAATTCTCCTCCATGATGACTTCTAATTGTGCATATTTTATTTTGTAATTGATTTTCAATCTTTGAGAAAAATTGTATGAACACTTGAATGGTATCATCTTTATTTGCAAGGAAATGAACCCATGTATATCTACTTTAATCATCAACAATAACAAAGCAATATCTTTTCCACCAATAGATTGTGTCCTCATAGGTCCAAATAAATCCATATGAATAAGGTCTAGTGATCTAATGGTGCTAAGCATGTTTTTGGGTTTAAAAGAAGTTTTAGTTTGTTTACCCAAAGTACATGGTTCACAATTTTTATATTGATCAAAAGATATCTTAGGCAAACCACGAACAAGATCATATTTAACTAGCTTTTTGATAACATGTGAACTAGCATGACCTAATTTTCTATGCCATAATTGGAGAGAATTATCTTTTGCAAGTAAATATTTTCCAACTACAGATTGCATAGAGTTAGTTCTAAGAATATAAAGATTTCAAAATTTTTCCCTTCATACATAACATTTGTAGTGTTCTCTATTAGTAACTTGCAACAATTTTTATTAAATAAAACATCATATCTAGTATCACATAGTTGACTGACACTTATTAAATTATGGTGCAGACCACCAACAAGTAAAACATTTTTTATTACAAGGTTTGTACCAATATTACCTATTCCAACAATTTTACCTTTACCATTGTCTCCAAAAGTGATTGTTCCACTTTTCTTTTCTTCAAAAGTTTGAAAAGCATCCTTATTGCTGGTCATGTGTTTGGAGCATCCACTATCAACCACCCAATCCTGCAATAAAGTATGGAGTTTGGTACCCATGTGATGGTCCATTATGGTTAGGTACATTTAGTAATAAACTGAACATGATTACATAATTTAAGCATATCAGATCTTCATTCGGTCAACAAATACTTCGACCAATTTTGTCTCGGTCGACGATTTCTCGACCGGGATTGTTACTGTTTTAACTGCAAATTTCATATTTTAGTATAGGAATTCCTTTGGTCGAATAATTTCTCGATCGAGAGATGTCTCGGTCAAACTATTTGTTGACCGAGGTTGTTTCTGTTTGTTTACAACAATCTATTTATGTCAGTTTGGGCTTAAATCATTGTAATATGCTAAGGTACCATTCTATTTGGTTGAGATAAGACATTAAGATATTCAAATGAAGTGTTAGGTCAAATCTCAACTTAATCATATTAAATTTGCTAAGTTTGGGGTCTTGGAACCCATACTAACTCAACATCCTTTTTCTTGTAAGCACATTAGAAGGAATAATGTCCAAGACGCAAGCAATATTAACAACAAATAGAATCAATTTCATTTCTCTTTCTAGGATTTTGAGTTGTGTTTTTTGTTACAAACATGATCTTGGTCTTGGGTGCTTGAGTTATCCTAGGTTTGGGTTGATAAGAGTTTTCTTTTAGAACATATCAGAAACCTCTTCTTCCACTATAACCAGAAGAGTTCTTTAGGATCTTATCAAGAATACCATTATCTCTCAAGATACTAACTTCTTTTTGTAACTTAGCAATCTCATCCATTTTCTTTTTGATATCTAACTTTGCTTGATCTAGATTAGATGATAAAACATCTCTTTCTTTAACAACAACATCATAATCTAGATGAGTACATAGGATAGGTTGAGTCTAAAAATTATTTAGTTTTGCAAGCAATTCAACCTTTTCTTGAGAAAGAGGATCATAGTTTGTCTCTAAAGTAAGAAACTTCATATTGCAACCATTTAAAGATGATTTCAAAGTAAGATTTTTAGAAATAATTTTGTACTTTTCAAAAGAAAGATTATTTAATTTAGCATATAAATCCTCATTAGTTCTAGTAACTTTCTTTAGTTTCTTTTTGCAATCAACATATTTGTCATGAGTATCTTGAAGACTAACAATTAGATCTTCTTTTGGCAAATCAAGAAGGCTTACCTCTTGAGAATCATCACTATCATCTTCTTTGTCCATGAGATACTCCACATTCTCTTCTCCACTCTCACTATCACTTGCCTCATCCCATGCAGCCTTGTATGCTTTTTCTCCCATCTTCTTGGATGAGCTTTTCTTCCCTTTCTTTTCTTTAGGACATTCATTCTTAAGATGTCCCTTCTTTCCACATTCAAAACACCTAGGAGAGTAAGAAGAAGAACCAATAACTTTGTTAGATTTAAATCTTCTATATTTCTTACCATTTACAATTAGAGCTTCTTATCCCTCATCTCCATCATTTGTCTCATCACTTTCTTGAGTGATGACCTTTGTAGCCTTGAAAGCCATGCCATTCTCTCTTCCTTGTTGAAGTTCACGCTCTCGTATTTCTTCCTCCTCCAAGGTTGCCTCATGTGCTTCTAAGTTGCCAATGAGTTGCTCCATCCTTAGTCGGGTGAGGTGATTGGCTTCTTCAATTGCGGTCACCTTAGGCTTGTACTTAGGAGGAAGAGACCTAATAATTTTTGACACTTGATCTTCTTCACTAATGGCTTTACTTAATGCATTCAAACCATTAACAATAGAAGAAAACTTTGCATACATTTCACTAATAGACTCATTTGGTTCCATAGGAAACTGTTCAAACTTTTATTTAAGCATGCCAATTTTGGAATTTTTTACTTGAACAGTTCCTTCATAGGTAATAGAGAGTCTATGCCATATCTCATCTGCTGTTTCACAATTTGAAGTTCTATTGAACTCACCTATAGAAATTGAAAAATAAAGAATACTTACAGCTTTTGCATTTAATTGAGCTGATCTCACCGTGTTTTCATCCCATGTAGCATAGTCAGTTTGAGGAAGATCATAGGCATTTGACACCATTCTCAAGAGATCCTAGCTAATTCCTTGAAAGTAGAATTGCATCCTCCTTTTCCAATAGGTGTAGTTGGTGACATCAAATGGTGGAGGTCGAGCCACAAGTGTTCCTTCCAAGTTGAGGTTATTTAGTACCCCATCACCCATTTTCTTCAAGACTTTGTTAAAGTTCCTTGAAGTCTGCTGTGATACCAATTGAAAAACACTAGAGGGGGGTGAATAGGGTTTTATAATAATTTTTAAAATAACCAACAAACAACCATAAGGACGTTGAAGAAGGAGACAAGGGTTTAGAGTGGTTCCACCCTTAGCAAAAACTAAGGGAGTCAGTCCACTACCCAATTGTTTCCAATTGGGATTTTGAAAGTATTTGAATTTTATTACCTTCTCAAGGATGTTACACAAAATTACAAATACCTTCCCAAACCCTTTGGACAACCTTCACTTGAAGTCGTCTCACCAACCTTGAAGCAGCCTTCACTTGAAGTAACTTCAAGCTCCCCCTTGAAGTAACCTTCCTCCTTAAAGTAGCTTCCCATTGAGACCTTCTAGAAGTAGTCCAAAGTCCTCCTTCTCCACCTGAGAAGATTTCACCCTCTCCACTCTGCAACCTCCAACCTAGGAGTAGCAAGGAGAGTACAATGCAATAAGAAAGAACAAGAAAGAAAAAAGGAAATTACAATTACCACTTAAGCACATGGCTTGAATCCTATATCAAGCGTTTTGATCTCCTATCCAATGTGTATGAAAGTGGAAGTATAGTGGGTAGGATATTCTAGCCTATAGGACACGAAATGCCAGCAATTGAAATTATTTGCAAGTGTTGAAGTTGCTCAAATGCTCACAAGGATTGATTCTCAATTGCAAGTATGTGTACTCAAGTGAGTTTAGGTGTCCTAAGGCATGTCCTATTTATAGGAATGGCCTACAAGTACATAGGGACGTTCTAGACACTTGCTAGGGGGTTCTTAGTGCTCAACTATCCGTTAGGTATCCACTAATTATGTTTGTAATAGCTAGTTAATTAATTCTAAAAAGTGCAGACAAAAACCTTCTCGGTCGAGAAGTTTGTTGACTGAGAGTCTCTCAGTCAAGGAATTTGTCGACCGAGAGTAAGTCTGGAGTAAGTGTATTGTAACGTTCAACTCAACTCCCAACTACTTTTTCTAACTCAGTCTAACGGCTAATAGGGTCTATTCTCAATCAAGGAGTTTGTCGATCGAGAGTGTCTCGATCAAAGTTTTTGTCGACGAAGAATATCTCTGATTCAATGTATTCATTTACTGAGTGTGTGTGTCAATGTACAATTGTGACGCTAACTTAGGAGATGACCTATCTAAGTGTTGTGTGTGGATAGGGAAGATCTAAACGCTTGATTTACATGATATCTAAGTACTTGTACATTATATATTTGTACAAGTTTACATTTGATTACAATCATGAAAATAAAGCAATTTAAGCATGTAGATCTTCCAAAACTTTGTCATCCACCTTGATCCTGAAATACTCAAGTAGCACGTTAGATCCACAAGAATGAAATGTTTGTCATTTTCAAAACAAAGGGATTTTGATGATATCCATTTAGCCAACATGATCATCACCTCAACAATCACTTAATAAATTGGGTACAAGAATTTAGGGTTTAGGATATGAAGCAACTTTTTAAGCGATTATGAGCAAGGATTAAACCCTAGGCTATGATAACATTATCTAGCATATTAGCATCAAGTTTAAAGATCAAAATAGTTGAATGCAATTATTACTATGGTGCAAGTAATAGGTGAAGGTAGAGAGTTATATAACCTGCCTTAAGGAGAGAACCAAGTTGTTACAACCCCAATTTTGGGTTCTTTTGATGAGAAATGCAATTTCTCATAATAAAGATATATGAATAAATAATGTTGTGATTAGATTTGAAATGAATGAATTCCATTTACAATAGCCTTGTTGGTTTCTTTGTGGGCTTTATTGGCTATTGGGCCCAATAACAAAGAAAATAAAAAGGAAATTCAATTATTAAATGAATAATTAAGAAATGGAGAAAAGAAAAAGGTTGAAACCTCTAGAAGGAAAAGGAATATTATTCAAAGATGAATTTCATGCCTTTTGGGTTCCTTGGGTTCCAAGGAGTCCAAGTTGCAAAGATAATACAACAAGAAAGAGAAAAGATTAATCAAATATTGCTTTATTTAGAAGAAATGAGAGATAGAGATAATATTACAAGAAATATGTGGATATATGGATAATAGATCTGTATTGGAAAATATTTCATGTTCACATGGTTTCTAATGGAAAAAGAAATCAAAATCAAGAAAATAAAAGGAAATAAGAAAGAGAAAATATGATAAATATGCATAATAGAGTAGTAACTTGCACCTAAGGAAAAGGGCACGATTTATTAGAATAATGAGCCCAAGTTTTTCTTGATGAAAGATTAAGTTATTATTAAATTTCCCTCAAAATTTGGGATCAATTGGATAAAAATTTGGAAGATATGATTTTTTCAAGTTTTATTAAAGTGGAAAGATAACCATTAAATCGTGTTATATGTCACATAAGATTTTCTTTTCTAAAAAGAATAGGAATGAACACACGCACAACAACCATTGGATCCAGGATCCAACAACACACCTAGTTCTGGAAGAACTAGGACAGGAAGTTGAGAGAAATGAGATCTTCGATCTTAGTGTTGGATAAATTGGACATTATGATAAATCCCTTTGTTTCGATGATGACAAACATTTCATTCTTGTTGATCTAACGTGCTACTTGAGTGTTGCAGGAATGAGGTGGATGACAAAGTTCTAGGGAATCTATATGCTTGAATGATTATAAATGTCATGAAATGTAATCAATTGTAAACTTGTACAAATATATAATGTACAAGTACTTAGACTTCATGTAAATCAAGCGTTAGATCTTCCCTAGCCAATCATCACACTTAGATAGGTCATCCCCTTCAATAGTGTCACATATGCACACTCATACAAACACTTGGTGCCTTAATTGAAAGATTGAAACAGGGTCAATCTCGGTCGACAAACTCCTCGACCGAGACACTCTCGGTCGACAAACTTCTCGACCGAGAAAGACCCAAGTAGCCGTTAGACACATCTGACAAGATAGTTGGCAGTTATAGATGAACGTTGATCCAGAGAGCCTGTCGGTCGACAAAACTTCGACCGAGTAGGTATCGGTAGGTATCTCGGTCGACAATCTCTCGACCGAGATGGACTTTGACAGCAACTGCAGAATAAAGCAACTAGCCGTTACTAATGCAACTAACTTATACCTAACGGCTAGTTAAGCACTTAGAACCCCCTAAAAAGTGTCTAGAACGTCCTTAAACACTTGTAGGTCATTCCTATAAATAGGACATGCCTTAGGACACCTAAATATACCTAAGCTACACTTGTGCTACACTTGAGCTTGAATACTCATTGGCAATCTGTTTTGAGCAATAGAGCAATTCCAACATTGGCTATTCATTCCCATTGCTCTAATTTCGTGTCCTATAGGCTAGCATCTCCTTTCCACAACACTTACCCTTCTACACTCATTGGTTAGGAGATCAATACGCTTGATATAGGCAAATCAAGCCTTGTGCTTCAAAGGATAAGTTGTAATTTCCATTTTCCTTCTTGTTCCTTTTATTCTTTGTATTCTCCTTGCTACTCCTAGGGTTGGAGGTTGTGGATTGGAGAAGGTTCTTCACAGAGGAGAAGGTGGACTTCAAGCTACTTCAAGAAGGCTATCGCAACGGGAAGCTACTTCAAGAAGGCTATTGCAACGGGAAGCTACTTCAGTAGGAAGGCTGCTTCAAGGTTGGTGCAATTACTTCTAGGTGAAGGCTGCTTCAAGGTTGGTGCGATTACTTCTAGGTGAAGGCTGCTTGAAGGGTTTAGGGAGAGAATTGTAATTTTATGTAAAGTCCTTGCGAGGTAATAAAATTAAATTCTTTCCAAATCCCGATTGGGTAAGCAACCGGGTAGTGGACTGACTACCTTAGTATTTGCTAAGGTAGGAACCACTCTAAATCCTTGTCCCCTTGTCTAATATTCTTGTGGTTGATTGTTTAGTTAAATAATTGTTAATATATCTTTAAAACTCTATTCACCCCCCCTCTAGTGTATTTCAATTGGTATCAGAGCACACTTCAAGGAACCCTAACAAGGTCTTGAAGAATGGGTGACGGGGTGCTCAACAACCTTAACCTTGAAGGGACATTTGTTGCTAGGCCTCCAGAGTTTGATGGAACAAACTATACATATTGGAAGAGAAGGATGCAGTTCTACTTCCAAGGCATCAGTTGGGACTTATGGAGGATGGTGTCAACCCCATACGAGCTTCCTCAAATGCAATATGCAGAGTGGGATGCAAATACGGTAAAATCGGCTCAAATGAATGCAAAGGCTGTAAGTATTCTTTATTGTTCAATTTCAGTAGGAGAATTTAATAGAATATCAAATTGTGAAACAGCCTATGAAATATGGCATAGATTGTCCATAACTTATGAAGGTACGGTTCAAGTTAAGAATTCTAAGTTTAGTATGCTTAAACAAAAGTTTGAACACTTTCGTATGGATCCGAATGAATCCATTAGTGAAATGTTTGCAAAATTCTCTTCTATTGTTAATGGTTTGAATGCCTTAGGAAAAACTGTTCTTGAAGAAGATCAGGTGTCAAAGGTACTTCGATCACTTCCTCCCAAATACAAGCCCAAGGTGACAGCCATTTAAGAATCTAATGATCTCACTAAACTGAAAATGGAGCAACTCATTGGCAATCTAGAAGCTCATGAGGCAACTTTAGAAGAGGAAGAAAGGAGAGAATGTGAACGTCAACAAGGGAAAAAGAAGGACATTGCATTCAAAGCATCAACCAAGGAAAATCATGACACAAGTGAAGATGATAGTGAAGAAGAAACTCTCATTGTAAATGGTGAGCAATATAAAAGTTTTAAAACTAATAAAACTTCTAGTGTTTCTTCTTCCAGGTGCTTTGAATGTGGTAAGAAGGGACACATGAAAGGTGATTGTCCAAAACTCAAGAAAGGGAAGAAATCATCTCACAAAAAGAAAGAAAGAGCATATAAAGCTGCTTGGGATGATTCAAGTGATGATAGTGATGATGGAAAAGAAGAAGTAGAGTGCCTCATTGCTACAACAAATGAAGAAGAAGAAGAGGTAAGTCTTTTTTATCTATTAAAAGAAGATTTAATTGCTAGTCTTCAGGAAACTCATGAGAAATATATTGAGTGCAAGAAGAAACTTAAGAAATCAAATAAAGTGAATGATGATTTAAATGCTAAACTTCTTGCTCTTGCATCTGAAAATGAAGATCTCAAAAAGTCAAATGAAGATTATGATCTTAAATTAAAATCGGTAGAAGCTAATTGCAATCTTCTTTCTTTAGAAAAGTTAACTTTGCAAACTCAAGTGAATGATCTTCAGAAACAACCTGTTCTATGTTCACACTTAGATTATGAAGAGGTTGTCAAAGAAAGAAACTCTCTAGTAATTGATTTAGATCAAGCAAAGAAAGATATAAACAAGAAGATGGATGATATTGCTAAGTTACAAAGAAATGTAAATGAGCTTAGAGGAAATGGCATGCTTGAAAATATTCTGAAAATTTCCTCTAGTTATAATGGAAGAAGAGGATTAGGATATGATCCAAGGAGAAATAAACCCAAAAGAGCTAAAGCATCCAAGACTAAGATTATGTTTGTACCTAGGAACAAAATTCCTAGAAAGAGAAATGAAGTTGACTCTATTAGTTGTCATTATTGCATGCGTGTTGGACATTATTCATTTTCATGCCCATATAAGAAAAAGAATGATGTTTTAGCTTGGATTCCTAAAACATAGCAGCTTAAACTTAACTAGTTGAGATTTGACCTAAACTGATTCTTGATATACAAATGTCATATCTCAACACAATCGAGATCTAATTTGCATAATTTCCTTTTGCTTGGAATCAATTAACAAGTTCTGGAAATATTCCAGAAACTTTGTCGGTCGAGAATCTATCGACCGAGTGAACATTCAGTTGAGAAATTGTCGACCGAGCATGTCACTGATTTTCAGTCTGCTGTAAAATTGCTGAATTCTTTTTGTAATTGATCAAATTGCTATCTATTTGTGATTAATGACTGGAAATCATCCTTGAAAACTTATATGAGATTAATTTGGTTTATTCTCTAAATGATTTAAGTTAAAACTGAAAATTATGAATCATGTTGATTTAATTCAAATTACTGCCTTCATGGTCTGTTCTAAGTATTCTTTGATTCATTCACATAGAAACCATATGTTGAATTTCATGTTGTTACTGTTTTATCATTACATCATGGATATATTTTCAAAATTTCATTATTCAACTTTCTATATATAAAGTTGATGCTTGTTTCATGAATAATGATTATTGCATGATTGATACTTGATGATACATAGGCAAGCAAAATGATTTGTTGGTAATATGTTGTTTTAATGCTTGCAACACATAAAATAAAAATTTCTCAATTGGTATCTTTAAAGACTTGAGATATTAATCATGTTTTTCATTTAAGAATCTTATGAGGGTACAAGAAGAAATGGAATTTGATACTTATGTACCTACAACACGGTTTATATAAACACTCTAGGAAAATCAAGGACAAATGTTTTCATATTGAGTATTATTTAAAATGCTTCAAATTGATATCTAATCAAATTACATGCAGATATTATACTTCATATATGAGTATTCAATTTGGAAATCTGCAAATTTGCCTCTTGGTTGAAATGAAATTTGACCAAGGGGCACTATGGTCGTAGTCAAGGACGACCTAAAATAAGCTTTGACAAAATGCTTATTTGGACATCATTTTATTATACTTAATTTTAGTATACTTTTGATAAAGGTCAAAATCAAAATTTAAAATCATATGTGACCTTAGAAGCTTTAAATTGCTTTAATGGTAAGATTAAGGGGGAGCTCATACAAACAAATTTGATTATTTGATTAAGAAGCTTACAAAAAACATTGTAAACATCATTTGGAGCTTGTTACGACCTTAGTACTTTTACTCTTGGTTATGAAGAAATCTATGAATTTCATAAAAATGATATATCTTAAAGGAACTCTCTAAACAAATCAGGGCTTAACATCCCTTGCATTTGGATGGAGACATTTTTATGTACTCTAAGATTAAAGGATTCTCATTTGATTTTTAGGGCTTAACATCCCTTGATAGATGAGAAATCAATATACATTCATTATAAGCTTAAGGGAATCTCATATCATTTCAAGGCTTAACATCCTTTGCAAATGATTGAGAAACAAATTGTGGCTAAATTAGACAAAAATAATATTAAATCCATGTTTCTAATAGAATATCTATTTAAGGGGGAGCATCGTATAAAATTAAGGGGGAGAAGAAATATAAAATATTCAACCTGGATATCTTTTTGAAATGACAAAGGGGGAGAAAGAATATAAAATCAAAAATATAAATGAGTTTCATCTTGATGGCCAGCACTCACTTGTAAAACAAGAATGGCTACAAAAGGTAATCTTCAGGTATGAAACTCACATGCTTTATATTTCCTTATTTCATATTTAGGAAATGTTTGTCATCTTCAAAAAGGGGGAGATTGTTGGATAAATTGGACATTATGATAAATCCCTTTGTTTCGATGATGACAAACATTTCATTCTTGTTGATCTAACGTGCTACTTGAGTGTTGAAGGAATGAGGTGGATGACAAAGTTCTAGGGAATCTATATGCTTGAATGATTATAAATGTCATGAAATGTAATCAATTGTAAACTTGTACAAATATATATTGTACAAGTACTTAGACTTCATGTAAATCAAGCGTTAGATCTTCCCTAGCCAATCATCACACTTAGATAGGTCATCCCCTTCAATAGTGTCACATATGCACACTCATACACACACTTAGTGCCTTAATTGAAAGATTGAAACAGGGTCCATCTCGGTCGACAAACTCCTCGACCGAGACACTCTCGGTCGACAAACTTCTCGACCGAGAAAGACCCAAGTAGCCATTAGACACAACTGACAAGGTAGTTGGCAGTTGTAGATGAACGTTGATCCAGAGAGCCTGTCGGTCGACAAAACTTCGACCGAGTAGGTATCTCGGTCGACAATCTCTCGACCGAGATGGACTCTAACAACAACTGCAGAATAAAGCAACTAGTCGTTACTAATGCAACTAACTTATACCTAACAGCTAGTTAAGCACTTAGAACACCCTAGAAAGTGTCTAGAACGTCCTTAAACACTTGTAGGTCATTCCATATAAATAGGACATGCCTTAGGACACCTAAATATACCTAAGCTACACTTGTGCTAAACTTGAGCTTGAATACTCATTGGCAATCTGTTTTGAGCAATAGAGCAATTCCAACATTGGCTATTCATTCCCATTGCTCTAATTTCGTGTCCTATAGGCTAGCATCTCCTTTCCACAACACTTACCCTTCTACACTCATTAGTTAGGAGATCAATACACTTGATATAGGCAAATCAAGCCTTGTGCTTCAAAGGATAAGTTGTAATTTCCATTTTCCTTCTTGTTCCTTTTATTCTTTGTATTCTCCTTGCTACTCCTAGGGTTGGAGGCTGCGGATTGGAGAAGGTTCTTCTCAGAGGAGAAGGTGGACGTCAAGCTACTTCAAGAAGGCTATCGCAACGGGAAGCTACTTCAAGAAGGCTATTGCAACGGGAAGCTACTTCAGGAGGAAGGCTGCTTCAAGGTTGGTGCAATTACTTCTAGGTGAAGGCTGCTTCAAGGTTGGTGCGATTACTTCTAGGTGAAGGCTGCTTGAAGGGTTTAGGGAGAGAATTGTAATTTTATGTAAAGTCCTTGCGAGGTAATAAAATTAAATTCTTTCCAAATCCCGGTTGGGTAAGCAACCGGGTAGTGGACTGACTACCTTAGTATTTGCTAAGGTAGGAACCACTCTAAATCCTTGTCCCCTTGTCCAATATTCTTGTGGTTGATTGGTTGAGTTAAATAATTGTTAATATATCTTTAAAACGCTATTCACCCCCCCTCTAGTGTATTTCAATTGGTATCAGAGAAGGCTTCAAGGAACCCTAACAAGGTCTTGAAGAATGGGTGACGGGGTTCTCAACAACCTTAACCTTGAAGGGACATTTGTTGCTAGGCCTCCAGTGTTTGATGGAACAAACTATACATATTGGAAGAGAAGGATGCAGTTCTACTTCCAAGGCATCAGTTGGGACTTATGGAGGATGGTGTCAACCCCATACGAGCTTACTCAAATGCAATATGCAGAGTGGGATGCAAATACGGTAAAATCGGCTCAAATGAATGCAAAGGCTGTAAGTATTCTTTATTGTTCAATTTCAGTAGGAGAATTTAATAGAATATCAAATTGTGAAACAACCTATGAAATATGGCATAGATTGTCCATAACTTATGAAGGTACGGTTCAAGTTAAGAATTCTAAAATTAGTATGCTTAAACAGAAGTTTGAACACTTTCATATGGATCCGAATGAATCCATTCGTGAAATGTTTGCAAAATTCTCTTCTATTGGTAATGGTTTGAATGCCTTAGGAAAAACTGTTCTTGAAGAAGATCAGGTGTCAAAGGTACTTCGATCACTTCCTCCAAAATACAAGCCCAAGGTGACAGCCATTGAAGAAGCTAATGATCTCACTAAACTGAAAATGGAGCAACTCATTGGAAATGTAGAAGCTCATGAGGCAACTTTAGAAGAGGAAGAAAGGAGAGAACGTGAACGTCAACAAGGGAAAAAGAAGGACATTGCATTCAAAGCATCAACCAAGGACAATCATGACACAAGTGAAGATGATAGTGAAGAAGAAACTCTCATTGTAAATGGTAAGCAATATAAAAGTTTTAAAACTAATAAAACTTCTAGTGTTTCTTCTTCTAGGTGCTTTGAATGTGGTAAGAAGGGACACATGAAAGGTGATTGTCCAAAACTCAAGAAAGGGAAGAAATCATCTCACAAAAAGAAAGAAAGAGCATATAAAGCTGCTTGGGATGATTCAAGTGATGATAGTGATGATGGAAAAGAAGAAGTAGAGTGCCTCATTGCTACAACAAATGAAGAAGAAGAAGAAGAAGAGGTAAGTCTTTTTGATCTAGCAAAAGAAGATTTAATTGCTAGTCTTCAGGAAACTCATGAGAAATATATTGAGTGCAAGACGAAACTTAAGAAATCAAATAAAGTGAATGATGATTTAAATGCTAAACTTCTTGCTCTTGCATCTGAAAATGAAGATCTCAAAAAGGCAAATGAATATTATGATCTTAAATTAAAATCGGTAGAAGCTAATTGCAATCTTCTTTCTTTAGAAAAGTTAACTTTGCAAACTCAAGTGAATGATCTTCAGAAACAACCTGTTCTATGTTCACACTTAGATTATGATGAGGTTGTCAAAGAAAGAAACTCTCTAGTATCTGATTTAGATCAAGCAAAGAAAGATATAAACAAGAAGATGGATAATATTGCTAAGTTACAAAGAAATGTAAATGAGCTAAGAGGAAATGACATGCTTGAAAATATTCTGAAAATTTCCTCTAGTTATAATGGAAGAAGAGGATTAGGATATGATCCAAGGAGAAATAAACCCAAAAGATCTAACGCATCCAAGACTAAGATTATGTTTGTACCTAGGAACACAATTCCTAGAAAGAGAAATGAAGTTGACTCTATTAGTTGTCATTATTGCATGCATCTTGGACATTATTCATTTGCATGCCCATATAAGAAAAAGAATGATGTTTTAGCTTGGATTCCTAAAACAAAGTAGCTTAAACTTAACTAGTTGAGATTTGACCTAAACTGATTCTTGATATACAAATGTCATATCTCAACACAATCGAGATCTAATTTGCATAATTTCCTTTTGCTTGGAATCAATTAACAAGTTCTGAAAATATTCCAGAAACTTTGTCGGTCGAGAATCTGTCGACCGAGTGAACATTCGGTCGAGAAATTGTCGACCGAGCATGTCACTGATTTTCAGTCTGCTGTAAAATTGCTGAATTCTTTTTGTAATTGATCAAATTGCTATCTATTTGTGATTAATGACTGGAAATCATCCTTGAAAACTTATATGAGATTAATTTGGTTTATTCTCTAAATGATTTAAGTTAAAACTGAAAATTATGAATCATGTTGATTTAAGTCAAATTACTGCCTTCATGGTCTGTTCTAAGTATTCTTTGATTCATTCACATAGAAACCATATGTTGAATTTCATGTTGTTACTGTTTTATCATTACATCATGGATATACTTTCAACATTTCATTATTCAACTTTCTATATATAAAGTTGATTCTTGTTGCATGAATAATGATTATTGCATGATTGATCCTTGTTGATACATAGGCAAGCAAAATGATTTGTTGGTAATATGTTGTTTTAATGCTTGCAACACATAAAATAAAAATTTCTCAATTGGTATCTTTAAAGACTTGAGATATTAATCGTGTTTTTCATTTAAGAATCTTATGAGGGTACAAGAAGAAATGGAATTTGATACTTATGTACCTACAGCACGGTTTATATAAACACTCTTGGAAAATCAAGGACAAATGTTTTCATATTGAGTATTATTTAAAATGCTTCAAATTGATATCTAATCAAATTACATGCAGATATTATACTTCATATATGAGTATTCAATTTGGAAATCTGCAAATTTGCCTCTTGGTTGAAATGAAATTTGACCAAGGGGCGCTATGGTCGTAGTCAAGGATGACCTAAAATAAGCTTTGACAAAATGCTTATTTGGACATCATTTTATTATACTTAATTTTAGTATACTTTTGATAAAGGTCAAAATCAAAATTTAAAATCATATGTGACCTTAGAAGCTTTAAATTGCTTTAATGGTAAGATTAAGGGGGAGCTCATACAAACAAATTTGATTATTTGATTAAGAAGCTTACAAAAAACATTGTAAACATCATTTGGAGCTTGTTACGACCTTAGTACTTTTACTCTTGGTTATGAAGAAATCTATGAATTTCATAAAAATGATATATCTTAAAGGAACTCTCTAAACAAATCAGGGCTTAACATCCCTTGCATTTGGATGGAGACATTTTTATGTACTCTAAGATTAAAGGATTCTCATTTGATTTTTAGGGCTTAACATCCCTTGATAGATGAGAAATCAATATACATTCATTATAAGCTTAAGGGAATCTCATATCATTTCAAGGCTTAACATCCTTTGCAAATGATTGAGAAACAAATTGTGGCTAAATTAGACAAAAATAATATTAAATCCATGTTTCTAATAGAATATCTATTTAAGGGGGAGCATCGTATAAAATTAAGGGGGAGAAGAAATATAAAATATTCAACCTGGATATCTTTTTGAAATGACAAAGGGGGAGAAAGAATATAAAATCAAAAATATAAATGAGTTTCATCTTGATGGCCAGCACTCACTTGTAAAACAAGAATGGCTACAAAAGGTAATCTTCAGGTATGAAACTCACATGCTTTATATTTCCTTATTTCATATTTAGGAAATGTTTGTCATCTTCAAAAAGGGGGAGATTGTTGGATAAATTGGACATTATGATAAATCCCTTTGTTTCGATGATGACAAACATTTCATTCTTGTTGATCTAACGTGCTACTTGAGTGTTGCAAGAATGAGGTGGATGACAAAGTTCTAGGGAATCTATATGCTTGAATGATTATAAATGTCATGAAATGTAATCAATTGTAAACTTGTACAAATATATAATGTACAAGTACTTAGACTTCATGTAAATCAAGCGTTAGATCTTCCCTAGCCAATCATCACACTTAGATAGGTCATCCCCTTCAATAGTGTCACATATGCACACTCATACACACACTTAGTGCCTTAATTGAAAGATTGAAACAGGGTCAATCTCGGTCGACAAACTCCTCGACCGAGACACTCTCGGTCGACAAACTTCTCGACCGAGAAAGACCCAAGTAGCCGTTAGACACAGCTGACAAGGTAGTTGGCAGTTGTAGATGAACGTTGATCCAGAGAGCCTGTCGGTCGACAAAACTTCGACCGAGTAGGTATCTCGGTCGACAATCTCTTGACCGAGATGGACTCTGACAGCAACTGCAGAATAAAGCAACTAGCCGTTACTAATGCAACTAACTTATACCTAACGGCTAGTTAAGAACTTAGAACCCCCTAGAAAGTTTCTAGAACGTCCTTAAACACTTGTAGGTCATTCCTATAAATAGGACATGCCTTAGGACACCTAAATATACCTAAGCTACACTTGTGCTACACTTGAGCTTAAATACTCATTGGCAATCTGTTTTGAGCAATAGAGCAATTCCAACATTGGCTATTCATTCCCATTGCTCTAATTTCGTGTCCTATATGCTAGCATCTCCTTTTCACAGCACTTACACTTCTACACTCATTGGTTAGGAGATCAATACGCTTGATATAGGCAAATCAAGCCTTGTGCTTCAAAGGATAAGTTGTAATTTCCATTTTCCTTCTTGTTCCTTTTATTCTTTGTATTCTCCTTGCTACTCCTAGGGTTGGAGGCTGCGGATTGGAGAAGGTTCTTCTCAGAGGAGAAGGTGGACTTCAAGCTACTTCAAGAAGGCTATCGCAACGGGAAGCTACTTCAAGAAGGCTATTGCAACGGGAAGCTACTTCAGGAGGAAGGTTGCTTCAAGGTTGGTGCAATTACTTCTAGGTGAAGGCTGCTTCAAGGTTGGTGCGATTACTTCTAGGTGAAGGCTGCTTGAAGGGTTTAGGGAGAGAATTGTAATTTTATGTAAAGTCCTTGCGAGGTAATAAAATTAAATTCTTTCCAAATCCCGGTTGGGTAAGCAACCGGGTAGTGGACTGACTACCTTAATATTTGCTAAGGTAGGAACCACTCTAAATCCTTGTCCCCTTGTCCAATATTCTTGTGGTTGATTGTTTGAGTTAAATAATTGTTAAAATATCTTTAAAACTCTATTCACCCCCCCTCTAGTGTATTTCACTTAGTTTCCTCACAAACCTGACCATGTGCAAGGATGGAAAGGGGATAGGTGGCTCCAGGAGAAGATTTTGAGCCACCCTATCCTAGGTTTTAGGTAGTTTAGGAGGTTCTGGAAGGAATGCCCAAAACCCCAAGAAACCTCAGTGGCGACGATGGATTCGGAACCCTAATCCGGATCCCTCACATATATATAGCACAACCCTTGGCTTCAACCAAGCCTTGCGAACTTGAACAGCATGCTCGTAGCCCCAGATTTCCCCTATATCTCTCTATTGACCTTTCTCTGGTAGCTACTCCGTCGCAGCGCCACCATGAGTAGAGTTATAAGATGAAGAAGGAGGAGGGGAGCAGGAGCCGCATGATTGGAGCGCACTATGGGCTCGCGGGAGGAACAGAGGGTCGAGATCTCCTCTGCGTTTTGATGTAGTGCGAGTAGGCGCAATCGACGCGAGCCGCACAGTCACTGTGCCGGTCAGTGCGACTATGATCAAACGGCTGGCTTTTTTCCGACTTAAGGTAATTACTCGCTCTCTAAACAAAAAATCAAATAAATAGGTGAATCCTGGATAAATCACTAAAAATACATTCTTTGGCCGAAAAATACAAAAAATAGTGGTTTTGATCAGAAAAATGCAATGAATGCAATAAAAATGTAATTGAAGCCTAGTTCTACTTGCAATTCAAAAAGTATGTAAATGTGCTATCTTTAAAGGTTTTATTAATGAAAAACCCTAATCTTTTATGATTAATGAATTGGGAAGGGTTATATGGATGTATAAAGTTGATATTAACCTGTTATTAGTAAAAAGGATAAATTAAATCCAAAAGAATGATCTTTGTGCATAGTTCATTTAATTTCGGGTTCCATGTACATGAATATGCATTAATGGGCTTAGAAACCTTAATTTATGTTGATATGAATTTTAATGGTTTTAGTTGTGCAAATCCATGAATAAAACTGGGATATGATGATTCTAAGACAATTTGAGTATGAAAGACTCTAATTATGGATAAATACCCTTAATTTGGTAATTAGGGTTTCCTAGTTTATAAAAGTGGAATTAATGTGAATTTAAGGTTTGCTAAACCATAAGATGTGAAACATAGTGATTAGAGTTCCTTTGAGTTTTGAACTATAATTCTTTATTGAGTTGTCTATTCAAAAGAACTCAAACATGATAATTGGGCTTAATGATCTTGACCTAACCTAAAGGGATAAAGATGGTAGTTTTAGTGTGAAAGAGACACATTAGACTTAATTGACATTCAATTGTGCCTATGATGTTGAAATTTGGGGTTTGTGAACTAAAAGGGTATTAAAAGTGATAAAAGATTTATGGAGGCTAAAACCCTAATAAAACTCTAAAGTTGGCCTAGAAATCCTAAGGTGGAATCCAAGTCGATCTTGAGAATGTTTTGGGTAAAATAATGACACTTGGATGTTATGCATTAATTTCAGGACATTGTTGATTGCTTGTTTGATTGTCTTGAATATTAATGATTGGGCATCAAGTTACTCTAGATCAGGTATGTGGTTACACTTATGGTTAATTGCTTTAGTTTCACGGCTATTCCCGGATCTTTTATCGGTTGCCTAAAAATAACTTCTTGGATGACTTTTATTTCATGCAACTATAAAGTGACTATGATTATCACCTGAAATACGTATACCGAACTAGCTCAGATCCTAGTCCTCCTCTGTGGCTTTGCTAATGATGAAAAAGGGTAACCTAGTACATGGTCTACCTATTAGGTAGGACCATCAAGTTATCATGAGTTAGGAATTGGGCTACCTATGTGTAGTGCCATGCGACTCTTTAGCATATCATGAGTTAGGAATTGGGATACCTATGGGTAGTGCCATGCGACTCATCAACCCTAAGTATTGATCTACCTGCTAGGTAGGATCATGGGGGTTAGTTGGGATCTACCATATGAGAGGTAGTATCCATGTCCACTGTAGGGACAAGCACAGAGGTTAGGGTATGTATGGATTGAGTAGTTATGTTTAAGATGTAAAGTTTTCTTGCTAAACCATAATTGCTTGCAATATGTTGTTATAGATAATTTCCTGATTATTGTTTATCCCACATACCGGCATATTCATTTATGCTGACTGACGTTTTGTTTGTCGGCGTTTTAGGTACAAATTTGAAAAGTACAAATAGTAAAGTGATACATTGTGAATATATGAATTAAAGTACAAGGAGGATTAGTTAGAATAGACTCCAGTTGTGGATAGAAGTTTAGAAATCCAAGATTTAAAAAGGTATGCAAAGTTTTATTTTATTGTAGCTTTCAGTATAGTCATGGTAGAATTTAATAATTATTACTGATTATTTGTCAAACCTTTGACTCGGGAAATTGGGATAACGTCTCTGACCTCTTGGTCTCCCTTAATTGGGGGTTGCCGGGAGGTGCGGTCATTACATTTGGTATCAGAGGATTGGTTCCTCATTTAATCTTTAGTAATTATTAAATTTTACAAATTCCATAGAACCGAGGGAGTTATTAGAGGATTTTCTGAAAGACAAAGGTGTCTAGAAAAGGATCACGTCCGGGGGCTGGCAATATTTTCCTCCGCACTGCTAGTCAGAATACGAGGACTCCCAGATCTGTGTGACTGCCTAGCCAATGTCTTAGGATCTGACTCGAAATAAGATACCTTTAGGACTCTCTCATCTATTTTCATCCCTTCTCAACCCTAATTCTGTTAAGATTCTAAGGTTTAGGGTTTTTTCTCTCTCTTCCTCACCCTCTTAAGGATAGGGTACTATGATAAGGTTAAAGAATCCTTCGCTAAATTAATGAAAAACATGTAAACAAGATGTCATGGACATAAGCTTAATAGTTTATGCATAGACTAAAGATTAGTTTCATGCTTAGGTTGTATGACATGTGTTTTCATACCCTCAGGAGAGACCTGAGGTTAGACCTTCTTGTCAGGAGGATGAGTAGAGAGTTGGTCTTAGAGGCAGAGCTCCATTAAAGGTAGCAATCTGGCACATCCTCTGAGGATGATGCTAACCCTAACCCTAAGTGGTGGTTAGAGAGAGATGGCATGATGAGTTAGATATCATGGACAACCATGTGCATGAGTCGACCTACTTTTGGTTTTGAATACCTATGAGAAGTATGAGCTATGTGAGGTTGGTTGACTTAGTGCCTTCTGGGCAACCCAACTTGTGAAGGGTCGTGCATGTTAGGGTGAAGGATAACTCCTTCATTGATGTGGTTAGTGATGACCCTATAGAAACCCTATGGGCTGATTTGGACATGGCATAGTATGCACCTAGAGTATGTTAGTAAGTGTTGGCAGTAGGTTGAAACCCAGGCCAGAAGGGCATGTTGGATAGATTATGAGCTAAGCATAAAGAGCCATAGATAATCTCGAGCGAACGTAGGTTTCACCCATGTAAGTGTATGCATGTGAGTTTTATCCACCCTTTTAGAGAGAGAACCTCAAGTGGCAAGGTTGTTTGTAGGGTTAGTTCTAGAGAGAGAGAGAGAGTAAGACCTGAATAAGAAGGTTGGAAGCTTAGACTCTGAGATATGAGGAACCCTCAGAAGTTGGGTATGTTGCGACCTAAGTGAATGGTTGTGGTTGCCTCGTGCATGATCCTTTTGGTATCTTGGTTGCCTTTAGAGGAACCAAACCCTAGAATAAGGATGAGGCTACTGGTACCTATGTGCAGATGATATAGGTGCTTACCTTCTAAGGATAGAAAGAAGAGTTCCTTAGACCCTGAGGAGGTTTAGTAACAAGTTGTGAGGCCCTATAACTAGTTGGTTGTCCTTGAGGAGGACTCAACTCTGAGGTGTTCCTCGAGTAGAAGGATAATAGGAAGTGCATGCCATACCTGGTACATGTGTGGTTCGTGGTTAAAAGGTTGAGCATGCAGTTGGACATCAGAAAAGTGAACCTAGGGTTCCTAGACCTATGAGGGGAAGTAGTGTACCTGATGCTCACATGAATGTTTGAGTTCCTACGCATGGGAGCATGGAACCCCTCATGTTAAGACGAAAGGGAAACCTCTTGGATTAAGGTGTATGTTTGATGAACCCCTCGCATATAAGTTGGTGACATGGCAAGGTATGATCTTGGTCCAATATTGAGGATTGATAACAAGTATGACCTACCATGGAGACCTAGTATGGTTTAGAAGGTGGTCTATTTTTTAGCTATGTGCCTTAGTAGCTTGCTAGGGCTAAGCATGCTCATGTGGGTATAAACCTTAGACGTAGAGACGTTTGTGACCTTTGTTGCTATCAAGATGTAGTTACCTTCCATCCTAGGAGAGGGACCCTTCTGTAGGGTATGTACATCTTTTGTTGGGTTTGAGGTAACCTTAAGAGGTCTCATACAATCTTGAGAAGCTAAGAGGAGCGTACATAGTATAAGAATGAACCTGTAGACCCATAGATAACCATCTCTAAGTGCATGTGGATGTGTTACCATGGAGGTAACCAATATGGGGCATGACCGAGGTAGATAGGTCACCATGATCCATACGAAAGGATATAAGTCATACCATGAATGCCAAGAGAGATGATGGAGACTTGGGTAAGGTTTCACACTGGATATGTACTATGTTAGGATCCTAAGTCTATCCTAGGGTCAGGTAGGGATAAGATCGATAGGAGTAGGAGTTGCCTAATTCCCTAGTTGCACATGACCATAGGGTCGGGAGGTAACAACTATCATTGTCTGAGGACCATGGGTTAGGAGATTGATCACCTTCAGGAACTCATGAGACCCAAAGGGCAGATGAGGAAGGCACTCTCTGGATGCATAAGGGAAGAGGGATGACCCCAAAAGTGCCAACACCCTATAGACCTAGAGGAGATGACCAAGGATGGTATGATGGCCCAAGTGGGTTTGAGACTAATTTTCCATGGAAGTAACCTTGATATCGAGATGTGCATGATGTAGGCACATGATGCACGTTTCCAATTAGATTTGAAGGTGTACTGGCGATGTAGGATGTACCATCTCTACTCTTGGAATGGGAAGAACTCTGTATTTGGACTACAGCCAAATGCATATTTCCTCTTGTTATGAGAGTGAGAGATAGGACAGTACGCATGTCATACACCAAGGATAAAGATGATGAGAGTGGAAACGTTGCTATGAATATAGTGTACCCTTATGGAGTGTACGATGTATGGATGGTTCACAAACATCAAGAGAACTAAGGTAGTCATCTTATGAGGATGTTCTTATCATGAGTTATGTGGAATTTATGAGTTATATAAGTTTGAGTTTGATAACCAAGAGGATGAGCTCTGAGTTTTCCTGGTGAAGATAGACCTAAAGTCCGAGATGAGCTGATAAGTGGAATACATGGAGGTGCATATCTCCACTATTACCTAGCACATAAAGATGAAAGCTGGTGATAGATGCTCTGGTTGAGATGCAGCTACCTAGTTTAGCTAGTGGGAAGGCTGGAAGAGGTGGCTAGGTGAACCCTAAGTTGTGAGATATGTTTGGCTAACACTAAGATATAACGAGATATGTTGATCGAGTTAGTGGTTGCTTGATTAGCAAGCCGAGGGCTTGCTATGATAGAAGGATGGTTGTAGAACCTCAGATGCGCTCCTTTGGAAAAGAAGGTGATGAAACCCCAACTAGAGTGTTTTAGGGTTTTTGAGGAATCAACCTTGAGGAATCATGACGTACAAGAGAACATGATACACCATGATACTACTGAGGTAGTAAGTGGCAGTAGTACTCTGGATGCCTGAGATGAAGTTGCATGTGGCATGTCGTCATACATGACAGGAGGTGAAAGACGAACACCAGTAACCCAGTGGGTTGATATGGAGGATAAAGAGTCCCTGAGAGGGAATGGGAGTTCATCACTGTAGGTGTTGTGGTGAGTCTCCCTTGGACTTAGGAAGGTCAGGATGCAATATGGGTTATGGTAGATCTCCTTACCTAGATGACATGATCTAAGAGAAAGAGAGAGTATTGTCGGGAGATAGATCTAGTTGAACTATATATATGAGAGAGAGAGAGATGGTTCAACTACACCATGATGCAAGTTCAAAGGTTCTTGAGTGTGACCTAAAGATTCACTTCCATGTGGTGGAAGTAGGTACAAGAAGAACTCGATGTGAGTACAACTTATCACCCCTAACTGATGGTTAGTAGGATCCAGACTAGAGGGTCTGATGAGAGCATGTGTGCTCGTTCAAGGTGATATATGGGGATAGTTCCTATCCTATGTAAGATATGATGATAGCCACCATAGCCAGTATCAGGATGTAAGAAGTTCTGTAAGGGAGGTTGTGTCAGTCACCGCTTCATTAAGATGATGTTGGTGGAGGGACCTTGTGAAGGTCAGAAAAAGACCATAGTGTGTGCAGATGAAGTCGCTCTGATCATACGATGGCTGAAAGAAAGCCCAGGGGTGACATGAGACGTGAGCTGATGCGAAGCAGACTAACATGCAGAGCACTATGGGAGAATATGTGATATGAAAATCCGACCCCTCTGAGCTATAGCTGAGAAAGCTGAGTCCCTGATACATGGGTCCATTTGAGATGGATTTGTGGATATGCTTGTGTGTAGCCTTACCCCTCAGGATCATGTGAGGTACAATGTGTTCCATGAGTCTGATCTAGAGTACTATGTGAGGAACCCAAGCCATGGGCTGAGCAATGAACCTAGTGAGCTCCTAAGGGAGGCTAACTTACCCTAAGTCACCTATAAGGGTACGAGATACCAAGGTGAGAGAGAGAGCTCAGGAGTAAAGATTATAAGATGATAAAGGTTCTTTGGAAGCACCATGGAGAGGATGAAGCCACATGGGAGCCAATGACAGATATGGAAAAGTCTTATCCTGAATTGTTTATATGTTTGGTAGAATTTTGAGGGAAAAATTCCTATAAGAGGGGAAGGATGTTACAACCCCAATTTTGGGTTCTTTTGATGAGAAATGCAATTTCTCATAATAAAGATATATGAATAAATAATGGTGTGATTAGATTTGAAATGAATGAATTCCGTTTACAATACCCTTGTTGGTTGCTTTGTGGGCTTTATTGGCTATTGGGCCCAATAACAAGGAAAAGAAAAAGGAAATTCAATTATTAAATGAATAATTAAGAAATGGAGAAAAGAAAAAGGTAGAAACCTCTAGAAGGTAAAGGAATATTCTCCAAAGGTTAATTTCGTACCTTTTGGGTTCCTTGGGTTCCAAGGAGTCCAAGTTGCAAAAATAATGCAACAAGAAAGACAAAAGATTAATTAAATATTGCTTCATTTAGAAGAAATGAGAGATAATGATAATATTACAAGAAATATGTGGATATATGGATAATAGATCCATATTGGAAATGATTTCATGTTCACATGGTTTCTAATGGAAAAATAAATCAAAATCATGAAAATAAAAGGAAATAAGAAAGAGAAAATATGAGAAATATGCATAATAGACTAATAACTTGCACCTAAGGAAAAGGGCACGATTTGTTTGAATAATGATCCCAAGTTTGGCATGGTGCAAGATTAAGTTATTATTCAATTTCCCTCAAAATTTGGGATCAATTGGATAAACAGTTTGGAAGATATGATTTTTGCAAGTTTTATTAAAGTGGAAAGATAACCATTAAATTGTATTATATGTCACATAAGATTTTCCTTTTCTAAAAATAATAGGAATGAATACACGCACAACAGCCATTGGATCCAGGATCCAACTGTGCACCTAGGTCTAGAAGAACTAGGAAAGAAAGTAGAGAGAAATGAGATCTTCGATCTCAGTTTCCTCACAAACCTGACCATGTGCAAGGATGGAAAGGGGACAGGCGGCTCCAGGAGAAGATTCTGAGCCACCCTATCCTAGGTTTTAGGTAGTTTAGGAGGTTTTGGAAGGAATGCCCAAAACCCTAGGAAACCTCAGTGGCGGCGATGGATTGGGAACCCTAATCTAGATCCCTCACCTATATATATAGCACAACCCTTGCGAACTCGAACAACATGCTCGTAGCCCCAGATTTCCCCTATCTCTCTCTATTGGGAACCCTAATCTAGATCCCTCACCTATAATTGGGCTTATTGATCTTGACCTAACCTAAAGGGATAAAGATGGTAGTTTTAGTGTGAAAGAGACACATTAGACTTAATTGACATTCAATTGTGCCTATGATGTTGAAATTTGGGGTTTGTGAACTAAAAGGGTATTAAAAATGATAAAAGATTTATGGAGGCTAAAACCCTAATAAAACTCTAAAGTTGGCCTATAAATCCTAAGGTGGAATCCAAGTCGATCTTGAGAATGTTTTGGGTAAAATAATGACACTTGGATGTTATGCATTAATTTCAGGAAATTGTTGATTGCTTGTTTGATTGTCTTGAATATTAATGCTTGGACATCAAGTTACTCTGGATCATGTATGTGGTTACACTTATGGTTAATCGCTTTAGTTTCACGGTGATTTCCGGATGTTTTATCGGTTTCTTGAAAATAACTGCTTGGATGACTTTTATTTCATGCAAATACAAAGTGACTATGATTATCACTTGAAATATGTATACCTAACTAGCTCAGATCCTAGTCCTCCTCTGTGGCCTTGCTAATGATGAAAAAGGGTAACCTAGTACATGATCTATCTGTTAGGTAGGACCATCAGGTTATCATGAGTTAGGAATTGGGCTACCTATGTGTAGTGCCATGTGACTCTTTAGCCTATCATGAGTTAGGAATTGGGCTACCTATGGGTAGTGCCATGTGACTCATCAACCCTAAGTATTGATCTACCTGCTAGGTAGGATCATGGAGGTTAGTTGGGATCTACCATATGAGAGGTAGTATCAATGTCCACTGCAGGGACAAGCACAGAGATTAGGGTATGCATGGATTGAGTAGTTATGTTTAAGATGTAAAGTTTGCTTGCTAAACTATAATTGCTTGCAATATGCTGTTACAGATAATTGCCTGATTATTGTTTACCCCACATACCGACATATTCATTTATGCTGACGGACGTTTTGTTTGTCAACATTTCAGGTACAAATTTGAAAAGGACAAATAGTAAAGTGATGCATTGTGAATATATGAATTAAAGTACAAGGAGGATTAGTTAGAATAGACTCCAGATGTGGATAGAAGTTTAGAAATGCAAGATTTTAAAAAGGTATGCAATGTTTTATTTTATTCCAGCTTTCAATATATTCATGGTAGAATTTAATAATTATTACTGATTATTTGTCGAACCTTTGATCCAAGAAATTGGGACAACGACTCTGACCTCTTGATCTCCCTTAATTGGGGGTTACCGGGAGGCAGGGTCGTTACACAAGCTCCAAGGTCAAAGGCTCCGAAGAAGAAGAAGCTGCTCCCACCAAGTTTAACACTTCGACCACAAGATTAGCTCTATAGAGAAGAACACCATGGTCAAAAGGATGCTCAAGAAAGAGGGTAAGAAACCCTAGGCCAAACCAAGAAGAAAGAAGAGAGAAGAGAAGAAAACTTCCTCACACTTGGGTACCACCTTATCAATTAAAACATGGTCTCTGACCCTTTGTGATGAGGAGTTCTCTCTCAAAATTACCACCATGGATAGTCTACAGTCTATGGCCGAGAAAGGGGAGGAAGAAAGGTAGGGTTCCAAAGGAAAATGTGCTCAAGAAGGTAGAAACACTTACCAAGAAAAGAAACCACCAAGCCTCACCATAAGGAGGGTGATCAAACTTCAAAGCACCATATGCAAGGTTGATCAACCTCGAAAGCAACCAAGATCAGTCCTTCTTGCTTCACAAAGCTCAAAGGACGAACACAAGATAAGGAAGAAGAAGAAGGGCCAAAAAAAATACTTTCATGAAGAAGAGAGATGTTATATACTCACAAGATGAGGGAATCAAGGTAGGGGTGAGGTCTCAACATAAGAGACCGCCAAAGAGACACTTATCCACAAAATAAACTAACATGCAACTGCTATATGCATGCATGCACAAGATGGTAATACTACTAATGATGGGTATTGACCTCTTTAGGTCAGTAACACATTGGTTTCGGTCAAGACACATCAAGGGGTCGAAACAAACATCAAACCACATGCCTAGGTCAAAACAAAAGATCTCAAAGCACACAAGGTCGAGACACGCCACTAGGAGACAAACCATCTTGACCTAACTGCATCTAGGGCATCAAGGTCGAAATAACAAACACCCCAACAAGGTGTCTCGGTCGAGACACACCCAAGACACACCAACATGGCCGAGACAAAGGTCGCAACACTCAACCAAGCTCAACATGGTCGACACCAAGCAAACCCTAGATATCCTTACATCACAACATGATGCCACCTCATCAACCAAGGTCCAACAAGGTGCCCCATAGCATCATTCTCTCTCTCATGATGATAAAGCACTATGGACACACTCAACATGTGACAAATTGCAAAATAACCCCTCATATTGGGTAAATTACAAATTGGTCTAGTACAAGCATACAAGGCTCAAAGATCATCAAAACATGACCAAGCTGGAAATATAAGATAGTTACATGTTAACAAAGCATCTCAAAGGATTAGAGTAAGGTTCTAAGCATCTTATTAAGCAAATCAAACATACTCAAGCACTAAGGTGGGCCAGGGGCCTTACAATATGGTTCAAATATATCAATTATAAATATTATAGAAACAAACTTCTATGGTTGTTCGTTAGTAAAAACAAATGTCTTTATACTTTTTGGATATATCTTAATAACTACAGTCATCTTGTTTTAGGATGCTATCCATATCCATCCTCACTATTGGGATCCAATGCCCTTTTAAAGAGATAATTGGTCCTTTAGGACGGCTATACCGATATGCATTTAATAAAACCATTCCTTATAATATTAGGAACATCAATCTAAACAAAGCTCTCTTACTATCAACTTCCAAAAGACATAATGCTCTAAAAAGATACTTAGCAAATATTACTCATAGTAATCATTTTATTACGGCAAGCGGTCTTCCCCAAAGTACACAACAACATCATCATCTCTTAGTCATGGGAGAACAAGTTCTCAGTTACCCAAGCATACAAATTTGTTATCGCTCTTGGACACGAAAGTCTTTATAGCAAACACTTGTAGAGGATCCAATGCCCTCTCAGAATGTGAAATCGGATATGGCTTATTGGGCACAAGAAACATAGTTGGTTTGATAGTTCTGGAAGGGGTTTTTATGATCCGTTTATATGCCCTTTCTGATTTAAGAACTTAGAAAGCATCTATCATCTGAATTTGAATTTACAATCTTCGGTCTTTTCAACATTAGTACTTGTCGAGGCTCAAACTTCATTGGCGGAGGAAGTTAACTAGCGTATGTATTTTTGAAAACATAAAAAGATTTTCAAATTCACCTATTTCAATTGATATGTGGTTGTCGCTAACATCTACACTATATACAATTGACGACGCTCTAATTCTCTTCAGGTAGGCTCTGCATGTGAAAGGAAAGCTCACCTTCAATGCTTTTTCCTTTTGCAAAGACGGAGAGACATCATTCCCTATGGGTTCACAAACTTCAATGCATAGGCCGATACAATGCCACAGCCACTAGGGCCAAGTGAAGGTTATAGATGATGATAGTGGATTTTGTTCCACTAGCTTGCTTCCACACAAACCTGTTATGGTCCTGTTATGACCTTGCATTGCCAGTATGTTGTTGGTATCTCTTCGAGTGGGATGTCTAAGAGCATACTCCCGCTTATCACAAACTTCACCTTACCACCCTTTTGAATCCGCCGTCTAGGTTGTACTGTTTATTCTTGCATGTTTTATTTTTTTCCATTTTTTTTCCTAGGTGGCACTCATGGTGCTGCCCTTTCTTTTCTCGTGTATGCCATTTCCTACACGTTGATTGTCATGCTTATCGATATAATCTGTTTATCAATCCAAATTCCGAACAAAAGGCATGTTTTTAGTCATTTTGATAAAGGAAATGTGGCCACAAAATTGAACAACCTAATCGAATAATTAAACATGATGTGAACGGTCAGTTAGGACTTTTTTTTTTGAAGGTGTCGTGCATAACTTTATTAAGGTGGCCGATCGGCCCTAGCAAGGTTCAAGTACGAACAAGGAAATGAAGAAACTAAATCAACAGATGTGACTAACCCACGGCGGGTATCATTTGCTATAGCATTAGCTAAACCATTACTACTACGACTTCTAAATGATAAAGAGAAAGAATTAAGGCTGCCTATGAGCCGCCTAATGTCCTCCAGGATGCCTCCCAAATAGTCTTTCCTCATACCATCTTTGTGATAGGCAAAGGCCACCACCTGCGAGTCAGTCTCAGCCTCCACGTCGCGCCATGCATGCTTCTTCAGCCATAGGCAGGCTTCTTGTAAACTTAAAGCCTCCGCAATGTCCGAATCTTTCCATCCAAGCCAACGTTTGCTGCCAATACCCAGTATGTTACCGCTGCTGTCCCTGAGCACCCAACCAGCCGCCGTAGTGCCGTCCTCACCTACCGATGTGTCGACGTTCAGCTTGGTTTTGCCTGTCGCTGGGGCTAACCATCTTCCCTGCTGGGCTGGAGTGACGTGCCTTGCGCCTTGGCTGCTCGGCGCCTCCTGCATGTTACTATAGTCACGAAGTAGCGCCAACAGGCCGATCTTGATAGCTGCACCATGTTGGTTTTGCTTCTTATAGACACGAGCGTTCCGCAAGGTCCATGCCGCCCAAGCTGTGGCAACCAACTCCTCTCTTTTACTCTTGTCCGCTGTGCTCATGATGGTGGTGATGGCCTCCATGACCGTGAGGTCTTTTACCCTGTCCACAATGTCCCTTGTAGAAGACGACTCTTGTTCCCAAAGCTCGACGGCGCTTGGGCATCTGAAAAGCATATGTGAGATTGACTCCCTTTCCGAGTAGCACAACAAACACTTGCCATCTGTATTGCAGTGTCTGTCATATAGTCTGCCCATAGTTTCCAATCCTCTTGTTGCTGCACGCCACATAAAGTGTGCCGCCTTTGGAGCCAACCCGCTCCTCCATATAAATCTCCACGTGCAATCCCCCGGCTCGGAAATGTGTGCTGCTGTATTCTGTCTCCCCATAGCTCCAAGCCAGTAAGCCGATCTGACCGAAAACTCGCCGTTCTTTGATGGCCACCAGTATCTGACATATGAAGCTTGCTCCATCCTGAGAGGTATAGCCATAATATCCCTTGCTATGCTGTCCGGAAAGATGGTGTGGATTATGTCACTGTTCCACTCCATCCTCTCGTCATGAATGAGCTCTCTCACATAGACGGGCTGCTCCCCCACCACTGGTCTAAAGGCACCCAACGTGTCTCCCCTCCTTGGCACCCACCTGTCCTCCCAGATATGTATATTTGCACCACTCCCAATCCTCCATTCCACCCCTTCCATCGCCAATGCCTTCGCCGCCCATATGCTTCGCCAAGTGTAGCTCAGGTTGTGACCTCCCAAATATCAGTAGAAGGAAAATATCTTGCTTTGAGAACTTTGGACATCAACGTGTTGGGCATAGAGTGTACTCTCCATACTTGCTTGGCTAACAACACTTGGTTGAAGACATGCAAGTCCCTAAACCCCATCCCACCTTGCTTCTTTGGTTTGCACATCCTATCCCAACTCATCCAGGCAATCTTCCTCTCATTCCCCTTTGCCCCCCACCACCATCTTGCCACCATACTATGCATTTCATCCACCATCCCTACCGGTAACTGGAAAATACTCATGACGTACATCGGGATAGCTTGTGCCACCGCCTTTATAAGAACTTCTTTGCCCGGTTTGGACAACAGCTTCTCCGTCCATCCTTGTAACTTCTGCCACACCCTCTCTTTAATATAGCTGAAAATATGTTTTTTGGACCGTCCTATAGCCGTGGGCAGGCCCAGGTATCGGGCGTGCCTGTCCACCTCTTTGACCTGCAGCACCTCTTTGATCTCGTCTCTCTTAGCTAGACATGTTCCTTTACTGAAAACAACCTCCGTCTTTGAATAGTTAAGTTTTTGCCCGGATGCCTGTTCATACTGGCTGATAATTTCAGCTACTTTCAAGCATTCCGTGGTGGTTGCCCTTGCAAAAAGAATATTGTCATCTGCGAAAAAAAGATGTGAGATACTCGGTGCAGATCTACTAACTTTAATCCCATGGATGAGATTATTGTTAGCAGCTCTGCAAAGTAAGGTGGAAAAAGCATCCGCACATAGAATAAAAAGGTAGGGTGAGAGGGGGTCTCCCTGTCTAAGGCCTCGGGTTGGCTTGATCTGTCCCGTCCGGTTCCCATTAAACGCGAAGGCATGATTTACCGTTGATATGCAATCATAGATCCGGTCCCTCAGTTTGTCACCAAAACCCAAGCATCTCATGACGTGCATTAAGAAATCCCATTCAACTCTATCATAAGCTTTGGACATGTCAAGCTTAAGCGCAATATTACCCCTTCCAGTCTTTCTTTTCTTCTTCATGGAGTGAAAAATTTCATAAGCAATGAGAGCATTATCTGTAATCAATCTCCCCGGGATAAAGACACTTTGATTTTCGGAAATGATGCTGTCCATATGCGGCTTCATGCGATTTGTGATCACTTTTGAGGCAATCTTATAGACGACATTACACAGACTAATAGGTCTGAATTCACCCATCTCCTTCGGCTTTTCCACCTTTGGAATTAGGACTACTAGAGTATTATTTATCTCCCCCATACTCCTTTGTCCACGCCACCACCCCTTTATGTAACTAGCCACGTCCTTTCCAACAATATGCCAGTATTTTTGAAAGAAGAGGGCTTTCATAACATCCGGTCCCGGAGCCTTATTTGGATGCATTTGCTTGAGGGCGTGCAAGATTTCCTCATCAGTGATGTCTTCCTCCAGCTTTCTAGCGAGCTCGCTATCCACCTTTCTGTCCATACCCATGGTTGCTGCCTCAAAGTCCGTGGGGTTCGAAGTTTTGAACAGCTCTTCAAAGAAATCGGTGATCACCTTCTGCATCTCCTCCTCCTCCGTCTTCCATATTCCCATGTTATCTTTCAGCCCCTCTATAAAGTTTCTCCTTCTTCTATTGGACGCCTTGTTGTGAAAATATGCGGTATTCCTGTCACCTTCCCGCATCTCATTGGCCCTCGCTCTAGCATGCCAGTATGCCTCCTCGTGTCTCAACCAGTATTGGAGCTCTCCCGATAGATCCTTCGCTCTTTGCAGCATCCTTGCATCCGGCGGTTAATTTTGCACTTCCAGAAGTTCATTTTCAATCTTCCTAATTTTTTTCTTTCTGAACTTGAATTTCTTTTCAGCCCACTCCTTCAAGTTTGCCCCACATCTGTGAATTTTTCCCACCAATCCTTCCGTCCTGCTATGTGTCCATGAGTTAGCGACGTTCTCTTATCTACACATATCAGTCTTGTTTTATGTTTTGACACACTGAGGGTAGTTTGATAGGACATAGTAAGGCTGCAAACTGTAAGTTTGTTGTGTAAAAAATAGATGGTCATGCCTATATCCAGTTAAATAATATATACAATCACATAAATAGAACGTAACAATAATTAGATACGATGTTACGTATACACGTTACGTTCGGAGGTTACGGTGGTCGGCCACCGCTGTCGCTGAAGCCATTCAACGGCATAACTAGATCAAGCCAAATATCGGACATCGCCGTGGGCTTCCACTCGCCCATCTCTCCTGCAACTCGAGTACTGCTCTCTTCTCCAATTTTCGGCACCCACGGTGCCAGCTGACGCCACAGGATATGCCGCAATGGTGGTGGACCTCGTCAGAACTTTCATCCTCACTAGGAGGTCCATCCTCACGCTCTCCGGAAGCCGGAGAGTGAAACGTTCCTTGTCTGTGTCGGTCCAAGATGCATACCTTCCCACTGCTACGGACCTTGACCTCCACAATGTCTTCTTCCTTATTCCAGTTTCAGTCTCCACCACTGCAGCAGCCGTTACCGTCTGCGCATCTTCTTCCACTGACACAATGTCCGGCGATCGCTGAGCTGTCTCGGCTGGTAGGTCGGTACGACTAACTGTTGCTGGTCCTAGCTCTGTTCTCTCCATGTTTTGGACTCCTTCACCAAGATCAGCGCGGCAGACGGGGCAAGTCCTATGGGTGGCGAGCCACTCACTAATGCAGTTCGGGTGGAACGCGTGGTTGCAGTGGGGCAGCAGACGGAGTGTCTCTGTCTCTTCGAACTCGCTTAGGCAAACAGCGCACTGCAACTCACCGCCGCCTCCGGCCTTTTTAAAGTCCATGGCCTCTGCATATAACATCGTCGGGAACGACTCCACTGCCTCTCGATCAAGGCCCCTTTTTTGCGGTGTCATGCTGGTGCGTTGACGACTGCAACGCTGCAGGTAGATGGAGAAGAGACTGAGGAAGAAGATGGAGAGCAAACTCACGGTGGCGATTACAGCTGGGTGTAAGTTGTCTTGGCGGGGTTGGGAATCTGGATCATTTGCGGAAGTGATAGGCAGCAAGGGAAGGAGAACGAGGAGCTGGACGACGAGGCTGGAGCTATGAAAAGCCATGTCGGATGTCTGGAGTATGCAGCGCGCCGGCGGCAGCTGCAGTCCGCGTTTCTCATCCGACTGCCAGGTTGATGATGATAGCGGCACTGGGAACAGAAAATTATATAGTCTCGAGAGGCGGGGGTGGATAAAAGTAGTTGAAACATTAGTGAACATAAGGAACGGGTAATTGGTAGTCACAATGTTGTCGGTTAAAGCCCTAAACGTTCGAATGGTTTATTACCACTTGCGCATAACAATGGCAAGTTCGTCGAAACATGAAAAGTCGAAATTAGAAAAACAAGTCAACTGGATATCCGTGTAGACAAACGTATTCGAAACTTCGATGCAATTCACTCCAAAGATGAAAATTAAGATGCATCCAACCTAGACGTTCATACATGACTTCTTTCTTCCTTTAAAATGAATTCGCAATCAAATTGGATCGTATATATAACTTTTGGTATAGAGTAAAATATGATTAAATTGTATTCTTCATTATTTCTGTTGTCGTGCTAATGATACTATGAGGAAAGAATGGTTGATTGATAACTTGATTAGATTATGAAGTTAACATGGCAACTCTTGTTGTTTACATGCTCATTTTTAGAATGAGGTAATCAAAATTTAAGCCAAAAATCTAAATAGCCTTTTTTGCTATTTTAAATATCAAAATAGTATGTTTCAAATTTTTATTCCCGATATGACATGCTTGGAAAGCACGTTATAGACACGGATGTTTTACCCTTTTTAAGGGCAATATGTCCAAGTGGGTGATGTATTGCTCTCTCTGAGAGCAATACATCTGTCGTCGGGACGTATTGTCCCATTGTGGGGTCAACATGTTCTGTTCGGAGACGTATTGCCTCCAGAGAGATCAACACATCTTTTTTCTAGACGCCTTCACTAGTACATGAATGGTCTGTAGCGTCGGTTTTTTTAAGCCTGCAGCGTCACTTTTAACCGACGTCTAAGTGGTCGTTACTATAGAATTTTCTCAATAGCGTCGGTTTATTTAACCAAATAAAACCGACCTTACAGAGTAAACACCGACGTAAAAAGTTGTAAAAAATCTGACCTAGGCGAGAAAAAAGGAGCATGTAAGGTCGGTTATTTGAAAAAAACCGACCCTGTAAACGGTCTCGGTCGAGAAAATTGTCGACCGAAAGTTTTTCAGTCGACAATTTTCTCGACCGAGAGTGTTTACAGGGTCGGTTTTTTTGAAATAACCGACCTTAAAGATTGAATAAACATTTCAGTGTAACACTGGGTCGAGAAAATTGTCGACCGAAAATATTTCGGTCGACAAACTTGTCGACCGAGGGGTACACTGAAAATGTTTATTCAATATTTAAGGTCGGTTTTTGTAAATAACCGACCTTATAGAGGACATTTAGAGTCGGTTTTGTACAAAAACTGACGCTAGAAGTTATATGACATCTCAGCTTCGTGTGGTCTTTTATCTTTGGTACTAGCAAAATACAATGAACGACAAGCTTTAACAGTGACCCCACTATTTTGAACTACACTACTTTCATCTTGACGCTTTGTGTAGTATGAAAATTCGTTAATGTCATAACCTTCATATGACATGACATCTATTTTTGGCTTAAATGCGAGCCATTTTATGTTCTCAGCAACATTATTTGGTGATTCAGATAGTTGATTAAATACTTTCTCTTCAAACCACCTAATAAATGTTCGATTATTCTCTTTGGCAAACCACATTGAACTGGATCGCGGATGATTTCTCTTGATAAGATCATTATATTCTGTGATGTAGCTATTAACTTCATCGATGTTGTGTAAAATATACAAATGCGCTTGTTCCCACAACTCACGACTGATTCCTTTCACTCGTCCTCCCAGAGTTCCTTTGCCACAATAAGATCCAGTGTGATGGGAATTTTTTTGATAGCTACAAGTTTTATTGCAATTCAAAAAATCATTACAAAAGTTCATCACCTCCCTAGCCACGTAACCCTCAACAATACTCCCTTCAAGACGATAACGATTCCGAACATCACCTTTAAAAACATTCATGTAGCGTTCAAATGGATACATCCAGTGTAAGAAAATTGGACCCAACATCTTCACCTCCCTTGTAATATGTACTACAAGATGAACCGTGATATCAAAAAATGAAGGAGGAAAGTACATTTCAAGCTGACACATGGTAACAATTACATCTTTCTGTAATTTATCGAGAGTATCAGGATGTATCACTTTGTTGCATATTTCATTGAAGAAGAAACAGAGTCTTGTGATTGCAAACCTTACATGCTTCGGCAATATAGATCGAATAGCCACAGGTAAAATTTGTTGCATTAAGGTGTGACAATCGTGAGATTTGAGACCTATCAGTTTCAGATCCTTCATTGATACCAATCTACGAATATTAGAAGAGTATCCTTGTGGAACCTTAATATTATACAAGCACTCACAAAAAGTCTTTTTCTCTTTCTTTGACAAAGTGTAACAAGCCGGTGGCAAATATGTGCGGCGACCCCTGATCTACACTGATAATTCTTTTCTAATACCCATTAATTCTAAATCTTTTCTAGATTTGATGCCATCTTTAGTCTTTCCTGGTATGTTCAATAGCGTACCGATGATGCTATCACAAATTGTTTTCAACATGCATGACGTCAATGCAGTGTCTAATTACCGAAGATCTCCAATAAGGAAGATCCCAGAATATTGACCTCTTCTTGTATAGAGATTTGTCACATGCAAGTGTATGACTACTTGAACTCTTTCCAAATTCATTAACAATATGTTTCACCCTATCATATACAACATTTCCTGGTATAGGTTTAGGAGCACTTCGTTCCTCAATTGACCAATTAAAGGTTTTGTGTTGCCTTCGATAAGGATGTACTGGTGGGAGAAATCTCCGATGACCAAGATATATGATTTTACCACTATGTTTCAGTCTGATTGAATCAGTATTTTCCTCACAAACAGGACATGCTTTGTATCCTTTTATGCTATATCCAGACAAATTTCCATAAGCTGGAAAGTCATTAATCGTGCAAAATAACATAGCACACAAACTGAAGATCTCTTTACGTGAAGCATCATATGTCATAATACCTTCTTCCCATAGTTTCATTAGGTCATCAATTAGAGGTTGAAGGTAAACATCAATATCATTTCTAGGTTGCTTGGGCCCTGTTATCAATATTGACAACATCACATACTTATTTTTCATACACAACCAAGGAGGAAGATTGTATATAACAATCATAATAGGCCATGTGCTATGTTGGCTGCTTAATGTACCATAGGGATTCATTCCATCTGTATAGAGTCCAAGTCTTATGTTTCTTGGTTCTTTACCAAATTGAGGGTATCATAAATCAATTTTCTTCCATTGTGGTGAATCAGATGCATGTCATAGGATGCCATCATCATTGACCTTTAACTCCCCATGCCAATACAAATTTTGCACATCTTCTGTATTAGAAAATAAGCGTTGAAATCGTGGTATTATTGTTAGATACCACATCACCTTGGCAGGAGAGCCATTTTTAGCCTTAGCTGAATTTGTAGTCTTATACCTTGACGCACCACATTTTGGACAATTTATCAAATTACTATAGTCCTTCTGAAATAACACACAATCATTTGGACATGCATGAATCTTCTTAGCCTCCATTCCCATTGGGCACATTATTTTCTTTGCTTGATATGTTGAAATTGGAAGCTCGTTGCCTTCAGGAAGAGTTTCCTTTAACAAAGACAACAGTGAAGTGAAACTCTTATCGCTCCACCGGTTTTGATATTTAAGAGTATATAATCGCATCACAGCACTCAACCTCGTGAACTTAGTACAACCCTTATATAATGATTTTTCAGCATCATGGATAATGTTTGCAAATAAAGAAGGTGGATCAATGATATAGTCCTGACAACTACGTAGCATCTCATCAACCATATCATCCTGAATATGGTCATCTTGAATCGGTTCATCATTAACATTATCATCAGTATCTATATCTTCTATGCCAAAACTATTAGTATCGACATTTTCTGATCCATAATTCAATTTCTCTCCATGCCAATACCATTCATTATAACCTTGTATGATCCCATTGCATATGACATGATTCTTAATTTCCTCACCAGTATCAACTTTCAAATTATTACAACAATTTCTACATGGACAATATAGCCTATCTGTAGGTAGTTTCCTATGTTCCTCAGCAAATCTGATAAATTCATCAAGACCTTTGGCAAACTCTGGACTGCAACGGTTCTTGATAGACATCCAACTTCGATCCATTTTCTATATCACATTAAAATTAATTATAAAACTAACAATTTAATATTGATACTATAATAATCTGTAAGTTTTTATTGATAGGAAGTTAATTACTTATATACTAAAGTGTACCACCTATCCCATTTTTGAATATTTAATATCACTAGTAACTGTATGATGTATGTTTATTTTTAAAGAAAATTTCAGCAGCATTTCCCCTAAGTTCTCCAAGTACACCGATGTAAATGGCAAATAACCACTCACATATGTACCCAGAGAACAAATGAAGAAATCCTACTGAAATAATCTACAAAACTAAACATACATTATACAGGTACATCCTAAGTGAGATTAAAATATCCAAAAACAATCCCAAACTGGGGACTATCCAAAGTTTACTCCTAATGAGTAAATTTTGAACGGGTTTCTAAGTTAATATATAAATGCATCAACCCTAAAGTGTCAATCTAAGAGTACACATGTCTAATCTCGTATTAATTTCTAGAATTTATATAATGATTATATATGAAAAAAGACATGTTTTTATTATTGGGTTATCAAAATCATATAAAATGAAAAATACTTGTACAAATTAGCAAAGTAAGGCCGTTTCCAACAGTCCAAAGATTGAAATCATTATAATATTCAGAACTATTTGTGAACATTACAACAAATATGATTAAAACATTTATAGCTCACACATAAATAAGGAGCAGGTCCACTCTCAGTCGACAATTAGTCGACCGAGTGCCCACCTACGCGCAGCGTACAAGTCCACTCTCGGTCGACGAATTCGTCGACCGAGAGTGGACCTGAAAACTGCACGCATGTGGGCACTCGGTCGACTAATTGTCGACCGAGAGTGGACCTGGATGCAACCATGGCGGTGGGCGGGAACGAAGGAACGGAAGTGGAGAACTTACTTGGAAATGGCGGCGACCTTCGTGGAGGATGAGACAACCTTCACGTAGAGGCGGCAACCTTCGTGGAAGAGTGGAGAGGCGACGACGACGAGCTCTATTTTGTGGCGACGACGAGCTCTATTTTGCGGCACGGAGAGGTGGCAACGGCCCGGACACCACGATCCTCTTAGCGGCGCGGAGAGGTGGCACGGCTTCACAGAGAAGAGGCAAGGGCTTCACGGCGGGAATGACACAAGAAAGCAAGGGTTTCGTGGTACAGCGGGAGAGAAAAATAGAACATAAAGGTTTTCGTGGGAGGAAGAAAGACTAGGTTTTGGATTTTTCACTTAGAGAAAGACATGTAGCGTCAGTTAAACCAAACAAACTGACGCTATAGATAAGCGGTGCCAGTGTCTGGTTATTTAAAAACACTCAAACTCATTCTCGGTCGACGAATATGTCGACCGAAATTCTATCGGTCGACAATATTATCGACCGAAAATCCCTATAGGGTCAGTTTTAAGGAAATAACTGACGCTACAGGTGCTTATACGAAGGAATCTGGCTCCATCATGGTCGACAATTTTATCGACCGAGCGGTTATCGGTCGACAAATTTGTCGACCGAGAAAGAGTAGATTTCCTTCGTATAAGTACCTTTAGGGTCAGTTTTTTCCTTATAACCGACCCTAGAGGTGCTTATACATAAAGTGGATCCTAAGTTTAACTCGGTCGACAATATTTTCGACCGAAAAGTCCTCTAGGGTCGGTTATAAGGGAAAATCGACGCTGTAGGTGCTTATACGAAGGAATCTGGATCCAATTCAGTCGACGATTTTATCGACTGAGTTGTTATCGGTCGAAAAATTCTTCGATCGAGAAAAAGCCAGAATATAAGTACCTCTAGGGTCGGTTTTTTCCTTATAACCGACCCTAAAGTCCTCCTCGGTCGACAATATTGTCGACTGAGAGTGTCTCGGTCAACAATATTTTCAACCGAGATTAACCCTATTTCAATGTTTTAAATTAAGTACCAAGTGTGTGTATGAGTGTGCGGTTGTGACACTATTGTAGGGGATGACCTATCTAAGTGTTGTAAATGGATAGGTATGATCTAACGCTTGATTTACATGATATCTAAGTACTTGTACAAGATTTTACATGATATCCAATATAATCATTTTGTATGACTCTTTAGTTCTCCCCCTTAATTTTATTCTATGCTCCCCCTTAAAGAGATATTTAATTTTAAAACCAAGTGATGCTTTGTCAAATTTAGCCATAATTTATTTTTCAATCATTTGAAATAACAATATTCTTATATAACATGTATATGTCCAAATGAATCCATGGAAAACACTTTTATTCATAACAATTTAATGCCCATACACTTTATAAGATGACCCATAAAGCATGACATACTTGCTTTATAAAAAGATATCCATTACAATCATTACAAAGATATCTCATAGTCTCACTGAAAAGACTGAAGGATTACATCAATATCTGGGTCTTTTCCAAGAAAGGGCTCATCTCCATAATATTTGACCAGTGTATGCCACTCCAAGGCACCTATATTGGTAAAGGCATAAGCCTCCAAGAAGGTGGGAACACGATCAAAGCAAAAGTGGGCAGCAATGTCTTGAAGTTGAATTGGGGAAAACTGAGTATGTGTGAGATCAGGAGATGGTGGAGGTGGAATTTGATAGTAGTTGTAGGAAGGATTGTATGGATTTATCATGCCAGGATTAAGGGAATAGGGATATTCATCAGATTTGTTAGGAGAGAGAGTTTGCATCCTTTGGTTTAAATAAGTCATGGCATGGTGATTATAATCCTACTGCCAACTTAGGTGATATTGGGATCCAACAATGTATGTCAAGGTGTTTGTAATTGTATCATCGGGTAGGTTGGTAGGAGGAGGTCGTGGAGGTATGTTTTGGGTGGATGTCTCCCCTTCAGTCCTAGCCCTTTTGTGGCCAAAGTCGATTCCCATCTTTTCCACCATATTTTTACTTAACTTTTGGGGTTTTCTATCCCATGTGTAACCTAAGTCGTCCTCGATATTCTTCTTAAGAAAATGTTGAGTAATTTGGCAAACAAAGTCAGCATAAGGTGGATTGCCAGAGAACTCAAGCATATTCTTAAGGATGATACAAATGAAATTTATGGGTATACCTTTTAGAATGGCATAGATAAGGTACATTCGAAAAGTGGGTACTTCAGATTTGTTTTCTCTAGGATGGATATTGGTGGCAACAATGAGATTTATGATCCTAGCTTCAGGTTTTAAGTTTATGGCATAATAGGTACCCCTATCTTCATGGTAAGTGGTATTGGATAGAAAGATGGCTCTTTTGATGTCACTAAGGCTAGTGGTAGTGTCATCTTGGGAGAGTTTATTTAGTGGATTTCCTGTGGTGAGATCAAGAAAATCTTTATAGTCTTCTATGTCTATGTTAAGCATATTAAGAATGCCCTCCTCAGTAAAATGGAATCCATACCCACTAACCATAGAAGAGAAGGAATCATGGTCAGAATGTGGGGTTAAATTGGCATAGAATTCATTAACTACTTTTGAGGAGTAGGAATGGAAGGAGGGGATCAGAAAATCAGTCAAATGTTGCACCTCAAAGAGTTCCTCTAGATCAACAATGTTGTGGAAGTCCATGACGTCGACTGGCCATCGTGGAAGAGGAGTTTTCAAAGAGATCCTAAGGTAGCGATCGCCTGCAGCTGCGTCGTTGAATGGAATGTCGTTGATGACCGGCAGCACTGGAGAGACCGTCCTTCCTTTCCTGGCTGCAACTTGCTTTTTTCCACGCGTTGATGAGGAAGCCATCTCGTTGCTTTGAAATGGAGAAGTAGCAAGTAAGACTTATATGTAGAGAAGCTAAAGATTTTCACAAGAATACACTAGAGAGGAGCTAGAGAAGTGAGAATGTGAAGGTGTAAAGAAATGGATCGTTTTGGGTGCTATTTATAGCAAAACAGAGCCCATTTCGGTCGACAATTTGTCGATCGATGCCCGCAACGGTCGTTTCTCTAGATGCTCCTCCCGGTCAGCCAACGGTCGAACGAAAACTAGCCGTTACGATTTTTTTTAATTTATATTTTTTTGAAGGATTTTTTTAAAATTATATTTTAATCATAATATTGCCTTTTTAATTGATGCAAATGGAGGTTCACAGGGTTGGCCTCGGTCGAACATTTTGTCGACCGATGTTGTCTCGGCGAACAATTCGTCGACCGAGAAAGAGCCAGATTTCCTTCGTATAAGTACCTCTAGGGTCGGGTTTTTCCTTAAAACTGACCCTAGAGGTACTTATACATTTGTGAAATACTAAACTGGATCCTAAGTTTATCTCGTTCGACAATATTGTCGACCGAAAATCCCTCTAGGGTCGGTTATAAAGAAACACCGATGCTACAGGAGCTTATACGAACGAATCTGGCTCCATCTCGGTCGACAAATTCGTCGACCGAGAAACAGCCAGATTTCCTTCGTATAAGTACCTTTAGGGTCGGTTTTTTCCTTATAACTGACCCTAGAGAGATTTTCGGTCGACAATATTATCGACCGAGATAAACTTAGGATCCAGTTTATTTTTTCACAAGCGTGAACTAAATTGGAACCAAAATTCATCTCAGTCAACAATATTGTCATCCGAATAGACTTCTAAGGTCGGTTATAAAGAAAATACCGACCGTAAAGTTGCTTATACACTTAAAATCTGACTCCTTATCAGTTGATGATTTTGTCGACCGAGATTATCGGTTGAAGTATTCGTCGACCGAGGAAAGCTCCAGGGTCGGTTAAAAGTACAAATCTGATGCTAGAGGTGCTTATACATGCGTGAACTAAACTGGATCCAGAATTGATATCGGTCGACGAATTTGTCGACCGAGGAGCCCTTTAGGGTCGGTTTTAAAGGAAAAACTGACCTTAGAGGTGTTGAATCGAGGAGGACTTTAGGGTCAGTTATAAGGAAAAAACCGACCCTAAAGGTGCTTGTATACGTGAAATCCAGCTCTTATTCGGTCGACGAATTTGTCGACCGAGAAGCCCTTTAGGGTCGGTTATAAGGAAAAATCGACCCTATAGATCGAGGCGCGAAGCCAAAATCAAGAAAATTTTTACCGCGGGAAACTTGTAATTGACTTTCTAATCCAATTGTCTATAAGGTCGCTTATTTTAGAAAAACCGACCCTATAGAGATGCACTACAAGGTCGGTCATTTTAAGAAAAGCGACCCAAGAGATCTTAAGTGGAGCCCGCATTTTTTATAGACATATAAGGTCGGTTATTTGGAAAACCAGCCCTATAGAGATACACTACAAGGTCGGTTATTTTAAGAAAAACGACCCAAGAGGTCTTAAGTGGTGCCCATGTTTTTATAGACATATAAGGTCGATTATTTGGAAAACCAAACCTATAGAGTTACACTACAAGGTTGGTTTTTTTAAGAAAACCGACCCAAGAGGTCTTAAGTGGTGCCCGCATTTTTGTAGACATATAAGGTCGGTTATTTGGAAAAACCGACCCTACAGGTAGTGACGTTATAACCCATTTATGTACTAGTGCTTGACCCCACCACGGAGTAATACATCCCGAGTAGCGACATATTGTCCTCATTTGGCGGAATGCGTCACAACCCAGGACGTATGGCTCTGTGGGGTAATGTGTCCTGGCAGAAGACGTGTTGTCACAGTGATGCATCCCCATACGGGACATATTACCTTCATACAACACCCGACTGTCGCTCCCAATGGCTAGCCATTAGGGGCAGCGGCCAGACACCAAGTGGGGGCAATGTGTCCCATTAGGGATGTATTGTTGCTAGCTGATGGGGACAATGGTCGGGCGCCAAGTGGGGGCAATGTGTTCCCATTGGGGATGTATTATTTGTAGTCTTTGGGGGAAACAACCAGGCGCCAAGTGGGGGCAATGTGTCCCCATTGGATATGTATTGTTTCTAGTCCTTGGGGGCAATAGCCAGGCGCCAAGTGGGGGCAATGTGTCTCCATTGGGGATGTATTGTTGCCCTATAAATGGTGGCCGAAGTTATCCATCCAAAGCCACACAACTCATTCACTTTTTCTTTTCTTCTTCACATCCTAGCATATTCAGCTGCTCTAGAGTCTAAGTTACTGTGGGTTGACTTTCAACTAACTGTCTTGAATCAAGACCATCGTCAATACAAATCATTTTATATTTTTTGGTCAGAAAAATCATCTTATATTAATCATATGATAATGCAAATCCTAGTGTGTACGACTAGATATGTCCACACTAGAAATTTGTGACAAGGTGAATGTTGAACGAGACCTACAAATTTTATATAAGAAGATATTTCTAGCAAGGAAGAAGTGTGTATGTACAATATTTGAAGATTTAGAATCATCATATCACAATCTATTATCATTCTTGATATCCCTATCATAATATATTTTAGGAACTGTATTTATCCACCTTCTTGATAATTATACCTTAAAAACTCAATGTACTTGTACATTCAAATAGGTGCTTTGGGCATTCGGCCAACCTATTACAGGTTGAGTATATTCTAGTCCTATTATTATAATTGATGACACATTCTTTATTGGAAAATACACTAGCACGCTTCTTGTTGCATGTGGCAGAAATATTGATAATGGGGTATTGCCACTCGCTTTTGTCGTTGTGGAGTAAAAAAATAGTGGTTCATGAGATTGGCTCATTAGTTCTCTACAAACATTAATACTATCCATTCGACGCCATTTATATTTGTGTATTAATTCTGATCGAATGAGTGAGATTTTGCCACCGATCCAAACAACGTTTGATTGGTCCCAACATCAATATTATCTTCGACATCTTCATGAGAACTTCCAATAAAAGTTCAAATTACATGATTTAAAGGAACTTATGTGGAATTTGAGCTCTACAACTGATATACTTGAATTTGATCATCTAATGGCTGTTGTAGAAACCATGGATTAGTTGTTAAGAAATATTTGATAAGAAATAATCTAGTATATTAATTTGTCTCATATGATAGAGGTTACAAGTATGGGTCATTGACTAGCAATCATGTAAAAGCTTCAAATATAGTCTTAAAAGGTTCTAGAGGTTTACCAATACATACACGAATTGTTTCCTCATACTATCATTTTGTTATGACATGATTGAGGAGACATAATGAAGCATATGAACATGTGTAATGTTTGAATTTTAGTTTAATCAAATCATGTAATGTTTGAATTTTTTTAATTAATCATGTTTTATTTCTTGTTTAAATAGAAATGGATCCTAGAGACGTATCATTCAGACTCTCCCAACACCACTTCTAGTTGTTAAGTTGGCATGTTATTGAGCAAGGTGTCTTGCAGAACATTTCCTTAGTAGATTTTGGGATATTTTATAAGCTACAACCTATACACCTAAATCCCAATTTGATCATCGACCTAGATTATTGTTGGGACAAGGATAGCAACACTTTTAAGTTCTCATGTTTTGAGATTACAATCACCGTTCAGGATGTGGTCATTCTTCTAGTTCTTAGAATTTATGGGACACTAGTTATAGCTAGATATCATGTAGACCCAGATGAGGGACAATTTCCTACATGGTATCACCTTTGTGAGCATTATTTGGGAAGTGCATCAGGCAAGATGTCCAAGAGGCACATTCATCGTATGTGATTTCCCTCCATCTCAGTCTATGCCACATATTACCCAAAAATTTATCAGCAAAATACTAATTTTTTGTTTTTATTATTATTTATACTATATATTGGTCTTTATATTTATACATGGTTCATGTGTATAGGTTGAATCACATGTGTAGATCCAAGTGGATTTACAGAATGCCCCTACATATATTTGAGATGACTTCTACAATATCCAAGGGAGATATTTTGAGAGTCTTCCAGACTGTTCTCATCCATACCAGGTTGAGTCATCCACTGTCCCTAATCTCATTCCCACTCATACACATACCTCTACCACTGGTCTGATCCCATTCCCACTCCTAATCACACCTATACCACTACTCTTGATCCCATTCCCACTCCCACCTCTATGAGTCCTCAATTAATGGTATGGAGACTGATAGGGAAATACTTACTAGAGGTGGTACATCTATTTCATACACCACCCCACTGACAATCTACTATGTATCAGGGTGTTCTCCTTCTATTCTATACATTCCAGTCCCACCACAAGTTATTCACAAGAATTGACCGTCACTTGGTGTTATGTACTAAATGACTCAGTTTGATTACCAAATTTGCACTCCACCCAATGTCCCACATCCTAGTTTTCAGAGACCCTCACCTTGCCTACAACTTTCCATTTCTACAATGGACCTCTTTAGCTTTTTGCTACACAATTGACAGTCATTAAAGTGTCTCCATATGACATGCCTACTCATTATTCAGAGGTGCATGGACATGGGAGAGGATGAGATGGATGTTGAGGATGATCTTAGTTTATGTGTACATGTTGTACAATTTGTATATCTCCCTCTATGAAGGCATTTATCTATTTTGTATTTGGATCTATCATATATGCCCACCACCTATGGTTTATATATGTGGATCTTAATTAGTGAGTATGTTACTTTATGATATCATCTGGATCAAGATACTGTCTACTAGACCATTTCTACATAAACAAAATTGGGTCCCTTGTTGAATAAAAACATACAATGACTATAATTTTCTAATGGTTATAATATTCTAACGACTATAATTTCTTAACAACTTCCATTTTCTAATGGCTATATTTTTCTAAAGTCTATAATTTTCTAGTGGATATAATCTTCTAAGGATGATAATTGTGTAATGGATATAATTTTCTAATAATTGTCTTTTACCACTCCCCTTCTAACAGAAATGTTTCTCTCGCTCCTTTCTCCTATTCCATATCATCAAAATTTTATAATTCAATTAACTTTGATTCTTAGGTATCATTCCTAACTATAACTTCATGTCTATTTAGATTATGTTTTTAGTATGTTTATAATTTTTATATTCTATTTTATTGTCTTTGATCTCTTCATACATTGCTCACTGACAAGACATGGACATTTCAACATTCAGTGGAGTTATCCTAATAATGGTTGCAAAGTACCAAGAGGGGAAAACATCTAATCAAACTATGTTGGAAAATGACCACAATGACATACCAAACTTATTTTGTAACAAGATAGGATTCACGGTGCAAAAATAAGAAGTAATGTTTCATTAAAGGTCATTGAAGAAAATGTTACACGTGTATGAGGAATTTATTGAGCTATCTGGTTGGTATTGATATCATATAACCACAAAGCAATGGCAATCAATTCATAATCTAAAAGATAGTAGTTGTATCACATCCGGAGTTGCATCAATTTGTACATCAAAGATGCCAGTTTATGAGTAACTAGATCTAATATTTAATCAAATATTGTAACTAATTGTATTATTTTCTCCTCATATAGGTCATGTTATAACTTTAATATTAAATGATATCTAGTGTTTTTGGATGATGTTCTTCTTATATAATAAAATTAGTAATCATGTATTGCTTATTAAAATAACACTTCTTTGATCTTTAGGTGTTCTTGAAGCTAGTCGATTTAACAATTTTATATTAACTAAACATAGTGTATAACGAAAATACAAGTCACTTAAATTATAATGCACAATACAATATATGTTATTGTTGCAAATATAAATGATAAGTAGATAACAATTACAAATACAAAAAATAAAAAGAAAGCAATGTGTCTTGCAGGGGACATACTATCTTTGTTGGAAGCAATGCATCTGGAATGGAGACATATTATTCTCATTTGGAAGAAAGGCATCCCAGGCCCAAATGTATTCACCCACTACGAGGCACTACATCTCGAATTGTGATGCATTGCACCAAATAAGACAATCAATTGCCATCAGGGATGTATTACTCTGTGGTGGGGTCAAGGCGTCCACGTAGAGGACACATTGCTCTTGGGAGGCAATATGTCTCTGAGTTGTACGTAGTGGCCCTACAATGGGGCAATATATCCCTACAAGAGACGTATTTCTCCTAGATAAGAAAATGCATCACTTTCCTAGATTAAATGCCCTCGACTGGGGTAATACGACCACAACTGTGACGTTTTTCCTTCCAAACATACCATATTGGGATTTAAAATCTAAAACATGCTATTTTGGCATTTAAATAGCAAAATATGCTATTTAGGTTTTTCAGCCCAAAATTTAAAGCTAATAAAAAGTAGTGCAAGGTCAACATGCCAAACCCAAGGATCTATTTTGTTGGGTGGGGACAATATATAGTTCATCATCAAAAGGTGGGAGCAATGAATACAATTTTCTTGTCACAAAAAAACACTTTTGTGACATGATAACAACTAATATGTTTAGGATAGACTCAACAATTTTCAATGCTCGTCATAGAAGACAAGAAGCAATATTATAGTAGGTGGTTGATAATGTGCTTCCATTCTTGAGTCCAGTTACTAACATATATCATATGTTTCATATTATCACTCACTATGTCTCTGTGTCCCCATCATTGTCGTAGGAGTTGTATGACTTCTATGTAGTACAATTTGGGTGGGTCATCTCTGCCATTTGTTTAAAAATACTCCAATATGAATGTTTTCTTGTGTCTATTCCACCATAACAAGATGCTGACTGAAGTATTATTCTTCAAATACCTAATACTTTGACATAATAGGTCATCTATCACTACTTGGGCTTCTTCCATCACCATTCCTATTAGATATATTCCTTAATGTGAATGAGATATGTCTTCTCGTTGTACACAATTACATCCACATTACTAATTATATGTTTATTGTTCAAAACCAATTTGAATTGCACATGATTTTGATTTCAAACTATGTTAGTTTGACACATATTGGAATTATAGGTGAAGACATTGAGTGTTACAACTCCAACTTTTGGGTTCATTTGGTGAGAAATGTAATTTCTCATATTAAAGATATTTGAACAAATAATGATATAATTTGTTTTGAATAAATGAATTTCGTTTACAATAGCCTTGATGATTGTTTTGTGGGCTTTATTGGCTATTGGGCCCAATAACAAGGAAAAGACAAAAGGAACTCCATTATTAATAAGAAATGGAGAAAAGAAAAATGTAGAAACCTCTAGAAGGAAAAAGTATGTAATCCATAGGAGGATTTCATGCCTCTTGGGTTCCTTGGGTTCCAAGGAGTCCAAAGTTGCAAAAAGAAAGCAATAAGAAAAGAAAAAATCAATTAAATATTTCTTTATTAAGAAATAAATTGAAAACAATGTTAAAATGTGGAAAATAAGTGAAAAGAGGTATAATTGAGTTATCCTTGATGGATTTTGGTATCCAAATGTTTCCTAATGTTAAAAGGAATTCCAATGAGGAAAATAAAAAGAAAGATAAAGACAAATCCTCAAAAAGAGATATTTTAATAAGAAATAAACAAGATAATGTGAAATAATGAATATAGATGCATCTAGAAGGATAATAAGTATCCTTAAAAAGGAATTTTGAAATCTCGGAGTTTCTTGGGGTCCAAGTGTCCCAATGGAGAAGAAAGAAAGAGAAAATACCAATAATGTAAAATAAGAAGATAATATGATGCATAATGAATGTTTTTTGGGGTATTGTTAAAAAGGAAGTAATTTCTATTAAAAGAAAATAGAAATTTTGTGTCAATGGATTAAAAAGTTACAATAAAGAGAATAAGAGGGATGATTTTCGAAATCCTAATATCAAAAGAAGAAGGAATATTAAAGAGCTATTAGAGGAATAGAGAAACTTTTTTTTAATGAAGGAATCACATTCCTATTAGAAAAGCGTATTGTTTATTCGTAGGAAAGCATCTTGGGGTGTGAATACTCTCCCCTATAAGAAGGGTAAGACCTTGGTTCGAGTTCAGGATGGAATCCCACACAACTCACTCCTTTCTCCTTCTTCTTTGTAGGAAACCCTAACCAAGGGAAAGCATGCTACCCTAGAGCAACCAGGCACCGTGAATAGGTTACAATGGAGACCTGATGCTTCCACGACACCACGAAGGAGTGCAGTCGGCAACCCGTGCTCTAGAGCTTGCACATGACCATTGTATGGATGTAGGTCAGCCATGAGTTGCAGAACCAAGTAGGCCCGAACAAACGCCCTACCTACGGTCCAAGGGATACCTCCCTGTGCGCAGAGGAACGGCAGTGGTAGGGTGTCGAGTTCCGTGGAGTTTCTGGCCTTGGAGAGAGGAGAAACAACCCCACGATCAGCTACTTTTGGCAGCTGCACACTACAGGCCTGCCTATCCTGAACCAATCGCCGTGGCCGCGGCTTGAGGATGCCCAGAGGAGTGCGGAGGTCTGACAAAGGTAAGGGAAAGAGAAGACGAGGCTTCGGGTCCAGAACCTGGAAAAGAATCCATGCCAAGCGCGGCTAGGGCAGCGACAGAGGGGTTGTGTGAGGTTGAAGATGAGTGGAAGCATCGTTGGACGAGTTTGCCCCTCTGCAGGCTGAAGGACCAGTTACTTAACCAAGGGAAAGGACATAAATTCGAAATGTTTTCAAGCTGCTAGCAAATGTTGCATGGGATAGGTGACGTGGCACGCTCTGATTGGCCCAAAGTAAAGTAATTTTTTAAAATTCATAGCTAATTAACCGTAGCTCGGATGGATACACATAATATATGAATTTTGCTCAGCAGAATATGAGGAAGGTAATAAAAATAGTTTCATAGCCTAATTCCTTTTACAATTCGAAAAGTAGTGTAATTTATCAACTTTATTGAACTAAAGATTAAGAAACCCTATTTAGAGATTATTAATGCTTTTATTAGGGTTTAATGGATGATTAAAGTTTATATTCACATGTTAATTGTAAAAAGGTACATTAAGCACAAAAAGGATGAACTTTGCACATAATTGGTTAATATAGAGATTCTTGTGCATGAATATGCTTTAATGGGCCTTGAAACCCTAATATTAGTAAATGTGACTCTTAATGGATTTAATTGTTCAAATTCATGATTAAAGTTGAGATGTGATAATTCTATGCTACTTTGAGAATAAAAGTTCCTAACTATGGATAAATACCCTTAATGTAGTAATTAAGGTTTTCTAATGGATAAAGGTAGAATTAATGACAAATAGAGTTCATATGTGAACTAGATCGTAATGAACTATGAATTGATGATGAATGAGAATAATGATCTTGTCATGGATTAAAAGGATAAAAATGGTAGCTTTAAGGTAAAAGAGGTATATGGGACTTAATTGATGGTTAATTATGTTTTTTCTGATATCAGGGTTATATGTTGTTAAAAGACAATGATGAATACATGAGGTAAATAGGGTTTGTGAGTAATCGTATAAAATTAGGATTTAAAAATGAAGTGAACCCTAATTGCAATGGAAATCCTAAAAGTGGACTAGAAACCCTAGGAAGCGAGCTAGGTTTAATAGATCTTGATGACATGAGTAATAAAAGGGAATTGCATGATTATTTTAGGATCTTGTTGTATGTGCTTGCTTGTTTGGATTTCTTACTTGCATGGAATATTTCTGTCTCAAAACAACCTCACAGGTATGTGGTTACGCTTATGAATATCTCGAATTAGTTTTTCGAGGTTTTTCGAAGTTTTCCTCGATGACTTGAATTAAACTGTTGGATTTTAATTCATGCAAACTATAATGTGGATATGACTATCACTTAAGTTATGTTCCTACTAGCTCAGATCCTAGTCCCCTATGTGGCTTTATGGTTTGACCTACTATATGGATACCTATGGGGTAGGTCCATCAGGTCATTGGATGACTTAGTACATGGCTACCAATGGGGTAAGTCCATCAAGTTACCTTGAGTCAGGGATTGGGCTACCTTTGGGTAGGGCCATGCGACTCTATAATCCTAAGTATTGGCTACCTGTGAGGTAGGGCCATGGGGGTAAGGATCTACCATAGAGAGAGGTAGTATCCAAGTCCACTGCAAGGATAGCACAGAGATAGGGGATAGGTAATGATTGAGTAGTATTGCTTAAGATGTAATCTTGGCTGTTAAATGATAATTGGTTGATTACATTGTTATCGTAGTTGCACGATTATTGTTTCCCACACATACCAGCTTTATGCTGACCGTCGTTTTGTTTGTCGCCATTTTAGGTACAAGTGAAAAGAACAAACAGTAAAGTGGCATATGTGGAATTAAATATGAATTAAAGTTCAAAGCAGGATTAGTTAGAATAGACTCCATGTGGATAGAAGTAGATATCCAAGCTTTTGAAAAGGTATGAAAAGTTTAATTTTATTACATCCTTTCAGTTTAGTTGAGTAGAATTTGATACTTATTATTGATTATTTGGTGAACCTTTGATCCAGAAATTGGGATAACGGTTCTGACCTCTTGGTCTCCCTTAATTGGGGGTTATTGGGAGGCGGGGTCGCTACATTGAGTGTTGTCATGAATTTTGGGATTCATATCAAAAGCAAAGCCCAAAAATCCTTAATAGATCCTAGTATCCTTTTTGGTAATCCAATTCAGCAAAAGTCAAGGACTCTACATACATATGTAAATGACCCTCTTTAAACAACGGGTATAGAATGAACCAATATTATTAGACTAAGTGTGTCTCAAATGGATTTGGTGCCATATAGCAAACCATTTAAATTGAATTAGGGTCTAACATTGATTGTGTGCTTAATTCAAATATGCTACTATATGGTAGTGCATGTGGTAAAAAAATAGCTCGACTCCTGAATGGAAAAATCTAACACTATTGTTTTACTTTGATTTTTCAAAAAGGTTGACTTATTCTTATTCCAATACAAATACCCATGTCTGACATCTCATCTCACCCACTCGATGAAAATGAGCCCAAGTTTTGTGTACATGATCGTACACCAAAGATACACCTAAATCTTAGTTATAATTTTGGGTAATTATTATTGGAACATTTTTGTTGGGTTTTGTGGAGAAAACATGTGCGGCGGAAGTAATAGAATCCACACAACCTGAAACAGGATCTCGTCGACAACAACACATTTAGAAGGATTGTTTACGGGATATACCTTATCGTGGAGCAAGTCCGGTGATGTCCTGCTGCACGACAATGCAATGTTGCTTGTCTACACAGACGAAACTTCTCTCCCGTTCGTCAGGTGCGTCACAGGAAGATCCAACGGCGCTCCTTTGCGGCAGTGATGTACGCCTCTCGTAGTGCGTACAGGTGATGGTCGTCGACGTCCTCCGAATGCAGGCGTCAAGGCGTCTGCATCTCTACTTCATTCACACGAATGGACGGAACTCCACGTCACGCTTCCCAAGCCAGCGGGAAGGAGTCGTGTCTCTACAGTGGCGCGTTGCTCTCCTTTCTCTCCTAAGGACGGCTACGGCTAGGTTTATGTACGTGAGCGTAAACTAAAAGCGTCTATCTATCTTATATAGATATCGGCCGTCAATCCTCCTTTAAATTGGATACGAAGGGAAATAGGGTTTCCTAAACCCATAGGTAAACAGAAACATTGCGTTAATTAAAACGCTCGTGGATTAATTAGAATATTCTAGAATTCATTAATTAACCAAATAATCACATTAATTGATTAATTAATATCCGACTCCATGCAATTGCTTGGGATGGCTCTATGGGCATACCTATACCAACAGACTCCCACTTGCACTTAGAGCCAGTCACTCCAATATCATTCTAATCCATTACATAAACATTTTAGTAATCAATGTGATTCGGAGCAATTCCAATCAAATCTACAATTATACTCCTATTCCAATACATCCTATGCGTGTGACCCGGTAGGCTCCAAATTACGTTGGCAGTGATATCCATAATCCTATTATGATTTCACAAGCAATGATTGGTATCTAGCAGGACTTCATTGCCACCCAAGTAATTGGAGAAGTTGGAGAACAACTTAACCTATCATTCATGACTGGTGTTACAGTGATTGTACAGTTCCTTTGTCGTTGATATCCGGATTGAACTCGAGTCATGGAATTGTTATCCTTTTCAATGTTCAATCCATGTTCCTTGAACTAGAGCAGACTGTCTGAGATATATGTAAGCTCAATATCACATATTGACTCACATCAGCATGGCCATGCATTTCCCAGTCTCACTTATCAAGTGGCCGAAATATCCAACTCCCGTAGGAAGGACAAATTCCATCTACATCACTCACAGTCATCCCCATGCGTCACAGTGCACCCAAGCACCATCTTTATGGCAATCCTTATTCAGGACCACGGTGGATGATGTCAAAGTACACCGAACGACATGTAATAAGTGTAGTGACTTCAGGTCTAAGAACCACAATCACCACCATCATTATGAGATATGACTCTAACTACCAATCATGGTATCCATGTGTCACTGTCAAGGTGGGTCTATCTGATACACTATTCTCTAACAAGTATCTATGCATTTGGTTTGATATCTCCATATCATGGATAATGAGATTCTTCCATCAACCAACATACATTCTAATCTTATGTGTTATTGATGTCTATGGATATTTCCACAATAACAACCGATTAGGGACAAAACAAGAATACATACTCTGAGCATACATATGATCTCACTGTTCAGGTCATCAAGCCAAAGACATATGTCATTGAGTATAGCATTCTATAGACATCTATAAGTTTTATGGTCATCTCATAATATAAAACACAAACATATAGATTGGAAACTTGCCTTTATTGATATGATCAATGTAGTATTACAAATCGTTTACATAGTATCCCATTACAATCATCGAATGATAGTCTCTATAGGCATACATACCAATAGATTCCCACTTGCACTTATACCCAATCACTCATGAATCTCAATCCAAGTGATCGAACATGTCCGTCATGTTTCTACTGTGAAAGTGCTTTTGTGAGCGGGTCAGCCACATTGCTTTCTGTAGGTACTCTGCAAATCTTCACATCTCCTCATTGTACGATCTCTCGTATGAGATGGAACCGTCGTAGAATATGTTTGGAACGTTGGTGCGATCTTGGTTCTTTAGCCTGTGCAATTGCTCCATTGTTGTCGCAAAACAACTCAATTGGATCACCAACGCTTGGAACCACTCCATGTTCAGAAATGAACTTCTTGTACCACACAACTTCCTTTGCAGCATTAGATGCGGCAATATATTCAGCCTCTGTTGTAGAATCCGTAACCGTCTCTTGCTTAGAACTCTTCCAGCTCACAGCTCCGTTGTTCAGGCAAAACACAAATCCAGATTGCGATATGTAGTCATCTTTGTCAGTTTGGAAGCTAGCATCGGTGTAACCCTTTACCACGAGCTCTTCCTCACCACCGTATACCAAGAATTGATCCTTAGTCCTTCTCAAGTACTTTAGGATGTTATTTATGGCTGTCCAGTGACATTCACCTGGATCTGACTGATACCGGCTCGTCATGCTCAAAGCATACGACACATCAAGACGAGTACATAACATCGCGTACATGATAGATCCGATTGCTGATGCATATGGAATCTTACTCATGCATGCCCGTTCATCACATGAACTAGGACATTGGGATTTGGAGATTGTAACCCCATGGGACATGGGCAAGTTACCTCTCTTAGAACCCTCCATGCTAAACCTCCTTAGCACCTTGTCAATGTATGTGCTCTAGCTTAGGCCTAGAAGCCTTCTAGATCTATCTCTATAGATCTTGATCCCTAGTATATAGGATGCTTCACCTAAATCCTTCATAGAGAAAGTCTTCCCTAGCCAACCTTTTACTGTCTGAAGAGTAGGGATGTCATTTCCCATCAATAGTATGTCATCCACATACAATATGATAAATATGATTGTGCTCCCACTAACCCTTTTGTAAACACAAGGTTCATCTTCATTTTGACTAAAGCCAAACTTTTTGACTACTTCATCAAAACGTAGATTCCATCTCCGAGATGCTTGCTTCAATCCATAGATTGACCTTTGTAGCTTACAGACTTTATTGGCTTCCTTTAGATCAATAAAACCCTCAAGTTGTGTCATGTACACATCTTCGAGTAAATTCCCATTAAGGAATGTTGTTTTAACATCCATGTGCCAAATCTCATAGTCATGATAAGCTGTAATGGCAAGCATGATCCTGATGGATTTAACCATGGAAACTGGTGAGAAGGTCTCGTCATAATCAACACCTTGAATTTGACGGAATCCTTTCGCAACCAATCTACCTTTATAGGTTTGAACATTTCCATCCATGTCAGTCTTCTTCTTGAAGACCCACTTGCACCCTATGGGTCTTACCCCTTCGGGTGGATCCACCAAGGTCCATACCTTGTTGGTGTACATGGATTCCATCTCAGATCTCATGGCTTCAAGCCATTTCTCAGATTCTGGTCCCTTAGTAGCTTCTAGATAGGAAGTTGGCTCATCTGCTATGCCCAATTCGTCACTATATTGAGTCACGAGAAATCCAAATCTCTCAGGCTCAAGTCGTGTCCTACTAGACCTATGAGGCTCATGTGTTACATTTGGAACTTGAAATTCCACAACAACTTGTGAGTCTTCATGTTCCTTATGTACCTCCTCAGGTTCTCTGCTTTCTTGTTGGTCTCAAACTTCTTCGAGCTCTACATTCCTCCCACTAATTCCTTCGGAAATAAATTCCTTTTCAAGAAATACAGTAGTCCTAGCAACAAACACTTTGTTGTCAGTTGGTGTGTAGAAGTAGTATCCCCGAGTTTCCTTGGGGTATCCAACAAAATAGCATTTTTCCGATTTGTGTCTAAGCTTTTCAGGAAATTGTTTCCTAACATAAGCTTCACATCCCCAAATCTTTAACATAGACAAATTGGGACGATTCCCATTCCATATCTCATATGGTGTCTTTTGAACCGATTTGGAAGGTACACGGTTAAGTGTAAACGTTGCAGTTTCAAGAGCATATCCCCAGAACGATATTGGAAGTTCGGCTGAACTCATCATTGATCGTACCATGTCTAATAATGTACGATTCCTTCTTTCTGACACACCATTATGTTGTGGTGTACCAGGTGGAGTCCATTGTGATACAATACCACGGTCTCTCAGAAGGTCCTCAAACTCTTGGCTTAAGTATTCGCCACCTCGATCTGAACGGAGTGCTTTAATACTCTTACCAAGTTGCTTCTCTACTTCATTCATGAAAGTCTTGAACATTTCAAGAGTTTCTGACTTGTGTTTCATAAGATATACATAGCCATACCTACTGAGGTCATCAGTGAAGGTAATGAAGTATTGATAGCCTCCTCTAGCATTTGATCTAAAAGGTCCACATACATCAGTATGTATGAGCCCTAGCAGATCACTGGCTATCTCACTGTGTCCAGTGAAAGAAGTTTTGGTCATCTTCCCTAATAAACATGCCTCACATGTCTCTAATGATTCAAAATCAAAAGAGTCTAGATAACCATCCTTATGGAGTCTAGATATGCGCTTCTCGTTTATGTGCCCAAGATGACAATGCCATAAGAATGTTTTGTTTGAATTGTCAAGTTTTAACCTTTTAGTATTTACATTATATATGCTAGTCTCAAGTTCGAACAAGTAGATACCATAAGACATAGGGGCATTGCCAAAAAAGATCTCATCTTTAGATATAGAAATAATTCCATTCTTAATGTGAAATTCAAATCCACTCTTGTCCATACAAGATACAGAAATAATATTTCTATTAATGGCAGGTACAAAATAGCAATTCTATAATTCTATTACAAGGCATGTAGGAAAAGATAAACTAATAACTCCAACTGTGGTGGCAGCAACTCTTGCTCCATTAGCAACCTGCAGCTCGACTTGGCCCTTTCGTAAAGGCTTACTTCTTATCAGATCCTGCATATTAGAACATATGTGAGATCCACATTCGATATCCAGTACCCATGATGAAGAAGTATTTAAGTTTATCTCAATAATGTATATACCTGAAGTGGAGATCTCTATCCCCTACTTCTTCTTCCTCAGTTCCTCCAGGTAGAGAGGACAGTTTCTTTTCCAATGTCCAGGCTGGTAACAATGGTGACAACTGCCTTCTTTGGAGATCCCACCTTTAGCTTTGAGTGCGGATGACTTTGGCTTCTGCCTGGCTTTAGAACTTTTCTTAGGCTTGCTTTTGCCTTTTGACTTTCCCTTTGCCTTGTTGATCACCATCACAGACTTGGGCTTGTCTTTCTTCATTTGTGCTTGAGCTGTCCTCAACATGCCTAACAATTCTGACAATGACTTGCCAAAATTGTTCATATTGTAGTTCATGACAAAATGATTATATGATTTAGGCAACGATTGTAGAATCACATCAGTGGCCAACTCTTGACCTAGGGGAAATCCCAGTTTGGATAGGCTTTCCACGTACCCAATCAAGGTGAGTATATGGGTGCCAACTGAGTCTCCCTCTTTCATCTTGCTTTTGAAAAAAGCCTTTGAGACATCATATATCTCCTGTCTTGCTTGATGTTGATACATGTTCTTGAGATGTGTTACCATCTCCATGACATTCATGTTCTCATGTTTCTCTTGCAACTCATAGTTCATTGAGCACAACATCAGGCACTTGACATCCACGGCATCATCAAGGTGCTTCTTCTAAGCATCCTTTTCAGACTTGGGTGCATTTACGGCGGGCTTCTCTGGCTCTGGTGTTTCAAGGACATAGAGCTTACGCTCATGTGTGAGAACAATTCTCAGCATCCTAAACCAGTTTTGAAAGTTGGTTCTGGTAAGTTTGTCCTTCTCAAGGACCGATCGCAATGAGAAAGTGTGAGTGTTGGTTGCCATTTGATTGCTATAAAAGAAAAATTTGCATTTAGTCCAAAACATTTTGACTTGTAAAGATTTGATAAACGAGATTAATTAGGCCTTTAATTAATTACTCTACCACTATTTTATTCAAATTGATAGCCCTCACTATCAAATCGGAAGATTGCAACGCACAACCTTCTAGTGAGCCAAGACCCAAAATAATTGGATCAATGCCCAGCCAACACCGGCGTCAAAGACCAAATACTAAGGTAGGCAACTTTTGCCAATTACATCATATGCAACTCTTGGATAGATGATCATGCACAACTCCTTGCCATGATGCATCTGTGTGCCTCTATGTACTTGATCCTATCAAGGTTCCCTAGTTAAGTCCAACCCATAAGCCAACACGATGAGTGTGCACCCTGCGGAGGCAGACCCACACACCCACCATCACACTTCCATGAGATAGACAGTGTACCACGCGGAGGCGTGCCCACACATAGTCGATCAAGATTTTCATGTGTGTTGCTTTATGGAAGGCAACTAAAACTTAATATTATTAATTGAGGGGTTTTATTAATACATATACATATCCAAACACCACATACTTATAGTACGTATCATATACTACTATATCCATAACCACAAACGATAGACATGCAATCACAAACACAAATACATCGGTTATGGCCATACTATTATAATCCTTTGGAGAAACAAAGGATTACGGTCCACCTATGGTCTTATGCATCTCATGCAACACCTGTGAATCAACCTGTAAGCATGTAATGATCAACATTACAATGAACAACTTCATGGATGCTTCGTGAGGTTGGAACTTCAAGTTGCTTCTTGGAATGTGATCTTCTTGTTGCTTCTCCATGGACGCTCCTTGGAGTTGGATCTTCAAGTTGCTTCTTGGAATTAGATCTTCATGGTGCTTCTCCATGGACACTCCTTGGAGTTGGATCTTCAAGTGGCATCCTTACATCAAGTTTACAAAACTAAAACTAATCCTATCTCTATTACATCATGTGAGTACAAATATAAAAGGAAAGAATTAATTACACTTTGAAATAAGAGATGAGGCTCGACATGCAAGCCGAATACTTTATACAAAGGATCCATATGTAACCATTATACATCCATAGAATTCACAAACAAACATATCCACAAGATTGACATCCACATTCATTCACAACATTCACAAAAGGGGATACTAGGCCATAACCGTGCATGCACTCACCAAATAAAATAGATTTTAAAGGCGACGTGTATGGTATCATGGGTATATCTACATATACATATATACATATTAAAAATGCAGTACTTATAATGCGGGACATTCCCCATTAAAAAAAAAATTTGACTCCCACGCAGACAATGCGGGGTACACAGGGGCACCTAGGATAATCAATATTTTCCATAGTCGACCCCGTCCAAAATGTCAAAAATAGAAGCCTGTGGCGTATGTGGAATTAGGTTTAGATTTGCACATTAGAAGGTTTAATTCGCATCGTATACAATATAAAAATAGTATACAGTGATTCGATCATATCGAAACTAATCCAAATACGTCGTAGATCGATGCTGCTCTGATACCACTGTTGGGTTTTGTGGAGAAAACATGAGTGGCGGAAGTAATAGAATCCACGCAACCCGAAACAGGATCTCGTCGACAACAATGTATTTAGAAGGATTGTTTATGGGATATACCTTATTGCGGAGCAAGTCCGGCAATGTCCCGCTGCACGACGGTGCAATGCTGCTTGTCTACACAGACGAAACTTCTCTCCAGTTTGTCAGGCGCGTCGCAGGAAGATCCAGCGGCGCTCCTTTGCGGCAATGATGTATGCCTCTCATAGCGCGTACAGGTGATCGTCTTCGACATCCTCCGAACGTAGGCGTCAAGGCGTCTGCGTCTCTACTTCGTCCATGCGGATGGACAGAACTCCACGTTGCGCTTCCCAAGCCGGTGGGAAGGAGTCGTGTCTCTGCGGCGGCGTGCTAGTGGCGTGTTGCTCTCCTTTCTCTCCTAAGGACAGCGACGGCTAGGTTTACGTACGTGAGTGTAAACTAAAAGCGTCTATCTATCTTATATAGATATCGGCCGTCAATCCTCCTTTAAACAGGATACGAAGGGAAATAGGGTTTCCTAAACCCATCGGTAAACAGAAACATTGCATTAATTAAAATGCTCGTAGATTAATTAGAATATTCTGGAATTCATTAATTAACTAAATAATCACATTAATTTATTAATTAATATCCGACTCCATGCAATCGCTTGGGATGGCTCTACGGGCATACATATACCAACAATTTTCACTAAAGAATGTTAACAAATGATGAGGATTTGGGAACTCACTATGAGATCCATATACCTTTTTCCTTCAATATTGAAAAGAAGAGGGTTTTCTTGGGGATGAATCTGTCCCTAAAAGTTTGTGGGGTTTTGATGAAGTGTGTAGGAGGTTTTGAATTTTGAATAAATGATAAATTCCAGTACTAAAGGGAATAGGTAAGATAGCTTTAGGTGGATCCAATCATTTAGAAAATTGGGTTTAAGAATGAAACAATGGGAGAAAGAGAGGAAGAATCAATGGAAGGAAAAACATACGAGGACATCACCAACCCACCTTCATGTCACTTTTGTCTCTCGTACAAATCTCTTTCTTCCCTTCACTTGATATACTCCTTCATGACATGCTAATGAAAAGGAAGAAAGGAATGACATCTCATCATTTTGCCTCCTCTCCTTTACCTCTTTGATTTGCAAAGGTGTCCATCCATACTCTAACCTTTCCTCACACCATCCTTCCTTGAATTTGTTGCCTCACATTGTTGATTCATATTAATATTATATTTATTGTGTATTTTTTTAGTTTTTTATGTACAATATTATTAAGAGATTGGATAATTTATTCTCCATTTGGCATAGTGTGAAGCGGTTAATCTATTGTGGATATGAAGCATATATGGTATTTGATTTTTAATTCTGATGCGAAATCATAACCACACCACTATTATCCCTACTCTTACCTTCATTACTTTCATTGTTGTATTGTGGCTTGCATACATGTGTTACCATCAGTAAAACTCCTCCTTGATTATTCAAGTCCACATCTTATTTGTTGTTAATTTAATATTTACATCATTACATGAAACAACAATAGGTGCAATTTAGTTAACATGTTCAGGCCAGATCTAGATAAGAAGTAGAAGAATAAATAGTGTAGGAGAAAGTAAAACCGAAGTTAAGAACACAAACCAAATCATTCATTGAAAAGCAAACATGTTACTTAAAGAAATTAGAGGCCCACAATCTAGAATGATAGGCGTTGTTCTTCTAGTCGAACCGGTCATGAACATGGAAGGTTGTCGTCTGGCTCATTCTTGACAGTGTTTGATTGCACTACCAGCGCAACTCAGTGATCGCATGAAGCACTGCCTACAAGATCACGTCTCTAAGGAGGAGAAGGAAGAACTTGCTACTCGTAGGAGAAGAACTCCACAAAACAACTCGAAGCAATGGTTGGAGGCTCTCCTTTAGGGTTTACAAACCACAAATGACACGACTGACAACTAATGTTCATTTGAGAGCAAGTTTGAAGAGACAGAGACACTCCATCTTCTACCCTCGTGAAACCATGTTTTTCCTTACCTCCTCCCAAATCATGTAATTATTATTTTTGGCATGGATACCATTTCCGACCATTTATTCAGTGAATATACAATTTCAGTCTACCTCTGATTCCTCTTCTACTATGATTAGATTAACATGTGATGTTAATTTGTTTTAGGACTTGGACAACTCGATCCCTCACAATATAATTTTCTAGGTATGTCACTTCTTATTATATTATTTGGACTTATCAGTCCGTGTAGAAATTTGTATAAAAAGTAGCAACTTCAACAAGATCTACAGGTTCTAATTTTGCTTTAGAGATATGATGGTCTAAACGTGATTTAAAGGAGGCATGTATCCCACATGACATAATAGGTATCCATTGTGTAGAGATAGAAATGAAACTTGAGAGCTTTGCATATTGTATGTGTGCTAGAGAAACACAAAACAAATTGATTACTTATGACACAAATAGAAACATTCTTACAAAGTGAAAATGCAACCATATGTAACACTAGTAGATAAGTTGGTGTTGGCCATGGCCTTGAAAAATGATACCCAAAAAGAAAGAGTATCCCATGAATTCCATTGTCCATGTGTAAGAATATAACCTAGTTATAAGAATCATTCATTTGATGAGAATTCTAGAACAATTTCGATTATATTGGAAGGTGGAACATATGATAAAAACATTTACTAAAGAAAGAAACAGAGTTAGTGAACTCAATCTTGATTTCATTTTACCCATCATTTTATTTCATTCTTCTTTTGAAATATATAGTGTTTACCCTAATTTTTACTATTGGATTATAAAAAAGGATGTAAAAATCTAATAAGAGATTTTGGACCTTGCTTAGCTTCTATGGGCTGTTGGATGTGATTTCCAAAAATAATGTCATCACACAATACCTTGGTCGAATGCAAAATATTACAGTTTTTAACAAATCACATGCACTTCAATTTGGATTTGAATATTATACATATAATTATCCATGTTGATGCAATTTTTAGTAAGGAGAAGACATATATGTATTGATATCAAGGAAAGTATGTAAAATGCATGGGTTCCGAAGAAGCCCAAGCCAGGATAAATGATCCCCAATGTTAGTATATTAGATATTTTAAGAATAATATTTCAATGAGCATCTCGTTGGCGTGGAATAGACACAAAGAAATAATCATGATTAGATATTCCTCAACAAATGATGGAGGCAACCCTCGAAATTGTACTCCTTAGCAGGCATCCAACTCCTTTAATGACGGAGAAACAAAAATAGAGTGAGTGACGAATTGGAGACCTGTGATACATGTATGTAACTCTATTCAAGAATTAAAACACACCATCCCCACGTAGCCAAATGTTGCTTCTTGACTTCTACGACGAGTGCGAAAATTGTTGAGGCTTGCCTAAGCATACTAGTTATCATGCCGCATAGTTTTTCTCCTGCGATAAGAAAACTCTAGTACTTTCTCCCTATTGTGAGCCTCAAAGAATTATATTGATTAGATTTTCGATCTGGTATAAAATAAAATAGATCCTTCACCAATTCATTTAGTTCGATTACGGTTCTAAATCTATATATGTATACGTGTCTTTGTTAGGAATTTTAGGTTGTATGTATTTGAAACGGCCACTGGTTGTATTCCAAGACGTATTCTTCCTTCTCAGAGACACTCAGTCTGGACCATTTTGTCTTTGATATCGTAAACATGTCGTCTCCTCTCGCGGAATAAATTATCCCCACCGAACTATAAAAATTCTGTACTTTTGACAATGTGATCATTTGTCACTTCTCATCCGTATTTTTCACGTGCTCAGAGTATTCCTTTTTTTCACACTTCCACCTTTGAGGTTAGACTATGTTATATATATGGCTGTAGCAGCCATCTATTTAGCATGGGTTAAGCCCAATGTAGTGCAGCAAGTACATGTGAGAAAAGTAGTTTTGTCTCTACTGCAAATGGTAAAGAAGTTTTATCTCATATTGCTCACTCTTAGAACTCTTTTGGTCATCATATTTAAGATCACATGGGGCACTAGTGTCCAAGGAGTCCTAGGAGGTATGCTCACATCCTTGGTGGGTAGGGTTACCACATCACAACATACGCACGCGCGTGCCACGCCTCGCCTGGCCGGGCTCGGGCTTGTGGATTGTGGAGAATGTCTTCCGTCTTCTTTTTGCACTAGGATACGACTAAGTAATTAATTACTCTTGTAATTAATTGTTTCTTTCTTATTCAGATTTCTTAATCCTAATTTGCGGATTATTCTGTATTGTGTACAAGAGCAACTGAGTGTTTGCGTCTTACTGGGAATAGGATTAAGGACATGCGTGGCTATATATACGCCTCCGGTCATTAGGGTTAAACACAAAACAATGATCTTTCTGCCGCCGTTTCACGTGTGTTTTGAGAGCCCTAATCCAGAGAGCGAGTGCCTTTGTTCCAAGTCGCTTCGTGGAGTTGTTCTCCTGTACGAAGTGTGACGACCTCCTTCCAGTCACTGAGACGCAACTGTCAGGCGGTGGTTCCTGCGGTTGCTGTACTGCACTGGTAGAATTGCAACGTGACTACGTCGAGTGCGAGCGAGACATGTAAGTTTCAGGTTCGTGCCGGATCGAGACTGGGAGAACGGTGCCTATCTGCGAGGATTGCCGGGCACTGATTTCTTTAAGTATTACGTTCGTTTCTCAATGAACGATCTAGTTTGTGAATCTAACTCCTGTTATTTTTGTTCTCCTACTTTGTTTGATCTTCGTTTTTATTTTGAATCTGCCTGAAACTATTAATTACATTGCACCTATCGCTGTTGCATGAACGACGTTAATAAATATTATCAACAGTCTTATAGAAATCAGTTCTGTCGTTAATTAACAATTGCCGGTCAGGGTGGTTCAGGATATAAAATTGATACATGCAATATGCCTGAAAAATTTACTGGTACCAACTTTGTCCGTTGGCAGAGTCGGATGGAAATTTGGATGAATATTGCGGGTTATGATCAGTACTTAGTTGAAACTGAACCTAAATCTGATGAAACGATTCCTGATAATGCAAATATAATTGCTAATTGGAAGAAGGGTGATAAAATGTGTCGCGGTTTGATTCTGTTTGGTTTAAATAACAAACTGTATGATTCTTACTCAAAGCCGCCAGTCACTACGACCAAGGTTTTGTGAGAATTGTTGATTAAGAATTTTAGTACTGAAAATCAAGGTGTTGAAAAATACTGTGTGTCTAAATTTCTTAAGTTTCAGATGGTTGAGGGTAAGTCATTTTCAGATCAAAAACATGATCTACAACTCCTAGTTCATGAACTCTCAAATTCCAAGATGGTATTGCCTGAGAAGTTTGTTCTTATGTCTATCATAGAAAAATTCCCTAAGTCATGGGAATCGTTTGGTATGTCTCTGAAGCATCGCAAAGGGACACACACCATGGATGAACTAATGATGGATATTAATATACAAGAAGAACACTTAAAGGAGAAAGGGGTCAAGGTACCTACTGATGCAAGTCCAACTGTTAATTTTACTTCTGTGAAAAACACCAAAGATAAGAAATCTAAGAATGCTCATAAACCTAAGGCAAAGATCCAAAAGAAACTGAAGAACAAACCTTGTTGGACTTGTGGACAGGTTGGCCACTGGAATAAGGATTGTCCTACTAAGAAGGCAAAGAAAACTACCACATCTGCAACTGAGGAGGTTGTGGTCAACATGATGACTACATCATTGAACCTCAATGATGGGTACGTGTATATTAAACCTGAAATCCTTTCTATTTTCGAACCACTTTATTAGATAATTGACATTGGGACTAATGTACATGTGTGTGCTGATAAATCCATGTTTGTGTCTTATCAGGCCTATTGAGGTCGGTCTGTGACTTTGGGCGATTCTAGCTCTGTAGAAGTCAAAGGTGAAGGACGGGTGGACTTGAAGTTTCCTTCGGGGAAGGTTTTGACTCTTAACAGGGTCAGACATGTTCCAACCATTCGATGCAATATCCTTAGTGGCGTCATATTGTTGGGTTTTGTGGAGAAAACATGTGCGGCGGAAGCAACTAAATCCACGCAACCCGTAACAGGATCTCGTCGATAACAGCGTATTCGGAAACAGGTTTGCGGGATATACCTTATCGCGGAGCAAGTCCGGTGATGTCCCGCTGCACGACGGTGCAACGATGCTTGTCAAACACGGACGGATCTTCTCTCCCGTTCGCTTTCGCAGGTTGATCCGGCGATGCTCCTTTGCGGCGGTGACGTACGTTGCTCGCAGCACGTACAGGTGGTCGTCGACGTCCTCCGAACGCAGGCGTCATGGCGTCTGCGTCTCTACTTCGTCCACGCAGATGGACAGAACTCCACGTCGCGCTTCTCAAGCCGGAGGGAAGGAGCGTGTCTCTGCGGCGGCGTGCTAGCGGCGCGTTGCTCTCCTTTCTCTCTTAAGGATGGTGACGACTAGGTTTACGTACGTTAGCGTAAACGGAAAAACCTCTCTCTATCTTAGATAGATATGGGTCGTCGATCCTCCTTTAAATAGGATACGAAGGGAAGTAGGGTTTCCTAAACCCATCAGTAAACAGAAATGTTGCGTTAATTAAAACACTCGTGGATTAATTAGAATATTCCGGAATTCATTAATTAACCAAATAATCACATTAATTGATTAATTAATATCCGACTCCATGCAATTGCTTGGGATGGCTCTACGGGCATACATATACCAACAGACTCCCACTTGCACTCAGAGCCAGTCACTCCAATATTATTCTAATCCATTACATAAACATTTTAGTAATCAATGTGATTCGGAGCAATTCCAATCAAATCCACAATTATACTCCTATTCCAATACATCCTATGCGTGTGACCCGGTAGGCTCCAAATTAAGTTGGCAGTGATATCCATAATCATATTATGATTTCACAAACAATGATTGGTATCTAGCAAAACTTCATTGCTACCCAAGTAATTGGAGAAGTTGGAGAACAACTTAACCTATCATGCATGATTGGTGTTATAGTGGTTGCATAGTTCCTTTGTCGCTGATATCCGGATTGAACTCCAGTCATGGAAATGTTATCCTTTTCAACGTTCAATCCATGTTCCTCAAACTAGAGCAGACTGTCTGAGATATATGTAAGCTCAATATCACATATTGACTCACATCAGCATGGCCATACATTTCTCAGTCTCGCTTATCAAGTGGCCGGAATATCAAACTCCAGTAGGAAGGACAAATTCCATCTACATCACTCACAGTTATCCCCATGTGTCACAGTGCACCCAAGCACCATCTTTATAGCAATCCTTATTCAGGACCACGGTGGATGATGTCAAAGTACACCGAACGACATGTGATAAGTGTAGTGACTTCAGGTCTAAGAACCACAATCACCACCATCATTATGAGATGTGACTCTAACTACCAATCATGGTATCCATGTGTCACTCTCAAGGTGGGTTTGTCGATACACTGTTCTCTAACAAGTATCTATGTATTTGGTTTGATATCTCCATATCATGGATAATGAGATTCTTCCATCAACCAACATACATTCTAATCTTATGTGTTATTGATGTCTATGGATATTTCCACAATAACAACCGATTAGGGACAAAACAAGAATACATACTCTTACAATACATATGATCTCACTGTTCAGGTCATCAACCCAAAGACATATGTCGTTGAGTATATTATTCTATAGACATCTATAAGTTTTATGGTCATCTCACAATATAAAACACAAACATATAGATTGGAAACTTGCCTTTATTGATATGATCAATGTAGTATTACAAATCGTTTACATAGTATCCCATTACAATCTTTGAATGATAGTCTCTATGGGCATACATACCAACAGATTCCCACTTACACTTATACCCAATCACTCATGAATCTCAATCCAAGTGATCGAACATGTCCGTCATGTTTCTGCTGTGAAAGTACTTTTGTGAGCGGGTCAGCCACATTGCTTTCTGTAGGTACTCTGCAAATCTTCACATCTCCTCATTGTACTATCTCTCGTATGAGATGGAACCGCCGTAGAATATGTTTGGAACGTTGGTGCGATCTTGGTTCTTTAGCTTGTGCAATTGCTCCATTGTTGTCGCAAAACAACTCAATTGCATCACCAGCGCTTGGAACCACTCCAAGTTCAGAAATAAACTTCTTGATCCACACAGCTTCCTTTGCACATTAGATGCGGCAATATATTCGGCCTCTGTTGTAGAATCCACAACCGTCTCTTGCTTGGAACTCTTCCAGCTTACAACTCCGTTATTTAGGCAAAACACAAATCCAGATTGCGATCTGTAGTTAGCTTTGTCAGTTTGGAAGCTAGCATCGGTGTAACGCTTTACCACGAGCTCTTCCTCACCACCGTATACCAAGAATTGATCCTTAGTCCTTCTCAAGTACTTTAGGATGTTCTTTACAGCTGTCCAGTGACATTCACCTGGATCTGACTGATACCGGCTCGTCATGCTCAAAGCATACGACATATCAGGACGAGTACATAACATTGCGTACATGATAGATCCAATTGCTGATGCATATGGAATCTTACTCATGCGTGCCCGTTCATCACATGAACTAGGACACTGGGCTTTAGAGATTGTAACCCCATGGGACATGGGAAAGTTACCTCTCTTAGAACCCTTTATGCTAAACCTCTTTAGCACCTTGTCAATGTATGTGCTCTGGCTTAGGCCTAGAAGCCTTCTAGATCTATCACTATAGATCTTAATCCCAAGTATATAGGATGCTTCACCTAAATCATTCATTGAGAAAGTCTTCCCTAGTCAACCTTTTACTGTCTGAAGAGTAGGGATGTCATTTCCCATCAATAGTATGTCATCCACATACAATATGAGAAATACGACTGTGCTCCCACTAACCCTTTTGTAAACACAAGGTTCATCTTCATTTTGACTAAAGCCAAACTTTTTGACTACTTCATCAAAACGTAGATTCCAGCTCCGAGATGCTTGCTTCAATCCATAGATTGACCTTTGTAGCTTACAGACTTTATTGGCTTCCTTTGGATCGATAAAACCCTCAGGTTGTGTCATGTACACATCCTCGAGTAAATTCCCATTAAGGAATGATGTTTTAACATCCATCTGCCAAATCTCATAGTCATGATAAGCTGCAATGGCAAGCATGATTCTGATGGATTTAACCATGGAAACTGGTGAGAAGGTCTCGTCATAATCAACACCTTGAATTTGACAGAATCCTTTAGTAACCAATCTACCTTTATAGGTTTGAACATTTCCATCCATGTCAGTCTTCTTCTTGAAGACCCACTTGCACCCTATGGGTCTTACCCCTTCGGGTGGATCCACCAAGGTCCATACCTTGTTGGTGTACATGGATTCCATCTCAGATCTCATGGCTTCGAGCCATTTCTCAGATTTTAGTCCCTTAGTAGCTTCTAGATAGGAAGTTGGCTCATCTGCTATGCCCAATTCGTCACTATCTTGATTCACGAGAAATCCAAATCTCTCAGGCTCAAGTCGTGTCCTACTAGACCTACGAGGTTCCTGTGTTACATTTGGAACTTGAAATTCCACAACAACTTGTGAGTCTTCATGTTCCTTATGTACCTCCTCAGGTTCTCTGCTTTCTTGTTGGTCTCAAACTTCTTCGAGCTCTACATTCCTCCCACTAATTCCTTTGGAAATAAATTCCTTTTCAAGAAATACAGCAGTCCTAGCAACAAACACTTTGTTGTCAGTTGGTGTGTAGAAGTAGTATCCCTGAGTTTCCTTGGGGTATCCAACAAAATAGCATTTTTCCGATTTGGGTCCAAGCTTTTCAGGAAATTGTTTCCTAACATAAGCTTCACATCCCCAAATCTTTAACATAGACAAATTGGGACGATTCCCATTCCATATCTCATATGGTGTCTTTTGAACCGATTTGGAAGGTACACGGTTAAGTGTAAACGCTGCAGTTTCTAGAGCATATCCCCAGAACGATATTGGAAGTTCAGATGAACTCATCATTGATCATACCATGTCTAATAATGTACGATTCCTTCTTTCTGACACACCATTATGTTGTGGTGTACCAGGTGGAGTCCATTGTGATACAATACCACGGTCTCTCAGAAGGTCCTCAAACTCTTGGCTTAAGTATTCGCCACCTCGATCTGAATGGAGTGCTTTAATACTCTTACCAAGTTGCTTCTCTACTTCATTCATGAAAGTCTTGAACATTTCAAGAGTTTCTGACTTGTGTTTCTTAAGATATACATAGCCATACCTACTGAGGTCATCAGTGAAGGTAATGAAGCATTGATAGCCTCCTCTAGCATTTGATCTAAAAGGTCCACATACATCAGTATGTATGAGCCCTAGCAGATCACTGGCTCTCTCACTGTGTCTAGTGAAAGGAGTTTTGGTCATCTTCCCTAATAAACATGCCTCACATGTCTCTAATCATTCAAAATGAAAAGAGTCTAGATAACCATCCTTATGGAGTCTAGATATGCACTTCTCGTTTATGTGCCCAAGACGACAATGCCATAAGAATGTTTTGTTTGAGTTGTCAAGTTTTAACCTTTTAGTATTTACATTATATATGCTAGTCTCAAGTTCTAACAAGTAGATACCATAAGACATAGGGGCATTGCCATAAAAGATCTCATCTTTAGATATAGAAATAATTACATTCTTAATGTGAAATTCAAATCCACTCTTGTCCATACAAGATACAGAAATAATATTTCTATTAATGGCAGGTACGTAATAGCAATTTTCTAATTCTATTACAAGGCCCGTAGGCAAAGATAAACTAATAACTCCAATTGCGGTGGAAGCAACTCTTGCTCCATTAGCAACCCGCAACTCGACTTGGCCCTTTTGTAAAGGCTTACTTCTTATCAGATCCTGCATATTAGAACATATGTGAGATCCACATCTGGTATCCAGTACCCATGATGAAGAAGTATTTAAGTTTATCTCAATAACATATATACCTGAAGTGGAGATCTCTATCCCTTGCTTCTTTTTCCTCAGTTCCTCCAGGTAGAGACGATAGTTTCTTTTCCAATGTCCAGGCTGGTGACAATGGTGACAACTGCCTTCTTTGGAGATCCCACCTTTAGCTTTGAGCGCGGATGACTTTGGCTTCTGCCCGGCTTTAGAACTTTTCTTAGCCTTGCCTTTGCCTTTTGACTTTCCCTTTGTCTTGCTGATCATCATCACAGACTTGGGCTTGTCTTTCTTCATCTGTGCTTCAGCTGTCCTCAACATGCCCAACAATTCTGACAACAGCTTGTCAAAATTGTTCATGTTGTAGTTCATGACAAAATGATTATATGACTCAGGCAATGATTGTAGAATCACATCAGTGGCCAACTCTTGACCTAGAGGAAATCCCAGCTTGGATAGGCTTTCCACGTACCCAATCAAGGTGAGTATATGGGTGCCAACTGAGTCTCCCTCTTTCATCTTGCTTTTGAATAACACCTTTGAGACATCATATCTCTCCTGTCTTGCTTGATGTTGATACATGTTCTTGAGATGTGTTACCATCTCCATGACATTCATGTTCTCATGTTGCTCTTGCAACTCATAGTTCATTGAGCACAACATTAGGCACTTGACATCCACGGCATCATCAAGGTGCTTCTTGTAAGCATCCTTTTCAGCTTTAGGCGCATTTATGGCGGGCTCCTCTGGCTCTGGTGTTTCAAGGACATAGAGCTTACGCTCATGTATGAGAACAATTCTCAACGTCCTGAACTAGTTTTGAAAGTTGGTTCCGGTAAGTTTGTCCTTCTCAAGGACCGATCGCAACGAGAAAGTGTGGGTGTTGGTTGCCATTTGATTGCTACAAAAGAAAATTTTGCATTTAGTCCAAAACATTTTGACTTGTAAAGATTTGATAAACGAGATTAATTAGGCCTTTAATTAATTACGCTCCCACTATTTTATTCAAATTGATAGCCCTCACTATCAACTCGAAAGATTTCAACACACAACTTTCTAGTGAGCCAAGACCCAAAATAAATGGATCAATGCCCAACCAACGCCGGCGTCAAAGACCAAATACTAAGGTAGGCAACTTTTGCCAATTGCATCATATGCAACTCTTGGATAGATGATCATGTACAACTCCTTGCCATGATGCATCTGTGTGCCTCTAGGTACTTGATCCTATCAAGGTTCCCTAGTCAAGTCCAACCCATAAGACAACACGATGAGTGTGCACCCTGCGGAGGCAGACCCACACACCCACCATCACACTTCCACGAGATAGACAGTGTACCACGCGGAGGCGTGCCCACACATAATCGATCAAGCTTTTCATGTGTGTTGCTTAATGGAAGGCAACTAAAACTTAATATTATTAATTTAGGGGTTTTATTAATACATATACATATCCAAACACCACATACTTATAGTATGTATCATATACTACTATATCCACAACCACAAACGATAGACATGCAATCACAAACACAAATACATCAGTTATGGCCATACTATTGTAATCCTTTGGAGCAACAAAGGATTACAGTCCACCTATGGTCTTATGCATCTCATGCAACACCTGTGAATCAACCTGTAAGCATGTAATGATCAACATTACAATGAACATCTTCATGGATGCTTCGTGAGGTTGGAACTTCAAGTTGCTTCTTGGAATGGGATCTTCTTGTTGCTTCTCCATGGACGCTCCTTGGAGTTGGACCTTCAGGTTGCTTCTTGGAATTAGATCTTCATGGTGCTTCTCCATGGACACTCCTTGGAGTTGGATCTTCAAGTGGCCTCCTTACATCAAGTTTACAAAGACTAAAACTAATCCTATCTCTATTACATCATATGAGTACAAACATAAAAGGAAAGAATTAATTACACTTTGAAGTAAGAGATGAGGCTCGGCATGCAAGCCAAATACTTTATACAAAGGATCCATATGTAACCATTATACATCCATAGAATTCACAAATAAACATATCCACAAGTTCGACATCCACATTCATTCACAACATTCACAAAAGGGGATACATGGCCATAACTGTGTATGCATTCACCACATAAAACATATTTTAAAGGCGACGTGTATGCTATCATAGGTATATCTACATATACGTATATGCATATTTAAAATTGTAGTACTTTTAATGCGGGACATTCCCCATTAAATAATTTTTGACTCCCACGCAGACAATGCGGGGTACACAGGGGTCGTCCCCCTGTGCGGGGATCCCTCACGGGGTCTCAGGGGCAGAGCCCCTGAAAGGTCTACGGAATTTCACTTTCATGCACTTAGGAAAATCTATATTTTCCATAGTCGACCCCGTCCAAAACATCAAAAATAGTAGCTTGTGGCGTATGTGGAATTAGGTTTAGATTTGCACATTAACAGGTTTAATTCGCATCGTATGCAACTTAAAAATAGTATACAGTGATTCGATCATATCGAAACTAATCCAAATACGCCGTAGATCGACGCTGCTCTGATACTACTGTTGGGTTTTGTGGAGAAAACATGCGCGGCGGAAGCAACTAAATCCACGCAACCCGTAACAGGATCTCGTCGATAACAACGTATTCGGAAACAAGTTTGCGAGATATACCTTATCGCGGAGCAAGTCCGGTGATGTCCCGCTGCACGACGGTGCAACACTGCTTGTCAAACACAGACGGATCTTCTCTCTCATTCACTGTCGCAGGTTGATCCGGCGATGCTCCTTTGCGGCGGTGACGTACGTTGCTCGCAGCACGTACAGGTGGTCGTCGACGTCCTCCGAACGCAGGCGTCAAGGCGTCTACGTCTCTACTTCATCCACGCGGATGGACGGAACTCCACGTCGCGCTTCTCAAGCCGGTGGGAAGGAGCGTGTCTCTGCGGCGGCGTGCTAGCGGCGCATTGCTCTCCTTTCTCTCCTAAGGACGACGACGGCTAGGTTTACGTACGTTAGCGTAAACGGAAAAACCTCTCTCTATCTTATATAGATATGGGCCGTCGATCCTCCTTTAAATAGGATACGAAGGTAAGTAGGGTTTCCTAAACCCATCAGTAAACAGAAACGTTGCGTTAATTAAAATGCTCGTGGATTAATTAGAATATTCCGGAATTTATTAATTAACCAAATAATCACATTAATTGATTAATTAATATCCGACTCAATGCAATCGCTTGGGATGGCTCTACGGGCATACATATACCAACACATATTAGTTAGGGAAGGTTATAGAGTAGACTATAAATGTAATAAGGCTATTATTACACGCCTTCGTGATTCTTTATTTTTTGGCAAGGGGTACTTATGTGATGTGGAGAACTTGTTTAAGATTCATGAACCTGTTTCAAATTCCATTTTAAATTTGAATGATTATAGTTCTGTTTGCGTGAATCTTGTTTCATCCGATGTATGGCATTCACGTTTGGGACATGTTAATGTTACCTCAATGAAGCGTATGATGAATCTAAATTTGATCCCTAAATCTGAAATTAGCAACAATAAATGTGAAATTTGTATACAAGCTAAATTTCCTAGGAAGCCTTTTCATTCTGTGAAAAGGAATTCAGAAATTTTGGATTTAGTTCATACAGATATATGTGAATTTAATGGTATTGCTACGAGGGATCAAAAGCGTTATTTTATAACTTTTATTGACGATGCGAGTAGATACTGTTATGTCTTTTTACTTAGAAGTAAAGATGAGGCATTGCATAAATTTAAAATTTATAAGAAAGAAGCTGAAACTCAAACCGGTAAAATACTTAAGCAATTAAGGTCTGATAGGGGAGGAGAGTATACCTCGAACTTGTTTTTGGAATTTTGCCAATTACATGGTATAGTTCATGAGGTCACTGCTCCTTATTCACCACAATCAAATGGGATAGCTGAACGTAAAAACCGAACCTTAATAGATATGGTAAATACCTTACTCCAAACATATGGATTACCCAACTTTATGTGGGGGGAAGCTTTTAATACGGCTTGCCATATTCTGAATAGAGTTCCCCATAAACATTCAGAGAGTAGTCTGTTTGAGTTATGGAGAGGAAGGAAACTGAGTCTTAAATATCTTCGAGTGTGGGGGTGCCTTGCAAAGGTACTTGTCCCTAAACACAAAAGGAAGAAATTAGGACCAAATTACTAGTACAGAAATGGGTTATAACGTCACTACATGTAGGGTCGGTTTTACCACATAACCGACTTTATATGTCTAAAAAAAATGCGGGCACCACTTAAGACCTCTTAGGTCGGTTTTTTTTAATAAACCGACCTTGTAGTGTAACTCTATAGGGTCGGTTTTCCAAATAAATGACCTTATATGTCTATAAAAAATGCGGGCACCACTTAAGACCTCTTGGGTCGCTTTTCTTAAAATAACCGACCTTGTAGTGTATCTCTATAGGGTCGGTTTTCCAAATAACCGACCTTATATATCTATAAAAAACACAGGCACCACTTAAGACCTTTTGAGTCACTGTTTTTAAAACAACCGACCTTGTAGTACATCTCTATAGGGTCAGTTTTTCTAAAATAAGCGACCTTATAGACAATTTTTCCGGCGGCAAAAATTTGCTTGGTTTTGGCTTCCCGCCTCGATCTATAGGGTCGGTTTTACATTATAACCGACCGTAAAGGGATCCTCGGTCGACAAATTCATCGACCGAATAAGAGCTGAATTTGACGTATACAAGCACCTATGGGGTCGGTTTTTTCTTTATAACCGATCTTACAGTCCTCCTCGGTTCAGCACCTCTAAGGTCGGTTATTCCTACAAAACCGACCTTAAAGGCCTCCTCGGTCGACAAATTCGTCGACCGATATTCTATTCTAGATCCAGATAGTTACGCATGTATAAGCACATCTAGCGTCGGATTTGTACTAATAACCGACCTTAGAGCCTTCTTCGGTCGACCACTATTTCGACCGATTCACTCGGTCGACAAATTCGTCGACCGATAAGTACCTCTAAGGTCGGTTTTTTCCTTAAAACCGACCGTAATAGTACTTATGCGAAGGAAATCTGGCTCTTTCTCGATCGACAAATTCGTCGACCAATATCTATTCTGGATCCAGATAGTTCACGCATGTATAAGCACCTCTAGCGTCGGATTTGCACTTATAACCGACCTTAGAGCATTTTTCGGTCGACAAATTTGTCGACCGATAAGGAGTCAATTTTCAAGTGTATAAGCACTTTTAGGGTCGGTATTTTCTTAATAACTGACCTTAGAAGTGCATTCGGTCAACAATATTGTCGACCGAAAGTACATCTCTATAGGGTCGGTTTTTCTAAAATAAGCGACCTTGTAGACAATTTTTCCGGCGGCAAAAATTTGCTTGGTTTTGGCTTCCCGCCTCGATCTATAGGGTCGATTTTACATTATAACCGACCCTAAAGGGATCCTCGGTCGACAAATTCGTCGACCGAATAAGAGCTGAATTTCACGTATACAAGCACTTATAGGGTCAGTTTTTTATTTATAACCGACCATACAATCCTCCTCGGTTCATCACCTCTAAGGTCGGTTATTCCTACAAAACCGACCTTAAAGGCCTCCTCGGTCGACAAATTCGTTGACCGATATTCTATTTTGGATCCAGATAGTTACGCATGTATAAGCACATCTAGCGTCGGATTTGCACTTATAACCGACCTTAGAGCCTTCTTCGGTCGACCAATATTTCGACCGATTCACTCGGTCGACAAATTCGTCGACCGATAAGTACCTCTAAGGTCGGTTTTTTCCTTAAAACCGACCCTAATAGTACTTATGCGAAGGAAATCTGGCTCTTTCTCGATCGACAAATTCGTCGACCGATATCTATTCTGGATCCAGATAGTTCATGCATGTATAAGTACCTCTAGCGTCAGATTTTCACTTATAACCGACCTTAGAGGATTTCTCGGTCAAAAAATTTATCGACCGATAAGGAGTCAGTTTTCAAGTGTATAAGCACTTTTAGGTTTGGTATTTTCTTAATAACTGACCTTAGAAGTACATTCGGTCGACAATATTGTCGACCGAAACATATCAGTCGACGAATTTGTCGACCGAGGAACGACTAGAAAAACCAACCGTCGTAACGGCTAAAATAATCAACCGTCGTAACGGCTAGAATTTCAGCCGTCGTAACGGCTATAAATACGACCGTTGACCGTCGTAACGGCTACTTTTTCGATCGACCGTTGGCCGACCGAGAGACGACCGTTGCGGGCGTCGGTCGACAAATTGTCGACCGAAATTGATCTGTTTTTCTATAAATAGCACCCAAAACGATCCATTTCTTCACATCTTCACATTCTCACTTCTCTAGCTCCTCTCTAGTGTATTCTTGTGAAAATCTTTAGCTTCTCTACATCCAATTCTTGCTTGCTATTTCTCCATTTCAAAGCAACAAAATGGCTTCATCATCTACGTGCGGAAAGAAGCAAGTTGTAGGTAGGAAAGGAAGGACAGTCTCTTCAACGCTGTCGATCATCAACGACGTCCCTTTCATCGACCAAGCTGCAGGCGACCGCTACCTCAGGCTCTCGTCAAAACCTCCTCTTCCACGACGGCTAGTCGATGTCATAGACTTCCAAAGCATTGTCGATTTGGAGGAACTTTTCGAGGTGCAACATTTGACTGATTTTCTAAATCCCTCCTTCCAATCCTACTCCTCCAAATTAGTTAATGAATTCTATGCCAATTTAGCCGAACATCCTGAACATGATTCCTTCTCCTCTATGGTTGGTGGGTATGGATTCCATTTTACTAAGGAGGGTATTCTTGATATGCTTGACATAGATATAGAAGAATATAAAAATTTTATTGATCTCACTAGAGGAACTCCACTCAACAAACTCTCCCAAGATAACACTACAATTAGCCTTAGTGATGTCAAAAGAACCATCTTTCAATCAAATACGACTTGTCATGAAGATAGGGGTACCTATTATGCCATAAATTTAAAACCTGAAGCTAGGATCATAAATCTCATTATTGCCACCAATATCCATCCTAGAGCAAACAAATCTGAAGTACCCACCTTTCGTATCTACCTTATCTATGCCATTCTCAAAAGTATTCCCATATACTTTATTCGTATCATCATTAAGAATATGTTTGAGTTTTCTGGCAATCCACCTTATGCTGACTTTGTATGCCAAATCACTCAACATTTTCTTAAGAAGAATATTGAGGACGACTTAGGTTACACATGGGATAGAAAACCCCAAAAAATAAGTAAAAATATGGTGGAAAAGATGGGAATTGACTTTGGCCACAAAAGGACTAGGACTGAAGGGGAGACATCCACCCAAGACATACCTCCACCACCTCCTCCTACCAACCTACCCCATGATCCTATTACAAATACCTTGACATACATTGTTGGCTCCCAATATCACCTAAGTAGGCAATTGGATTATAATCACCATGCCATGACTTATTTAAACCAAAGGATGCAAAATCTCTCTCCTAACCAACCTGATGAATATCCCTATTCCCTTAATCCTGGCATGATAAATCCCTACATTCCTTCCTACAACTACTATCAAACTCCACCTCCACCATCTCCTAATCTCACACATACTCAGTTTTCCCCAATTCAACTTCAAGACATTGCTGCCAACTTTCGCTTTGATCGTGTTCCCACCTTCTTGGAGGCTTATGCCTTAACCATGACATGTGCCTTGGAGTGGCAGACACTGGTCAAATATTATGGAGCTGAGCCCTTTCTTGGAAAAGACCCAGACATTGATGTAATCCTTCGGTCTTTCCAGTGAGATTATGAGATATCTTTGTAATGATTGTAATGTATATCTTTTTATAAAGCAAGTATGTCATGTTTCATCTTATAAAGTGTATGGGCATTAAATTGTTATGAATAAAAGTGTTTTCCATGGCTTCATTTGGACATATACATGTTATATAAGAATATTGTTATTTCAAATGATTGAAAAATAAATTATGGCTAAATTTGACAAAGCATCACTTGGTTAATCTCATACACACACACTTGGTACTTAATTTAAAACATGAAACAGGGTTAATCTCGGTCAACAATATTGTCAATCGAGGATGACTTTAGGGTCGGTTTTTTCCTTATAACCGACCCTAGAGCTCTTTCGGTCGACAAATAGTCGACCGACAGAATTTTTGAATAGAGTTTAGTACTTTTCAAAACGTTATAAAGCATTGGGATCTCAATCTTTTGTCTCATTGTTGGGAATCCACATCCCTCAATACCACCATCATCACATTTGCTGATTCTGGGTATTCAAACCCTTAGTTCATCACTAAACATGGTTATCACTTATCAGGTATCTATTACCTTCAGGTCATCTGACCAAGGTATTCAGGATATTTGTTACACAATCATCTCAATTTCATATCAACCATATCAATTTCATATCAACATCATGCAATACAAAAATAACATCTCTATTCCCTCATTAGGGTTAGAGTTTCCCATCTTTATCAATTAGGATTCACATATCATCATCCCATATTGAAATTTCACATAACAATTATCCCATATTAGGGTTTTTACACAACACCACCCTATATTAAGGTTTCACATAACATTTCCATATTAAGGTTTCACATAACATCATTCCATATAAGGGTTTCACATAACATTATCCCATATTAGGGTTTCATACGACATCACCATATATTAAAGTTTCACATAACATCATTATTAGGGTTGTGGAAGCACTTTAGAGCTCCTCGGTCGACGAATTTGTCGATCGAGACTCCTTATAGGGTCGGTTATTAGAAAAACCGACCCTAGAGGTGCTTCTTAGAAATAATTCTGGCTTCATTCGGTCGACAAATTTGTCGACCGACACACATTCGGTCGACGAATTTGTCGACCGAATGAAGCCAGAATTCTTTCTTAGAAGCACCTCTAGGGTCGGTTTTTCTAATAACCGACCCTATAGTTGGTTTTGATCGACAATATTGTCGACTGACAATATCCAGTTTAGTTATTCACACATGTATAAGCACCTCTAGGGTCGCTTATACGAAAAAACCGACCCTAGAGGTGCTAATACGAAGAAATCTGGCTCGTTTCGGTCGACGATTTGTCGACCGAGAAGGAGCAATATTTCTTCGTATTAGCACTTGTAGCGTCGGATTTACCTAATAACTGACCCTAGAGGTCTTTCCGGTCGACAAATTCGTCGACCGAGATTGCGTTTGATTGTTATTAAACAACCCGACACGGGCACCGTTTTTCTGTAGAGTCGGGTTTTGGTTGTTAAACGACGCTATAGCTTTTCGCTCCATGCAAAAAGCCGAAATTTTAGTCTTTCTTCCTCCCGTGAAACCATTTTCTCTTTTCTAATCTCTCTCCCGCGGCGCCGCAAAACCCCTTTTTCACTTTGTCATTTCGCTGTTGCCGCAAACGATTCTCCGTGAAGCCATTGCCGCCTCTCCACGCTGCCAAAAGGATCGTGAATCTCGTCGTCACCGCGAAAAGGATCGTGAAGCTCGTCGTCGCCGCCTTCCCCTCTTCCTCCACGAAGCCCGTCGTTGCTGTGAAGCTCGTCGTCGCCACCTTCCACTCTTCCACGAAGGTCGCCGCCTCTCCGTGAAGTTCTTCTCTTCCTCCACGAAGCTCGCTGCCATTTCCAAGTAAGTTCGAGCTTCCTTCGTTCCTTGTTCCCCTTCATTCCCCCCCGCAGCCATTGTTGCTTCCAGGTCCATCTCGGTCGACAATTAGTCGACTGAGAGCCCACCTACGCGCAACGTCCAGGTCCACTCTCGGTCGAAAATTTGTCGACCGAGAGTGGACCTGGACGCTGCGCGCAGGTGTGCTCTCGGTCGACTAATTGTCGATCGAGATGGACCTGGAACTTATTTATGTTGGAGCTATAAATGTTTTAATCAGATTTGCTGTAATTCCACAAATAGTTCTGAATATTATAATGATTTCAATCTTTGGACTGTTGGAAACGGCCTTACTTTGCTAATTTGTACAAGTATTTTCTATTTTATATGATTTGATAACCCAATAATAAAAACATGCATGTCTTTTTTCATATGTAATCATAATATAAATTTTAGAAATTAATACTATATTAGACATGTGTACTCCTAGATTGACACTTTAGGGTTGATGCATGATGTTTAACTTAATATATAAATATGAAAATAATACATTTATATATTAACTTAGAAACCCGTTCAAAATTTACTCATTAGGAGTAAACTTTGGATAGTCCCCAGTTTGGGACTGTTTTTAGATATTTTAATCTCACTTAGGATGTACCTGTATAATGTATGTTTAGTTTTGTAGATTATTTCAGTAGGATTTCTCCATTTGTTCTCTAGGTGCATATGTGAGTGGTTATTTGCCATGTACATCGGTGTACTTGGAAAACTTAGGGGAAATGCTGCTGAAATTTTCTTCAAAACTAAACATACATTATACAGTTACTAGTGAGATTAAATATTCAAAAATGGGATAGGTGGTACACTTTAGTATATAAAATTAACTTTCTATCAATAAAAACTTACAGATTATTATAGTATCAATATTAAACTGTTAGTTTTATAATTAATTTTAATGTGATATAGACAATGGATCGAAGTTGGATGTCTATCAAGAACCGTTGCAGTCCAGAGTTTGCCAAAGGTCTTGATGAATTTATCAGATTTGCTGAGGAGCATAGGAAGCTACCTACAGATAGGCTATATTGTCCATGTAGAAATTGTTGTAACAATTTGAAAGTTGATACTGGTGAGGAAATTAAGAATCATGTCATATGCAATGAGATCATACAAGGTTATAATGAATGGTATTGGCATGGAGAGAAATTGAATTATGGAGCAGAAAATGTCGATACTAATAGTTGTGGCATAGAAGATATAGATAATGATGATAATGTTAATGATGAACCGATTCAAGATGACCAGATTCAGGATGATATGATTGATGAGATGCTACATAGTTGTCGGGACAATGTCATTGATCCACCTTCTTTATTTGCAAACATTGTCCATGATGCTGAAAAACCATTATATAAGGGTTGTACTAAGTTCACGAGGTTGAGTGTTGTGATGCGATTATACACTCTTAAAGATCAAAACCAGTGGAGCGATAAGAGTTTCACTTCATTGTTGTCTTTGTTAAAGGAAATTCTTCCTGAAGGCAATGAGCTTCCAATTTCAACATATCAAGCAAAGAAAATAATGTGCCCAATTGGAATGGAGGCTAAGAAGATTCATGCATGTCCAAATGATTGTGTGTTATTTCAGAAGGACTATAGTAATTTGATAAATTGTCCAAAAGGTGGTGCGTCAAGGTATAAGACTACAAATTCAGCTAAGGCTAAAAATGGCTCTCCTGCCAAGGTGATGTGGTATCTACCAATAATACCACAATTTCAACGTGTATTTGCTAATATAGAAGATGCGCAAAATTTGTCTTGGCATGGAGAGTTAAAGGTCAATGATGATGGCGTCCTACGACATGCATTTGATTCACCACAATGGAAGAAAATTGATTTATTATACCCTCAATTTGGTAAAGAACCAAGAAACCTAAGACTTGGACTTTGTACAGATGGAATGAATCCCTATGGTACATTAAGCACTCAACATAGCACGTGGCCTGTTATGATTGTTATATACAATCTTCCTCCTTGGTTGTGTATGAAAAATAAGTATGTGATGTTGTCAACATTGATATCAGGGCCCAAGCAACCTGGAAATGATATTGATGTTTACCTTCAACCTCTAATTGATGACCTAATGAAACTATGGGAAGAAGGTATTATGACATATGATGCTTCACGTAAAGAGATCTTCAGTTTGCGTGCTATGTTATTTTGCACAATTAATGACTTTCCAGCTTATGGAAATTTGTCTGGATATAGCATAAAAGGATACAAAGCATGTCCTGTTTGTGAGGAAAATACTGATTCAATCAGACTGAAACATGGTGGTAAAATCGTATATCTTGGTCATTGGAGATTTCTCCCACCAGTGCATCCTTATCGAAGGCAACGCAAAAGCTTTAATGGGTCAACTGAGGAACGAAGTGCTCCTAAACCTATACCAGGACATGTTGTATATGATAGGGTGAAACATATTGTTAATGAATTTGGAAAGAGTTCAAGTAGTCATACACTCGCATGTGACAAATCTCTATACAAGAAGAGGTCAATATTCTTGGATCTTCCTTATTGGAGATCTTTGGCAATTAGACACTGCATTGACGTAATGCATGTTGAAAAAAATATCTGTGATAGCATCATCGGTACGCTATTGAACATACCAGGAAAGACTAAAGATGGCATCAAATCTAGAAAAGATATAGAATTAATGGGTATTAGAAAAGAATTATCAATGGAGATCAGGGGTCGCCACACATATTTGCCACCGGATTGTTACACTTTGTCAAAGAAAGAGAAAAAGACTTTTTGTGAGTGCTTGTATAATATTAAGGTTCCACAAGGATACTCTTCTAATATTCGTAGATTGGTATCAATGAAGGATCTGAAACTGATAGGTCTCAAATCTCACGATTGTCACACCTTAATGCAACAAATTTTACCTGTGGCTATTCGATCTATATTTCCGAAGCATGTAAGGTTTGCAATCACAAGACTCTATTTCTTCTTCAATGAAATATGCAACAAAGTGATACATCTTGATACTCTCGATAAATTATAGAAAGATGTAATTGTTACCATGTGTCAGCTTGAAATGTACTTTCCTCCTTCATTTTTTGATATCATGGTTTATCTTGTAGTACATATTACAAGGGAGGTGAAGATGTTGGGTCCAATTTTCTTACACTGGATGTATCCATTTGAACTCTACATGAGTGTTTTTAAAGGTGATGTTCGGAATCGTTATCGTCCTGAAGGGAGTATTGTTGAGGGTTACGTGGCTAGGGAGGTGATGGACTTTTGTAATGATTTTTTGAATTGCAATGAAACTTGTAGCGATCAAAAAAATTCCCATCACACTGGATCTTATTGTGGCAAAGGAACTCTGGGATGACGAGTGAAAGGAATCAGTCGTGAGTTGTGGGAACAAGCGCATTTGTATACTTTACACAACATCGATGAAGTTAGTAGCTACATCACAGAACAAGATGAAAGTAGTCTAGTTCAAAATAGTGGGGTCACTGTTAAAGCTTGTTCATTGTATTTTGCTAGTGCCAAAGATAAAAGACCATGTGAAGCTGAGATGTCATATTACGGCGTCATTGAGGACATATGGGAAATGGACTATACAAATTTTTGAGTTCCTATATTTAGGTGTAATTGGGTTGATAACAATAAATGAGTTTTAGTGGATGAGTTGGGTTTCAAATTGGTGAATTTTGTAAGGATTGGTTTCAAAGATGAGCCATTCATCATGGCAAACCAAGCAAAACAAGTATTCTATATTGATGACCCGGAAAATAAAAATTGGTCTGTCGTTCTTAATGGAAAAAGACAGTTTACTGTAGATCCTATAAATGAAGAAGAATACTACGAAAAGTATGATGATTCCAGTCCATTCTCAGTTGGTTTGGCAAGTGTAAATGTTGAAGATAACACCGATGAATATTATAAACGTCAAGACCATGCTGAAGGAATTTTCCTTGACTAACAACTCAACCAATACTAAAGGCATGTATTCTTTGAATTATTTATTTTATTATCATGTATACCTTATCACTTGTGCTTTTATTATCACTTATTTTTTTTATCATGTATACTTGCAGGTTCTAAAATGGCGAGTGAAGATGAACATTTTGAGCATGAGCACCATGAAGATGAACATTCTGAGCATGAGCACCATGAGGATGGTAGTGGTGATGCTAAGAACTGTAGAGGTCCTACATTGATGCGTAGGCTGGAGGAGCTCAGGGCTAAAGGGGATAAATTGCCAGTCCAGTTTGATATGACAGGAGCACCTGTTGGGGAACATGCTAGTACTTTCAAGCATTACGTAGGGGCGACCGCGCGCACTAAGGTGCCAATAGATATAGAAAGTTGGCATGATGTTCCTAATGCCAAAAAAGACCTCATATGGAAAGATATATCTGTGAGTGGAAGTGATATGTTTTTTATCTATTGATTCTAATTTAGTTTGCTTGGAATTAATTCCTTTTCAAAACAACATTATTAATTGCTTCTTTTGTATGTATAGGGTGTTTTTCATCTAAATGAAAAAGATCACAAGAAAAGAGTGCTACAATGTTGTGGTGTACAATGGAGGGGTTTTAAGACATATCTTGTAAGGGAATTTATAAATAATCCTAAACAAAAGAAGAAAGCTACAGATGTATATATTTTTATTGATCCTGAGGTGTGAGAAAGATTTGTTGCAGCTAGGAGATCGGAAGAGTTTCAGGTAATAAAGATTGTGATGTATTGTATGAATTTTATACAATTAAGGAAGTGAATCTTTCTATACATGTTTGCCAAGTCTAAATTGCAATACCTCATTTTAAATGATCAAGCTATTCACCAGGCTCAAAAGGAAAGACGGGCTAAAAATGTGCATGACCATCGCTTGGGGCCCGGTGGTTATGTCTTCCGCCGCCAACTACAAGAGAAGCAATCATCTTCTGGAGAAGAATCTAGTACAACTCAAGTTGAGCAACCACCCCGACACATGACATGGATTGATGCTAGAAAGAATAGAGCCAGTGAAGTTGTCAACCCTGCAACTAAGGAGGTGGCACAAAATATGGTAGGTTTATCCCAACTAAGTAAAGAGTAACTTCCACAAACTTAGATTTATTTATATCTAATTGATATTGTGATTTAATATTTTTATTAACTATGAATAGATTGATCTCCATGAGCAAAGGAAGGAAGGAAAGTTCATCCCAACTGGCTACATGGATGAACTAGCAGTTGCTCTTGGTACGAAGGAGCATCCTGGCTGTGTTAGGGGATTAGGAGCTGGCATAGGATTCAAGTCTTATTTTGGCCCTTCGCAATCTAAAAGAGGTCGTGTAGGAGGTTTTATACAAGAGGATCTTGAAGCATTAGTAGCGCAGAAAGTAAAAGAAAAAATGTCTTCATTTCAGCCTACTCAACCTTCTCAACCTATTCATACTGCATGTCTCTCAAGTGATGAGGTACAAGCCCATGATACAGTTGTAGAAGGTCATGGGAGCACTCCCGATGAATCACCACAACAATCTGTAGTAAGTTTTTGTTCTATATATGTTATGTTATTAGTATGATAAATATAATGATAATATATATAGTTGTAACATGTATCTATTCTACTGTTTCTTATATAACTTATATTATTTCAATCTAGGTTGGTATGAACTATAAACTTGTAGTGGAGGTTCCAGAATATAATGTTGTGGCAGCGGGCAAAGTGTACAACCTTGGTGGTACATTGCTTTGCCAACAAATTACTGATGACATCTGCCGTGTGTCCATCCATCTTGTGTATGACGGAATGGGGGACAAACCACTACCCATACCTAATCCTGAATATAGTACAGTTGAAGAAGCTAAGGGTGCTATGGTGGGTTGGCCTAGACACTTGGTTATCAATGACAAGGTATACCTTATTTCTACCATATTTTTCATATTTGACTGCATATATGAACTCATGTATTATAAGTATGTAATTTAATTAACAGGTTTGTAAACCAAAAAGTAAAACTTCTGCTAGTCGTCCTCCTATGCTCAAGCCATCTTTCATTCCCGAAACTACATTCGATGAATTGGGAATCAAATCTAAATGTTTGTGTCGATACTTAGCCAACCAAAGATTGGGATCAAATATGATGGTCAAGTTAACAGAAGATGCAGTTGGGAGGGACTTTGAGAATTTTATTTTTCTTGATGATATTATAGAGTTATTCCGGTATGATTGGCTGAACACTTCGATAATAGAAATATGGATAAGGTAAGGATCTATCAATATATATAGAAAATTCTAATACACATTTTTAGCTTATTTCTACATATGAAAATTAATTACAAATGTTTAACATCCATTTATATACCGAGGTCACCAACTTTGCTATAAAGAATATTGCATTCTTAGTTCCTTCGGTCACTAGTCAGGTGGAGACAAATATTGAGGAAGTGAATGAGTACTTCTCTGATGCATTCAAATATTTTGCTAGTGAGGGGAAGGAAATTATCCTAATTCCTTTTAACGTCCAGTAAGTATTATTATTCAATATAATTTTAATAATGAATGAAACTATTTATTTTAATGTTTGTTTTATTCTTACTCAGAGCTAGACATTGGGAATTACTGGTGATTGTCCCAAAATTGATGACTCTTTATTATGTTGACCCAATGGGTAAAACAACAAGGAGTCACAAACTGAAATAGTCAGCTATGGAGTAAGCATAAATTTAATCAATTGCTTCAACATGATATTTCTATTTAGAATTTCTATTTTACCAACTATCGTTTAATTGATAGGGGTATAAAGGCTTTTCGTGAAGCTGGAGGACAAATACCCACAAAATTAAAGACATTGACTTTGAAAATTGTCAAGGTAGCTACTTTGACAACTGCTTACTCTTTATGTATTAATTTTCAACTGTAATATGTCAACTCTTATACTCTTATCTCAATTGTTGTTTATAGTAGTTTACTAACATTAAGTATAATTTGTTATTTGTAATGTCCTATGCAAAATAATGACTGGGCTTGTGGCTACTATGTAATGAAATATATGCAAACTATTGTCAAACAAGCATCACATGACATTCAGACTATAAGTCAGGTAATAAAGAATAACATCATAAATTTACAAGTGATTGTAATCATTTTTATAGAATATAACATGTGCATTTTCTATTACAGATCTTTACAACTCAGCCTTACACACATGTAGACTTGAATGAATTCCGAGAAGAGTGGTCAGAGTGTTTTATAAGTGAAGTTGAAATAGCATTGGATTAAATATGTCGGCTCCATTTATGTATGTGGTTTGAGTACGTACTCTTTCATATTTTTTACTTTTGTAATATGTCATCTCAGACTTGCACTCTATCATTTTGTAAATTATGATATTTATTATCATTTTTGTTATGAATGTGTGGTTTTGAATGGTGACAGTTGAGCATCAATGCTCCCCTCTCCCAGAATATATGAATCTTCTTGTTCTTCTGTTCTATATCAATTTCTGCAGAAATTTTTTTAAAAAAATCGTAACTTCTAGCGTCGGTTTTTTAAATAACCGACCCTAAAGATTGAATTCAGTGTACACTCTTCGGTCGAGAAAATTTCGACCGAAATATAACTTCTAGCGTCGATTTTTGTAAAAAAACCGGGTCTAAATGTCCTCTATAAGGTCGGATTTTTGAAATAACCGACCCTAAAGATTGAATAAAACATTTCAGTGTAAGACTCGGTCGACAAACTTCTCGACCGAATTACTATCGGTTGAGAAGTTTGTCGACCGAGTCTTACACTGAAATATTTTATTCAATCTTTAGGGTCAGTTATTTCAAAAATCCGACCTTATAGAGAGTTCTCGGTCGAGACCGAAATATTTTAGGTCGACATTTTTCTCAACCGAGTGTTACCACTGAAATGGTATTCAATCTTTAGGGTCAGTTATTTGATAAAAACTGACCCTGTAAACGATCTCGGTCGACAATTTTCTCGACCGAGAACGTTTACATGGTCGGTTTTTATGAAATAACCGACCTTACAGGCTCCTTTTTTTCTCGTCTAGGTCAGAATTTTTACAACCTTTTGCGTCGGTGTTTACTCTGTAAGGTCGGTTTTATTTGGTTAAATAATCCGACGCTATAGACCAAATTCTGTAGCGACGGCCACCTAGGCGGCGGTTAAAAAGTGACGCTGCAGGCTTTAAAAAACCGACGCTACAGACCATTCCTATACTAGTGTTAAAAACAGTTGATGCCATATTTTTGGGTTATGTAGAGACAAGCTATGCTTACAAATACCTGATTGTAAAATCAGATATCTCTGGCATTGAGGTCAATACAATTGTGGAATTACGTGATGCAACATTCTTTGAGGATGTGTTTCCTATGAAAAATAGTGTGCCCAATGAAGTATCTCAAGAAGATTCATTTACCACAGGTTCCATTCCCGAGCACGTGGAAAGGATGACAAATGTGGGGGGCGACTCATAACAAGTTATTTCTGAATCTGATGATTCTGAAGAAATAATTGAACCAAGGAGAAGTAAACGGACTAGGACATCTAAAGACTTTGGAAGTGAGTTTCTCACTTACAATGTTGAGGATGATCCTGTTACTTTCAAACAAGCTATGAAATCTCAAGAAGCTAAATTTTAGAAAGAAGTCATTAATGATGAAATCCAATCAATTCTCTCGAATAGAACTTGGGAATTGGTGGATTTGCCTCCTGGTTGTTCTGCAGTTGGTTGCAAATGGATTTTTAAGAAGAAACTTAATGCAGACAGGACAATCAATAAGTATAAGGCTAGGTTAGTTGCTAAGGGTTACACACAAAGGGAAGGAATAGATTATTTTGATACCTATTCACCTATTTCCCGTATGACCACAATTCGAGTGCTTATAGCATTGGCTTCCATTTATAATCTCTATATCCATCAGATGGATGTCAAGACCGTGCTCTTACACGGTGATCTTCAAGAAGAGATATATATGGAACAACCTGAGGGATTTGTGGGTCGTGTGAATGAGTCCAAAGTGTGTAAACTTGTTAAGTCATTATATGGCTTGAAATAAGCCCCTAAGAAATGGCATGAGAAGTTTGATTCTGTGATATCATTATTTGGCTTTATTTCTAATGAATTTGATAAGTGTCTCTACTGCAAGATTGTCAATAATGGATTCATTTTGTTATGCTTATACGTCGATGATATCTTGCTTTTTGGTTCCGATATGAAAGTAGTAAATGAGGCAAAGTCATTCTTGTGTAGCAAGTTTGAGATGAAGGATATGGGTGTCGCTGATGTGATTTTAGGGCTTAAAATCATAAGGTCTACTGATGGTATAACTCTCTCTCAGTCTCACTATGTTGAGAAGATACTGGAGAGGTATGAGTACACATCACGTAAACCTGTTAAGACTCCATATGATTCATCCAAGCCCTTGTTCAAGACTGATACTAGGGTTCCAGTGTCTCAATTACGATACTCTCAGATTATCGAAAGTTTAATATATCTTATGAACTGTACATGTCCAGACATTGTGTTTGCTGTGAACAAGTTAAGTAGATACACCAGTTGTCCCGACAAGACCCATTGGGAAGCTCTTGATAGAGTTCTAAGGTATATCAAGGGAACGCGTTCCCTTGGGCTGCATTATGGTAAACATCCTTCTATAGTCAAGGGATATAGTGATGCAAGCTAGATTGCCGTGAATTCTGGGAGTAATGGTGTCTCAGGATATGTATTCCTATTGGGAGGAGGAGCTGTTTCCTGGAGGTCTAAGAAACAGACCATTTTGTCTCGGTCCACTTTTGAGGCAGTGTTGTGTGCTTTAGATGAAACTGGATTGGAAGCTGAATGGCTACATTGACTTATGCCTAGTTTACCTATGGTAATGAAGCCGCTTCCTAAAATTTCAGTTCACTGTGACAACACTATAACTATTGCTAAGATAAAGAGTTCTAAGTACAATAAAAAATAGCGTAGACGCATCCAAGTCAGATTGAAATCTGTAAGGGAGTTAGTGTCTAATGGGGTCGTAGTTGTGGACTATGTCGGTACCAAAGATAATACAACTGATCCTTTCACTAAAGGTCTTACCTTGGCTTTAGTGGAAAAATCCAAGTTGGGGATGGGACTGAAACTCCTATAGATTTGCAGGCAGTAGAAACCCAACCCAAAAGAGTAGAGATCCCACAAATTGGGTTCAATGTGGTAATAACAAGTTGTCGGGTAAATCGGATGACACTATGTATTCTTGTTTGATGCTTCTTGCATCTGTGTGTCTATTCCCTGGGAAACCTGCTAGTGTCATGACTACAAGTTAGTAAGAGAGTATTCTCTTAATGGTGTCAAGTCTTAGGACAGGATGTTAGCAGTACATCCTTGGAGACTCCAGTTAAGTGATTGATGTTGTGTAGGCCGCAATAGGAGAATTGGGTTGTTCTCTGTTATCAATCATGATATAAATTTTGTATGCATGGCTTTAATGCATTGTTTTCTTTGCTACCATGTCTTTATTGTGTTGTTACCAACCTATACTGTTGTACTCAAGGTTCAGGTTCAAGACTTTTGTTCACCTTGTTCCTGCGAGGGTCATAGTTGGATAACTTAGGTAGATTCAAACCGAAAGGTATCTGCTGAAAGCACAGTATGGAGGATTGAATGGTAGATCACATTAGACATTAGACTTTGTGGGGGATTGTTAGATATATGGTTGTAGCAGCCATCTATTTAGCATGGGTTAAGCCCAATGTAGTACAGCAAGTACATGTGAGAAAAGTAGTTTTGTCTCTAGTGCAAATGACAAAGAAGTTTTATCCCATATTGCTCACTCCTAGAACTTTTGTGGTCCTCATATGCAGGATCACATGGGGCACTAGTGTCCAAGGGGTCCTAGGAGGGAGGTATGGTCACCTCTTTGGTGGGTGGGGTTACCACATCACAACGCACGCACGCACGCGCACGCGCGCCACATCACGCCTCGCCTCGCCTCGCCTGACCGGGCCGGGCTCAGGCTCGGGCTCAGGCTTGGGCTTGGGGCTTGGGGATTGTGGATTGTGGAGAATGTCTTCCATCTTCCATCTTCTTTTTGCACTAGGATACGACTAAGTAATTAATTACTGTTGTAATTAATTATTTCTTTCTTATTCAAATTTCTTAATCCTAATTGGCAAGTGTTTCTCTTTTGTGGATTATTCTGTATTGTGTACAAGAGCAACCGAGTATTTGCGTCTTACTGGGAATAGGATTAGGGACGTACGTGGCTATATATACGCCTCCGGTCATTAGGGTTAAATACAAAACAATGATCTTTCTGTCGTCGTTTCACGTGTGTTTTGAGAGCCCTAATCCAGAGAGTGAGTGCCTTCGTTCCAAGTCGCTTCGTGGAGTTGTTCTCCTGTGCGAAGTGCGACGACCTCCTTCCCGTCACCGAGACGCAACTGTCAGGCGGTAGTTCCTGCGGTTGTTGTGCTGCACTGGTAGCAGTGTAACGTGACTACGTCGAGCGCGAGCGAGATGTGTAAGTTCTAGGTTTGTGCCGGATCGAGACTGGGAGAACGGTGCTTATCCGCGAGGATTGCCGGGCACTGATTTCTTTAAGTATTACGTTCGTTTCTCAACGAACGATCTGATTTGTGAATCTAACTCCTGTTATTTTTGTTCTCCTGCTTTGTTTGATCTTCGTTTCTTATTTTGGATCTGCCTGAAACTGTTAATTACATTGCACCTGTCGTTGTTGCATGAACGACGTTAATAGATATCATCAACAGATTATACACAATTGGCTCATCCAACCTAATAACTCCTTTTTCCACCAAAAAAAACCTAATAGCTCCTTTTCTTATGGCATGTTGACATTGCACTACTTGTGCTTAGCTTTAGTTTTATTTAACCTCCTTCTAAAAATTGTCATATGCACATGAAAGTTGTCATGTTAACTTCTTTATTAAATCGAGTTGTCAGTTAACCGTTCGTTTTTCTTCTAATAGTAACATTAGATTGAAGTTATAAATAATGAAAAATACAACTTTGTCATATTGTACCCTTAAAAAATAGTCATTGATACCGTCCAAGTTGATTGAGAATTCATTATAGGGAAGAAACAAGTTATATATGGACGTCTAGATTGGCTGCATCTTAATTTTCATCATTAGAGTAAATTGCATCGAAGTTTCAAATACATTTGTATACACGGTCATCCAATTGACTTGTTCTTCTAGTTTTGACTTTAATGTTTTCAGCATTAATCATTTCAACGAACTTGCCATCGGCATGCGCAAGTGGCGATAGACCATTCATAACCTTACGGCTCGAACCGACAATGTGGCTACCAATTAGCCGTTCCTCATGTTCACTCAATTTAGCGATTTCCCATTAACCATTGCCGTTCAATATTATATAATTTTCTGTTCCTAGTGTCGCAATCCTCATCAGCCTGGCAGTTCTTGAAATCTATTGTACCTGGGGGCAATGTTCCCCGGTATCTCAGCCATTGATCCACCCAAAAACTGGGAACTAGATCGAAGAGAAAACAGAGAACACAAGTGTTTTTTTTGCGCTGCGTGCAACTTGCAGCATTTTCTAATACTTGATCTTCTTTTATTCTGAACAAAGGGAAACTAACGTGTCTTAGGCCACATTCTAATCAAATCGTGTTAATCCACGATCCTAGAATCAGGCCGCATGACCACGTCGTTTGCACAAATCGCGATCCTAGTGAACGCACATGTGCACATGCACGTGACATATAAAATTTGTTGGAAATATGCGGGGAGAGGATTCGTCTGTGAAAGGTTCCTACGGTAAAAGATATTTGTGTTGGTTGTTTGAAAGGAGAGAATGAAGGAACCGTTTCCGTGGGATGGAGAGAGAAATATAGAATTAAAGATAATAAAAGTTAATAGGAGTGTGTGAGAATAAATATTTGGAGGAGCAAAATTCCTTGAAAAAAAGAAGAGAATAGAGTGAATCAAGGAGAGCGCAGCATCAAACTCGCTCCTCTTTTTATAGTAGTATAGATAACAAAGTTTAAGTTAAACTAAAATAAGTGGATAATGGCAGCAAATAGCAACATAATTATCCAACAAAAACCCCACGCTGCAGCAGCGGTCGGCGTGCTGCATACTCCAGACAGCCTACATGGCTATCCGTAGCGCCAGCCTCGTCGTCCAGCTCGTCTTCCTCCTTCACTCGCTGCCTTTCACCTCAGAATACGATCCAGACTCCCACCCCATCAGACACTGACTCTGCTATGATCGCGACCTTGAGCTTGCTCTCCATCTTCTTCCTCAGCTTATTCTGGTTCTACAATCAGCGTTGCGGCCGCCAGCGCACCATCATGACGCAGCGGAGCGTGGTTCTACAGCAAAGAAGAGGCCTTGACCTAGAGGTCGTGGAGTCGTTCCCAACGATGTTATATGCGGAGGTCATGGCCTTTAGAAAAGCCGAAGGCGGAGGCGAGTTGGAGTACGCTGTTTGCCTAAGTGAGTTCGAAGAGACAGAGACAGTCCGTCTGCTCCCCCAGTGCAACCACGCCTTCCACTCGAACTGCATTAGTGAGTGGCTCGCCACCCACAGGACCTGTCCCGTCTGCCGCGCTGATCTTGGTGAAGCAGCCCAAGACATGGAGAGAACAGAACATGGACCGCCAACGGTTAGTCGTACCGACTTGCCACCCGAGAAAGTGCGCAGCAGTCACTGGACTACGTCATTGTGTCAGTGGAAGAAGAGGTGCAGACGGTGACGGTTGCAGGGGAGGAGACGGAATTTGTAATAAGGAGGCAGCCATCTTGGACGGAAGAAGACGAGGAGTGATTTACTCTCCCGTTTCCGGAGAGTCAGATGATGGATCTCCTGGTGGAGCCAGAATTTGCTGTTATTGGTTTTGTTAGGAACATGCTGTTTCTTTCCTAATCTCCTGCTGAGGATGAAAGGTGTGATGAGGTAAGCAACTGTTACGGCATATCCTGTGGCAGGGGGGCATGTGACATTAATATTGAGTGTCGACATGTTATCCATTTATTTAAAATTAGAGAGGAAAATAGATGGATCTTACGTAAATAAAAAAAGAGGTTGACGATATAACTCATCACTTAGTAGAGTACTTAATTTTCGATCTAATTAAAATAATCTTCTATGTATATGTATTATTGTGTACAATTGTGTATATTATAACATTCTACATACATTTCAGAAAAAAAAATTACATTTCAGATGAGTTTGAAATTACAAATACTGATATTGAAAAGATTTAATCTTTTTTTATAAAACCAATTATTGCATTAAATTAATTCTTAGTTTCGAAAAAGACCACATAAATTTAATTTTTGATATTTATTATGTGGATTATTATTTATATTTTAAGATCACACAAGTAATTTCCTATGCGATGAGTCTGACAAGTCAAGTAATTAAAAAATAACATAAGTTAAGAAAATTGAATATATATATAAGTAATACCACCTGGCAATTACTATTATTATATATAAATTAAGGAAACAATACTACAATCTTTTAAAGTTAAATCAAAATACATATCATGGTGTTAATCTTATTCATTAATTTACCTAATACCGATAAATACTACGATAATTTATTGTTCACTAAGTTATAAGGATTTTTATTTATATGTTGTGTTGGAAATTAAGGAAGTATCACAATTCGTTATTTTTGACATTATCATAAAATTATATCTATAATTTCGAGAAATAATATTTTCATATAACTTGCAAATAGAAATATAATTTTAAGAGTTAATTGCCTAAGATACATGACACTACACTATTTTAACAAGTATTTATTGATGTATAAAAATTCAAAATTGTAAAAATATTATTAACTAAATTATCGTGACACCATGTACTACTAAGAAATTATCATATTTTATTTTACATTACCTTTCCTAGCATACATGACACTCATAGCAGAAATGAATCAACATGAATCATCTGCACATGTAAAATATACACCGATAGAACTATTTAGCTACTATATTTGTTATACATTTAATTATTTATACATAAGATAACATTGTTTGATATCTAATGGAGTATATTATTCATTATAGATATCGTTTTTTATTTTCTCATCACCTATGTACTTGTTATATATGTTACATATTTAATTATTTGTATGTTATATAAAGTATTTAGTATTTCATAAAGTATACAATTAATTATAGATATTAACTTTTATTTGCTTATTACCCATGCAACTATTTACTTGTTATATTTGTTACACACTTAGTTATTTATATATTATATAAAAATTATTAAACATTTCATAAAATATACTATTAATAGTAGATATCAGTTTCTTATTTAATCATCACATAATGGGTATAAAGTAATAGCTAACTTATTGACATTAACATATCTATTTTTGATATAGTTGTTAATATGTTTAATAAAAAAATATAATTTGTTCATAATGAAACATTGAGATATATTTGTAACAACAAAAATGTCATTGATTTTTATAAAATTCATCCTATTTTAATGTATTTATATTTATAGCTATTTCTTAAAATCATATTGGTAATCATATTATTCATGAAAAAAAGTTTATAGACTTTGAAAATAGGTTAATTAGTATGTGGACTAGATAACATATAAAATTAAATATTAACTTTGATACCATAGTAAATACACACACACACACAGATATATATATATATATATATATATATATATATATATATATATATGTTTAAAAAAATTTAAAATTGGAGGGGACACGATCCCCTGCATGCCCCCCCCCCCCCGCGCCACCATTGGGATTGGCCCTATAGTTTTTCTATAGGACCATCATCCACAACATCTCCTCCTCTCTCCTCTTCAAAACTCCACATCCTAAAAAAAATAAGAAGAGAGGAACGCACACTAAGTATTACAAATTTCTATTGGATCCTACCAAGCCATTATAGGACTGGTCCTATAATAAGTTTTCATGGCACCATGGGTGTAAAAATTATTTGAATGTTTGGATATTGTCACTGTGAATTTGAAATGAAGTTTTACACATCAAACTTGTCAATTAGCGTGGCAATAATATAAAACAAGGCTGAGATGTGTAGTTATAGATGTTGTTCATATTAGGTGTTTAATGTTTCGATTAGATTGGTTTTTTTTCTTGCCATGTTTCTTTTATCAAGAGGACTACAAATATGCATTTTACTCAGAATTTGGGTATTACATGTATCAATCGTTTTTTTAATAGATTAAATAGCATATTGGTGTAAAACCGTACTAATATCTGCATTGCTTGTTTTTTTTACGCACACACAAGACTATTGTGGAATAATTTCACATTAGATGCCCATGCTTGTGCTCAATGAATTATCATTCTCCAATCTAAGACAACTTATAATTTCAGCCATATGTTCCCTTGACAAGGTTCCCCATATTAGTTAGACTATGTGGAGCGATTTGACGAAAAGCTATCTTATTTGCGGGATGGCGCCAGCCATTTTTCCTATAGTGCTCTAGCCAACTGTCTACCATCACTAAGGTAGTATGGTGACAAAGCAATTCCTCTACTAAATACACTAACCAGCCACTTTCATTGTACATCTTCCACCCACAAGACATCGTACCACACCCATTCTTGCCATATGACCTATCTTGCACTTTACTACACCAAATGACATGAGTTGTGAGTATATTGCATCGCAAACACAAATCCAACCTTGCTTTAGCGAATTTCGACCTCCCAAACACCTTGTCCTTTCCACTCTCCACAATCCTTCTAACTCTATGTTACAATCTTCTGAAACGTGTGTGTAGATAGGGACGGAGCCACAGAGAGACTAACAGGGGCCATGGCCTCAAAAAAAGAAAATGAAAAAAAGTTATATATTATGTACATATTTGATTTTAGAATATATTTGGTAAGGCTATTGCACGAAGAAAGACGAAGAAAAAGGCATATAATGGTTATCCACGTCATTACTAGATATGTTAGTAACGAATTTGATCCAATGTGCCGGAAAAGAAATTTTTTCTCCGAATTTTACAAACTATTTAATCAATTTTCCTATAGTTTTACGTATTTTACAGCATTTAGGTAATTGTGAATACTCTTCATCATCAACAAAGCTTTCCAAATTCTATTCATGTCATTATCGGGGCTTGAACATGAGACCTCTTCGTAACAAACCAATGATCTTTTTATTGGGGTGTCCCGTCTTAAACAACCAATACGCATGATTTCCAAGATCAAAGAAACCTCCAATCTTGGTAGACACCTTGGGGTTCCAATTATCCATAGAAGAAAAACCAAAGATCAATTCAGCTTCATGACATCCAAAATTCAACATCATATTATCAATTGGAAAAAGAGCACCTTATTTGTAGTATGTTGTGTCACCCTTGCCAAATCAGTACTCCTTTCTCAACCTACATACACAACACAATATGTATCCCTTCCTCTATCTATTTGTGACAAAATCAACTAGCTTGTCCAACATTTCATATGAAATGGTTATTAACAAATTGCTACCTGAATCTGGTGGCGTGAAGGAATCTCGTCATACCACACAGTCAAGGAGTCCTCGGTATTAGTATAACGCTTACTAGAGAATTCAATAAAAGCCCCGACAATGAAAATTGGATGGGATTTTATCCCGAGCAACAACGCCCCATGGATATCTCTCATGAGGGAAAAATACACAGGTCCTAATGGCTTCAAACCTCAGGGTCACATGCATAGAGAAATCTCCTATCAAGCCTAGACAAGGTACTTGGAAACACTAGGAAATCTATTTTATTGGGAAAGGACACAAATGTTTGGATAAATGAATGGATTGCGATGACTATGTTCCCTCACTCAAATTTGGAAGGATCATCCCAGAAGACATCCAAGACTTAAAGGTTTCATGTCTAGTTTCATATGATAATCAATGGGACATAGGTTTTCTGGATGATTGATTCACAAGAAAGACTATGACAAACATTCTCAGAATAACAAGGCCAATCATCTCCTTCATCTCGGATGGTCTTGTCTGGAAGAACTCTTTGGGTGGAATTTTAAGGACCAAGTCAGCATATAACTTTTTAACTAAACCTCAGACCATTTTACAGGATGTAGGATGTTTCAAACTAATTTGGCAAGATATACTTCCTCAGAGAAAAAAAAACTTTTTCTAGCTTGCCCATCATGATAAGATAGAAACCAATCACCTACGATTTTCTAGACACATGACCTCTGAAGCTAAATGCCCTCGGTGTGATTCTGAACATGAAACCACCGTGCATGCCCTAAGAGACTGCACCTTAAGCAAAGCTCTATGGTAGTACGTTATACCCTCTCATGCTACATCATCCTTTGCGGATATGTCATCGTCTCAATGGCTCTTATACAACATCAAGACTCTCAAAGACATTCCCAGCTAGATAACAACATTCTCAACAGCTTGTTGGATAGAATAGAAACAGAGGAAGGACAAAATTTTCAACAATGTACAAAAAACTACCCATCAAATGTTATCAGTTTTCCGACTGGAAGCAACATCTATTAGCTTTGCCATGAATCAAACTACACCTTAAATAATAGAAAAGAACTCCTTCATTTCCTTAACAGGTACTAATCCACAACAACACCTTCCTTGTCAATGTAGATGCAATGATCAATTCGGGTACGAAGACGACATGCACTAATTGCATTATCAGAGACCACTATGGTCATTGGATACATGGAAGTTCCTGGATAATAGAAGGTTGTGATCCATTGAATGGTGACTTCATGCAATCTCATATGACATCATAAAATCAAAGCTGACCATGAAGCCATGCCACCTGGTCACATACTCTAGAATCATTGTAAATTACATCAATAGACCAAAATCTAGCCCACCCAAATATAGACTAATAGTGAAACACATTATCCAATCATCTAAGACTTTCATAGTACACTTGCAGAGAAATGAAAATCACTTGGTTGATCAACTAGCCAAGCATTGCCTCAAACAGCCTATTGACCAAGGACCTTCGACACAATGCCCTCAATTCCTAAACAAAGACTATGTAAAGGAGCTTCAAAAATTCTCAAGAAAACTTCATCAGGAGAACTTAATTACAAACTCTAATTATTATGTAACCATGTGTCCTTTAATTGTGCTATCACAAAAAAAGGTTTCCAACAAGAAATTTTGCATGCTTGATGACAACTCATAGTTTATATATTTATACCAACTCTTCACTATTGAGTATATTTCCAACCACAAACACATAGAAATATGCGAGAAGGGTACTTGAGCCAAACTTGTTCTTGTTCGATAGATCTGTTGATAGGAGGGATTGTTTGACTGGATAATAGAATGTTGATCCTGGATGATGAAGATTTCCTAATCAATAAAGAAGATGAGATATCTACATTGGACATAAAAAACACTACCTTTAAGAAAATCATGAAGCCATGCTGATATATGGTCATCGTTAGAGTAATAGACTACCTAAACCTTATAGAAAAATCAAGATGATGCACAAACTGAGCTTATAGAATCATTGATCTTGATAATGGCAATTATCTTATTCAACTTACAATTAAAGATGACATTATAACAGCCATGACTGGCAGACCCTAGCCTATGCTGAAATCCCATCTCACAATTCAGACATGAAGACCATATTTCAACATAGAATTGACACCCCAGAGTTCATGAGAACAGGGATTAGGATCCCAAATGTACCCCCATGCATGTATGAAAAGCAACTACTCTAAAGAGTAGGAAAACTAATAGGAAACACTATTAAAGTTGATAACAACACATGGTAGAAAAAGAGAGGCGGGCTTGTAAGGATAGTTGTTGAAACTAAAACAAATGCACCATTGAAACCACACATTTTCATCATGAAAAGGAATTATAATGTTGAATATAAGAATGTGCCAGGACTGTGCCTAAAGTGTGGAAGGGTTGGACAAAACAAAGAACAATGTGTATATATCCAGGCATAGGTGTTACTCATGGAAGCTAATATGAAACATTATGAGATGACACAAACACTGAGGAGAGGTCTACTAAAAACTTGCATGTGAAAAAAAATCCAAGAAGAGATAAAAGGGTGATTCCACATAGGCAAAACCAGGATACAAGGAACAACAATAGGTTCTTAGCTCTACAAAAGGAGGATTAATAATACGAACACACAAGGAAAATAGAAGTACCATAACCAATTAATGTGCCACAAAACAATATCAACCCTGGCAAACATGGGCATAACTTGAAAAAAAAACAATAGAAAAAATCAAGAGGCAGATAATAGATGGCAGAAATAGGTAAATAGAAATCAAAATATGGGGAGGAATAAAAGAGAAGCTTCAAGGTAAAATAACACAAGCAAAGAATAGTATAATGTTACCAACATTAATAGGGAAGAGGTAGTGCAAAATCAAAGTGTACAACAAACTAAAGGGAATACTCTTAGGAACAACAATCATGATACATGCAACCGTCTCCATCCCAACTTTGTGTTCATCTTTGGTGAAGGTGAACTAACAAATGGTGGGGGGGAACAATGAGACTATCCACCTAAACAATAGGAAAGTGGAGAGGATCCATAGGGAGAGTTCATGTTTGTCAAAAAAGATAGTGAAACAATCACACATTGAGGACCTAGAGCAAGAGGTGATGTGTCAAATGACATAAGAAAAATAATGAAAGGATGGAGGTTGTCAACATGGAAACCTATACTCCTTCAATTTAATGTTTTTAACATGTAATGTGATAGGTATGGTAGGAGATTGCACCCAAAACCTCCTACAAGAAATAATAATCAAGAAAAATGTGTGGCTCCATTAGAAACTCAATAATCAGGGGAGATAACTATTGAAGACATTAGGAAGATGGGATTCTTATTCTCATCAAAGTGGAGGGAATAGGATTCTTGAGGAGAGGGGCTGGATCATGTGGAAGGATTCTAACATCGATATCCAGTTGTTCGAAAGACATAAACAATATAAACATTGTTCTGTCTCAAATAACCGTTAGATTACTTTTGTCTATGCGAGACTGAGACCTATCCCAAGAAGATTCTTGTAGAATCATATCCAAAGACTATCACAAACCATAAACCATCCATGGGTTCTTAAAAATATTTTGATACAAATCTCAATAGAGATGAAAGTTTTGGAGCCAAGACCTTTAATCATTCTACTGCCACTAATTTGCGTGCTACTTTAGACAAATTCAGACTAGAAGGTCTTAGACTTGTTGGCCCTTAGACCACATTCAATAAGGGAGGAATGTTGGAGAGATTTGATAGAGATTTAGCTAATATAGATTTTCTTAATACAAATCATAGTACAATCCTAGAAGTTCTTCCAATAGATGCCCAGATCACGCGCCTCTCCAAGTTTTGTGGAACAACAAGCAACTCGAATCAAACCACATTTTCATAACAAGGGAAGTGTGACAGGAATGGCTAGGATTTCAACAGTTTCTCGAACCCAGTTGGGTAAAATGACTACATATGAGTCAACCACTTACAACTTCAGAAAAAAGGCAATAGATTAGGATGCAAACATGTAGATTGGGAGGGATAGAAGAAAGAACAAACTTCTAAAATGAATAAATGAATTAGAACAAGCCCTTGGAGCATGATACAGTGAATACATAAACTCCATACCAGTGGATGTAAAGTACTATGTGAGAAAATTCTTAAATATGAGAATGTGTATTGGAGACAATGATGAAGATGCAACTGAATTGAACATGCCAACACAAACACTAGATTCTATCATAACTTTGTCAATAAAAGGAGGAGAAGGAATACAATCATTTGATTAAAGAATGCAAAAGGATAGTGGTTTGAGGAGAAAGAGAATCTAAAAAAAAAATTTAGTAACCACTTCAAAACCTTATGTACTGATAGTGATCCAATGAGAATACAATGTGTGGCAAGGAGATATATTGGTAAATTCAAACATATTTCCCATGTTGACTTACAAATGCTACAAGTGTTAGTCATAGAAGAGGAGATCCATAAACCTTTAGTGAAAATGGCCCCTACTAAGGTTATTGGACTGGATAACATAGAGGTAGGTTTTTGTAGAGAATTTGGAGGAAGACAAAAGCACCTATTGTCCAAATGATCATGAAAGTTTCTGGCCCTTACCTAATAGAATTTCATAATCAACAATTGTTTTCATTCCAAACAATAGCAACCCAATCAACTACAATCTCTTAAGAGTCATCTCTCTAAATAACATCAACACCAACATGATTTCAAAGATCATCATCAAAAGGATTAACCTATCTATGCCTGAATGGATTTCACCATAGAGTTCAAGATTTGTTCTGAGTAGCATGATTGCTTATAATACATCTTGGAAAAGGAACTCATCCATTCAAAGAGGATAAAAAAGGGCTTTGAATAGTGATGGCACTATTGTTTGATCTCTCAAAAATCTATGATAAGCTCAGTTAAAATTTCGTATAAGACAACATTAAAATACACCAATATGCCGCAAAACCTGAGCAAAGTCATTATGTAGATGATCAATCAAGGAGAAACTATAATACCACAGAACAAAGAACTATTGGATCTCATCAAACCTAACTAGGGTTAAGGTTGGGTGAACCTATATCACCTTATGCATTTGTACTATGACTACTCATATGTGCCAAGAAATTAAAAGATTTGTGTAAAACGGATGATGGAATCCTATGATAATTCAAGAGGTAGTCACTCAATTCACACCTATGTTTTGCTGACAATGTTGTCTTATTTAGAGAGGCATATACACAACAAGAAAAGATGATCATAAAATGCTAAAATAAGTATAATAATTACTATGGCCTGGAATCATCTAAAAAAAATTGGTGTTTCATTCTTAAAAAACATCCAACTGTGGTGCAAAGGAGTTTTAGCATATCCAGATGAATTAGTTTCACTGCAAATATGGGAAGATATATTTGTGTACTCGTAATCCATGGTAAATGCAAGAAAGAGATGCATGACTTTATCACTACAAAGATGTGATCTTGGTTAACTACATGTGCATGAAATAACCACACTATAGTGGGAAGAGTCACCTTACCAAAATCAATTCTCATTGTAATCCTATCATATAATATGCAAACATCAAAGATACCTACCTCGATATGTCAGGAAATTGATCGAATAGTTAGACACTTCATCTAGGGTGGCAATAAGGAATTGCACACCATGGTGTTTTCTAATCAAACGGAAGTACAATATTAGGACCAAAAAAATCTAACTCAAGATCCATGATTGGGAGGTGTATAAAAGGACAGCCTAGCGTTATACTAGAGGTGTGTAATAGATGTATCATGAATGGAGAAAAAACCTTGGTATGGGACAATTGGATTACCTCTTGCATACAAGCAGTAAACCCAACCATTCTAGACATACCCAAGGATCTAAAATACTAAAAGGATGCACGATTAAGGAAAGAAGTTGGGAATTGATATTTAGACTTCATGAACGAGTGGTTTGATAGAAGCATAGTTCACACATCTCTTAATATACCTATTATTGGATCTAGGATGATGGGATCTAGAGGGGGGTTGAATAGAGATAAACACTTAAAACAAATTCATTAGACCTTTAGATTACTTCAAGAGATAAGGTTGCAAATATGGAATTCAAGTGCAACTAAACATACATATCAAGGATGAGAGAGATTAAATAAGAAAAAGAATGCAAACTATGTATAGTGGTTCCAAACTCCAAACTAGGAGACTGTACATCCACTACCTAGAGAGGTCAACTTCTAGGATATTTCAACCATGTCTCACTCCTTATGTTTCATTATAAGAGTTACAACATGTGACCTTCCTTTTCTGGGACAAGGATACCTAGCCTTCCCTTTGAGGTCAAGGGAGCCAATAACCTCACAAAGGACTTACCCATCAATGACCAAGAGTCTTCTACCTCACCAAGGACTTACCCACTTTTGACTTGGATCTTCTGCCTTTGACTTCACCTTCACCAAGTAGAAGCCTCACAATGGGACTCCTTCCCTTCTTCTTCTTCACCTCTCTTAGATAAGAGAGAGAATCTTCATCTTCATGGTAGAAAGAGAGATTGGGTGGTGGAGGAAGTGAGAGCCTCAAACGATATACATGTAGGAAATAAGAATACAAGGTGTCTAGAAAAGGATCACGTCCGGGGGCTGGCAATATTTTCCTCTGCACCGCTAGTCAGAATACGAGGACTCCCAGATCTGTGTGACTGCCTAGCCAATGTCTTAGGATCTGACTCGAAATAAGATACCTTTCGGACTCTCTCATCTATTTTCGTCCCTTCTCAACCCTAATTATGTTAAGATTTTGAGGTTTATGGTTTTTTCTCTCTCTTCCTCACCCTCTTGAGGATAGGGTACTATGATAAGGTTAAAGAATCCTCCACTAAATTAATGAAAAACAAGTAAACAAGATGTCATGGACATAAGCTTAATAGATTAAGCATAGAATAAAGATTAGTTGCATGCTTAGGTCGTATGACATGTGTTGTCATACCCTTAGGAGAGACCTGAGGTTAGACCTTCTTGTCAGGAGGATGAGTAGAGAGTTGGTCTTGGAGGCAGAGCTCCATTAAAGGTAGAGATCTGGCACATCCTCTGAGGATGATGCTAACCCTAACCCTAAGTGGTGGTTAGAGAGAGATGGCATGATGAGTTAGATATCATGGACAACCATATGCATGAGTCGGCCTACTTTTGGTTTTGAATACCTATGAGAAGTATGAGCTATGTGAGGTTGGTTGACTTAGTGCCTTCTGGGCAACCCAACTTGTGAAGGGTCGTGCATGTTAGGGTGAAGGATAACTCCTTCATTGATGAGGTTAGTGATGACCCTATAGAAACCCTATGGGATGATATGGGCATGGCATAGTATGCACCTAGAGTATGTTAGTAAGTGTTGGCAGTAAATTGAAACCCAGGCCAGAAGGGCATGTTGGATAGATTATGAGCTAAGCATAAAGAGCCATAGATAATCTCGTGCGAACGTAGGTTTCACCCATGCAAGTATATGCATGTGAGTTTGATCCACCCTTTTAGAGAGAGAACCTCTAGTGGCAAGGTTGTTTGTAGGGTAAGCTCTAGAGAGAGAGAGTAAGACCTGAATAAGAAGGTTGGAAGCTTAGACTCTGAGATATGAGGAACCCTGAGAAGTTGGGTATGTTGCGACCTAAGTGAATGGTTGTGGTTGCCTCGTGCATGATCCTTTTGGTATCTTGGTTTCCTTTAGAGGAACCAAACCCTAGAAAAAGGATGAGGCTACCGGTACCTATGTGTAGATGATATAGGTGCTTACCTTCTAAGGATAGAAAGAAGAGTTCCTTAGACCCTGAGGAGGTTTAGTAACAAGTTGTGAGGCCCTATACCTAGTTGGTTGTTCTTGAGGAGGACTCAACTCTGAGGTGTTCCTCGAGTAGAAGGATAATAGGAAGTGCATGCCATACCTGGTACATGTGTGGTTCGTGGTTAAAAGGTTGAGCATGCAGTTGGACATAAGAAAAGTGAACCTAGGGTTCCTAGACCTATGAGGGGAAGTAGTGTACATGATGCTCACATGAATGTTTGAGTTCCTACGCATGGGAGCATGGAACCCCTCATGTTTAGAGGAAAGGGAAACCTCTTGGATTAAGGTGTATGTTTGATGAACCCCTCGCATATAAGTTGGTGACATGGGAAGGTATGATCTTGGTCCAATATTTAGGATTGAGAACAAGTATCACCTACCATGGAGACCTAGTATGGTTTAGAAGGTGGTCTGTTTTTTAGCTATGTTCCTTAGTAGCTTGCTAGGGCTAAGCATGCTCATGTGGGTATAAACCTTAGACGTAGAGAAGTTTGTGACCTTTGTTGCTATCAATATGTAGTTACCTTCCATCCTAGGAGAGGGACCCTTCTGTAGGGTATGTACATCTTTTGTTGGGTTTGAGGTAACCTTAAGAGGTCTCATAGAATCTTGAGAAGCTAAGTGGAGCGTACATAGTATAAGAATGAACCTGTAGACCCATAGATAACCATCTCTAAGTGCATGTGGATGTTTTACCATGGAGGTAACCAATATGGGGCATGACTGAGGTAGATAGGTCACCATGATCCATACGAAAGGATGTAAGTCATACCATGAATGCCAAGAGAGATGATGGAGACTTGGGTAAGGTTTCACACTGGATATGTACTATGTTAGGATCCTAAGTCTATCCTAGGGTCAAGTAGGGATAAGACTGATAGGAGTAGGATTTGCCTAATTCCCTAGTTGCACATGACCATAGGGTCGGGAGGTAACAACTATCATTGTCTGAGGACCATGGGTTAGGAGATTGATCACCTTCAGGAACTCATGGGACCCAAAGGGAAAATGAGGAAGGCACTCTCTAGATGCATAAGGGAAGAGGGATGACCCTAAAAGTGCCAACACCCTATAGACCTAGAGGAGATGACCAAGGATGGTATGATGGCCCAAGTGGGTTCGAGACCAATTTTCCATGGAAGTAACCTTGATATCGAGATTTGCATGATGTAGGGACATGTGATGCACGTTTCCAATTAGATTTGAAGGTGTACTGGTGATGTGGGATGTACCATCTCTACTCTTGGAATGGGAAGAACTTTGTATTTGGACTACAGACAAATGCTTATTTCCTCTTGTTATGAGAATGAGAGATAGGTCAGTACGCATGTCATACACCAAGGATAAAGATGATGAGAGTGGAAACGTTGCTATGAATATAGCATACCCTTGTGGAGTGTACGATGTATGGATGGTTCACAAACATCAAGAAAACTAAGGTATTCATCTTATGAGGATGTTCTTATCATGAGTTATGTGGAATTTGTGAGTTATATAAGTTTGAGTTTGATAACCAAGAGGATGAGCTCTGAGTTTTCCTGGTGAAGATAGACCTAAAGTCCGAGATGAGCTGATAAGTGGAATACATGGAGGTGTATGTCTCCACTATTGCCTAGCACATAAAGATGAAAGCTGGTGATAGATGCTCTGGTTGAGATGCAACTGCCTAGTTTAGCTAGTGTGAAGGCTGGAAGAGGTGGCTAGGTGAACCCTAAGTTGTGAGATATGTTTGGCTAACACTAAGATATAACGAGATATGTTGATCGAGTTAGTGGTTGCTTGATTAGCAAGCGTAGGGCTTGTTATGGTAGAAGGATGGTTGTAGAACCTCAGATGCACTTCTTTGGAAAAGAAGGTGATGAAACCCCAACTAGAGTGTTTTAGGGTTTTTGAGGAATCAACCTTGAGGAATCATGACGTACAAGAGAAAATGATACACCATGATACTACTGAGGTAGTAAGTGGCAGTAGTACTCTGGATGCCTAAGATGAAGTTGCATGTTGCATGTCGCCACACATGACATGAGGTGAAAGACGAACACCAGTAACCCAGTGAGTTGATATGGAGGATAAAGAGTCCCTGAGAGGGAATGGGAGTTCATCACTATAGGTGTTGTGGTGAGTCTCCCTTGGACTTAGGAAGGCCAGGATGCAATATGGGTTCTGGTAGATCTCCTTACCTAGATGACATAATCTAAGAGAAAGAGAGAGTACTGTCGGGAGATAGATCCGGTTGAACTATATATATGAGAGAGAGAGATGGTTCAACTACACCATGATGCAAGTTCAAAGGTTCTTAAGTGTGACCTAAAGATTCACTTCCATGCGGTGGAAGTAGGTACAAGAAGAACTCGATGTGAGTACAACTTATCACCCCTAACTGATGGTTAGTAGGATCCAGACTAGAGGGTCTGATGAGAGCGTGTGTGCTCGTTCAAGGTGATATATGGGGACAGTTCCTGTCCTATGTAAGATGTGATGATAGCCACCATAGCCAGTATCAGGATGTAAGAAGCTCTGTAAGGGAGGCTATGTCGGTCACCGCTTCATTAAGATGATGTTGGTGGAGGGACCTGGTGAAGGTCAGAAAAAGACCACAGTGTGTGCAGATGAAGTCACTCTGATCATACGATGGCTGAAAGAAAGCCCAGGGGTGACATGAGTTGTGAGCTGATGCAAAGCAGACTGACATGCAGAGCACTGTGGGAGAATATGTGATATGCAAATCCGACCCCTCTGAGATATAGCTGAGAAAGATGAGTCCCTGATACATGGGTCCATTTGAGATGGATTGGTGGATATGCTTGTGTATAGCCTTACCCTTCATGATCACGTGAGGTACAATGTGTTCCATGAGTCTGATCTAGAGTAATATGTGAGGAACTCAAGCCATGGGCTGAGAAATGAACCTAGTGAGCTCCTAAGGGAGGCTAACTTACCCTAAGTCACCTATAAGGGTACGAGATACTAAGGTGAGAGAGAGAGCTCAGGAGTAAAGATTATAAGATGATAAAGGTTCTTTGGAAGAACCATGGAGAGGATGAAGCCACATGGGAGCCAATGACAGATATGGAAAAGTCTTATCCTAAATTGTTTATATGTTTGGTGGAATTTTGAGGGAAAAATTCCTATAAGAGGGGAAGGATGTTACACCCCCAATTTTGGGTTCTTTTGATGAGAAATACAATTTCTCATAATAAAGATATATGAATAAATAATGGTGTGATTAGATTTGAAATGAATGAATTCTGTTTACAATAGCCTTGTTGGTTGCTTTGTGGGCTTTATTGGCTATTGGGCCCAATAACAAGGAAAAGAAAAAGGAAATTCAATTATTAAATGAATAATTAAGAAATGGAGAAAAGAAAAAGGTAGAAACCTCTAGAAGGAAAAGGAATATTCTCCAAAGGTTAATTTTGTGCCTTTTGGGTTCCTTGGGTTCCAAGGAGTCCAAGTTGCAAAGATAATGCAACAAGAAAGAGAAAAGATTAATTAAATATTGCTTCATTTAGAAGAAATGAGAGATAATGATAATATTACAAGAAATATGTGGATATATGGATAATAGATCCATATTGGAAACGATTTCATGTTCACATGGTTTCTAATGGAAAAATAAATCAAAATCATGAAAATAAAAGGAAATAAGAAAGAGAAAATATGAGAAATATGCATAATAGACTAATAACTTGCACCTAAGGAAAAGGGAAAGATTTCTTTGAATAATTATCCCAAGTTTGGCATGGTGCAATATTACGTTATTATTCAATTTCCCTCAAAATTTGGGATCAATTGGATAAACAGTTTGGAAGATATGATTTTTGCAAGTTTAATTAAAGTGGAAAGATAACCATTAAATAGTATTATATGTCACATAAGATTTTCCTTTTCTAAAAAGAATAGGAATGAATACACGCACAATAGCCATTGGATCCAGGATCCAACGGTGCACCTAGGTCTGGAAGAACTAGGAAAGGAAGTAGAGAGAAATGAGATCTTCGATCTCAGTTTCCTCGCAAACCTGACAATGTGCAAGGATGGAAAGGGGACAGGCGGCTCCAGGAGAAGATTCTGAGCCACCCTATCCTAGGTTTTAGGTAGTTTAGGAGGTTTTGGAAGGAATGCCCAAAACCCTAGGAAACCTCAGTGGCGGAAATGGATTGGGAACCCTAATCCGGATCCCTCACCTATATATATAGCACAACCCTTGGCTTCGGCCAAGCCTTGCGAACTCAAACAACATGCTCGTAGCCCCAGATTTCCCCTATCTCTCTCTATTGACCTTTCTCCAGCAGCTACTCCATCGCAGCGCCTCCGTGAGCAGAGTTATAAGACGAAGAAAGAGGAGGGGAGCAGGAGCCGCAGGATTGGAGCGCACCATGGGCTCGTGGGAGGAACGGAGGGCCAAGATCTCCTCTGCGTTTTGATGTAGTGCGAGTAGGCACAATCAATGTGAGCCGCACAATATATATATCGGTCGGTGTGACCGTGATCAAACGGCTGGCCTTTTTCTGACTTAAGGTAATTACTCACTCTCTAAACAGAAAATCAAAGAAATAGGTGAATCTTGGATAAATCACTAAAAATACATTTATTGGCTGAAAAATACAGATAAGTAGTGCTTTTTTATCAGAAAAATGCAAGGAATGCAATAAAAATGTAATTGAAGCCTAATTATGCTTTAAATTCAAAAAAGTATGTAACGATGCTATCTTTAAAGGTTTTATTAATGAAAAAACCCTAATCTTTGATGATTAATGAATTGGGAAGGGTTATATGGATGTTTAAAGTTGATATTAGCCTGTTATTAGTAAAAAAGACAAGTTAGATCCAAAAGGATGATCTTTATGCATAGTTGGTTTAATTTTTGGTTCCATGTACATGGATATGCATTAATGGGCTTAGAAACCCTAATTTATGTTGATATGAATTTTAATGGTTTTAATTGTGTAAATCCATGAATAAAACTGGGATATTATGATTCTAAGCCAATTTGAGTATGAAAGACTCTAATTATGGATAAATACCCTTAATTTTTTAGAGTTTAGGATTTCCTAGTGTATAAAAGTGGAATTAATGTGAATTTAAGGTTTTCTAAACCAAAAGATGTGAAACATAGTGATTAGAGTTCCTTTGAGTTTTGAACTATAATTCTTTATTGAGTTGTCTATTCAAAAGAACTCGAACATGATAATTGGGCTTATTGATCTTGACCTAACCTAAAGGGATAAAGATGGTAGTTTTAGTGTGAAAGAGACACATTAGACTTAATTGACATTCAATTGTGCCTATGATGTTGAAATTTGGGGTTTGTGAACTAAAAGGGTATTAAAAGTGATAAAAGCTTTATGGAGGCTAAAACCCTAATAAAACTCTAAAGTTGGCCTAGAAATCCTAAGGTGGAATCCAATTCGATCTTGAGAATGTTTTGGGTAAAATAATGACACTTGGATGTTATGCATTTATTTCAGGATATTGTTGATTGCTTGTTTGATTGTCTTGAATATTAATGCTTGGACATCAAGTTACTATGGATCATGTATGTGGTTACACTTATGGTTAATCGCTTTAGTTTCACGGCGATTTCTAGATGTTTTATCGGTTTCCTGAAAATAACTGCTTGGATGACTTTTATTTCATGCAACTACAAAGTGACTATGATTATCACCTGAAATATGTATACCTAACTAGCTCAGATCCTAGTCTTCCTCTGTGGCTTTGCTAATGATGAAAAAGGTAACCTAGTACATGATCTACCTATTAGGTAGGACCATTAGGTTATCATGAGTTAGGAATTGGGCTACCTATGTGTAGTGCCATGCGACTCTTTAGCATATCATGAGTTAGGAATTGGGCTACCTATGGATAGTTCCATGCGACTCATCAACCCTAAGTATTGATCTACCTGCTAGGTAGGATCATGGGGGTTAGTTGGGATCTACCATATGAGAGGTAGTATCCATGTCCACTGTAAGGACAAGCGCAGAGATTAGGGTATGTATGGATTGAGTATTTATGTTTAAGATGTAAAGTTTTCTTGCTAAACCATAATTGCTTACAATATGTTATTACAGATAATTGCCTGATTATTGTTTATCTCACATACTGACATATTCATTTATGCTGACTGACGTTTTGTTTGTCAACATTTCAGGTACAAATTTGAAAAGGACAAATAGTAAAGTGATACATTGTGAATATATGAATTAAAGTACAAGGAGGATTAGTTAGAATAGACTCCAGATGTGGATAGAAGTTTATAAATGCAAGATTTTAAAAAGGTATGCAATGTTTTATTTTATTCCAGCTTTCAGTATATTCATGGTAGAATTTAATAATTATTACTGATTATTTGTCGAACCTTTGATCCAATAAATTGGGATAATGGCTCTAACCTCTTGATCTCCCTTAATTGGGGGTTACCAGGAGGCGGGGTCATTACACAAGCTCCAAGGTCAAAGGCTCCGAAGAAGAAGAAGCTGCTCCCACCAAAATTAACACTTCGGCCACAAGATTAGCTCTAAAGAGAAGAACACCATGGTCAAAAGGATGCTCAAGAAAGAGGGTAAGAAACCCTAGGCCAAACCAAGAAGAAAGAAGAGAGAAGAGAAGAAAACTTCCTCACACTTGGGTACCACCTTATCAATTAAAACATGGTCTCTGACCCTTTGTGATGAGGAGTTCTCTCTCAAAATTACCACCATGGATAGTCTACATTCTATGGCCGAGAAAGGGGAGGAAGAAAGGTAGGGTTCCAAAGGAAAATGTGCTCAAGAAGGTAGAAACACTTACCAAGAAAAGAAACCACCAAGCCTCACCATAAGGAGGGTGATCAAACTTCAAAGCACCATATGCAAGGTTGATCAACCTTGAAAGCAACCAAGATCAGTCCTTCTTGCTTCACAAAGCTCAAAGGACGAACAAAAGATAAGGAAGAAGAAGAAGGGCCAAAAAAAATACTTTCATGAAGAAGAGAGAGGTTATATACTCACAAGATGAGGGAATCAAGGTAGGGGTGAGGTCTCAACATAAGAGACCGCCAAAGAGACACTTATCCACAAAATAAACTAACATGCAACTGCTATATGCATGCATGCACAAGATGGTAATACTACTAATGATGGGTATTGACCTCTTTAGGTCAGCAACACATTGGTTTCGGTCAAGACACATCAAGGGGTCGAAACAAACATCAAACCACATGCCTAGGTCAAAACAAAAGATCTCAAAGCACACAAGGTCGAGACACACCACTAGGAGACAAACCATCTTGACCTAACCACATCTAGGGCATCAAGGTCGAAATAATAAACACCCCAACAAGGTGTCTCGGTCGAGACACACCCAAGACACACCAACATGGCCGAGACAAAGGTCGTAACACTCAACCAAGCTCAACATGGTCGACACCAAGCAAACCCTAGATATCCTTACATCACAACATGATGCCACATCATCAACCAAGGTCCAACAAGGTGCCCCATAGCATCATTCTCTCTCTCATGATGATAAAGCACTATGGACACACTCAACATGTGACAAATTGCAAAATAACCCCTCATCTTGGGTAAATTACAAATTGGTCTAGTACAAGCATACAAGGCTCAAAGATCATCAAAACATGACCAAGCTGGAAATATAAGATAGTTACATGTTAACAAAGCATCTCAAAGGATTAGATTAAGGTTCTAAGCATCTTATTAAGCAAATCAAACATACTCAAGCACTAAGGTGGGCCAGGGGCCTTACAATATGGTTCAAATATATCAATTATAAATATTATAGAAACAAACTTCTATGGTTGTTCATTAGTAAAAACAAATGTCTTTATACTTTTTGGATATATCTTAATAACTACAGTCATATTGTTTTAGGATGCTATCCATATCCATCCTCACTATTGGGATCCAATGCCCTTTTAAAGAGATAATTGGTCCTTTAGGACGGCTATACCGATATGCATTTAATAAAACCATTCCTTATACTATTAGGAACATCAATCTAAACAAAGCTCTCTTACTATCAACTTCCAAAAGACATAATGCTCTAAAAAGATACTTAGCAAATATTACTCATAGTAATCATTTTATTACGGTAAGCGGTCTTCTCCAAAGTACACAACAACATCATCATCTCTTAGTCATGGGAGAACAAGTTCTCAGTTACCCAAGCATACAAATTTGTTATCGCTCTTAGACACGAAAGTCTTTATAGCAAACACTTGTAGAGGATCCAATGCCCTCTCAGAATGTGAAATCGGATATGGCTTATTGGGCACAAGAAACATAGTTGGTTTGATAGTTCTGGAAGGGGTTTTTATGATCCGTTTATATGCCCTTTCTGATTTAAGAACTTAGAAAGCATCTATCATCTGAATTTGAATTTACAATCTTCGGTCTTTTCAACATTAGTACTTGTCGAGGCTCAAACTTCATTGGCGGAGGAAGTTAACTAGCGTATGTATTTTTGAAAACATAAAAAGATTTTCAAATTCACCTATTTCAATTGATATGTGGTTGTCGCTAACATCTACACTATATACAATTGACGACGCTCTAATTCTCTTCAGGTAGGCTCTGCATGTGAAAGGAAAGCTCACCTTCAATGCTTTTTCCTTTTGCAAAGACGGAGAGACATCATTCCCTATGGGTTCACAAACTTCAATGCATAGGCCGATACAATGCCACAGCCACTAGGGCCAAGTGAAGGTTATAGATGATGATAGTGGATTTTGTTCCACTAGCTTGCTTCCACACAAACTTGTTATGGTCCTGTTATGACCTTGCATTGCCAGTATGTTGTTGGTATCTCTTCGAGTGGGATGTCTAAGAGCATACTCCCGCTTATCACAAACTTCACCTTACCACCCTTTTGAATCCGCCATCTAGGTTGTACTGTTTATTCTTGCATGTTTTATTTTTTTCCATTTTTTTTTCCTAGGTGGCACTCATGGTGCTGCCCTTTCTTTTCTCGTGTATGCCATTTCCTACACGTTGATTGTCATGCTTATCGATATAATCTGTTTATCAATCCAAATTCCGAACAAAAGGCATGTTTTTAGTCATTTTGATAAAGGAAATGTGGCCACAAAATTGAACAACCTAATCGAATAATTAAACATGATGTGAACGGTCAGTTAGGACTTTTTTTTTAAGGTGTCGTGCATAACTTTATTAAGGTGGCCGATCGGCCCTAGCAAGGTTCAAGTACGAACAAGGAAACGAAGAAACTAAATCAACAGACGCGACTAACCCACGGCGGGTATCATTTGCTATAGCATTAGCTAAACCATTACTACTACGACTTCTAAATGATAAAGAGAAAGAATTAAGGCTGCCTATGAGCCGCCTAATGTCCTCCAGGATGCCTCCCAAATAGTCTTTCCTCGTACCATCTTTGTGATAGGCAAAGGCCACCACCTGCGAGTTAGTCTCAGCCTCCATGTCGCGCCATGCATGCTTCTTCAGCCATAGGCAGGCTTCTTGTAAACTTAAAGCCTCCGCAATGTCCGAATCTTTCCATCCAAGCCAACGTTTGCTGCCAATACCCAGTATGTTACCGTTGCTGTCCCTGAGCACCCAACCAGCCGCCGTAGTGCCGTCCTCACCTACCGATGTGTCGACGTTCAGCTTGGTTTTGCCTGTCGCTGGGGCTAACCATCTTCCCTGCTGGGCTGGAGTGACGTGCCTTGCGCCTTGGCTGCTCGGCGCCTCCTGCATGTTACTATAGTCACGAAGTAGCGCCAACAGGCCGATCTTGATAGCTGCACCATTTTGGTTTTGCTTCTTATAGACACGAGCGTTCCGCAAGGTCCATGCCGCCCAAGCTGTGGCAACCAACTCCTCTCTTTTACTCTTGTCCGCTGTGCTCATGATGGTGGTGATGGCCTCCATGACCGTGAGGTCTTTTACCCTGTCCACAGTGTCCCTTGTAGAAGACGACTCTTGTTCCCAAAGCTCGACGGCGCTTGGGCATCTGAAAAGCATATGTGAGATTGACTCCCTTTCCGAGTAGCACAACAAACACTTGCCATCTGTATTGCAGTGTCTGTCATATAGTCTGCCCATAGTTTCCAATCCTCCTGTTGCTGCACGCCACATAAAGTGTGCCGCCTTTGGAGCCAACCCGCTCCTCCATATCAATCTCCACGTGCAATCCCCCGGCTCGGAAATGTGTGCTGTTGTATTCTGTCTCCCCATAGCTCCAAGCCAGTAAGCCGATCTGACCGAAAACTCGCCGTTCTTTGATGGCCACCAGTATCTGACATATGAAGCTTGCTCCATCCTGAGAGGTATAGCCATAATATCCCTTGTTATGCTGTCCGGAAAGATGGTATGGATTATGTCACTGTTCCACTCCATCCTCTCGTCATGAATGAGCTCTCTCACATAGACGGGCTGCTCCCCCACCACTGGTCTAAAGGCACCCAACGTGTCTCCCCTCCTTGGCACCCACCTGTCCTCCCAGATATGTATATTTGCACCACTCCCAATCCTCCATTCCACCCCTTCCATCGCCAACGCCTTCGCCGCCCATATGCTTCGCCAAGTGTAGCTCAGGTTGTGACCTCTCCTCGCCTCCCAAATATCAGTAGAAGGAAAATATCTTGCTTTGAGAACTTTGGACATCAACGTGTTGGGCATAGAGTGTACTCTCCATACTTGCTTGGCTAACAACGCTTGGTTGAAGACATGCAAGTCCCTAAACCCCATCCCACCTTGCTTCTTTGGTTTGCACATCCTATCCCAACTCATCCAGGCAATCTTCCTCTCATTCCCCTTTGCCCCCCACCACCATCTTGCCACCATACTATGCATTTCATCCACCATCCCTACCGGTAACTGGAAAATACTCATGACGTACATCGGGATAGCTTGTGCCACCGCCTTTATAAGAACTTCTTTGCCCGGTTTGGACAACAGCTTCTCCGCCCATCCTTGTAACTTCTGCCACACCCTCTCTTTAATATAGCTGAAAATATGTTTTTTGGACCGTCCTATAGCCGTGGGCAGGCCCAGGTATCGGGCGTGCCTGTCCACCTCTTTGACCTGCAACACCTCTTTGATCTCGTCTCTCTTAGCTAGACATGTTCCTTTACTGAAAACAACCTCCGTCTTTGAATAGTTAAGTTTTTGCCCGGATGCCTGTTCATACTGGCTGATAATTTCAGCTACTTTCAAGCATTCCGTGGTGGTTGCCCTTGCAAAAAGAATATTGTCATCTGCGAAAAAAAGATGTGAGATACTCGGTGCAGATCTACTAACTTTAATCCCATGGATGAGATTATTGTTAGCAGCTCTGCAAAGTAAGGTGGAAAAAGCATCCGCACATAGAATAAAAAGGTAGGGTGAGAGGGGGTCTCCCTGTCTAAGGCCTCGGGTTGGCTTGATCAGTCCCGTCCGGTTCCCATTAAACGTGAAGGCATGATTTACCGTTGATATGCAATCATAGATCCGGTCCCTCAGTTTGTCACCAAAACCCAAGCATCCCATGACGTGCATTAAGAAATCCCATTCAACTCTATCATAAGCTTTGGACATGTCAAGCTTAAGCGCAATATTACCCCTTCCAGTCTTTCTTTTCTTCTTCATGGAGTGAAAAATTTCATAAGAAATGAGAGCATTATCTGTAATCAATCTCCCCGGGATAAAGACACTTTGATTTTCGGAAATGATGCTGTCCATATGCGGCTTCATGCGATTTGTGATCACTTTTGAGGCAATCTTATAGACGACATTACACAGACTAATAGGTCTGAATTCACCCATCTCCTTCGGCTTTTCCACCTTTGGAATTAGGACTACTAGAGTATTATTTATCTCCCCCATACTCCTTTGTCCACGCCACCACCCCTTTATGTAACTAGCCACGTCCTTTCCAACAATATGCCAGTATTTTTGAAAGAAGAGGGCTTTCATAACATCCGGTCCCGGAGCCTTATTTGGATGCATTTGCTTGAGGGCGTGCAAGATTTCCTCATCAGTGATGTCTTCCTCCAGCTTTCTAGCGAGCTCGCTATCCACCTTTATGTCCATACCCATGGTTGCTGCCTCAAAGTCCGTGGGGTTCGAAGTTTTGAACAGCTCTTCAAAGAAATCGGTGATCACCTTCTGCATCTCCTCCTCCTCCGTCTTCCATATTCCCATGTTATCTTTCAGCCCCTCTATAAAGTTTCTCCTTCTTCTATTGGACGCCTTGTTGTGAAAATATGCGGTATTCCTGTCACCTTCCCGCATCTCATTGGCCCTCGCTCTAGCATGCCAGTATGCCTCCTCGTGTCTCAACCAGTATTGGAGCTCTCCCGATAGATCCTTCGCTCTTTGCAGCATCCTTGCATCCGGCGGTTAATTTTGCACTTCCAGAAGTTCATTTTCAATCTTCCTAATTTTTTTCTTTCTGAACTTGAATTTCTTTTCAGCCCACTCCTTCAAGTTTGCCCCACATCTGTGAATTTTTCCCACCAATCCTTCCGTCCTGCTATGTGTCCATGAGTTAGCGACGTTCTCTTATCTACACATATCAGTCTTGTTTTATGTTTTGACACACTGAGGGTAGTTTGATAGGACATAGTAAGGCTGCAAACTGTAAGTTTGTTGTGTAAAAAATAGATGGTCATGCCTATATCCAGTTAAATAATATATACAATCACATAAATAGAACGTAACAATAATTAGATACGATGTTACGTATACACGTTACGTTCGGAGGTTACGGTGGTCGGCCACCGCTGTCGCTGAAGCCATTCAACGGCATAACTAGATCAAGCCAAATATCGGACATCGCCGTGGGCTTCCACTCGCCCATCTCTCCTGCAACTCGAGTACTGCTCTCTTCTCCAATTTTCGGCACCCACGGTGCCAGCTGACGCCACAGGATATGCCGCAATGGTGGTGGACCTCGTCAGAACTTTCATCCTCACTAGGAGGTCCATCCTCACGCTCTCCGGAAGCCGGAGAGTGAAACGTTCCTTGTCTGTGTCGGTCCAAGATGCATACCTTCCCACTGCTACGGACCTTGACCTCCACAATGTCTTCTTCCTTATTCCAGTTTCAGTCTCCACCACTGCAGCAGCCGTTACCGTCTGCGCATCTTCTTCCACTGACACAATGACGTAGTCCGGCGATCGCTGAGCTGTCTCGGCTGGTAGGTCGGTACGACTAACTGTTGCTGGTCCTAGCTCTGTTCTCTCCATGTTTTGGAGTACTCCTTCACCAAGATCAGCGCGGCAGACGGGGCAAGTCCTATGGGTGGCGAGCCACTCACTAATGCAGTTCGGGTGGAACGCGTGGTTGCAGTGGGGCAGCAGACGGAGTGTCTCTGTCTCTTCGAACTCGCTTAGGCAAACAGCGCACTGCAACTCACCGCCGCCTCCGGCCTTTTTAAAGTCCATGGCCTCTGCATATAACATCGTCGGGAACGACTCCACTGCCTCTCGATCAAGGCCCCTTTTTTGCGGTGTCATGCTGGTGCGTTGACGACTGCAACGCTGCAGGTAGATGGAGAAGAGACTGAGGAAGAAGATGGAGAGCAAACTCACGGTGGCGATTACAGCTGGGTGTAAGTTGTCTTGGCGGGGTTGGGAATCTGGATCATTTGCGGAGGTGATAGGCAGCAAGGGAAGGAGAACGAGGAGCTGGACGACGAGGCTGGAGCTATGAAAAGCCATGTCGGATGTCTGGAGTATGCAGCGCGCCGGCGGCAGCTGCAGTCCGCGTTTCTCATCCGACTGCCAGGTTGATGATGATAGCGGCACTGGGAACAGAAAATTATATAGTCTCGAGCGGCGGGGGTGGATAAAAGTGGTTGAAACATTAGTGAACATAAGGAACGGGTAATTGGTAGTCACAATGTTGTCGGTTAAAGCCCTAAACGTTCGAATGGTTATTTACCACTTGCGCATAACAATGGCAAGTTCGTCGAAACATGAAAAGTCGAAATTAGAAAAACAAGTCAACTGGATATCCGTGTAGACAAACGTATTCGAAACTTCGATGCAATTCACTCCAAAGATGAAAATTAAGATGCATCCAACCTAGACGTTCATACATGACTTCTTTCTTCCTTTAAAATGAATTCGCAATCAAATTGGATCGTATATATAACTTTTGGTATAGAGTAAAATATGATTAAATTGTATTCTTCATTATTTCTGTTGTCGTGCTAATGATACTATGAGGAAAGAATGGTTGATTGATAACTTGATTAGATTATGAAGTTAACATGGCAACTCTTGTTGTTTATATGCTCATTTTTAGAATGAGGTAATCCAAATTTAAGCCAAAAATCTAAATAGCCTATTTTGCTATTTTAAATATCAAAATAGTATGTTTCAAATTTTTATTCCCGATATGACATGCTTGGAAAGCACGTTACAGACACAGATGTTTTACCCTTGTTAAGGGCAATATGTCCAAGTGGGTGATGTATTGCTATCGCTGAGAGCAATACATCTCTCGTCGGGACGTATTGTCCCATTGTGGGGTCAACATGTTCTGTTCGGAGACGTATTATCTCCAGAGAGATCAACACATCTTTTTTCTAGACGCCTTCACTAGTACATGAATGGTCTGTAGCGTCGGTTTTTTTAAGCCTGCAGTGTCACTTTTTAACCGACGCCTAAGTGGTTGTCGCTATAGAATTTTTTCTATAGCGTCGGTTTATTTAACCAAATAAAACCGACCTTACAGAGTAAACACCGACGCAAAAGGTAGTAAAAAATCTAACCTAGGCGAGAAAAAAGGAGCCTGTAAGGTCGGTTATTTGAAAAAAATCAACCCTGTAAACGGTCTCGGTCGAGAAAATTGTCGACTGAAAGTTGTTCGGTCGACAATTTTCTCGACCGAGAGAGTTTATAGGGTCGGTTTTTTTGAAATAACCGACCCTAAAGATTGAATAAATATTTCAGTGTAACACTCGGTCGAGAAAATTGTCGATCGAAAATATTTCGGTCGACAAACTTGTCGACCGAGGGTACACTGAATGTAACGACCCCACCTCCCGGTAACCCCTAATTAAGGGAGACCCAAAGGATAGAGTCGTTATTTAATTAACAGGATCAAAGGTTCGACAAATAATCAATAACAATTAATAACCTTTACCAACTAAACTGAAAACTGGTATAAAATAAAACTTTGTTTACCTTTTAAAATCTGAGATTTCTAATATTCTATCCATGAAGATACTAATCTAACTAATCCTCCTGTGCACATTACTTCTCTTTTAATTCCACATATGCCACTTTACTGTTTGTTCTTTTCCTTTGTACCTAAAACGCCAACAAATAAAACGTCAGTCAGCGAGAAGCTGGTATGTGGGGAAAACAATAATCATGCAACTACAATAACAAAGTAATCAACCAATTATCATTTAACATCCAAGATTACGTTTTAAACCATACTACTCAATCTTTTCCTATCCCCTATCTCTGTGTTGTCCCTGCAGCGGACTGAGATACTACCTCTCTCTAGGTAGATCCTTACTAAACCCCGCATGATCCTACCTGGCAGGTAGATCAATATCTAGGGTTGGGTCACATGGCACTACCCATAGGTAGTCCAATCTCTAACTCAATGTGACTTGATGGACCTACCCCATTGGTAGCCATTTACTAAGTCATTCAATGACCTGATGGGCCTACCCCCATTGGTAGCCTTTTACTAGGTCAACTCATTAATCTATAGAGGGGACTAGGATCTGATCTGGTAGGCATATCTCTTATGTGATAGTCATATTCAAATTATACTTTGCATGAATTAAATACATTCAACAGTTTAATTCAAGCCACGATGGAAACATCGATAAAAACCCCAGAAAACTAATTCGGGTAGTCATAAGCGTAACCACATACTTGTACATGTAGATTCAGGTGCAGGAATAGTCCAAACAACAATGAGCAAGAAAGCATTCAATAAGATCCTGAAACAAATATACAATTTCCTTTTATTACTCGTGTCATTAAGATCTATTAAATCTAGCTCGTTTTTAGGGTTTCCATTGCAATTAGGGTTTCCCTTCATCTTTTATGATTTTAAACCCTAATTTAACACAATTGATCATAAACCCTAATTATTTCCACGTCTATTCCTCAATTCTGGATTAAAAGCATAATTAACCATTAATTAAGCTAATTAAGCCTCTTTTTATTAAAGCTACTATTTTTATCCTTTTAATCTAGGATAAGATCATTATATGCATTTATCATCAATTCATAGTTCATTACGGTCCAAATCACATATGAACTCAATTTGCCATTAATCCACCTTTTTATTCATGAGAAAACCCTAATTACTTCATTTAGGGTATTTATCCACCAATTAAGAACTTTAATGCTCGAAATAACTTAGACTTAGCATATTCCAATTTTAATCATGAAATTAATCAATTACAGCCATTAATAGTCGAATTAGTCAACATTAGGGTTTCAAGGCCCATTAAAGTATATTCATGCACATGGACTTTCAATTAAACTAATTATGTGCAAAATTCATCCTTTTTCTTCCTAATGTTCCTTTTTATCATTAACAGGCTAATATCAACTTTATTCATCTATTAAACCCTACTAATCACTTTAATCATATCAAAAATAGGGTTCTTTAAACATTAATACATTAAAGTTGATTTCTTCCATTACTTTTCGAATTGCATAAGGAATCCGGCTTCAATTATATTTTATTTAGATTCCCCTTGATTTTTTGATCAACTTTCATGTATAACATGTCCTTATTCGACCTACCATTTATTTACTATGAATTTAACAAATTTCACTTACTCTTGCAAATCAGGAGCCGCCACGTAGCCGTCTCCATGCAACGTCGCTCGATGGTTTTGAAAACATGACGAAATGACAGACTTGCCCTCATGTCAAACGCCAACTCTTCACACCCCACGGGGGTATAATTGTCCAACGCTACTGGATCGTCTTCCATCTCGCGAGGGTCCAGCCTGCCACCGACTGGAGCCGGCCACGGAGCCGTTTCCTCCTTCCCCATGGTCCGAGGATCACATGGGACCAACGCCCTGTCTCTGCCACCTTCCACCATGCTCAGAAACACCTCAACCCCAGCCCGATATGCCCAAATTGAAGAGGGTCAGAGCTGCGATCTGCAGCTAGTTAGAGACCCCTTGCAGGCATTGCGTAGGGTCAGAGGAACAAGCCGAGGGCGGAGCTTCCCTAGATCATCTGCGGAAACGCCATACCCACCCCTTGCAATCCTTCATGACTCCCTGCTACTCTAGAGATAGAGCTAACTCGAAGGTTAGGGTTTTGAGCGAAATCTAGGTGAAGAAGAGGATGGGAAAGAGAGAGAGATGTGGGATCTCTCCAGAACTCGAACCAAGGCTTATCCCTTTATGTAGGGGTGAGTAGCAAAGCCTTAGGTCGGCTATCCACGAATTACTAAGTCCTTCTCTCAATAGGAACCCTTTTTCCTTTAATGAGAAGAAAACTTTTCTCTCCTTCTTATTTCCTTTTGCTATTCCTCTCTCTTTAAATATTGGGATTTCGAAAATCTTTCCCATTATTCTCTCGTATGCTTTACTTCAACTTCATAAGCATGAATTATTACTTTCCTTTAGTAGGAAAGTATTTCCTTTTATCAATATCACAAAAAAAATCATTAATAAAGCAACACATTATCCTCTTATTTTGCCTTTTTAGTATTTTCTATTTCTTTCCTTTTTATTGGGGCTCCTTGTACCCCAAGAAACTCAAATAATTCGAAATTACTTTTTAAGGAATACTCATTACACTTCTAATTACATCCATATGCATTATTTCATATTAACTTGTTTATTTCTCATTAAAATATTTCTTTTTGAGGTTTTCTCTTTATTTCTCTTTTATTTTCCTCATTGGTATTCCTTTCAAAATTAGAAATCCTTGGGATAAGAAATTCCATTAAGGATAACTCAAATATACCTCTTTTCACTTATTTTCCACTTATTACTATTATTTCCAATTTATTTCTTGATAAGGAAATATTTAATTGATCTTTTCTTTTATTATTGCATTCTCTATGCAACTTTGGACTCCTTGAAACCCAAGGAACCCATGTGGCACGAAATCCCTCTTTGGATTTTCCTTCTAGAGGTTTCCACACTTTACTTTCCTCTATTTTCTTATTTAATTAATAATAGAGTTTCTTTTGTCCTTCCTTTGTCATCGGGTCCAATAGCCAATAAAGCCCACAAAACAATTATCAAGGCCATTGTAAATAAAAACCATTTATTCAAAACAAATTATATCCTTATTTGTTCCAATATCTTTAATATGAGAAATTATGTTTCTCAGCAAATGAACCCAAAATTGGGGTTGTAACATCATTCCCCTCTTATAAGAATTTTGTCCTCAAAATTCCATCAAGCAAGCAAATAAACAGGATAAGCATTTCATATGTCCATCATGGCTCCCGTGTGGCTTCACCCTTTCCATGGTGCTTCCCAAGAACCTTCACTATCTCATATCCTTCCATCTGAGTTCTTTCTTACCTTGGTATATCGTACCCTCATAGGTGACTCAGGACATTCCAGCCTCTCAAAAGTTGAATAGGTTCAGGGCTCAACACATGGCTTGGGTACCTCACATAGTGCTCTAGATCGGACTCATGTAACACATTATACATCATGTTATCCTGAGGGGTAAGGCTAAACACAACCATTTCCACCAATCCATCTCAAATGGACCCATAGATCGAGGACTCGGCTTTCTCAGCTGTAGCTTAGAGAGGTCGAGTTTTCACATTATACTCCCCTACAGTGAACTGCATGTCAGTTGCTTTGCATCAGCTTGTAACTCATGTCACCCTTGGGCTCTCTCTCAGCCATTGCATGATCAAGCGACTTCATCTGCACACACTATGATTCTTTTATGACCTTCACGAGGTCCCCTTCACCAACATCATCTTAATGAAGTGGTGATCGACACTACCTCCTTATAGAACTTCTTGCATCCTGATAAAGGCAATGGTGGTAAACATCATATCTTAATAATTGTCTTTTTGTATCACTCTGAACAAGCACACTTGCTCTCACCAGACCCTCTAGTCTGGACCATACTAACCATTAGTTAGGGGTGATAGGCGGTACCAACAACCTACTTCCATCGCATGGAAGTAAATCTTCTAATCATGCTCAAGAACTTTTGAACTCGCATCATGGTGTAGTTGAACCATCTTCCTCTCTTAAGTAGTTCAACTAAATCTGTCCTTTAACAGCATTCTTCTTTCTCATGTCATCTAGGTAAGGCGATCTACCATAACCCATATCGCATCATAACTTTCCTTGGTCAAGGGGAGACTTTTCACATCTTCCGTAGTGATGAACTCCCATTCCCTCTCAGGGACTCTTTTATTCTCTATATCGATACACTGGGTTACTGGTGTTCGCCCTTCAATTCTTGGCTTTCATTGCCACATGCCACAAACAACTTCATCTTGGGTATCCAAAGTCCTACTGTCACTTATCATCTTGGTGGTACAGTATATGGTGATCTTAAAATCATGATCTCTTGTATGTCATGTTTCCTCAAGATCGATACCTCAGAAACCCTAAACCATTCTAATCAGGGTTTCATCACCTTCCTATCCAAAGAAGTGTATATGAGGCTCTATCACCATTATTTCATTATATCAAGGACTCGACTGTCTAACCAATCAACCATTAACTTTTTCAACATATCTTGTTACATCACATCTCATTTCTAAACTTAGGGTTAGCCTAACAACCTCTTCTAGCTAAACTTAGGTGGCTATACCTTACTCAGAGCATTCATTACCACTTCTTATCCTTCTGTGTTAGGTAAAGTTGAAGACATACTCTTCCATGTATTCTACTTATCGTCTCATCTCAAACTCTAAGTTTGTCTTCATCAAGAAACTCTAAGCTCATCCTCATGGTGATCACACTCAACCTGGTATAACTTGCAAACTCCACCTAGCTCTTGGTAAAACATCCTCATAAGATGACTACACTATTCCTCTTAGTGTTTGTAAACCATCCATGTATCATTCACTCCACCAAGATATGTTAACATCTCTATCCTCATACCTTGTAGCAATGTTTCAACTCACATCATCTTTTATCCTTGGTGTATGGCATGTGTACTGTCTTATCTCTCACTCCCATAATAAGAGGAAATAAGCATTTGGCTGCAGTCCAAATACAGAGTTCTTCCTGTTCCAAGAGTAGAGATGGTACAACCCACCTTGCCCGTACACTTTCAAATCCAAGTTGAAATGTGCAGCTTATGTCTCTATATCACAAACATCATGATATCCACATAACTTCCATGGAAAAATAGTCTCGTACTTACTTGGTCTGAGCACAATCCTAGGTCATCTCCTCTAGGTCTATAGGGAGCCGGCACTTTTGGGGTCATCCCTTTTCCCTTATGCATCAGAGAGTGCCCTACTCATCTACCCTTTGGGTCCCATGAGTTTATGAAGGTGATCAATCTCCTAACCCATGGCCCTCAGACAATGATAGTTGTTACCTCCCGACCCTATGGTCATGTGCACTAGGGAATTAGGCAACTCATTCTTCCATCGGTCTTATCCCTACTTGACCCTAGGATAGACTTAGGATTAAATTATACTACATGTTCAACTTAGAACCTTGCCCAATCCTTCCTCATCTCTCTCTGCATTCACGACTAACTTTCATCCTTTCATAGGGATCATGGCGACCTGTCTTCCATGGTCAGGTCCCATACTGGTTACCTCCATGGTAACACATCCATATGCACTTTAGAGATGGCTATGTATGGGTCTACAGGTTCATTTTCATGCCATGTACTTTTCACTTAGCTTCTCAAGATCCTATGAAACCTCTTTAGGTCACCTCAAAACCAACAGAACTGGTATACACCCTACCAAAGGGGTCCCTCTCCCAGGATGGGAGGAAACTACAACTCGTGACAACAAGGTCACAAACATCCTTATGTTTAGGGTATGCATCCACCTGAGCATGCTTAGCCCTAGCAAGCTACTAAGGCATAGGAAAACACTTACCAACCCATTCTAGGTCACACTTGTTTGCATCCTCAACATCGGACCAACTTAGTTGTGAGGGGTTGGTCAAACATACCCTTAACTTAAGGGGTTTCCTTTACATGAGGAGTACCATGCTCGGAACTATAGAGACTCAAATCTCATCATGAGCATTGGATATGTTGCTTCCCCTCTTAGGCCTAGGAACCCCATGTTCTCCTTTGGTATCCAACTGCATGCTCGATCTCTTAACCACAAAACAAACATGTCCAAGGTATGTCATGTACTCCCATGATCCTTTTATATGAGCAGCACCTCAGAGTTGAGTCCTCCTCAAGGACAAGTAACTAGGTATAAAGCCTCACAACTGATAATTTAAACCTCCTCAGGGTCTAAAGCACTCTTTGTCTCATCTCAGTAGGTAACTACTTATACCAAAGGCACATAGGTACCAGAAGCATCATACTCCCTCTAAGGTTTGGTTCCTCTAAAGGCAACCAGGATATCATCAGCCTTCAGGGATCAAACATAAGGCAACCACTATCATCCACTCAGGTCACATCATCCTCAACTACCCACTGTTCCTTATGACTCAGAATCTAAGCTTCCAACCTTCTTGCTTAAGGTCTGCTTTCTCTCTAGAGCTAATCCTATAACCAACCTCTCTATAAGAGGTCCTTTCTTCATGAAGGATCAAGCTCATAAGCATATCCCTACCTGGTGAAGCCTATGTTCACGCTCATGCTTACTCAAGGTTATCCATTATAACTTATGCTTATCTCATAAGACACCCATCATGATCTCTTAACCAGGGTTTCACCAAGCTATACCTTACTTGCCTAAGCCCATAGGGTAACTATAGCTCCTTCTCTAACCCATCCATAAAGGAGGTATCAGTCGCTCAAACATGTACGATCCTTCCCAGGGTTGGGTCGGCAAAGGTAGTAGGTCATCTGCCCTCTTATGGCATCCCAAAGGCATGTCCACCCAAACACTTAGTCAACTATGACATCATGTCATCTCTCTCTCTAACCTTCACTTAGGGTTAGGGTTAACATTGTCCTCAAAGGATGTGCTAGGTCTCTACTTTTAATGGAGGTCCCTACCTCCAAGACTAACTCTCTCTACACATCCTCCTGCCAAGGAGGTCTATCCTCAGGTCTCTCCTGAGGGCAACGACAACTCGTGTCATACGACCTAAGCATGCATCTATTCCTTTACGCTTACTCTATTAAGCTTATGTCCATGACATCTTATTTACATGCTTTTTATTAATTTGGTGGAGGATTCCTTAATCCTTATCAACCTAACCCGTACCTCAAGAGAGTGAGGAAAAGAGAGAAAATCCTAATCCTTAAGGTCCTTAACAGAATTGGAGTTGAGAAAGGATGAACAAGATGAGAGAGTCCTAAAGGTATCTTATTTCGAATCATACCCTAAGAATTTGGCCAGGCAGTCACACGGATCCGGGAGTCCTCGTATTCCGACTAGAGGTGCGGAGGAAAATATTGCCAGCCCCCCGTCGTGATCCTTTTCTAGACACCTCTGTCTTTCAGATAATCATTTAATAACTCCCTCAGTTCTATGGAATTTCTAAAATTTAATAATTATTAATGATTAGATGAGGAACCTATGCTCTGATACCAATTGTAACGACCCCAACTCCCGGTAACCCCCAATTAAGGGAGACCCAAAGGATAGAGTCGTTATTTAATTAACATGATTAAAGGTTCGACAAATAATCAATAACAATTAATAACCTTTACCAACAAAACTGAAAATTGGTATAAAATCAAACTTTGTTTACCTTTTAAAATCTGGGATTTCTAATCTTCTATCCATGAAGATACTAATCTAACTAATCCTCCTGTGCACGTTACTTCTCTTTTAATTCCACATATACCACTTTACTGTTTGTTCTTTTCCTTTGTACCTAAAACACCGACAAACAAAACGTCTGTCAGCGAGAAGCTGGTATGTGGGGAAAACAATAATCATGCAACTACAATAACAAAGTAATCAGCCAATTATCATTTAACAGCCAAGATTACGTTTTAAACCATACTACTCAATCCTTTCATATCCCCTTCTCTGTGTTGTCCCTGCAGCGGACTGAGTTACTACTTCTCTCTAGGTAGATCCTTACTAAACCCCGCATGATCCTACCTGGCAGGTAGATCAATATCTAGGGTTGAGTCGCATGGCACAACCCATAGGTAGTCCAATCTCTAACTCACTGTGACTTGATGGACCTACCCCATTGGTAGCCATTTACTAAGTCATTCAATGACCTGATGGGCCTACCCCCATTGGTAGCCTTTTACTAGGTCAACTCATTAATCTACAGAGGGGACTAGGATCTGAGCTGGTAGGCATATCTCTTCTGTGATAGTCATATTCACATTATAATTTGCATGAATTAAATACATTCAACAGTTTAATTCAAGCCACGATGGAAACATCGATAAAAACCCCGGAAAACTAATTCGGGTAGTCATAAGCGTAACCACATACCTGTACATGTAGATTCAGGAGCAGGAATAGTCCAAACAACAATGAGCAAGAAAGCATTCAATAAGATCCTGAAACAAATATACAATTACCTTTTATTACTCGTGTCATTAAGATCTATTAAATCTAGCTCGCTTTTACGGTTTCCATTGCAATTAGGGTTTCCCTTCATATTTTATTATTTTAAACCCTAATTTAACACAATTGATCACAAACCCTAATTATTTCCACATCTATTCCTCAATTCTAGATTAAAAGCATAATTAACCATTAATTAAGCTCATTAAGTCTCTTTTTATTAAAGCTACTATTTTTATCCTTTTAATCCATGATAAGATCATTATATGCATTTATCATCAATTCATAGTTCATTACAATCCAAATCACATATGAACTCGATTTGCCATTAATCCACCTTTTTATTCATGAGAAAACCCTAATTACTTCATTTAGGGTATTTATCCACCAATTAAGAACTTTAACGCTCGAAATAACTTAGACTTAGCATATTCCAATTTTAATCATGAAATTAATCAATTACAGCCATTAATAGTCGAATTAGTCAACATTAGGGTTTCAAGGCCCATTAAAGTATATTCATGCACATGGACTTTCAATTAAACTAATTACGTGCAAAATTCATCCTTTTTCTTCCTAATGTTGCTTTTTATCATGAACATGCTAATATCAACTTTAATCATCTATTAAACCCTACTAATCACTTTAATCATATCAAAATAGGGTTCTTTAAACATTAATACATTAAAGTTGATATCTTCCATTACTTTTCGAATTGCATAAGGAATCCGGCTTCAATTATATTTTATTTAGATTCCCCTCGATTTTCTGATCCACTTTCATGTATAACATGTCCTTATTCAACCTACCATTTATTTACTATGAATTTAACAAATTTCACTTACTCTAGCGAATCAAGAGCCGCCACGTAGCCGTCTCCATGCAACGTCGCTCGGTGATTTTGAAAACATGAAGAAATGACGGCCTTGCCCCCGCGTCAAATGCCAACTCTTCACACCCCATGGGGGTATAATTGTCCAATGCTGCTGGATCGTCTTCCACCTCGCGAGGGTCCATCCTGCCACTGACTGGAGCCGGCCACGGAGTTGTTTCCTCCTTCCCCATGGTCCGGGGATCATAGGGGACCAACGCCCTGTCTCCGCCGCCTTCCACCATGCTCAGAAACACCTCGACCCCAGGCCGATATTCCCAAACTGAAGAGGGTCAGAGCTGCGATCTGCAGCTAGGTTAGAGACCCCTTGCAGGCATTGTGTAGGGTCAGAGGAACAAGTCGAGGGTGGAGCTTCCCTAGATCGTCTGCAGAAACGCCATGCCCACCCCTTACAATCCTTCATGACTCCCTGCTACTCTAGGGATAGAGATAACTCGAAGGTTAGGGTTTTGAGCGAAATCTAGGTGAAGAAGAGGATGGGAAAGAGAGAGAGATGTGGGATCTCTCCTGAACTCGAACCAAGGCTTATCCCTTTATATAGGGGTGAGTAGCAAAGCCTTAGGTCGGCTATCCACGAATTACTAAGTCCTTCTCTCTATAGGAAACCTTTTTCCTTTAATGAGAAGAAAACTTTTCTCTCCTTCTTATTTCCTTTTTCTATTCCTCTCTCTTTAAATATTGGGATTTCGAAAATCTTTCCCATTATTCTCTCGTATGCTTTACTTCAACTTCATAAGCACGAATTATTACTTTCTTTTAGTAGGAAAGTATTTCCTTTTATCAATATCACAAAAAAAAATCATTAATAAAGCAACACATTATCCTCTTATTTTTCCTTTTTAGTATTTTCTATTTCTTTCCTCTTTATTGGGGCTCCTTGTACCCCAAGAAACTCAAAGAATTCGAAATTACTTTTTAAGGAATACTCATTACACTTCTAATTACATCCATATGCATTATTTCATATTAACTTGTTTATTTCTCATTAAAATATCTCTTTTTGAGGTTTTCTCTTTATTTCTCTTTTATTTTCCTCATTGGTATTCCTTTCAAAATTAGGAATCCTTGGGATACGAAATTCCATTAAGGATAACTCAAATATACCTCTTTTCACTTATTTTCCACATATTACTATTATTTCCAATTTATTTCTTGATAAGGAAATATTTAATTGATCTTTTCTTTTATTATTGCATTCTCTATGCAACTTTGGACTCCTTGAAACCCAAGGAACCCATGTGGCATGAAATCCCTCTTTGGATTTTCCTTCTAGAGGTTTCCACACTTTACTTTCCTCTATTTTCTTATTTACTTAATAATAGAGTTTCTTTTGTCCTTCCTTTGTCATCGGGCCCAATAGCCAATAAAGCCCACAAAACAATTATCAAGGCCATTGTAAATAAAAACCATTTATTCAAAACAAATTATATCCTTATTTGTTCCAATATCTTTAATATGAGAAATTACGTTTCTCAGCAAATGAACCCAAAATTGGGGTTGTAACACTGAAAATGTTTATTCAATCTTTAAGGTCGGTTTTGTACAAAAACTCACACTAGAAGTTATATTTCGGTCGAAAATTTTCTCGACCGAAGAGTGTACACTGAATTCAATCTTTAGGGTCGGTTATTTAAAAAATTGATGCTAGAAGTTGCGATTTTTTTTAAATTTCTACAGAAATTGAAATAGAACATAAGAACAAGAAGATTCATATATTCTGGGAGAGGGGAGCATTGATGCTCAACCGTCACCATTCAAAACCACACATTCATAACAAAAATGATTCATAATCACATCATAATTTACAAAATGATAGAGTACAAGTCTGAGATGATAGAGACATAAGTAAATATGAAAGAGTACTCCAACCACATACATAAATGGAGCCGACATATTTAATCCAATGCTATATCGACTTCATTTATAAAAGACTCTGACCACTCTTCTCAGAATTTATCCAAGTCCACATGTGTGTAAGGCTGAGTTGTAAAGATCTGTAACAGAAAATGCACATGTTAATATTTTATAAAATGACTACAATCACTTGTAAATTTATGATGTTATTCTTTATTACCTGACTTATAGTCTGAATGTCAAGTGATGCTTGTTTGACAATTGCTTGCATATATTTCATTACATAGTAGCCACAAGCCCAGACATTATTTTGTATAGGACACTACAAATAACAAATTATACTTAATGTTAGTAAACTACTATAAACAAAAATTGAGATAAGAGTATAAGGGTTGACATATTATAGTTGAAAATTAATACATATAAGAGTAAGTAGTTGTCAAAGTAGCTACCTTGACATTTTTCAAAGTCAATGTCTTTAATTTTGTGGGTATTTGTCCTCCAGCTTCACGAAAAGCCTTTATACCCCTATCAATTAAATGATAGTTGGTAAAATAGAAATTCTAAATAGAAATATCATGTTGAAGCATTGATTAAACTTATGCTTACTCCATAGCTGGGAATTTCAGTTTGTGACTCCTTGTTGTTTTACCCATTGGGTCAAGATAATAATGAGTCATCAATTTTGGGACAATCACCACTAATTCCCAATGTCTAGCTCTGAGTAAGAATATAACAAACATTTAAATAAATAATTTTATTCATTATTAAAATTATATTGAATAATAATACTTACTGGACGTTAAAAGGAATTAGGATAATTTCCTTCCCCTCACTAGCAAAATATTTGAATGCATCAAAGAAGTACTCATTCACATCCTCAATATGTGTCTCGACCTGACTAGTGACCGAAGGAACTAAGAATCCAACATTCTTTATATCAAAGTTTGTGGCCTCGGTATATAAATGGTTGTTAAACATTTGTAATTATTTTCATATGTAGAAATAAGCTAAAAATGTGTATTGGAATTTTCTATATATATTGATAGATCCTTACCTTATCCATACTTCTATTATCAAAGTGTTCAGCCAATCATACTGGAACAACTCTATAATATCATCAAGAAAAATAAAATTCTCAAAGTCCCTCCCAACTGCATCTTGTGTTAAATTGACCAACATATGTGATCTCGATCTTTGGTTGGCTAAGTATCGACACAAACATTTAGATTTGCTTCCCAATTCGTCGAATGTAGTTTCGGGAATGAAAGATGGCTTGGGCATAGGAGGACGACTAGTAGAAGTTTTACTTTTTGGTTTACAAACTTGTTAATTAAATTACATACTTATATTACATGAGTTCATATATGTAGTCAAATATGAAAAATATGGTAGAAATAAGGTATACCTTGTCATTGATAACCAAGTGTCTAGGCCAACCCACCATAGAACCCTTAGCTTCTTCAACTATACTATATTCAGGATTAGGTATGGGTAGTGGTTTGTCCCCCATTCCGTCATACACAAGATGGATGGACACACGGAAAATGTCATCAGTAATTTGTTGGCAATGCAATGTACAACCAAGGCTGTACACCTTTCCCGCTGCCACAACATTATATTCTGGAACCTCCACTGCAAGTTTACAGTTCATACCAACCTAGATTGAAATAATATAAGTTATATAAGAAATAGTAGAATAGATACATATTACAACTATATATATTATCATATATTTATCATACTAATAACACAACATATAGAACAAAAACTTACTGCAGATTGTTGTGGTGGGTCATCGGGAGTGCTCCCATGTCCTTCTACAACTGGAGCATGGGCTTGTACCTCATCACTTGAGAGACGCACAGTATGAATAGGTTGAGAAGGTTGAGTAGGCTAAAATGAAGACATTATTTCTTTTACTTTCTGCACTACTAATGCTTCAACATCCTCTTGTGTAAGACCTCCTACACGACCTCTTTTAGATTGCGAAGGGCCAAAATAAGACTTGAATCCTATGCCAGTTCCTAATCCCCTAACTCGGCTAGGATGCTCCTTCGTACCAAGAGCAACTGCTAGTTCATCCATGTAGCCAGTTGGGATGAACTTTCCTTCCTTCCTTTGCTCGTGGAGATCAATCTATTCATAGTTTATAAAAATATCAAATCACAATATCAATTAGATATAAATAAATCTAAGTTTGTGGAAGTTACTCTTTACTTAGTTGGGATAAACCTACCATCTTTTGTGCCACCTCCTTAGTTGTAGGGTTGACAATTTCACCGGCTCGATTCTTTCTAGCATCAATCCATGTCAAGTGTCGGGGTGGTCGCTCAACTTGAGTTGTACTAGATTCTTCTCCAGAAGATGATTGCTTCTCTTGTAGTTGGCGGCGGAAGGCATAACCACCGGGCCCCAAGCGATGGTCATGCACATTTTTAGCCCGTCTTTCCTTTTGAGCCTGGTGAATAGCCTGATCATTTAAAATGAGGTATTGCAATTTAGACTTGGCAAACATGTATAAAACGATTCACCTCCTTAATTGTATAAAATTAAATATTCATACAATACATCACAATCTTTATTACCAGAAACTCTTCCGATCTCCTAGCTGCAACAAATCTTTCCCACACCTCAGGATCTATAAAAATATATACATCTATAGCTTTCTTATTTTGTTTAGGATTATTTATAAATTCCCTTACAAGATATGTCTTAAAACCCCTCCATCGTACACCACAACGTTGTAGCAATCTTTTCTTGTGATCTTTTTCATTTAGGTGAAAAACACCCTATATATATAAAATAAGCAATTAATAATGTTGTTTTGAAAAGGAATTAATTCCAAGCAAACTAAATTAGAATCAATAGATAAAAAACATATTAAAATAATATCACTTCTACTCACAGATATATCTTTCCATAAGAGGTCTTTTTGGCATTAGGAACATCATGCCAATTTTCTATATCTATTGCCACCTTACTGTGCGCGGTCGCCCCTACGTAATGCTTGAAAGCACCAACATGTTCCCCAACAGGTGCTCCTGTCATATCAAACTAGACTGGCAATTTATCCCCTTTAGCCCTGAGCTCCTGCAGCCTACGCATCAATGTAGGACCTCTACTTTTCTTAGCATCACCACTACCATCCTCATGGTGCTCATGCTCAGAATGTTCATCTTCACTCGCCATTTTAGAACCTGCAAGTATACATGATAAAAAAAATAAGTGATAATAAAAGCACAAGTGATAAGGTATACATGATAATAAAATAAATAATTCAAAGAATAAATGCCTTTAGTATTGGTTGAGCTGTTAGTCAAGGAAAATTCCTTCAGCATGGTCTTGACATTTATAATATTCATCGGTGTTATCTTCAACATTTACACTTGGCAAACCAACTGAGAATGGACTGGAATCATCATACTTTTCGTAATATTCTTCTTCATTTATAGGATCTACAGTAAACTGTCTTTTTCCATGAAGAACGATAGACCAATTTTTATTTGTCGGGTCATCAATATAGAATACTTGTTTTGCTTGGTCTGCCATGATGAATGGCTCATCTTTCTCACCAATCTTTTCAAAATTCACCAATTTGAAGCCTAACTCATCCACTAAAACTCCTTTTTTGTTGTCAACCCAATTACACCTAAATATAGGAACTTGAAAATTTGTATAGTCCATTTCCCATATGTCCTCAATGACGTCGTAATATGACATCTCAGCTTCACATGGTCTTTTATCTTTGGCACTAGCAAAATAAAATGAACAAGCTTTAACAGTGACCCCACTATTTTGAACTAGACTACTTTCATCTTGACGCTTTGTGTAGTATGAAAATCTGTTAATGTCATAACCTTCATATGACATGACATCCATTTTTGGCTTAAAGGCGGACCATTTTATGTTCTCAGCAACATTATTTGGTGATTCAGATAGTTGATTAAATACTTTCTCTTCAAACCACCTAATAAATGTTCGATTATGCTCTCTTGCAAGCCACATTGAACTGGATCGCAGATGATTTCTCTTGATAAGATCATTGTGTTATGTGATGTAGCTACTAACTTCATCGATGTTGTGTAAAATATACAAATGCGCTTGTTCCCACAACTCACGACTGATTCCTTTCACTCGTCCTCCCAGAGTTCCTTTGCCACAATAAGATCCAATGTGATGGGAATTTTTTTGATCGCTACAAGTTTCATTGCAATTCAAAAAATCATTACAAAGGTCCATCACCTCCCTAGCCACGTAACCCTCAACAATACTCCCTTCAGGACGTGTCCTGATAACGATTCCGAACATCACCTTTAAAAACACTCATGTAGCGTTCAAATGGATACATCCAGTGTAAGAAAATTGGACCCAACATCTTCACCTCCCTTGTAATATGTACTACAAGATGAACCATGATATCAAAAAATGAAGGAGGAAAGTACATTTCAAGCTGACAAATGGTAACAATTACATCTTTCTGTAATTTATTGAGAGTATCAGGATGTATCACTTTGTTGCATATTTCATTGAAGAAGAAACAGAGTCTAGTGATTGCAAACCTTACATGCTTCGGCCATATAGATCGAATAGCCACAGGTAAAATTTGTTGCATTAAGGTGTGACAATTGTGAGATTTGAGACCTATCAGTTTTAGATCCTTCATTGATACCAATCTATGAATATTAGAAGAGTATCCTTGTGGAACCTTAATATTATACAAGCACTCACAGAAAGTCTTTTTCTCTTTCTTTGACAAAGTGTAACAATCCGGTGGTAAATATGTGTGGTGACCCCTGATCTCCACTGATAATTCTTTTCTAATACCCATTAATTCTAAATCTTTTCTAGATTTGATGCCATCTTTAGTCTTTCCTGGTATGTTCAATAGTGTACTGATGATGCTATCACAAATATTTTTTTCAACATGCATGACGTCAATGCAGTGTCTAATTGCCAAAGATCTCCAATAAGGAAGATCCCAGAATATTGACCTCTTCTTGTATAGAGATTTGTCACATGCGAGTGTATGACTACTTGAACTCTTTCCAAATTCATTAACAATATGTTTCACCATATCATATACAACATTTCTTGGTATAGGTTTAGGAGCACTTCGTTCCTCAGTTGACCCATTAAAGGTTTTGTGTTGCCTTCGATAAGGATGCACTGGTGGGAGAAATCTCTGATGACCAAGATATATGATTTTACCACCATGTTTCAGTCTGATTGAATCAGTATTTTCCTCACAAACAGGACATGCTTTGTATCCTTTTATGCTATATCCAGACATATTTCCATAAGCTGGAAAGTCATTAATCGTGCAAAATAACATAGCACGCAAACTGAAGATCTCTTTACGTGAAGAATCATATGTCATAATACCTTCTTCCCATAGTTTCATTAGGTCATCAATTAGAGGTTGAAGGTAAACATCAATATCATTTCCAGGTTGCTTGGGCCCTGATATCAATATTGACAACATCACATACTTATTTTTCATACACAACCAAGGAAAAAGATTGTATATAACAATCGTAATAGGTCACGTGTTATGTTGGCTGCTTAATGTACCATAGGGATTCATTCCATCTGTACAGAGTCCAAGTCTTAAGTTTCTTGGTTCTTTACCAAATTGAGGGTATAATAAATCAATTTTCTTCCATTGTGGTGAATCAGATGCATGTCTTAGGACACCATCATCATTGACCTTTAACTCCCCATGCCAAGAAAAATTTTGCGCATCTTCTGTATTAGCAAATAAGCGTTGAAATCATGGTATTATTGGTAGATACCACATCACCTTGGCAGGAGAGCCATTTTTAGCCTTAGCTGAATTTGTAGTGATGCATCCCCATACGGGACATATTACCTTCATACAACACCCGATTGTTGCTCCCAATGGCTAGCCATTAGGGGCAGCGGCCAGACACCAAGTGGGGGAATGTGTCCCATTGGGGATGTATTGTTCCTAGCTGATGGGGACAATGGTCAGGCGCCAAGTGGGGGCAATGTGTCCCCATTGGGGATGTATTATTGCTAGTCTTTTGGGGCAACAACCAGGCGCCAAGTGGGGGCAATCTGTCCCCATTGGAGATGTATTGTTGCTAGTCCTTGGGGGCAATAACTAGGCACCAAGTGGGGGCAATGTGTCCCCATTGGGGATGTATTGTTTCCCTATAAATGGTGGCCGAAGTTAGCCATCCAAAGCCACACAACTCATTCACTTTTTCTTTTCTTCTTCACATCCAAGCATATTCAAGTGCTCTAGAGTCTAAGTTACTGTGGGTTAACTTTCAACTAACTGTCTTGAATCAAGACCATCGTCAATAAAAATCATCTTATATTTTTTGGTCGGAAAAATCATCTTATATTAATCATATGATAATGCAAATCCTAGTGTGTACGACTAGATATGTCTACACTGGAAATTTGTGACAAGGTGAATGTTGAACTAAACCTACAAATTTTATATAAGAAGATATTTCTAGAAAGGAAGAAGTGTGTCTGTACAATATTTGAAGATTTAGAATCATCATAACACAATCTATTATCATTCTTGATATCCCTATCATAATATATTTTAGGAACTGTATTTATCCACCTTCTTGATAATTATACCTTACAAACTCAAGGTACTTGTACATTCAAATAGGTGCTTTGGGCATTCGGCCAACCTATTACAGGTTGAGTATATTCTAGTCCTATTATTATAATTGATGACACATTCTTTATTGGAAAATATACTAGCACGCTTCTTGCCGCATGTGGCAGAAATATTGATAATGGGGTATTGCCACTCACTTTTGTCGTTGTGGAGTCAAAAAATAATGGTTCATGAGATTGGCTCATTAGTTCTCTACAAACATTAATACTATCCATTCGATGCCATTTATATTTGTGTATTAATTCTGATCGAATGAGTGATATTTTGCCACTGATCCAAACAAAGTTTGATTGGTCCCAACATCAATATTATCTTCGACATCTTCATGAGAACTTCCAATAAAAGTTCAAATTACATGATTTAAAGGAACTTATGTGGAATTTGGGCTCTACAACTGATATACTTGAATTTGATCATCTAATGGCTGTTGTGGAAACCATAGATTAGCTGTTAAGAAATATTTGATAAGAAATAATCATTATATTATTTGGATTTATCAGTCTGTGTAGAAATTTGTATAAAAAGTAGCAACTTCAACAAGAACTACAGGTTCTAATTTTTCTTTAGTGATATGATGGTCTAAACATAATTTAAAGGAGGCATGTATCCCACATGAGAGAATAGGTATCCATTGTGTAGAGATAGAAATGAAACTTGAGAGCTTTGCATATTGTATGTGTGCTAGAGAAACACAAAACAAATTGATTACTTATGACACAAATAGAAACATTCTTACAAAGTGAAAATGCAACCATATGTAACACTAGTAGATAAGTTGGTGTTGGCCATGGCCTTGAAAAATGATACCCAGAAAGAAAGAGTATCCCATGAATTCCATTGTTCATGTGTAAGAATATAACCTAGTTATAAGAATCATTCATTTGATGAGAATTCTAGAACAATTTCAATTATACTGGAAGGTGGAACATATGATAAAAATATTTACTAAAGAAAGAAACAGAGTTAGTGAACTCAATCTTGATTTCATTTTACCCATCATTTTATTTCATTCTTCTTTTGAAATATATAGTGTTTACCCTAATTTTTACTATTGGATTATAAAAAAGGATGTAAAAATCTAATAAGAGATTTTGGACCTTGCTTAGCTTCCATGGGTTGTTGGATATGATTTCCAAAAATAATGTCAATACACAATACCTTGGCCGAATGCAAAATATTACAGTTTTTAACAAATCACATGCACTTCAATTTGGATTTGAATATTATACATATAATCATCCATGTTGATGCAATTTTTAGTAAGGAGAAGACATCTATGGATTGATATCAAGGAAAGTATGTAAAATGTATGGGTTTCGAAGAAGACCAAGCCATGATAAATGATCCCCAATGTTAGTATATTAGATATTTTAAGAATAATATTTCAATGAGCATCTCGTTGGCGTGGAATAGACATGAAGAAATAATCATGAATAGATATTCCTCAACAAATGATGGAGGCAACCCACGAAATTGTACTCCATAGCAGGCATCCAACTCCTTTAATGACGGAGAAACAAAAATAGAGTGAGTGATGAACTGGAAACCTGTGATACATGCATGTAACTCTATTCAAGAATTAAAACACACCATCACCACGTAGCCAAATGTTTCTTCTTGCCTTCTATGACGAGTGCGAAAATTGTTGAGGCTTGCCTAAGCATACTAGTTGTTATCATGCCGCATAGTGTTTCTCCTGTGATAAGAAAACTCTAGTACTCTCTCCCTATTATGAGCCTCAAAGAATTATATTGATTAGATTTTCAATCTGGTATAAAATAAAATATATCCTTCACCAATTCATTTAGTTCGATTACGGTTCTAAATCTATATGTATACGTGTCTTTGTTAGGAATTTTCGGTTATATGTATTTGAAACGGCCACTGGTTGTATTCCAAGACGTATTCTTCCTTCTGAGAGACACTCAGTCTGGACCATTCTGTCTTTGATATCGTAAACATGTCGTCTCCTCTCGCGGAATAAGTTATCCCCACCGACTATAAAAATTTTGTACTTTTGACAATGTGATCATTTGTCACTTCTCATCCGTATTTTTCACGTGCTCAGAGTATTCTTTTTTTTTCACACTTCCACCTTTGAAGTTAGACTATGTTAGATATATGGTTGTAGCAGCCATCTATTTAGCATGGGTTAAGCCCATTGTAGTGCAGCAAGTACATGTGAGAAAAATAGTTTTGTCTCTAGTGCAAATGGTAAAGAAGTTTTATCTCATATTGCTCACTCCTAGAATTTTTGTGGTCCTCATATGTAGGATCACATGGGGCACTATTGTCCAAGGAGTCCTAGGAGGGAGGTATACGCACATCCTTGGTGGGTGGGGTTACCACATCACAACGCACGCACGCGCCACGCCTCGCCTGGCCGGGCTCGGGCTTGTGGATTGTGGAAAATGTCTTCCGTCTTTTTTTTGCACTAGGATATGACTAAGTAATTAATTACTCTTATAATTAATTGTTTCTTTCTTATTCGGATTTCTTAATCCTAATTAGAAAGTGTTTCTCTTTTGCGGATTATTTCGTATTGTGTACAAGAGCAACTGAGTGTTTGCGTCTTACTGGGAATAAGATTAGGGACGTGTGTGACTATATATACGCCTCCAGTCATTAGGGTTAAACACAAAACAACGATCTTTCTACCGTCATTTCATGTATATTTTGAGAGCCCTAATCCAGAGAGTGAGTGTCTTCATTCCAAGTCGCTTCGTGGAGTTTTTCTCCTGTGTGAAGTGCGACGACCTCCTTCCCGTCACCGAGACACAAATGTCAGGCGGTGGTTCCTGCAGCTGATGTGCTGCACTGGTAGCAGTGCAACGTGACTACGTCGAGCGCGAGCGAGACGTGCAAGTTTCAGGTTCGTGCCGGATCGAGACTGGGAGAACGGTGCCTATCTACGAGGATTGTCGGGCACTGATTTCTTTAAGTATTACGTTCGTTTCTCAACGTTTCTCAACGAACGATCTGGTTTGTGAATCTAACTCCTGTTATTTTTGTTCTCCTACTTTGTTTGATCTTCGTTTCTTATTTTGGATCTGCCTGAAACTATTAATTACATTGCACCTGTCGTTGTTGCATGAACGACGTTAATAAATATTATCAACAGTCTTAAAGAAATCAGTTATGTCGTTAATTAACAATGGCTGGTCAGGGTGGTTCAGGATGTAAAATTGATACCAGCAATATGCCTGAAAAATTTACTGGTACTAACTTTGCCCGTTGGCAGAGTCGGATGAAAATTTGGCTGAATATTGGAGGTTATGATCAGTACTTAGTTGAAACTGAACCTAAATCTGATGAAACAATTCCTGATAATGCAAATATAATTGCTAATTGGAAGAAGGGTGATAAAACGTGTCGCGGTTTGATTTTGTTTGGTTTAAATAACAAATTGTATGATTCTTACTCAAAGCTGCCAGTCACTACATCCAAGGTTTTGTGGGAATTGTTGATTAAGAATTTTAGTACTGAAAATCAAGGTGTTGAAAAATACTGTGTGTCTAAATTTCTTAAGTTTCAGATGGTTGAGGGTAAGTCATTTTTCGATCAAAAACATGATCTACAACTCCTAGTTCATGAACTCTCAAATGCCAAGATGGTATTGCCTGAGAAGTTTGTTGTTATGTCTATCATAGAAAAATTCCCTAAGTCATGGGAATCGTTTAATATGTCTCTGAAGCACCGCAAAGGGACACACACCATGGATGAAATAATGATGGATATTAATATACAAGAAGAACACTTAACGGAGAAAGGGGTCAAGGTGCCTACTGATGCAAATCCAACTATTAATTTTACTTTCTACAAAAAACACCAAAGATAAGAAATCTAAGAATGCACATAAACCTAAGGCAAAGATCCAAAAGAAACTGAAGAACAAACCTTGTTGGACTTGTGGACAGGTTGGCCACTGGAATAAGGATTGTCCTACTAAGAAGGCAAAGAAAGCTACCACATCTGCAACTGAGGAGGTTGTGGTCAACATGATGACTACATCCTTCAACCTCAATGATGGGTACATGTCTATTAAACCTGAAATCCTTTCTATTTTTGAACCACTTTATTAGATAATTGACATTGGGGCTAATGTACATGTGTGTGTTGATAAATCCATGTTTGTGTCTTATCAGGCCTCTCGAGGTCGGTTTGTGACTTTGGGCAATTCCAGCTCTATAGAAGTCAAAGGCGAAGGACGGGTGGACTTGAAGTTCCCTTTGGGGAAGGTTTTGACTCTTAACAGGGTCAGATATGTTCCAACCATTCGACGTAATATCCTTAGTGGTGTCATATTAGTTAGGGAAGGTTATAGAGTAGACTATAAATGTAATAAGGCTATTATTACATGCCTTTGTGATTCTTTGTTTTTTGGCAAGGGGTACTTATGTGATGTGGAGAACTTATTTAAGATTCATGTTGAACCTATTTCAAATTCCGTTTTAAATTTGAATGATTATAGTTCTATTTGCGTGAATCTTGTTTCATCTGATGTATGGCAGTCACGTTTGGGACATGTTAATGTTGCCTCAATGAAGCGTATGATGAATCTAAATTTGATCCCTAAATCTGAAATTAGCAAAAATAAATGTGAAATCTGTGTACAAGCTAAATTGCCTAGGAAGCCTTTTCGTTCTGTGAATAGGAATTCAGAAATTTTGGATTTAGTTCATACAGATATCTGTGAATTTAATGGTATTGCTACGAGGGATCAAAAGCGTTATTTTATAACTTTTATTGACGATGAGAGTAGATATTGTTATGTCTTTTTACTTAGAAGTAAAGATGAGGCATTGGATAAATTTTAAATTTATAAGAAAGAAGCTGAAACTCAAACCGGTAAAATACTTAAGCAATTAAGGTATGATAGGGGAGGAGAGTATACCTTGAATTTGTTTTTGGAATTTTGCCAATTAAATGGTATAGTTCATGAGGTCACTGCTCCTTATTCACCACAATTAAATGGGATAGCTGAACATAAAAACCGAACCTTAATAGATATGGTAAATACCTTACTCCAAACCTCCGGATTACCCAACTTTATGTGGGGGGGAAGATTTGAATACGGCTTGCCATATTCTGAATAGAGTTCTCCATAAACATTCAGAGAGTAGTCTATTTGAGTTATGGAGAGGAAGGAAACTGAGTCTTAAATATCTTCGAGTGTGGGGGTGCCTTGCAAAGGTACTTGTCCCTAAACACAAAAGGAAGAAATTAGGACCGAAAACGGTTGATGCCATATTTTTGGGTTATGTAGAGACAAGCTATGCTTACAGATTCTTGATTGTAAAATCAGATATCTCTGGCATTGAGGTCAATACAATTGTGGAATTACGTGATGCAACATTCTTTGAGGATGTGTTTCCTATGAAAACTAGTATGCCCAATGAAGTATCTCAAGAAGATTCATTTACCACAGGTTCCATTCCCGAGCACGTGGAAAGGATGACAAATGTGGGGGGCGACTCATAACAAGTTATTTCTGAATCTGATGATTCTAAAGAAATAATTGAACCAAGGAGAAGTAAACGGCCTAGGACATCCAAAGACTTTGGAAGTGAGTTTCTCACTTACAATGTTGAGGATGATCCTGTTACTTTCAAACAAGCTATGGAATCTCCAGAAACTAAGTTTTGGAAAGAAGCCGTTAATGATGAAATCCAATCAATTCTCTCGAATGGAACTTGGGAATTGGTGGATTTGCCTCCTGGTTGTTCTGTAGTTGGTTGCAAATAGATTTTTAAGAAGAAATTTAATGCAGACGGGACAATCAAGAAGTATAAGGCTAGGTTAGTTGCTAAGGGTTACACACAAAGGGAAGGAATAGATTATTTTGATACCTATTCACCTGTTTCGCGTATGACCACAATCCGAGTACGTATAGCATTGGCTTCCATTTATAATCTCTATATCCATCAGATGGATGTGAAGACCGCGTTCTTACACGGTGATCCTCAAGAAGAGATATATATGGAACAACCTGAGGGATTTGTGGGTCGTGGGAATGAGTCCAAAGTGTGTAAACTTGTTAAGTCATTATATGGCTTGAAATAAGCCCCTAAGAAATGGCATGAGAAGTTTGATTCGGTGATATAATCATTTGGCTTTATTTCTAATGAATTTGATGTGTCTCTACTGCAAGATTTTCAATAATGGATTCATTTTGTTATGCTTATACATCGATGATATCTTGCTTTTTGGTTCCGATATGAAAGTAGTAAATGAGACAAAGTCATTCTTATGTAGCAAGTTTGAGATGAAGGATATGGGTGTCGCTGATGTGATTTTAGGGCTTAAAATCATAAGGTCTACTGATGGTATAACTCTCTCTCAGTCTCACTATGTTGAGAAGATATTGGAGAGGTATGAGTACACATCACGTAAACCTGTTAAGACTCCATATGATTCATCCAAGCCCTTGTTCAAGAATGAGACTGGGGTTCCAGTGTCTCAATTACGATACTCTCAGATTATCGGAAGTTTAATGTATCTTATGAACTGTACACGTCTAGACATTGTGTTTGTTGTGAACAAGTTAAGTAGATACACCAGTTGTCCCAACAAGACCCATGGGAAGCTCTTGACAGAGTTCTAAGGTATATCAAAGGAACATGTTCCCTTGGGCTGCATTATGGTAAACATCCTTCTATAGTCGAGGGATATAGTGATGCAAGCTGGATTACCGTGAATTCTGGGAGTAATGGTGTCTCAGGATATGTATTCCTATTGGGAGGAGGAGTTGTTTCCTGGAGGTCTAAGAAATAGACCATTTTGTCTCAGTCCACTTTTGAGACAGAGTTGTGTGCTTTAGATGAAACTGGATTGGAAGTTGAATGGCTACATTGACTTATGCCTAGTTTACCTATGGTAATGAAGTCGCTTCCTGCATTTCTGTTCACTGTGACAGCACTACAACTATTGCTAAGATAAAGAGTTCCAAATACAATCAAAAATAACGTAGACACATCCAAGTCAGATTGAAATCTGTAAGGGAGTTAGTGTCTAATGAGGTCGTAGTTGTGGACTATGTCGGTACCAAAGATAATACAGTTGATCCTTTCACTAAAGGTCTTACCTTGGCTTTAGTGGAAAATTCCAGGTTGGGGATGGGACTGAAACCCCTATAGATTTGAAGGCAGTAGCAACCTAACCCAAAAGAGTGGAGATCCCACAAATTGGGTTCAATGTGGTAATAACAAGTTGTCGGGTAAATCAGATGACACTATGTATTCTTATTTGATGCTTCTTGCATCTATGTGTCTATTCCCTGGGAAACCTGTTAGTGTCATGACTGCAAGTTAGTAAGAGAGTAGTCTCTTAATGGTGTCAAGTCTTAGGGTAGGATGTTAGCAGTACATCCTTGGAGACTCCAGTTAAGTGATTGATGTTGTGTAGGCCGCAACACGAGAATTGGGTTGTTCTCTGTTATCAATCATGATATAAAATTTTGTATGCATGGCCTTAATGCAATGTTTTCTTTGCTACCATGTCTTTATTGTGTTGTTACCAACATATACTCTTGTACCCAAGGTTCAGGTTCAAGACTTTTGTTCACCTTGTTCCTGCGAGGGTCACAGTTGGATAACTCAGGTAGATTCAAACCGAAAGGTATCTGCTGAAAGCACAGTATCGAGGACTGAATGGTAGAGCACACTACACATTAGACTTTGTGGGGGATTGTTAGATATATGGTTGTAGCAGCGATCTATTTAGCATGGGTTAAGCCCAATGTAGTGCAGCAAGTACATGTGAGAAAAGTAGTTTTGTCTCTAGTGCAAATGGCAAAGAAGTTTTATCCCATATTGCTCACTCCTAGAACTTGTGTGGTCCTCATATGTAGGATCACATGGGGCACTAGTGTCCAAGGGGTCCTAGGAGGGAGGTATGCTCACCTCCTTGGTGGGTGGGGTTACCACATCACAACGCATGCACGCACGTGTGCGCGCCACGCCACGCCTCGCCTCGCCTGGCCGAGTCGGGCTCTGGCTCGGGCTCGGGCTCGGTCTTGGGCTTGGGCTTGGGGATTGTGGATTGTGGAGAATGTCTTCCGTCTTCCGTCTTCTTTTTGCACAAGGATACGACTAAGTAATTAATTACTCTTGTAATTTATTATTTCTTTCTTATTCGGATTTCTTAATCCTAATTGGAAAGTGTTTCTCTTTTACGGATTATTCCGTATTGTGTACAAGATCAACCGAGTGTTTGCGTCTTACTGGGAATAGGATTAGAGACGTGCGTGGCTATATATACGCCTTCGGTCATTAGGGTTAAACACAAAACAACGATCTTTCTGCCGTCATTTTACGTGTGTTTTGAGAGCCCTAATCCAGAGAGTGAGTGTCTTCGTTCCAAGTCGCTTCGTGGAGTTGTACTCCTGTGCGAAGTGCGACGACCTCCTTCCCGTCACCGAGACGCAACTGTCAGGCGGTGGTTCCTGCGGTTGTGGTGTTGTACTGGTAGCAGTGCAACGTGACTACGTCGAGCGCGAGCGAGACATGCAAGTTTCAGGTTTGTGCCGAATCGAGACTGGGAGAACGGTGTCTATCCGCGATGATTGTCGGGCACTGATTTCTTTAAGTATTACGTTCGTTTCTCAACGAATGATCTGATTTGCGAATCTAACAGTAGTTATTTTTGTTCTCTTGCTTTGTTAATTTGATCTTCGTTTCTTATTTTGGATCTGCCTGAAACTGTTAATTACATTGCACCTGACGTTGTTGCATGAACGACGTTAATAAATATTATCAACAGATTATACACAGTTGGCTCATCCAACCTAATAGCTCCTTTTTCCAACAAAAAAAACCTAATAGCTCCTTTTCTTATGGCATGTTGACATTGCACTACTTGTGCTTAGCTTTAGTTTTATTTAACCTCCTTCTAAAAATTGTCATATGCACATGAAAGTTGTCATGTTAACTTCTTTATTAAATCGAGTTGTCAGTTAATTGTTCGTTTTTCTTCTAATAGTAACATTAGATTGAAGTTATAAATAATGAAAAATACAACTTTGTCATATTGTACCCTTAAAAAATAGTCATTGATACCGTCCAAGTTGATTGAGAATTCCTTATAGGGAAGAAACAAGTTATATATGGACGTCTAGATTGGCTGCATCTTAATTTTCATCATTAGAGTAAATTGCATCGAAGTTTCAAATACATTTGTATACACGGTCATCCAATTGACTTGTTCTTCTAGTTTTGACTTTAATGTTTTCAGCATTAATCGTTTCAACGAACTTGCCATCCGCATGCGCAAGTGGCGATAGACCTTTCATAACCTTACGGCTCGAACCGACAATGTGGTTACCAATTAGCCGTTCCTCATGTTCACTCAATTTAGCGATTTCCCATTAACCATCGCCGCTCAATATTATATAATTTTCTGTTCCTAGTGTCGCAATCCTCATCAGCCTGGCAGTTCTTCAAATCTATTGTACCTGGGGGCAATGTTCCCCGGTATCTCAGCCATTGATCCACCCAAAAACCCCACGCTGCAGCAGCCGTCGGCGTGCTGCATGAAGAAATTACCCTTCACTACGATCCTTGATCTGCAACGTTTTCACGTAGAGGAGTGTTGAGAGTATAGAGAAGAAGGTCTGTAGATGAGAATTGGAGAAGAAGCGATAGATTTAATTCATTCTATCGTATTCTTTAAATACAGAAGATAAAGACGATCGTGAGTCCTACTAAACTGGATACTCGACTGACACGATCTGAACCTGATCCAACAAATTAGGATCTTAACAATGACTCGGTCTGTGCCATACACGTAGCACAAAACAGTTACACACGTTTCTAATTAACTAAGGACTCGGTCCCTACTTAGACACCTGGCTACTTACTAGATTATTTCCAACATGTTCCCTCCTAATCTAGGACAGAGTAGCCAAGGTTACAGACGCCGATCTGCTTGCTCATCTCTGTGAACTTCGTCTTTCCGAGAGCTTTGGTAAGGATGTCAGCACGTTGATTGTCAGTGTTGATGTAATCAACAGTGATCTGTCCTTCTTCAACCTTTTCACGAATGAAGTGAAATTTTGTGTCAATGTGCTTGCTCCTTCCATGGAAAACAGGATTTTTCATCAGAGCTATAGCAGATTTGTTGTCCACAAGCAATCGAACTGGTTTCACCTCTTTTCCAGTGATCTCGTGCAACAGATTTCTCAACCATATACCTTGACAAGCTGCTGATGTAGCTGCCATGAACTCAGCCTCGCATGAAGATAGAGCTACACACTTTTGCTTTTGAGAAGTCCACGAGATCAATTTCTCATTCAGATAGAATGCCATGCCTGATGTGCTTCTTCGTTCATCAGTGTCTCCTGCCAGGTCACTGTCCGTATACCCATTTATACTAAGGTCGTCTTCACCAATTCTGTAGACTAACCCATGATTCAAGGTGCCCTTCACAAACCTGAGGACATGCTTGATGGCTTGTTGATGCATAACTCTGGGCTTTTCCATGTATCGACTCAATATACCAACTGAGTATGATAAGTCCGGCCTAGTGTGCGTCAGGTACCTCAAGCTTCCAATCAAGCTTCTGTATTCAGTGGCATCAACTTCCTCACTTTCATCTTCCTTTTGTAGCTTCAGCTTTGGCTCCATAGGAAACTTACACGGATTGCATTCATCCATTCCTGCCTGCTCCAGTATTTTTGTAGCATATGCCGTCTGCTTTAAGGAGATGAGACCTTTCTTTTGCTGTACCTCTATTCCAAGGTAATGGGAAAGCAGTCCCATGTCACTCATTTCAAACTCCCTCATCATTTGTTCTTTGAATTTAGTGACTTCAGCTTGATCTGATCCAGTGACGATTAGATCGTCCACATATACTCCTACAATGAGTATATTTTCCTCAGAATTCCTTGTATAGCCAGCTTGTTCATTCTTGCACCGTTTGAAGCCCATCATCTTCATGCTTTGATCTAATTTGGCGTTCCAGGCTCGAGGCGCTTGACGAAGTCCGTATAAGGCTTTGTACAGCCTATATACCTTCTGTTCATTCCCTTTCACAATGAACCCCTCTGGTTGAGTGACGTAGACCTCATCTTGGAGTTCTCCATTCAGGAACGCCGTTTTTACATCCAGGTGATGAACCCACCACCCACGATGAGCAGCGAGTGCTAGTATAAGTCTCACTGTCTCCATCCTAGCCACTGGAGCGAAGACCTCCTCGAAATCTATTCCATGTCGCTGGACATACCCCTTCGCCACTAACCTTGCCTTGTGTTTGGTGATGCTCCCATGTGAGTCCTTTTTTAGTTTAAAGACCCACTTTACTCCTATTGCTTTGTGTCCAGCTGGTAGCTCAGACAGTTCCCAAGTGCCGTTCTTCTTGATTGCTTCTAATTCTTGGATCATTGCATCATGCCACGCAGGATCTTTCACGGCTTCATGATAGCTGACTGGCTCTTCATCATCAGCGAGAAGTAGATCTCCCATAGCTTCTTCGGTGTCTCTGTAGATGTCGCCAATGGAACGGAACTTTCCTGGCTGCATTTCAGATGATGAGGAGTCGGAGATGTTGGATGATACGTGAATGGAATGACTTGATGATGATGCATTAGGAATACTGGATGATGAAGATGCGGATACACCTTGCTGTTGAGATGATGTGGTAGTATCAAGTGGATGATCTCCATCGTCTATGTCAGAATTCCTTCCTTGCTCGTGGTTACTGGACCCTTCCACAATAAATGTGGGTGCAGCCTGTTGATCGCTTTCATCATTTTCGGTCCATATCCATCTTCTTCCTTCGTCAAACACAACATCTCTACTGACGCTGATCCTTTTCAGTCGAGGGTCATACAGCCTATGAGATTTGCTGCCGGGTTCCACTCCAAGATAGATCAGAGACGTGCTACGATCATCCAGTTTTTTTGTTTGCATACTTGGGATCTTCATGTGTGCGACACACCCAAACACCTTTAAGTGGCTGAGACATGGTTTCCTTCCTGACCATGATTCATATGGCGTGGTATCAGAGCTCAAGAAGAATGCCCAAGTACGGATCCTCCAGCAGCTCAAAGGGAGCAGAGCCAGCCGATGCAACGACGAAAGAGGGAGCAGTCACGCTCAAGTACCCCATGTTAACCAAATCTAATTACCCAATCTGGGTAATGAAGATGAAAGCTAACATGAGGGCTCAGGGGGTATGGGGGGCAGTGGAGGCCTCGGAAGAAGGAGGTGAGGTTGAAGAAAGGAAGGATCAAATGGCTTTGGCCGTTATTTACCAAGCCATACCGGAAGAAACCATGTTGCAGTTGGCTGGGAAGGAGACAGCACGTGAAGCTTGGGAAGCTTTGAGAACGTTGCATGTCGGAGTAGAGAGGGTAAAGGAGGTAAAACTGACTTTAATGTTTTCAGCATTAATCGTTTCAACGAACTTGCCATCCGCATGCGCAAGTGGCGATAGACCTTTCATAACCTTACGGCTCGAACCGACAATGTGGTTACCAATTAGCCGTTCCTCATGTTCACTCAATTTAGCGATTTCCCATTAACCATCGCCGCTCAATATTATATAATTTTCTGTTCCTAGTGTCGCAATCCTCATCAGCCTGGCAGTTCTTCAAATCTATTGTACCTGGGGGCAATGTTCCCCGGTATCTCAGCCATTGATCCACCCAAAAACCCCACGCTGCAGCAGCCGTCGGCGTGCTGCATACTCCAGACAGCCTACATGGCTATCCGTAGCGCCAGCCTCGTCGTCCAGCTCGTCTTCCTCCTTCACTCGCTGCCTTTCACCTCAGAATACGATCCAGACTCCCACCCCATCAAACACTGACCCTGCTATGATCGCGACCTTGAGCTTGCTCTCCATCTTCTTCCTCAGCTTATTCTGGTTCTACAATTAGCGTTGCGGCCGCCAGCGCACCATCATGACGCAGCGGAGCGTGGTTCTACAGCAAAGAAGAGGCCTTGACCTAGAGGTCGTGGAGTCGTTCCCAACGATGTTATATGCGGAGGTCATGGCCTTTAGAAAAGCCGGAGGCGGAGGCGAGAGTTGGAGTACGTTGTTTGCCTAAGTGAGTTCGAAGAGACAGAGACAGTCCGTCTGCTCCCCCAGTGCAACCACGCCTTCCACTCGAACTGCATTAGTGAGTGGCTCGCCACCCACAGGACCTGTCCCGTCTGCCGCGCTGATCTTGGTGAAGCAGCCCAAGACATGGAGAGAACAGAACATGGACCGCCAACGGTTAGTCGTACCGACTTGCCACCCGAGACAGTGCGCAGCAGTCACTGGACTATGTCATTGTGTCAGTGGAAGAAGAGGTGCAGACGGTGACGGTTGCAGGGGAGGAGACGGAATCTGTAATAAGGAGGCAGCCATCTTGGATGGAAGAAGACGAGGAGTGATTCACTCTCCCGTTTCCGGAGAGTCTGATGATGGATCTCCTGGTGGAGCCAGAATTTGCTGTTATTGGTTTTGTTAGGAACATGCTGTTTCTTTCCTAAGATCTCCTGCTGAGGATGAAAGGTTTGACGAGGTAAGCAACTGTTACGGCATATCCTGTGGCAGGGGGGGGGGGGGGGGGTGGGGGTGGGGGGGGGGGGGGGGGGGGGCATGTAATTAATATTGAGTGTCGACATGTTAACCATTTATTTAAAATTAGAGAGGAAAATAGATGGATCTTACATAAATCAAAAAAGAGATTGAATATATAACTCATCACTTAGTAGAGTACTTAATTTTTGATCTAATTAAAATAATCTTATATGTATATGTATTATTGTGTAGGATTATGTATATTATAACATTCTACATACATTTCAGATGAGTTTGAAATTGCAAATACTGATATTGAAAAGATTTAATCTTTTTTTATAAAACCAACTATTGCATTAAATTAATTCTTAGTTTAAAAAAAAACCACATAAATTTAATTTTTGATATTAATTATGTGGATTATTATTTATATTTTAAGATCACACAAGTAATTTCCTATGCGATCAGTCTGACAAGTCAAGTAATTAAAAAATAACATAAGTTAAGAAAATTGAATATATAAGTAATACCACCTGGCAATTACTATTATTATATATAAATTAAGAAAACAATACTACAGTCTTTTAAAGTTAAATCAAAATACATATCATGGTGTTAATCTTATTCATTAATTTACCTAATACCAATAAATACTACGATAATTTATTGTTCACTAAGTTATAAGGATTTTTATTTATATGTTGTGTTGGAAATTAAGGAAGTATCACAATCCGTTATTTTTTACATTATGATAAAATTATATCTATAATTTAGAGAAATAATATTTTCATATAACTTGTAAATAGAAATATAATTTGAAGAGTTAATTGCCTAAGATACATGAAACTACACTATTTTAACAAGTATTTATTGATGTATAAAAATTCAAAATTGTAAAAATATTATTAACAAAATTATCGTGACACCATGTACTGCTAACAAATTATCATATTTCATTTTACATTACCTTTCCAAGCATACATGACACTCATAGTAGAAATGAATCAACATAAATCATCTGCACATGTAAAATATACACCGATAGAACTATTTAGCTACTATATTTGTTATACATTTAATTATTTATACATAAGATAACATTGTTTGATATCTAATGGAGTATATTATTCATTATAGATATCGTTTTTTTTATTTTCTCATCACCTATGTACTTGTTATATATGTTACATATTTAATTATTTGTATGTTATATAAAGTATTTAGTATTACATAAAGTATACAATTAATTATATATATTAACTTTTATTTGCTTATTACCCATGTAACTATTTACTTGTTATATTTGTTACACACTTAGTTATTTATATATTATATAAAAATATTTAACATTTCATAAAGTATACTATTAATAATAGATATCAGATTCTTATTTAATCATCACATAATGGGTATAAAGTAATAGCTAACTTATTGACATTAACATATCTATTTTTGATATAGTTGTTAATATGTTTAATAAAAAAATATAATTTGTTCATAATGAAACATTGAGATATATTTGTAACAACAAAAACGTCATTGATTTTTATAAAATTCATCCTATTTTAATGTATTTATATTTATAGTTCTTTCTTAAAATCATATTAGTAATCATATTATTCATGAAAAAAAGTGTATAGACTTTGAAAATAGGTTAATTAGTATGTGGACCAGATAACATATAAAATTAAATATTAACTTTGATACCATAGTAAATATACACACACATATATATATGTTTAAAAAATTTTAAAATTGTAGGGGGCACGATCCCCTGCTTGCCCCCCCCCCCCGCGCCACCATTGGGACTGGCCCTATAGTTTTTATATAGGACCATCATCCACAACATCTCCTCCTCTCTCCTCTTCAAAAATCCACATCCTAAAAAAAATAAGAAGAGAGGAACGCACACTAAGTATTACGAATTTCTATTGGATCCTACCAAGTTATTATAGGACTGGTCCTATAATAAGTTTTCACGGCACCATGGGTGCAAAAATTATTTGAATGTTTGGATATTGTCACTTTGAATTTGAAATGAAGTTTTACACATCAAACTTGTCAATTAGCGTGGCAATAATATAAAAGAAGGCTGAGATGTGTAGTTATAGATGTTGTTCATATTAGGTGTTTAATGTTTCGATTAGATTGACTTTTTTTCTTGCCATGTTTCTTTTATCAAGAGGACTAAAAATATGCATTTTACTCAGAATTTGGATATTACATGTATCAATCGTTTTTTTCAATAGATTGAATAGCATATTGGTGTAAAATCGTACTAATATCTGCATTGCTTGTTTTTGTTACGCACACACAAGACTATTGTGGAATAATTTCACATTAGATGCCCATGCTTGTGCTCAATGAATTATCATTCTCCAATCTAAGACAACTTATACTTTCAGCCACATGTTCCCTTGACATGGTTCCCCATATTAGTTAGACTATGTGGAGCGATTAGACGGAAAGCTATCTTGTTTGCGGGATGGCGCCAGTCATTTTTCCTATAGTGCTCTAGCCAACCGTCTACCATCACTAAGGTAGTATGGTGACAAAGAAATTCCTCCACTAAATACACTAACCAGCCACTTTCATTGTACATCTTCCACCCACAAGACATCGTACCACACCCATACTTGCCATATGACATATCTTGCACTTTACCACACCAAATGACATGGGTTGTGAGTATATTCCATCGCAAACACAAATCCAACCTTGCTTAAAAATATTTTGATACAAATCTCAATAGAGATGAAAGTTTTGGAGCCAAGACCTTTAATCATTCTACTGCCACTAATTTGCGTGCTACTTTAGACAAATCCAGACCAGAAGGTCTTAGACTTGTTGGCCCTTGTACCACATTCAATAAGGGAGGACTGTTGGAGAGATTTGATAGAGATTTAGCTAATATAGATTTGCTTAATACAAATCATAGTACAATCCTAGAAGTTCTTCCAATAGATGCCCAGATTACGCGCCTCTCCAAGTTTTGTGGAACAACAAGCAACTCGAATCAAACCACATTTTCATAACAAGGGAAGTGTAACAGGAATGGCTAGGATTTCGACAGTTTCTCAAACCCAGTTGGGTAAAATGACTACATATGAGTCAAGCACTTACAACTTCAGAAAAAAGGCAATAGATTAGGATGCAAACATGTAGATTGGGAGGAATAGAAGAAAGAACAAACTTCTAAAATGAATAAATGAATTAGAACAAGCCCTTAAGGCATGATACAGTGAATACATAAACTCCATACCATTGGATGTAAAGCACTATGTGAGAAAATTCTTAAAGATGAGAATGTGTATTGGAGACAATGATGAAGATGCAACTGAATTGAACATGCCAACACAAACACTAGATTCTATCATAACTTCTTTAATAAAAGGAGGAGAAGGAATACAATCATTTGATTAAAGAATGCAAAAGGATAGTGGTTTGAGGAGAAAGAGAATCTAAAAAATCTTATAGTAACCACTTCAAAATCTTATGTAATGATAGTGATCCAATGAGAATACAATGTGTGGTAAGGAGATATATTGGTAAATTCAAACATATTTCCCATGTTGACTTACAAATGCTACAAGTGTTAGTCATAGAAGAGGAGATCCATAAACCTTTAGTGAAAATGGCCCCTACTGAGGTTATTGGACTGGATAACATAGAGGTAGGTTTTTGTAGAGAATTTGGAGGAAGACAAAAGCACCTATTGTCCAAATGATCATGAAAATTTCTGGCCCTTACCTAATAGCATTTCATAATCAACAATTGTTTTCATTCCAAACAATAGCAACCCAATCAACTACAATCACTTAAGAGACATCTCTCTAAATAACATCAACACCAACATGATTTCAAAGATCATCATCAAAAGGATTAACCTATCTATGCCTGAATGGATTTCACCATAGAGGTCGAGATTTGTTCCGAGTAGCATGATTTCTTATAATACATTTTGGAAAAGGAACTCATCTATTCAAAGAGGATAAAAAAGGGATTTGAATATTGATGGCACTATTGTTTGATCTCTCAAAAATCTATGATAAGCTCAGTTAAAATTTCATATAAGACAACATTAAAATACACAGATATGCCGCAAAACCTTAGCAAAGTCATTACGTAGATGATCAATCAAGGAGAAACTATAATACCACAGAACAAAGAACTGTTGGATCTCATCAAACCTAACTAGGGTTAAGGTTGGGTGAACCTATCTCACCTTATGAATTTGTACTATGACTACTCATATGTTCCAAGAAATTAAAAGATTTGTGTAAAACGGATGATGGAATCGTATGATAATTCAAGAGGTAGTCACTCAATTCACACTTATGTTTTGCTGACAATGTTGTCTTATTTAGAGAGGCATATACACAACAAGCAAAGATGATCATCAAATGCTAAAAGAAGTATAATAATTACTATGGCCTGGAATCATCTCAAAAAGAATTGGTGTTTCATTCTTAAAAAAATCCAACTGTGGTGCAAAGGAGTTTTAGCATATCCAGATGAATTAGTTTCACTACAAATATGGGAAGATATATTTGTGTACTAGTAATCCATGGTAAATGCAAGAAAGAGATGCATGACTTTATCACTAAAAAGATGTGATCTTGGTTAACTACATGTGCATGAAAGAACCACACTATAGTGGGAAGAGTCACCTTACCAAAATCAATTCTGATTGTAATCCTATCATATAATATGCAAACATCAAAGATACCTACCTCGATATGTCAGGAAATTGATCGAATAGTTAGGCACTTCATCTAGGGTGGAAATAAGGAATTGCACACCATGGTGTTTTCTAATCAAACGGAAGTACAATATTAGGACCAAAAAAATCTAACTCAAGATCCATGATTAGGAGGTGTATAAAAGGACAGCCTAGCATTATACTAGAGGTGTGTAATAGATGTATCATGAATGGAGAAAAAACCTTGGTATGGGACAGTTGGATTACCTCTTGCATACAAGCAGTAAACCCAACCATTCCAGACATACCCAAGGATCTAAAATACTAAAAGGATGCAAGATTAAGGAAAGAAGTTGGGAATTGGTATTTAGACTTCATGAAAGAGTGGTTTGATAGAAGCATAGTTCACACATCTCTTAATATACCTATTATTGGATCTAGGATGATGGGCTCTAGAGGGAGGGTTGAATAGAGATAAACACTTAAAACAAATTCATTAGACCTTTAGATTACTTCAAGAGATAAGGTTGCAAATATGTAATTCAAGTGCAACTAAACATACATATCAAGGATGAGAGAGATTTAATAAGAACAAGAATGCAAGCTATGTATAGTGGTTCCAAACTCCAAACTAGGAGACTGTACATCCACTACCTAGAGAGGTCAACTTCTAGGATATTTCAACCAATGCTCACTCCTTATGTTCCATTATAAGAGTTACAACATGTGACCTTCCTTTTCTGGGATAAGGATACCTAGCCTTCCTTTTGAGGACAAGGGAGCCAATAACCTCACAAAGGACTTACCCATCAATGACCAAGAGTCTTCTACCTCACCAAGGACTTACCCACTTTTGACATGGATCTTCTGCCTTTGACTTCACCTTCACCAAGTAGAAGCCTCATAATGGGACTCCTTCCCTTCTTCTTCTTCACCTCTCTTAGATAAGAGAGAGAATCTTCATCTTCATAGTAGAAAGAGAGATTGGGTGGTGGAGGAAGTGAGAGCCTCAAACGATATACATGTAGGACTATCTCTTTTACAAATCTCATACTCACTTTAATGGATGTAGCAAGTGATTAAGCTTGAGAGTGGAAGGTGGCTCTTGGAGGCAGACAACTATAATATAGGAACCTTCAAGGTCTTGGCTAACCATGGGATAAAGCCCAAGGGGTCCTATTTATAGTTGAGGATTCCTTCTCGCTAGTAGAAGCACTTAAGGATAAATTATAGTCATTTTGGGCATTGCAATGAATCTATTTTTGAGCTTTACAACACTACAATGGTTAGAAACACTTTTTATGCACATTCTGTATAATTCGATCGATTGAGTTAACTTTTAGGAAACTCAACTGATGCCACTATCCGACAAATCAATTTTGAGTTTTCGATCGATTTTATCCTGGATGAAACTCAGTCAATAGCTTAAAATTGATTTTCCTATGTAGGGGTGTCAATCGAGTTTTTCATGGAGAAACTCACCGACCCTAGCAGTTCCCATGATCCATCAAGGGTTTCAGTTGAGTTTATCCTAGAAGAAACTCGGCCGACAAATGTCCGTATGATGAATTTTGGAAATTGCTACAAAAGTGATTCAATATTTGATTTAAGTGCTCCTATTTTTTCTAAGCTTAATTACAAGTCATATAATCATTACAAGTGATTTACAACATGATTCTAAAGGATTTGAGGCCTTTCCCACATAAGTGTAGTTGTATTGATTTTGACTTGTCTTTCACCATGATAGGATGAGAAAGTTAGGTCATTTTGAGTGTGTCTATACCTAAACTGTAATCACTCAAGAAGAAGCATTAGACACAGATAAATGGAATGGTTCATCGCCATCAAAACAAGGGTTTAGTCAATTAGACTTGAGTCAACACCTACTCCATGCCCATGAGCTATTAAGGATTATTGGATTTGAATGCCTAGACCACATGATATTCTTACTGCAAAATTGGCATAACTATGACTAATTTGAGCTAAGAATAAAACATCATAAGGAAGATGACATACTTTGAGAAATCTGAAAATCCCATGAAGGATTGTTTTTTTTGGGTGGATATGCATGCATGAGGCTTTTATGACCAATTTTAGAAGACAAAGGATGGGCATGGTAATGGACAATTGTTGTAACATGTGCATGAGGGTAGAGGAAACTATCACACATATCCTATGTGAATGCACTATAGCTAGACAAAATTAGGATACCTTACATCCAAATATACATGGTACGTTCTATAGTTATCCTAATTTCAAATTGTGGTTCAGTGTGATCACAAATATAAGAAAAAATATGAAGGGATGGGCAGAAGAATGTACTTTCATCATTTGTCACATATGGAAAAGTAGGAATAAGGTGATATTCAGGAAAAGCATACACATGCACAACAAACTATGAACACAACCACTCAATACTTGACAGACATTCAAAGATCTCTACAAAATGAATGCAACTCTGATTCATATACATCCACTATACCATCATGTGTTTACCAGAATACTAGCAATAATGGCATAAATGGAGATGTTTTTGAAGACAAGCAATCACTAAAACAATTGATGTGTGTCACCACTAGAGATGACAACGGAAGCTTGCCATTGATTCAAATAATATGATAATAGGCAGAGATGTATTCAATGCAAAGCTACATGCAATACTCCAAGGATGCAAGCTTTCAAAGACCAATTACAAGTGGACAATAAAATTAAGTTGGAATCACTATATGCATGCAAACTTGAGCAACGAAAACGATATGAATGGGGAAAATATGAGCCAGTATGTCATTGTATCTTGGAATCTCTTAGAGGTGTAGATGGATGGAAGATCCAATGTACACACATAAATTCCAACAAGCTAGTTGACAGGCTAGCAAAGCTACTGCTCAAGAAGTCACAATTTGAGTGGAATTAAATGCATTCACTAGTATAAAATGACGTATAACGTCACATTTGATGTCATTGATTGTTGCACAAAAATGGACTCCAATAGTCTAAGACGTCGGCTTATAAAGACAGCTGACACCTATATGTGAAGACCGGCTGATTTACAAAAGACATGGGTATTGCTTGTTTTTAACGTTGGTTTTTAATAAACAAAATCGGCATCCAAAATCACCAGCAAAATACAATTCTTTAGTGAAAACGTTTGCCTCCAAAAAATTTAAATTCGGCATCGGTTGTGTAAAATCCGACGACACATGTTCCGTGCCAAGCCCCGCGAAACGTTTTATCCCCTCATTTGTCATCGATTTTTGTTAAAGAATTGATGACTAAATATCTTTAACGAGGAAATGCATTCCCTTTTTTATCGTTAGTTTTGGAGGAATAACTGATGCGGATGTGTTAACTTATTAGCACCCGTGCCAGCCAGACTCTTCCCCTTCACTATTTAGTTCCCGATCTTCTCCCGCATAGCTAGGTCTGATGATTTTTCTGCCGCCTCCCCTTCTCTGCTCACCATCTCCGCGTGCCACGATGACGAGCTTGAAGCTACTCGCCGCCATGACGAGCTTGAAGTTGCTCGCCGCCTCCGCGCGTCGAAGCTAGCTACTCACGTCAAAGCTACTATTGTTGTCCATTTTTCAGCTGCCACCACCTGCTCTCATTGCTGCCACCACCTACTCCAGGCAGAGTGAGGATGCTTCCTCTAGCCGCCTTCATCTACTCCAGTCACCGTCGCCGGTCACTGCCTACAACTCGTCTGCTTCACCTCCAACGTTGGCCACCTCCACCTCCGGGCACCGCCACCACAACCTGATCGATCTGACAGTGTGGAGAGTGGTTTAATCAGTACTAGATTTGAACTTATGGTTAATAATGCCACCATATAGTTGATTACTATTGATTAGGGTTAAAGATGCATTAATGAACTTAATTAATTAGATTTGCAGTTAGTTTCTCTAAGATTGTGTAGTTGATTAATATTGAATTAGGGTTTAATAATGAATGAATAAACACAAAATAGAAGAATGAATTGAATAAATTGATGATGATGATGATGATGATGATGATGATGATGATGATGATGATGATGATGATGATGATGATGATGATGATGATGATGATGATGATGATGATGATGATGATGATGATGATGATGATGATGATGATGATGATGATGATGATGATGATGATGATGATGATGATGATGATGATGATGATGATGATGATGATGATGATGATGATGATGATGATGATGATGATGATGATGATGATGATGATGATGATGATGATGATGATGATGATGATGATGATGATGATGATGATGATGATGATGATGATGATGATGATGATGATGATGATGATGATGATGATGATGATGATGATGATGATGATGATGATGATGGTGATGGTGATGATGGTGATGATGGTGATGATGGTGATGATGATGATGATGATGATGATGATGATGATGATGATGATGATGATGATGATGATGATGATGATGATGATGATGATGATGATGATGATGATGATGATCCTCAACATCATCACCATCATCATAATTATCATCATCATCATCATCATCATCATCATGTGAGGATGATGAGGATGATGATGATGAGGATGCTAATGATGATGATGATGATGATCCTCATCATCATAATCATCATCATCATTATAATTATCATCATCATCCTCATCATCATCATCATCACCATCATCATCATGTGAGGATGATGATGACAATGTTGATGATGAGGATGATGAGGATGATTAGGATGATGATGAGTATGATGATGATCTTCATCCGTCATCATCATTATCATCATCATCCTTATCATGATGATGATGATGATGATGATGATGATGATGATGATGATGATGATGATGATGATGATGATGATGATGATGATGATGATGATGATGATGATGATGATGATGATGATGATGATGATGATGATGATGGGATCATGATGATGATGATGATGATGATGAGGATCATCATCATCATCATTCTCATTAGCATCATCATCTTCGTCATCATTATCATCATCATCCTTATTGTCATCGCCATCATCATCCTCAATCATCATCATCGTCATCATCATCATCATCATCATCATCATCATCATCATCCTCATCATCCTCATCATCATCATCAATCATCATCATCCTCATCCTCATCCTCATCACATCCCTCAGCATCATTATCATCATCATTCTCATCATCAATCATTCATCATCACCCTCATCATCAATCATTCATCATCATCATCCTCATGTGATGATGATGAGGATGATGATGATGATGATGATGATGTGGATGAGGATAATGACGAAGATGATCATAATAATGGGGATGATGATGAGGAAAATGATGAGGAAAATGATGAGGATGATGAGGATGATTATGAGTTCCATGTTTAAGAACAGTTGGATATCATTCTAGATTATAATCATCATCCATTATCATCATCAATCATGATCATCCTCATCCTCATCATCATCCCTCATCATCATCATCATCATCATCATTATCATCATCATCCTCAATCACCATCATCATCATCATCCTCAACATTATCCTCGTCATCATCATGATCACCACCATCATCATCATCATCATCATCATCATCATCATCATCATCCTCATGTGATGATGATGATGATGATGATGAAGATGAGGATGGTGATCATGGTGATGATGATGATGATGATGATGATGATGATGATGATGATGATGATGATGATGATGATGATGATGATGATGATGATGATGATGATGATGATGATGATGATGATGATGATGATGATGATGATGATGATGATGATGATGATGATGATGATGATGATGATGATGATGATGATGATGATGATGATGATGATGATGATGATGATGATGATGATGATGATGATGATGATGATGATGATGATGATGATGATGATGATGATGATGATGATGATGATGATGATGATGATGATGATGATGATGATGATGATGATGATGATGATGATGATGATGATGATGATGATGATGATGAGGATGATGAGGATGATGATGAGGATGATGAGGATGAGGATAATGATGAGGATGATGAGTTCCCTTCCTCATCATGATCATCTTCATCATCCTCATAATCATCATCATCCTCATCATCATCATCAGCAGCATCAGCATCAGCATCAGCATCATCATCATCATCATCATCATCATCATCATCATCATCATCATCATCATCATCATCATCCTCATCATCATCCTCAACATCAATTATTTCTCTGTTGAATATGAAATAACCCATGTTGTTGTCTATTGTTAGTACTTATATTTATATTACTTTTTGTCACCATTTTACATTGTTGTAGGCATAATGGCTTGGGCCTCTACGCCAATGTTACTATTCGCTATTGAAGAATAGTTGGACATCATTCTAGATGATCGTTGATTAGCACAACTCACTATACCTAAACATTGGCATTATCTAAATGGAAGACGCTACACGGCTGGTGAAGTGACCCTAAATTTTGGAACTTCAACATCTATTATCGAGGTTAAGTACGATGTTGACAGAAATCTTATATCCACACCCAGTTGGTACTAGTGGGTTAGGAAGATGCTATTGGTTTGTAGTGATAGGATTTTTCTTCATCTGGATGGCCATAATACCATCAACGTTTCGATAACCAACATCAACAATGAGATGCCCGGTCATTTGGTCTGATTTGAGTACTCGACAGGGGATAGCACATAATTGGAATCATTTGATGAGGAGAGCACACCTGGTTTCCCTTCTATTCCTACGATTGGTATTGTCCATTTCCCTATCACCATCAGTTCATATTCGTCTAACAATGACGAGCTCCACGACACAGCAACATCAACAAAGTAGGTCCAAGCAACAAATTTACTTTCCCGTCTTATGCACATGTTTAGGGGTGTACAACAAGCCCCTTGTTTAGTTATTGTCATGTTAGTTTCTAAACTTTGTTGCATTAATTAGTATTTTGATAACATGTTCAACTTTGAAAGACACTTATAAATAATGTATGAATGAATTTTTTTGTGTGTGAATATGAAATGGAGGAATGCAATGGAACTGCAGGTTTCTACATGTGCATGTGATGAATCATATTTGAAATTAAATGTTATTAAACATGTGTGTGAATCACATGATCTGTATATAATATATATGATTGTACATCTTTTTAATATTTGCAGGTTTGTGGCCTGTTGTTGGATGAAATCAAAGGATGTTGTAAACCTGCAGTTTAGAACTGAACTGCAGGTTCTACATCCTACTGACCAGCCAGACACTAGGCCTAGGAGATGATAAGAAAAGAAAAAAAACATCGGCATCAGTTAAAAACCAACAACCGACAACAAATGCTTAATTGTGTCGGGTGTTTTCTAGAAACTGACGCCTATGGTCCGACTGCTGGCGCTTTGTAATTGGGAATGGCTTTGTGTCGTCAGTTATGCAACTGACACTGAAGTAGTCTACTTTTAGTGTCACCCACTTGAGTGTCATTTCAAAACTGATGACAAAAGTCTTACTTAACCGACGCTAAAGGTGTTATTTGTACTAGTGATTGCCAACACCTCTGAGGGAGGTGTATGAGGAGCAGAGAAATAGTATAGAAGGTAGTAAGTAATGGGATGAACCTATGTTACACAATTATGATTTAGTGATAAAGGATCTATATATATACATATATATACATACATATATATACATATATATACATACATATATATATATATATATGCATACACAATGACATAACAAATGCGCATCTCTAGGGTGCAGCTGGAGTGACTTCCAGATGATCGGCGACCCTAGGGCATGACGCCCACACCGGTGGCCACTCTGGCTGCAGGCATCCACCTCCACCCACCACGTGCATCCTCACCCACCACTCAACCCACCCGCATGCCTAGAAACCAAGAGAACGAGAGAAGGAAGGTCCCTGTCATCCCTAAACCTAGCGGTCATGGGACTGGCGGTGGACGGAACCAAGACTCGTTGGTTGGAGCGGGGGCACGGACAGACACACAACAGAAGGAGATAGATGGAGTTTGGAGGGTCCCCTGCCCTATCGGGGTGGTGGATGCTCCCACGTCTGCAGTTGAAGGAACGATGGAACCCACGGGGAACTGCAACACTGCGGGATCGGAGAGACCGCAGGACTCGGCTAACTCAAGTTGGGTGGGGATGAAGGAGGATGGGGGTGGCTTCAAGGCATGGTCCCAGGTCCTGACGAAGCCAATGACGACGGCCAGCAAACCATTAGACTTCCTGAAACTATCTGTGAAGGAGGGAGAGATCCATGTCGATCATGAGCCGGAGGAGTTTGACCGGATGCACGACATCTAGAAATTCATTATTCTGACTTATGTCCTTGGGAGGAGGCCTTTCTACCCTCACCTCAAGGCGTTGATCCAATGCAAATGGAGGCCAAAAGGATCATTCGATCTCCTGTCCAGAGACAACGGCATCTTCCTCGTGAGGTTTGCCAACTCTGCCGACTAGGCGGAAGCTTTGAACGCTGGCCCTAGGTGGTTCGACCGCCAGCTGGTGATCGTGAAGGATTACCGATTTAGAGATGAACTCAAAAGGGACATCTTCTCCACCATCCCTACATGGATCACGGTGCAATCCATCAGACGTTCATGGACTAGGCAGGCAGTGGGGATGATCATGAATGGAGTCGGAAGAGTCTTGCACATCAACGAAAAATCACTTGAGACTGACGAAGCTCGGGTCATCGTGGAGCTTGAGGTCGGGAAACTGACACCGCGGAGGGTTCTGCTAAACGTGAAGGGCAGGGATCCCATCCCGATGAGGGTCGAGTATGACCATGTGTCAGCAAGGTGTTCAACCTGTATGGCGTTTGTGTTGGTATGTATGCCCATAGAGCAAGTCATGTGATGATTGTAATGGGATACTTTGTAAATGATTTGAATAATAATAAAGGCAATTTCCGATCTATATGTTTAAACTGTTTCTGAGATGATGGTGTAACATGATAGATGTCTAAAGAATGATTTTACTCGATGACGTATGTTTTTAGTTTAAGGACCTAAATGATGAGATCATGCAGATGTTAAGAGTATTCATTCTTGTTTAGTACCTAGTTGGTTGTTATTGTGGAAATAACCATAGACATCAATAAAACTGAAAACTAGCTTGTGTGTTGGTTGATGACAGAATCTCATTAGTCATGATATAGTGATATCAAACAAAGCACATAGGTACTTGTTAGAGAACAAGGTACCAGACAGACCCACTGTTAGAGTGACACATGGAACCATGACTTGGTAGTCACATTCAGCTCTCACAGTGATGGTGGTGAGTGTGATTCTTAGACCTAAAATCACTACACTCAACACATGTCGTTGGGTACACTTTGACATCATCAAACGCAGTCCTGAAACATGGGTTGTTATAAAGGTGATGCTTGGGTGGCTTTGACACATGAGGCTTTTGAGGGGTGAGTGATAGATATGGTATTTGTCCCTCCTGAGGGAGTTTGATATCCTTGGCCACTTGATGAGTAGGATTGAGAAAGGCATGTGCATGCACGTGTGAATCAATATGTGATATTGATGTCATACACATCTCACTCGGTCTACTCTGAGATCAAGGAAATCAATGAACGTTGACAGGATGACTGTTCCATGCCTCGAGTTCATTCAGGATATCAGTGACAAAGGAATTATACATTCACTGTAACACCATTCACGGATTGTAGGATTGAAAGTTGTTCTCCAACTTTCTATTTCACTTGGGTAGCACTGATGTGTGACTAGGCACCGCTCTTTGCTTGTGAAGTCATAAATGTTATGGACTTTCACTGCCAACGTGAAATGGACCTACAGGGTCACACACATAGGATTTAACCTGGAAGAGGAGTTTTGTCCACAAATGCTTAGATTGATTACTAAAGGAGTTTAGTAGTTCAATTAAACACTCAATCAATTGATAGCTCAATATCATAATGTTCAAGGTGTTGGACACATTGATTGAAGTATCGGATTGATTGAAATCACAATTGACTGATTCTGCACAATCTGCACTCCCAACTGATCGGCTCATGTGATGAACAGATTGGCTGAGCTTGGTGAACCGATCGGCTCAAGTGTTGAGTCGATCGGCTCAAGGATAGGGTGAACGATTGCTTCAAGTGTTGAAACGATCGGTTCAACTGTTGCAACCGGGCAAGTTGGGAAAGTAGGATTGGTGAGAATTTTCCTTTCATTTCACTTGCCCAATTTGATTGGAACAAGGATTGGTATTTGATACCAATTAGAAACAAAAGTTGGAAAGTCAATCAGGAACTGACCAGGACCACGAACCGACCAGTTCATAAGTGAACCGACCGGTTCATGGGTTCCAACCGATCGGTTGAGGTGGCAACCGACCGGCTCAGATCCCCAACCGACCGTTTCAGTTGTGAAATGATCTATTCAGGTTGCGAGTTGGTTTTTTTTGTGGAAAATCTCGAACCCTTCTACTCCTGCTTTTAGTCCCATATTGTCGGGGACAGAGAACCCTGTCCCATGACCTACCTATATATAGGGGTATTGGGGGCTTCTCATAGTACAACTCAGTGCAAGTTAGTTGCTTTGCAAAGTTTTCATTCTCTCTGATTTTGGTAACTGAGAAAGCCCGAGCAAGTGCTACCTGAAAAGGGAGGCGCAGCAAGGGAAAGACAACTGCAGTTGCAACTGGCAGCAGGAGAGTGTGTTGGTGACTAGTACGCCAACAGGAGGGTGTGACTCCTTCTAGTTCCTTGTGCGAAAAGGAGATCGAAGTTCCAGGCGGTCCGTGTGGATGACTGGAGAGGCGGGAGACCTCTACTGCTCAGAGGACAACTATCAATCCCGACAGTCCCGATGAGACTAGGAGTCTTTAGTCCCAGTGCGACCAGGAGCTGCACAGACACCGTCCAAGACTGGAGGTGAAGACCACGCAAGGCGCGAGGTACTGTCATCGAGCAAGCCTCGGGACAAGGTATGCATCCACAAACCATCTTTCCTATTGTATAGGCGTTGACGTGATTCCTTTTGTTCTGGGTTTTTGGGGAGAAATTTTTTTTGTTTCCGCTGCTTCTCTGCCTCCTCTAAAACCCAACAGTGGTATCAGAGCCATGTCAACTGTTCTATATTTTAGGATTATTGATATTATCGATTTTGGTTTGTCGCCTTTATTTATTGCATGCAATGCAAATAATATCGGCTTTATAAATTTCCAATCCACAAATCCCAAATATACATATATGATATGTAATATTAATGCACTCAATACGCGTCGCCCTTAAATGAGTTTTGTGGTGGATGTGTAGCATGGTTATGGCCTATAAACCCCTATATCTATGTGTGGTTGTATGTGGTTGCTTGCATCTTGGTCTGCGCATCGATCCCCTTTCTCCTATTCCTGATGTAACTCAAAATAATTTGAGAATTCTTCTCCTACCTTTGCTCCCCCCGAATGTAACTCGGGGTTTCACAATTAAATTGTAAATAGGATAGATTTTATTTCCTATTATGTCAAAGAACGGTGTACGACCTGAGGCGATCGGTTCAAGGCGTGAACCGATCAGTTGGTGATCCATACGGCCGGTTTGAGGAGCCAGACGAGCGGGTGGCGACCTGAGGAGATGCACGAGGACCGGTGAACCGGTCGGCTAGAGGCGCCATTCGATCGGCTGGTGGCACCCGTACAACCAACCTGATGGCGAGCCGATCAATCATGGAGATGAGCTGATCAAACCCAGAAAGGTAGACACATATTTCATCTTGTACAGGTTGCATGTGATGTAGACCTAGATGACTATGATTCCTCTTGGCTCGAGGAATCACAATAGGATGGCCATAATCATTGCTTTTTTATCATTTTGCATGTTTTCTATGGGATATAGCATGTATATGATACTTACTATATATTGTGGTGATTGGATATGTATGTGTATATAAAAACCAAATCCCTCATTAAAATATTAAGTCTTATACGCCTTCCATTAGCGACACACATGGCAAACTTGATCGACCAAGCGTAGGTTATGCCAAAGCGTGGTGCGTCGTCTATCTTGTGGAAGTGTGAAGGGTTGACATGTAGGTTCTGCCAAAGCAGGGTGCATGTTTACCGTGTCGTCTTTTGGGTTAGACTTAACTGGTGATTCTTAGAGCGTCTAAGCCCAGAGGCACGGAATGTTCATGGCAAGATGTTGTGCATGTTCATTCATCAAGAGTTGCATATGATGCAATTGGCATGATGGCCTACCTAAATAGTCAAGATTATGGGCGATCAGCCAAAGCTGACTCATGACTTGATGAAATATGGATCTTGACCCACTAGAAGATTGTACGTTGTAATCTTATGAATTGATGATGAGGGCTATCAATTTGAGTCAAAATAGTGGGAGTGGTAATTAATTAAAGGCCTAATTAACTATCATCAAATTTTATTCAAATCAAATCAAAAAGGTTTTGACAAATGCAAATTTTCTCTTGTAGAATGGCAAAAGAATCATCTTTTAAAATGGGCAAATTAATTGAGAACAAATTCCATAACTGGTTGAGGACTGTGAGAAGTGTTCTGCACAATCCAGATATACCAGGAGCCTTAGAATCCACTCTATGTACGCTTAACGTGTTAGTGAAGAAGAAAGAAGGTAAGGGAGAGAAGGGTTCTCTCGCCAAACCATTTTCTTCTACATGGAGAGGATGGAATGAACAATGGAAGAAGAAGTTAGAGATAGAGATCTCTACTTATGGTGTATACGTGATAGAGATTAACTTTACTACTTATTCATCATGGGTACTTGATACCGGATGCGGATCTCACATTTGTTCAAATGTGAATGATCTTAAGAGAAGTAGGCCTTTAGGGAAAGGCGAGGTTGAACTATGTGTTGCTAATGGGGCAAGGGTTTCCGCCAGTGCCGTAGGAACCTATGAGTTAACTCTATCAAGTGGGCTAATAATAGAGTTGAAGAAATACTATTATGTACCTGCCATAAATAGGAATATCATTTCCGTCTCTTGTTTAGACAAAGATGGATTTGAATTTCTTATTAAGAATGGAAAATGTTCCATTTCTAAAGATGGGATCTTTTATGGCAGTACCCCAATGTCTTATGGTCTATATTTGATAGACTTGGAGACAAGTGTATACAACGTAAACACCAAAAAGCAAAAACTCAATGACTCAAACAAAACATATCTCTGGCATTGTCGTCTAGGGCACATAAATGAGAAGCGCATTTCTAGACTCCATAAAGATGGTTATCTAGACTCTTTTGATTATGAATCAATAGAGACATGTGAATCTTGTTTGTTGGGCAAGATGATCAAGACTCCCTTTTTAGGTAAAGGTGAGAGATCTAGTGATCTATTAGGACTCATACATACTGATGTATGTGGGCCTTTTAGAACTAATGCCAGAAATGGGTATCAGTACTTCATTACCTTTACTGATGACTTCAGGTTGTATGGCTGTGTGTACCTAATGAAACATAAGTGAGAAACCCTTGAAATGTTCAAGGATTTCATGAATGAAGTACAGAACCAACTTGGTAAAAGTATTAAGGCACTTCGATCCGATCGAGGTGGAGAATACTTAAGCCAGGAGTTTGAGGACCTTCTGCGAGCCCGTGGTATTGTATCACAATGGACTCCGCCTGGAACACCACAGCATAATGGTGTGTCTGAAAGAAGAAATCGCACATTGTTGGATATGGTGCGATCAATGATGAGTTTTTCTGATCTTCCAATTTCCTTCTGGGGTCATGCTCTTGAAACCTCCGCGTTTACACTTAACCGTGTACCATCTAAATTGGTTCAAAAGACACCATATGAGATATGGACCGGGAAGCGTCCCAATCTATCTTTTATGAAGATTTGGGGTTGTGAGGCTTACGTCAAGAAAATGTTTCCCGATAAGCTTGGACCCAAATCCGATAAATGTTATTTTGTTGGATATCCCAAGGAAATCAAGGGATATTATTTATACCACCCTACTGACAACAAAGTGTTTGTTGTCAGGGATGTTGTATTCCTAGAGAAGGAATTTATTTCCAAAGGAAGCAGTGGGAGGAATATAGAGCTTGAAGAGGTTCAAGCCCAACAAGAAAACATTGAACCGGTAGATGTACTAGAGGAAAATGCAGATTCACAAGGTGTTGTGGAATCCCAGTCTCCTCAGGTAACACAAGGACCTCGTAGATCTAGTAGGACCCACCTTGAACCTGAGAGGTTTGAATACCTTGTGACTCAGGAAGGTGGTGAGTTGATCATAGATGATGATCCAACTACCTACGTAGAGGCTATGGAGGGACCAAATTCCAAGAAATGGCTTGAAGCCATGAGATCTGAGATGGAATCCATGTACTCCAACAAAGTATGGACTTTAGTGGAACCACCCGAAGGGGTAAAACCCATAGGGTGCAAGTGGGTCTTCAAGAAGAAGACCGACATGGATGGCAATGTCCAAACTTATAAAGGAAGATTGGTTGCGTAGGGATTTTGACAAGTTCAAGGTGTTGACTATGACGAAACCTTTTCTCCAGTTGCCATGATTAAGTCCATCAGGATCATGCTTGCTATTGTAGCTTATTATGACTATGAGATTTGGCAGATGGATGTTAAAACTGCATTCCTTAATGGGAATACAAATGAGGATGTGTACATGACACAGCCTGAAGGTTTTATAGATCCAAAGAATGCCAATAAAGTCTGTAAACTGCAATGGTCAATCTATGGATTGAAACAAGCATCTCAGAGTTGGAATCTTCGATTTGATGAGGAAGTCAAAGTGTTTGTCTTTACTCAAAATGAAAATGAACCTTGTGTGTACAAGAAGGTTAGTGGGAGCTCAATCACATTCCTCATATTGTATGTGGATGACATACTTTTGATGGGGAATGATATCTTAGCCTTAGAGAAGGTAAAGACTTGGCTTGGGAATACTTTTTCAATGAAGGACTTAGGAGAAGCATCCTACATTCTAGGAATTAAGATCTATAGAGATAGATCTATAAGGATTCTTGGACTAAGTCAGAGCACGTACATTGACAAAGTGTTGAAGCGGTTCAGCATGGAAAACTCAAAGAGAGGCAACATCCCCATGCTACATGGACTCACCGTCTCTAGAGCTCAATGTCCCCAATCTTGTGAAGAGTGGGAGCGTATGAGTGGGATCCCATATTCATCAGCCATCGGATCCATCATGTACGCTATGTTGTGCACACGCCCAGATGTCTTGTATGCTCTCAGCATGACGAGCAGGTACCAGTCAGATCCCGGGGATGCTCACTGGACAGCCGTAAAGAACATCCTCAAGTACTTGTGAAGGACTAAGGATCCGTTTCTTATTTACGGCGGTGAGGAAGATCTGGTTGTAAAGGGTTACACTGATGCAAACTTCCAAACCGATAAAGATGATTACAAATCACAGTCAGGATTTTTGTTTTGCCTTAATTATGGAGCTGTGAGCTGGAAGAGTTCCAAGCAAGAAACAGTTACCGATTCTACTATAGAGGTCGAGTATATTGCTGCTTCACATGCAGCAAAGGAGGCTGTGTGGATCAGGAAGTTCATTTCTAAACTTGGTGTAGTTCCCAGTAGCTGTGATGCATTTGAGCTTTATTGTGACAATAATGGAGCTATTGCACAAGCTAAGGAGCCCAGATCACATTAGTGGTCCAAGCACATACTGCGGTGCTTCCATCTCATACGAGAGATCGTACAGCGAGGAGATGTGAAGATTTGGAAAGTACCAACTGAAGACAACATAGCTGATCCACTGACTAAGGCCCTTTCTCAGCAGAAGCATGATGGTCATGCTAGGTCACAAGGATTGAGGTTCCTTGGTGACTAGATCTAAGTGCAAGTGGGAGTCTGTTGGTATGTATGCCCATAGAGCAAGTCATGTGATGATTGTAATGGGATACTTTGTAAATGATTTGAATACTAATAAAGGCAATTTCCGATCTATATGTTTAAATTGTTTCTGAGATGATGGTGTAACATGATAGATGTCTAAAGAATGATTTTACTCAATGACGTATGCTTTTAGGTTAAGGACCTAAACGATGAGATCATGCGGATGTTAAGAGTATTCATTATTGTTTAGTCCCTAGTCAATTGTTATTGTGGAAATTACCATAGACATCAATAACACTAAAGACTAGCTTGTGTGTTGGTTGATGACAGAATCTCATTAGTCATGATATAGTGATATCAAACCAAGCACATAGGTACTTGTTAGAGAACAAAGTACCAGACAAACCCACTGTGAGAGTGACACATGGAACCATGACTTGGTAGTCACAGTCAGCTCTCACAGTGATGGTGGTGAGTGTAATTCTTAGACTTGAAATCACTACACTCAACACATGTCGTAGGGTACACTTCGACATCATCAAATGCAGTCCTGAAACATGGGTTGTTATAAAGGTGATGCTTGGGTGGCTTTGACACATGGGGCTTTTGAGGGGTGAGTGATAGATATGGGATTTGTCCCTCCTGAGGAGTTTGATATCCTTGGCCACTTGATGAGTTGGATTGAGAAAGGCATGTGCATGCACGTGTGAATCAATATGTGATATTGATGTCATACACATCTCACTCGGTCTGCTCTGAGATCAAGGAAATCAATGAACGTTGACAGGATGATTGTTCCATGCCTTGAGTTCATTCAGGATATCAGTGACAAATGAATTATACATTCACTGTAACACCATTCACGGATTGTAGGATTGAAAGTTGTTCTCCAACTTTCTATTTCACTTGGGTAGCACTGATGTGTGACTAGGCACCTCTCTTTGCTTGTGAAGTCATAAATGTTATGGACTTTCACTTCCAACGTGAAATGGACCTGCAGGGTCACACACATAGGATTTAACCTGGAAGAGGAGTTTTGTCCACAAATAATGTTTAGATTGATTACTAAAGGAGTTTAGTAGTTCAATTAAACACTCAATCAATTGATAGCTCAATATCATAATGTTCAAGTTGTTGGACACATTGATTGAAGTATCAGATTGATTGAAATCACAATTGACTGATTCTGCACAATCTGCACTCCCAACCGATCGGCTCATGTGATGAACCGATCGGCTGAGCTTGGTGAACCGATCGGCTCATGCGATGAACCGATCGGCTGAGCTTGGTGAACCGATCGGATCAAGTGTTGAGTTGATCGGCTCAAGGACAGGGTGAACGATTGCTTCAAGTGTTGAAACGATCGGTTCAACTGTTGCAACCGGGCAAGTTGGGAAAGTAGAATTGGTGAGAATTTTCCTTTCGTTTCACTTGCCCAATTTGATTGGAACAAGGATTGGTATTTGATACCAATTAGAAACAAAAGTTGGAAAGTCAATCGGGAACTGACCAGGACCACGAACTGACCAGTTCAGAAGTGAACCGACCGGTTCATGGGTCCCAACCGATTGGTTGAGGTGTCAACCAACCGGCTCAGATCCCCAACCGACCGTTTCAGTTGTGAAACGATTGGTTCAGGTTGTGAGTTGGTTGTTTTTGTGGAAAATCTCAAACCCTTCTACTCCTGCTTTTAGTCCCATATTGTCGGGGACAGAGAACCCTGTCCCATGACCCGCCTATATATATAGGGGTATTGGGGGCTTCTCATAGTACAACTCAGTGCAAGCCGGTTGCTTTGCAAAGTTGTCATTCTCTCTGGTTTTGGTAACCGAGAGAGCCCGAGCAAGTGCTACCTGAAAAGGGAGGCACAACAAGGGAAAGACAACTGCAGTTGCAACTGGTAGCAGGAGAGTGTGTTGGCGACTAGTACGCCAACAGGAGGGTGTGACTCCTTCCAGTTCCTTGTGCGACAAGGAGATCGGAGTTCCAGGTGGTCTGTGTGGATGACTGCAGAGGCGGGAGACCTCTGCCGCTCGGAGGACAACTGTCAATCCCGACAGTCCCGCTGAGACTAGGAGTCTTCAGTCCCGGTGTGACTAGGAGCTACACAGACACCGTCCAAGACTAGAGGTGAAGACCGCACAAGGCGCGAGGTATTGTCGCCGATCAAACCTCGGGACAAGGTATGCATCCACAAACCATCTTTCCTATTGTATAGACGTTGACGCGATTCCTTTTGTTCTAGGTTTTTGGGGAGAAATTTTTTTTTGTTTCCGTTGCTTCTCTGCCTCCTCTAAAACCCAACAGTTTGGGCTTGCAGATGCCTACTATGACAGGAAGCCAATGGATAACGTCAAGGAGGGTAGGTAGGTCTGGAGGGAGAAGCCAGCTTCTGCCAAGCCTGCTATTGCCATTCTAGGTGATGAGACCGAGAAGGAGAAAGCTGAAGAGAACAAGGAAGCTGAAGAGAACAAGGAAGAACAGCAAACACCCAAGGGGAACGAAGCCAGTAGCAACAAGGTAGTTGAAGATTGGTAGGACAAAATAGATAATAGGGAGGAGGGTGAGTTTGTTTCGAGCTCACAAAGGAAAGGAGTTAGAAAGGCAAGTATTCCTAAGAATCAAGGAGTTAGTTCTATTCTAGACATAACAAACATATTTGAGGCACTTTCCAAATTAGATGACGAGGAGGGAAATGCAGCTAAGCAACAACAGTAGAAAGGGAAAGGCAAGAATGCCGCAAAGGAGCCACCCAGGTGTACCAGATCTAACAAAAACCTTTGATATGTCCATGCTTCTTTGGAATATCAAGGGAGGGTGCGACAGAAATAAGAAGAAGGAAATTAGAGAATGGATCGCTGCTAGTAGTCATTCTCTAGTTGCTTTAGTGGAGACGAAGATAAAGGTACAAAATAAAAATAGTATTAAATATCTATTTCCGCAGGGTTGGGAGCATGTATCTAATGTTGATTGTGGCGAGGTTGCTAGAGTATGTGTGGCGTGGAATCCCAATGCATGGTAGGTTTCAATGTTATATATGTCAGATCAGTAGATTATTGTGAACTGCGTCAATCATGGAGTCTTGCATATGTGGTTGATAGTTGTCTATGGTCACAATGATGGCAAGGAAAGAATGGAACTGTGGGATGATATGGTTTCTATCTCTAAACAGGTGAAGCTACCCTGGATGATTATTGGGGACTTTAATACGGTGCGCTTGCAGGCTGAGAAGAAAGGTTGAAGACTTGCTATTAATGTTGAGGTGGACGCTTTCAACCGTGCCATTGATAAATCATGTTTTTTGAACTACCAATGGTTGGTGGGGATATATTTACTTGGAATAATGAAAGGAGCCCCGGTGACAGGATAGCCAGCAAGCTAGATAGAGCTTTGGTGAATGATGAATGGCTGAAAATATTTCCGAATGTATAGGTGAAAGATGAAGGTTCTGACATTAGTGACCATGTTCCTATTGTTGTTCAGATCACAGAGAAAAAGTAGAAAAGAATACTGTTTAGATTTCTTAACTAATGGGTTGATTGGAAAGGATTTGATGAAGTCTTAAAGGAAAGTTGGAGCACTCAGGTGACGTGCAATCCTATGTTTGTGTTTGCTAAAAAAACTGCAGAATACCAAGATGGCAATTAAAATATGGGTCAAAGAAGAGGTGAACATCCCAAAGCTGCTAAAAGAAACCAAAAAGGAGTGCAAGGAGATTAGGGATAGGCTGTTGGATGGTCTGTTAAATCCAAAACTGATTGAGAAAGACAGGGAATTAAAAAGGATGCTTGAAGACTTAAAGAGGGCAGAAGAAAAATTCCACCGGCAGAGAAGTAAGGAAAAGTGGATGGAAGATGGAGACAGAAATACTAAATTATACCATTCTATTGTTAGAAGAAGGGAGGCAGGTAATACTATTTCTGAACTTATCAATGTTGAAGGCATAATAGTCAACAAACAGGAGAATCTTGAAGAGCAGGTTGTTAGCTTCTACACATCTCTGTACAACAAGAATTTTCCTGATATCATTGATGAGCAGGAGGAGGTTGAAGTTCAAACTCACTAGCACACACAACAACATCCTCACCAGAAGGACCAATGAAGAGGAGGTTAAGGAGGCGGTATGGAGAATTGGCAGCAACAAGTCACCGGGGTCTGATGGGTTCAATGCTTTCTTTTACAAAAGGGTGTGGAACATTATTAAAGAAGACTTGGTGGCTTACGTGGAGTGGTTTTAACAAGGGGGGAACATGGTGAGATAGGTTAATCACTCCTTTCTTATGCTTATTCAGAAGAAGAAAGTAACATCATCTCTTGCTGATTTTCAGCTCATTGCCTGTTGTTTGGTACAATATAAAATTATAGCAAAAATCTCGGCAGCTCGGTTGAAGATGGTCCTTCCTTTTCTCATTTCTGCAAATCAAGGTGTGTTTGTTACGGGTAGAAGCATTAGTGACTGTGCTTTTCTAGCGGGGGAATTTCTTCTAGACTACAACGTCATGAGAGGAGTAGGAAAGCCTGCCTAAAACTTAATGTCTCTAAAGCTTATGATAGTGTAAGGTGGGACAAACTATGGTGGACCATGCAACAAATGGGGTTTAATGAACAATGGATTGGCTGGATGAAACAATACGTGGGGACCACTAGCTACTCGGTTCTGGTGAATGGCACATCTGTAGGTCTGTTCAGAGGGGACAATGGGCTACGTCAAGGGGGGCCCTCTCTCTCCTCTTCTTTTTGTGATTGTCATGGAATATTTCACAAGGAGGATGCAACAAGCTGAAGACAACAAAGATATCAGACCCTATACTATCCACAGCACAAAGGTAATTACACACTTGATCTTTGCAGATGACATCTTGGTGTTCATTGAAGCCAAACAACAATATTTGGAAAATCTCAAAAACTTGTTGGAGGTGTTCGGAAAGTTGTGTATTAATGCAAAAAAGACACATATCTTTCTGTCCAAGAACTGTCATCAGATGGAGGATAGACTCACACAGTCTATGGGTGTGGAAAGGGGTGACTTCTCAACCAAATACCTGGGTTTTCCACTAGCTGGCAGCAACCTTCATGTCAAAGACTTCACGGACTGCATTGATAAAGTGGAGGAAATGATTAATAGATGGCATACTCAAAAGACTTCCATGGCCGAGCGCAGGACCTTGATTAAAGCTGCTATTGAAGGCCTTCTCATTTTCTAGGTACAACAAGGTGAAACACCCTTATTTGTTCTAGATATAATTGAAATGAAGATTGCTAACTTTCTATGGGGGAGCGATCATCACCCAATGAAGTACTCTAGATTGGCTTTTCCCACATATGAAGGAGGGCTGGACTTGAAGACCCCTAGAGACATTGCCAAATGGGGATCTATGAGAAGGATTATTGCTTTCCAAGAAGGCACATCCACATGGGGAAAGTGGATGAGAGACAGATATCCTAGAGGGTTGGACTTCATTCCCAAAATAAGAGAAGGATACTCAAGAGTTATCAACATGATAAGAGAGATGTGGCCACAAATAAAACATTTGTTTACTGCAAGCAATTATGGAGGGTGGCAGCTCATAGACAAGAGGATAAATGTGTGGGAGATGTCTCGAACCAAAGGTGAGAAAGATCTTCTGAGAGAACAAATATGGATGGATGGGCATGAGCCAAAGTGGAGCATGTGCGTGTATAAATTTTTGCACCATATCCTTACTACTTTTGATAGAATTAAGGGCTATAATTACAATATATATACCACTTGCTTGCTTTGTGGGAGGGATATGAGAGCCACATCCATCATTCTGGGGAGTGCAAGTTCACAAAGGAATTATGGGAGCACTTATAAAAAGATTTTAGGATTTAGATACAACTCACTACGGACACAAGAAGGATGATGATTAGATGCGGGAAAGATGTGAAAAAGAACCTGATGTTAGCTGGTCTATGCTACCATATTTGGGAGGAAAGGAATATGAGAAGACACCAACGAAAGTCCACAAATGCCAATAGCATAGCTGCAAAAATTTGTAAATGCATTAGACTTAGACTATGTAATTCCTAGTTGCGTGAGTTGTATTGTGAATCTAGGTGTATGGCGTTGGGCCTACATGTAATCTTGACCCCCTAATATTTTTTAGGGGGAACGTAGGAATATATTTACCTGATTCTGATCTATATACATGCATATATATATATATATACATATATATATATATATATCCAACCAAATGTTTTACTAATTGTTACTAAGATGTTTGCCATGAACCTTGATAGAACCATTCTTTGTTTGTAAATATACTAACACTAGAGGGTCTTAAGACTTATGACCAAGTAAATGAGATTTATGCAAATATATCCCTAGTGTTCTTCATTAAATTAATAGAAAAATCATTGTCTTTTCAAAACTTTTACAAGTAGAAGATCTTAAGACTAATGGCAAAGTACAAGGGGTACCCAAAAAATCTATATATATATATATATATATATATATATATATATATATATATATATATATATATATATATATATATATATATATATGTGTGTGGGGGGGGGGGCGCGTGCGTGTGTGTGTATATATATATATATATATATATATATATATATATATTACATTATTTTTTTAATTATAATGAAAAAATAATTTTATGATGTCACATTTTTAAGTATATGTGGTTTAGACTATATATATATATATAACTTTCATTTCCCTACAATGTTAGATGAATATGGAGCATTAGTGAAACTTATTTCTCTAACATATTTCTTTTCAATACATTGCTCATTTTCTAGGTGTCAAGATTCCCTTTGTTGAAGCCCCCTTTTTTGACTTAACTAGTTGCAAGGGGTATTGAACTTTTAGTCAGGTTCTATTCTGATTCAAATTCTTATAACAATTTTTCTTAAAATAAAATTTTTAGATTTAAAATATGTGACATAAAATTTAATGAAAAAACTAATATATTTGAAAAATATAAAGTTTGTACTTCAACTTTAAATCAGTATATATGATTCATTTGCATATGATACAAAACTATTTAATGTGGTCTACATTAGATTAACTCCAATAAGAAAAAAATCATTAATTAGGTTTGGTCCAAATTCGGGTTGAAAATGCTATAAGATGAGGCAGTCAAATGAATACAACCTTTCAACAAGAACATATTGAAATCAAGCTAGTTCTCAGGTTTAGAACTCTGATCAGGTTCAGGTTGGGCATTGCAAGCTTAAACCAACTCTAGCCAATTATTTATAATAAACAATAATTACTGAAAAATAGTTTTCTAACCTCTATACATAAATTTTATGATTATAATAAGCCTATAGAATTACAAATATATTACTTATACAAACAACCTTTGTTGTTTTCCATGAAGCTCATTGAATCCTTTATTTTTATTTCTAAATTAACAACATTATAATGCCTAAATACTTATCATAATACATATTGACTTTAGAAAAGCTATGTTATATTATTCTCATACTACTGTAGCTTTATATTCCTTTGTCAATAATAAGTTTTCAAATTGTAACTTTTTAATATGTGACATTCGTATTTGATAAAATTAGATTATATCAATTCCTTTCAACTATAATATGTACAAATGTAGATGAAGATTGAATCTCTTCCATTACCAAAAACTAATTAAACTAGCATACAAATTTTAAGTATTGTTTCTGGGATAAATTGTCTAGGTATTAAATTACTATTTTTGAAGGGTGTTCCTCACCATTTTTATTATAAATGTTATATTGAATCGGGATTTTTATCAACTAAAAATGTTTATATAAAGTAATGGTACTTATAGAACTATGCACATTTGAAAATATCTTGTTAAAATTATTAACCTTACTGCATCCTCTTTATTTCATGCATATTATGTATTTATCTAAATGAATACCTCACTTTATGATTCCAAAATGTACAATGATGAATCAATATGAGTTTATTAATTGATTTTTAGATTTTCTTATAAAAATATCTTCTAATAAGATTAAGAACTTCTATAAATAGAGTGTAATTTATCACCAGTATAATATAATTAGATTTGTGTTAAAAATATTTATATTTAGTTTTGATAAGACAACCTTTTCAACATAAAACACACATATCCACTATGTTTCACCAATATGTATGATAATGTAGCCATATTAGATAATCAAATTATACTTTCTTACAAATGTCTTCCTCAAGAGAGATATTTTATCATGTAATTACGAATATAAGGATGTATAAAGTCATTCAAAACAAGAGATTATGTTTCATGTTGTATTTTTTTCTCAACAATAGAGTTAAGTTTGCACTCCCAAAATGATCTAATTTTGGCTCCACTCCTATGTCTACACTCTATCTACACCAATGTACAGATGCCACCAAATTGCTTTTATGTACCAACATTTTCTAGTATTTCATCAACATGTTTCCTTTCATACATAAGAACATGGTCACTTTACTCTCACATATCCTTAAAACATATATCTCATGCTTTGGATATTGACAATAAATCTAACGTTTTACATATACATTTTACTACTACTGCATCAGTTAACACAAATATCCAAACTTCCCCCAAGATCCTAATATGGTAGATTTTGTGTTTTACCTCACAAAATCATAAATTAGTATCTTTGATTACATATAGGCATGGCGTTTAAACTAAGAAGTGTGTTCAAAGACTAATTTGGCAATAAACAAGCATAAATACACAATTAGTCAAGTAACAAGGTTTAATTGGCTAAGAGAAACTCGGGGTCTTATGTATCATGGTTTTAGTGTGTTTGACCAAACCATGGGAAGATTCTAATGAACGTATAGGCTATATGGAGTTTCCACGACATCTATGGGAAAAATGACAAAAACTAAGAATGTGCTTCATAAAGTAGATGGATAAGGTAAAAGATCAACCAATGATCTGTTAAGATGTTAGGTTACACGTGGATAAGATGTTATACAACTCGTAGCCCCTTTTTGATATTGAAATTTCAGCTGAGGACAACTAGGTTTGGTCTTGCATATGGGCTAATATGAAAAAATTAAGAAAAATAACAAGAAAAAATCTTCCAAAAGAGAGATAGAACATAAGAATATAATATCAGTGATCATAGACCATGGGTTATCATATTGTCACACCACTAAGGTTTGTAAATGGGGAAGAAAAAGATCTACATAAATTGTTAGACCCAAACTACCTTGCTTGAACATTCTTATAGATGGGTATAATCTTTCATCTCTTTTCTCTCTTGGGTTTAGAGGTGGGAAATAACAGGCCTAGGTGTTTTCATTTCAAAAGGGTAGCTTCTCTAATTGGGTTAGCCCATCAAAATGATAGGCTAGAGGTTTCAGCCTTCTAGCCAGTCTGTTGGCTTTGACTTTATCTCCAACCCATGTAAATGGTGTCTAGGAGGTTAAATTTATATTTGTCTAGGGAGTTAACTAGGGTTAGGGTTTAATTGGACCCTTTCTTAAGCCTAAGAGCTTGTGAAGTGGTAGTGCACAAGTTACGAAATTGTTCTTTCTTATAAAGGATTCAGAGACATGTGGAGTTGACCAATTAAGGTAGAGAATGAGGAGTATGATCATGTCATAAATAATGCCTTTTGTAGCCTTCTGGGTGTGGTGAATTGGTGTTTTGCATGGTGGTCAGATATGAGAAAATGTGTGGCATGTGCTTATTGCACACCATTCTTTTTAGGTTTCCTTGAAGAATTAATTTAATGGAATTTTTGTGGTGGAGTGAGGAACCCGAAACGGAGGCGCTCCAAATGTGTACCTTACTTGAATTCAATCTTTACAATTATTTTGAGGCATCTAGATTTTAGGATCCATAAAATGTTAGGAGAAAGAAAGTGAGACATGCACCTTCTAGGTTCCCTACTTTAAAGGTAAGTCAATTTTTATCTCTATCTAGTCCTCACTTCTCCTATAATTTGTCATGGTTGGTTTGTCCTCTGGGTAGGCTAGTTTGATTGGGAGTGTCATATATGTAACTATGAAAATGGGTTGTTTGACTAGATACTAGAGGGGGCTTTTAGTAAAATGGTTGAGTGTGTTGGGTTTAAATTTTAAGCTCCTACGATTCTCCAATGGTGTCACCAATGAAATTAGCAGTCAAAGGAATATCCACCAAATAGAAATCCTTCTCAGCTAGCATCTTTGTGGTTATAGGATTTTGTTATTTGAATTCACAAGTGTGACCCTAACTATAATAAGGCTAGGATAATTACTCAACTATCTCAAAAGACCAAAATTGAAGTGTAATAGTTTTCCCATATCAATATGAGATCCAAAGCACGATTATTGAACCCACCAATGACGAGGGCTATAGTCTTGAGACTAATTCTCCAACCTTTTGGAAATTTCTCATTTTCATGATAATTGATAATGAGGTCACCTTGTTGAGAGTACAACCATGCTCACCATGTGATACTAGGAGTCATGCTCACTTCAATGTGTCATAGCATCCTTCTCACCTTTTTGAAACTTGAAGTCATTCTCACATTAGTGAAAGTTAGTTTCATGCTCACCTATGGAGACTTAGTGTCTTTCTCACCTCAGAGATACTTAGGTGAGACTTAGATTCAAGCTCGATAATGTGATACTTGAGATTGTGCACACATGGGTTAACTTGAATTTATCTCACTTTAGTGAGACTTAGAGTTGCACTCTCCTTAATGATCTTGGAGTAGTGTTCACCTCAGTGAGACTTGAAGTTAGGATCCTTGCAAAATACATTTTTGTTTTTTTTTAAGTTGCATTTATGGTATGACACGTAGTATAGAATGTATGCACACTATATCTTATTTTTACTTTGCAAAATGGCTACAAGAATGCATGCCTATTCCTTTTTTCTGCCAGCCATTTTATGTGTGTGTTTTTTCGACAAGCCTAAGGCACATATTTCCTATCATCTTTGCATTGGTCTTGTAATGTCTTTTATTCACCAGAAAGCCTAAAGAATGTATATCAATTCAGTTTTGCATCATCCTCATAATGTGTTTGTTTCTCCACTCGATCTAAAGAAATTCTTTCCTATTCCTTTATTGGAAGTGTCGTAATGTGTTTGCTTCGCTAGAAGGACTAAGGAATGTCTACTCAATCCTATTTGTATCAATCTTGTATCATTTTTTATTTTCAAGTTGGTCTGAGGAATGTTTGTATTCTCTTGTTTACGGTATCCTTGTATTGTTTTTTTCTTATCTTGGAGGCCTAAGAAATATTTTCCAATTTACATTTATGTCATCTTCATCTCCCTTTCATTTGGCCAAAATTCCTAATAAATGCCTACCTATTCCTATTTATGTCATCCTTGTGTCTCAAGTCGAATTGTGGAAAATGTTCACATTCCCTTTTACGTGGGGCTTCTATTTTTCCTATAGAATATATGTTTGTCCAATTTATTCTAGATTGATTATATTTCTTTTTTAGTAATGAAGCATTTTTCTATGCATGGATTAATTGGTTGATCGTTCCTATTTGCACTTTAGAACACATCTTTTTGTTGTTGATCAATGTGCCATTTTGGAATGTTGTTTTCACTATTTGTCTATTTTTCCCATTTTAAGTACATAGAACGTATTCCCATTTTCTCTTTAATGGTATTAATGCAACATCTATATTCTCATATGTGTTTCATCTATCATTATATCTTTATATAACATCTTCTGGTTCACATGTGCTTGGAGTTTGAATAACATCTTTGCATCCTTGTATTCGATGTTTTCTTTACTATTAGAAGGTACAAAATTTCTATTCATAAGTGAAAATATGTTACTTGGTTCTTTTTATGGAGCATCATGTTCACTCAAGATTATTAGAAAGTTCATCCATTCTTGTTTTATAATTATACAGTACCTATCCACCTTTTATTTGGAATTTATTTGTTCTTAGAGATGGTAGAGTGTTTGTTTACTCCTACGTGCTTTTGACTGATCATAATTGCTTGATTGTTTAAATGCTAATAGGTTGAGTATGGAGTGTTCGATGAACCAACTACTTAGTGGTGATAGGACATGTCGTGCAATTTTGTTGTAGTGATGCATGGTCTTCAATGTCGTTAGACTGTTCATGTGACAATGAAAGTAGAATCATATATGTAGGGCTACATCATTGAAGAGTATTATGAGATGTGTCATCTGACATGGTCGTGTATAGAAGTCACATGTTCTACTGAAGGTGAGTTGCAGGAAGAGAGTGGGTCCATATATTGATTCATGCCTTTTAGAATTTTGTTTAGTTTTCTTATCCTTTACTTGTTTATATTTTTCATGTACTTGTATCCACTAAAATTAATTAAATAGAATGGTAAATTTTTCCTTTATGTGCCCTCTATTATTGATATACATGATTCTCAATAAAAAATGATTTTCTAATTGTAAGACTCATAACTCTAAACAATAGTGATTTCCTTTTTAAGAGCAAGGCAACCCATGCTTGCATGGTATGGTTTGGTAATGTGGTTGAATATATTAAGTTGATGTGGATGGATTCTGCTTATTTCCACTAAGGCTTACAACCAATCACCTTGATATCTAATGTAGGCATAGATAAGTGTCATGCATCCTTTCTTTCCCAAAATCCCCACAAGGTGAGTGTTCTCTTCTAGGGTAGATAATAAGACTCAAGGCCCACTAACTCTGGACAATGGTTTTCTGATAAGTTTCAACCATTTGGCAGTCTCTTATTAGGTGACACTCAACTACAAGTACTTTTTCACTCAAGAATGAGAAACCTTGACATTTACAATTTCAACCTTAGGATAGAGGTTGGTTCTTGTTGGGTTTTGGGGAAGGAGGAGCAATGAAATAACGAACTTTGTTTCTTTTCTCCCCAAGACGTTGGATCTGTCATAGCTATCAAAAGTCGGTGAATAAAAGACACAATGGGGTATAAATATACCGACCTCACTTTTCAGCATCCCCCAATTAAGGGAGGACCCAAAAAGTTGAGAGTCGTTACCTAAAATTCTCAAGGATCCAGATTTAACCAAATAACAAATAATAGGAAATAATTTCCATTAATTCAAATATTGTCTACAATATGCTCCTCTAAGGAGTTACATGAACTTCTATCATCAAAATTGTATATATGAGAAGAAGTATCCATCTAATATCCCTTTAATTTACTTTAATTCATTTAGGTATATTTCATTTGATTCATCACGTCTCGATATATTTATACATCACATCTACCTAAAATGGCGTGAAACAAAGCACGATAATGTATATTGTAATATATTGTGTATGTGGGGTGCATGAAAAAGTGTACAAGTAATATAACAACATATAATCATTCAATTATTTGCAAATAATAACTGACACTTTCTTCACATATTCTCATCTTTTTTTATGCTCATAGTGTCATTATAGTTGAACAGAATGTAAATATACAACCAACAATTTATTTGACCAATCTTCGAGAAACACTCAGCAAACCTCGACAATCGATATTTCAAATAGTCATAATTGTAACCATGTACCTTTTGTAGAACGATGTAGATATCATGCAATATATGTGTCATATATATTCAATCAATGCATTCAACAGATCCAGGAAATCAACATTTTAATATTCATGTATGTAAATCCTAAAGTGTCACCATCATGTTATTCAAATTAAACCCTACTCTGGTCCTTATCTAGGGTTTAGGGTCATGTTCGAGTTTTGGTGACTAATAAGGGTACAAACCCTATTTCCTTCGCATATTGAACATTAGGAAAAACCCTAATTATCATATCCTTTCATTATGAACACTTAGATTATATTAAGTTTATTATCAGCATAGTAAGTTAGGATCTTAAAACCCTAATTCTTCATATGCATGATTATTCACTTTAGAATTCCTAATTATCATCATTATGAATATCATCATATTAAATTACCATTATGTTCAACATTGTTAGATTATATGTCAAGGAATATATCTAACATGATTATCAACCTATTCATCAAAAACTAGGGTTTTTATATTTTAATCACCACTTCAAACATATTAGCATCTTTTTGGAATTGGAATCAAAATTGGGTCTCAATTATATTTTAGTTTTTCTCCACTCATTTTCCTAATAAATTTTCATATACAACTTGTAAAGATCAGAGCTACCAATAATTAGTTAAGATTTTAACACAATAAACATTAATCTGACCAATAGTATATTGACACATCAGCATTATGTCAAATCATCTATATGATCCTAGTCATCTACAGGTTTAGGTTTGACCCTATCATCTCACACCACCTTGGCACCTTATGTCTGCATGGATGGGATAAAGAAAAGGGGTGAAAGGATGGTAGTGTCCTTACCTTATCGTATTGAACTCGGGGGGGTAATGAGGTTCATTTGCCGATCCTCAACCCCTTCCTCTAATCTCTCCATCCTCACAAACCAGTCCTATAGGCTTCCAACCAAGAAGTTTACCCCCCTTCTCTAGAGCATGACTATAGCATGTGACTCCCCCTATGGATCTGCCCTTCTCTGACACACTAGACCGGTACCTCGGGGCTTCCAAGGTGGTCGTAGTATGATACCACAATCAAGGCTTCATGGAGCAGCATGTCATGAAGTTTTTGATTCCATGTCATAACATTGACATTTGCCTGAGTAGGAGAAGGTACATCCTTCTAGAATCCTCTAGGGTTAGAGCATGCATTGGCATCCCTCTAGGGACCAGAGCACTGTATGTTGCCACCTATTTGTAGGTATGTCCGAGCAAGTTTATCAATGGAGGAACACAAGAGAATCAGATAGTTTGGGTGGCAAGGACTATTACCAGAGATTCATCAGGGTACTAAGCCCATGACCATATGTTCCTGATGGTGGTAGAGTTGCTTGTGGTATCTATATGTATACATATCCTAGGAGAAAACTCTACTAATCACTATGAAGAACAAAATGAAGGCAGAGAGGAAGAGAGGCACCGAGAGGAATCCAAGGTTCCCCTTTAATACAAACATACCACAATTTACTTGGATGGAAAGTGATTCAATCATAATTAACCACAAACCTCCCCAACATGCCTTGTTCACAGTTCACAACTATATATGTTCTTAATATAAAAACCAACCGCCCTCTATAACAAGAAACTTGGCTAGCAAACCAACAACTTTAAGTAAGTTGAATGTGGCACAAATGAGATCATTTATCATAAACTTTTAGGAAGCTTCTTCTAACCTACAATCTAGATTATTGTCCCTTTTCTTTCTCTTTGATGTACAACTTAACTCATTTCCTTATTCCATGGAAACTCATTAATACTTTTCGCAATTTTTATTTAGTAAGTTGGGATTTATTGGGATGTCTTTCATTATATAAATCTTGTTTTTTAAGCATTTATTTTAAACAATATTATTATCTCATGGAACTTTTTACTCCCAATTTTTAGAATTCTCTTCTTTTCCTTATTATTTCCAAGTATACCAAAAGTAAAATCGAAATGTTCTTGTTGGATGCCTCAAATATTGTGTTTCCATTCATGACTAGATAATTACTCTTTTAATTATCTAAAACACTATATATCTTATTATCTTTTGGAGACTTGTTTATTATCTCATATCTCTATTATTCAACAATTCATAAAGTCATTGCTATTTATTTATGTGCATAATCTCTTATTTCTTGTTTTGTGCCCCCAAGGACCTATTTGCAAAGAAAATAGTATTATGGGCCTCACTTGGGCATCGATTGCATCCATGCCACAAAGTGGATAACATTATTATTCCATGAATAATACCATTGGGGAATTTACCTATTAATTCATACCTTATATTTATATAATTCAATTCCATCAAAATCAAGGATATTAAATTCACCCCTTCTTAAATGAAATTTTCTCCCCAAAGTTCTCACCTAGTAAGGTTAAGGTGAAAGGCTACCTTTAGCTTCAAACCTTAGGGTTAGAAATCCTACATATATATCTTTCACATCTTTCATTGATATGCAAGTTCCTCGCATTATCACTAAGGTTAGTACCTGAGTTCAATTCAAGGTATATCCACATAGTTAGTATTTATCATGATATCATCTCTTGGTGATTACACTTTCATTTATGATTTCAACTTCACTAGTTGACTATCCTTTTCACCTAGGTTTTTAACCTATTTTCCATTTATCTTCACATAGGGCGAGGTAACACCTAAAACCCTAGATCATATCATTAAATTTTCAACTCAAGATCTTATGTTAACTTTAAACATAACATGTGTCTACCCCAATCTCTCTCACTCATAATAATAAGAAATAAGCATTTGTCTATAGCCCAAAAATAGAGTTCATCCTATTTCAAGAGCAGAGATGGTGTATCCACACATTATCTTAAAATTTCATATTTTAGGTTGAATCATTCTCAACATGTCTCCTAACCATAAATACTTTTTAGTTCCACAATATTCTTATATTTCATGAAGTCAAGTGCCTTTCTCACTCTTAAGTTTGTGCACAACTTCCTTTAAAATTATTACATGACTTCTTGTATCTTTAACATTTACACCTCATGTGTCATTTGCCTTAATCATTTCCTCATGGTCTCTAGTGGTACAGGTATCGTTGGAGTGATCTCCTCATATCCTCATGGACCTTATTCACTTAGGGAATTCCGCTCACATTCTCCCCTTGGGGCTCATGAACTCATACTGGTGGCTAATCTCTTAACCCATGGGTCCTTGGAAACATGAATGTCTATCTCCCGAGCCCATGGTGTAGTGCATATAGGGCACAACCACTTCCTAATCTCATTAGCCTCATGTACCTTTAAACATCCATACCTTATCTTAAGATTTACTTAGGGCTCTACCCTACATAGGGCTAATTGAAAGCACATTATTCTCTTATATTGTTCTTTAACTGTGATTTCCTTCACCTCTAGGGGTACACATTTTTCACTTTATAATCCTACATTGAGCTCATAGCAACCTTCCCTTTCGGGTTTGCCTCATACTATCAGCCACATCCTTAGTTACCTTTCCTTGTATCCCTTAGAGATGGCATACTTGGGTTCAAAGAATGTATGTACCTTTATGTTTGATATACTTTATCTTTTAAGCTTTAGGTGACGTTAAAGGTCACCCTGATTCTTAAAATGATTTGTGAACTCAACCTTTTAAGGAAGTTCATAACCTAGGGTATATTTTAAGCTCTCTAGATACAACCTAACCCCACCAATTTACATTTTTGCCTCCCGTAGGTCCTTTAACCCCACTCTTGGGTTGACCCAGCCCAAGTTGGAAAACCCACCCTAAAAGTTGATTTGAGGGTTTTATATTTTCTAACATACAGTTTTAATTATAACTTCTCAACGTGTATTTTCCCAATCTCTGTGGTATACCCACTCACAGGGGGTATTCACAATATCATACTCACTCGCTAGGAGTCTTTTAATGATGTACCCACTCATTGAGGATATCTCCAATCATACCCACTCGATGGGGGTGTCCATAATATCATACTCACTCAGTAGGAGTATTTCACTGGCATGCCCACTCGATGTATGTAGAATACCCACTCTCTAGAGGTATATTTCAATAGCATACCTACTCACTGGGGGTAGTTTCAATAGCATACCCACTCTCTATGAGTAGCATACCCACTCTCAGGGGTAATATCATATCCACTCATTGGGGATAGTCACAAATGCATACCCTCTCACTGGGGATACTTTCAATAACATATTCACCTGCTGAGGGTAGTCTCAATAGCTTACCCACTCATTGGGGGTAGCATACCCACTCATTGGGGGTAGCATACCCACTCATTATGGGTAGCATACCCACTCACTGGGGGTATTCTTTATTCATGCATTTATCCATAGATAGCATTAGGGAAATGAGCAATTTATATTCATGTTTTCATTTTCATGTATAACCATTGATTACTGATGTTTCTTAAAACCCTTCACATGAATGCATTTCTCCACGTACATGCATGAATGGGAAATTGGGTCACCTAAACTCATTTGGATTTTTTTTCACCCGAATTAGGGCTCGTTTGGGTAGGGTTACTACATCCCTCACACTAATCTCATATCCCAGGAGTAGGGTTTAGGGCTAGGGTCAAAGACTACACCCTACATCTTAGGGTTTCTATGTCTTTTGACCCCTAGGGTTTTAGTAAAACAGTCCTAGTCTCATGTAGGAAAACATTTTTCTTTACCACTATTAGTTTTTTCACAATATATGTACATTAACTGGCGGAGGATGCCTTAATTCTACTTCTTCTAAAAACCCTAACTTGAGATGAGGAGGGAAGTACCTTTTATTGGTAAGGTATTCCCGTAGATCTAGTCATATGATGATTGACATGGCGTAATTACTTAAAAAGATTTGTTTAATATTAACATATATAAAGGAAAGCTTCCAATTCATCTATTTCACTCAGTTATGAGATAATGAGGATACAGAGTGAATGCGTAGAGAATTATATTACTCAATGATGTATGTTGTCAAGTTACTAACCTTGTGGATGTGATCATATGGATGTTAAGAGTACATATACATATTGTCATTATGTCCCTGATCGGTTGTTATTGTGGAAGGTTGATAGACAACAATAACACATAAAATCAGAGTGTGAGTTGGTTGATGACTAAATCTCATTAGTCATGATATGGCAATATCAAACTAAGCACACAGATGATATATGTTAGGGAGAAGTATATCAGATAGACCCACCTTGAGAGTGACACATGGTTTTGTGATCATAGTCATCCCTCACAATGAAGGTGGTGATTGTGATTCTTAGACATGAAACCACTACACTCATCACATGTCATTAGGTGCGCTTTGACATCATCAAATGCAGTTCTGAAACATGGATTGTTATAACGGTGATGATTGGGTGACTTTGACACATGGGGACATATTTTTAGTGATAGATATGAGATTTATCCCTTCTACTGGAGTATGATATATTGTCCACTTGATAAGCGAGATTGAGAAATGCATGTGCATGCCCATGTGAATCAATATATGATATTGAGGTCACAATATCTCAGACAATCTGCTCTTGGTTTCAAGAAACATGGATTGAACATTGAAAGGAAGACCAACCATTCCTCAATTTCATTTTGGATATCAAAGACAAAGGTATTATACAATCACTGCAAGACCTTACACAAATGGTAGGTTGAAGTTGTTCTCCAACTTTCCATTTCACTTGGGTAGCACTGATGTGAGACTAGGCACCACTCTCTACTTGTGATGTCATAAGCTAGTTATGGACACTCACTGCCAACATTATATGGGACCTATAGGTTCACACACATAGGAACTCATCTAGAAGAGGATTTTGATCTTGAACAACAATTGGATTGATTACTTAAGTGTTTAGGTATTCAATCCACACAACTGATTGCTCGATTGGCTGACCAGGTCTTCCAAATGACCATCTCACTGAGTGATATGGATGTTTGGGTAGCCAGATGGGTGTCTCAATTGTTGATACGTCTGTTTGGGTGGTCAGGAAGATCAAGGATCGAATTGGATTAGTTCTACCCTTGAAGTGACTGGTTCAATATGATTGAACTAACCAGCTCAGCTCAACTCACCAGACAACCATTTAGGTGAGTGATACGGGTGTCACACTTGGGTGAGATAGCCTGGTTGGGGCCGAACAAAGGTTTGGGATGTTTCCTGAATAGTTTCGATTTCATATACTTGGAGAGAAAGTAAAATTAATTAATATGTATATTAATTGGAATCAAAATTGCCAAATTCGTGTGCAATTGGAAAACTGCCAAGCAGCCATTTGGTAGTGTGAGACGACCGTATCGCACACCAGACAACCATCTGAGTGTGTAAAATGGCCATTTTGGCTGTCGCAGGTTGTGAAAGTTCAAGTTCTTTTGGTCCTTTCCACTCTCACACAATCCCGTACAGACTGGGAACCCTGACATGAACCTCACCTATAAAAGGAGGGGTACTAGGGGCTTCCCTAGACACAACACTGAAAAACTGAGAATTAGTTCCTCTGACGTCTATTGTCCTCTCTATTTGTGGAAACCAAGAGAGCCCTGGAAAGTTCTACCCTACAGGGAGGGATGGCTAAAGGGAGAGAACAAATGATATTTGTTGTTGTGGGAGAGCAAGTTGGTGACTAGTACACCAAACAACTCCTTTCTATTTGTTCTTGGTGAACAATAGGAGTTCTAGTTGGTCTGTGTGGACAACTATACAGGAAGGAGTCCTTTGGTTTCTTCTCGGAGAGAAAAGTCAACCTGCAGTCCATGGCGAGACCACTGGAGTCACTGTAGAGGTTGCGCAGACATTGTTCGTGGTGAAGACCAGGAGCTGCACAACCACCATCCAAGAGAAACTTGTCAGTAGTTGCAAAGAAGTGAGTTTCATCACTGGACTTTCTCCAGGACCACGTATAACTCACTAAAACCATCATTCCTATTTCATAGTAGTTGACGTGATCTTGATGTTATGGGAATACATATAGATAAAAATTTTGTTTCATCTGTTATACTCTATGCATGTATTTTCCAACAGTGGTATCAGAGCCACATCAATTTGTAATATTTTAGGATAACCTATATGATCACATTTTGGTTTTATCATTTATTTATTGCATACAATGTGAAGATTAAAATTGCTCTCTTATGCATATCCTATTAAAGACCAGATAATCCTAAACTAATATATATATATATATATGATATATATACAATTTACATGCATCACCCTAAAAATAGTTTTCATGGTGGATGTGTAGCACAGTTATGGCCAATACTCTCTATATGCATGTGGTTGGATGGTTTGGTTCTTGTTTATCTCAGTCTGTGTCTTGAGTTTCTACCTCTCTCTCCCCAATGTAAAGTTAATGCCTTCCTACCTTTTCTCCCCTCAAATGTAAATCAAGGTTTCTCTTATTCAATGTAATAAAGTAATAATAGAATAGTTTCTTTTCTTGCAACTACATTGAAGATGTTCATCGCCAGTTGATACGACCAGTTCGTGAGATGAGCTGACTGTCTGGAGTATCAAGGAGGACAGAGCGATAGAACCAGATGACCGCCTGGTGGACCCAACCAACTGTCACTACTACAGAAATAGCTTATAATGTCACATTTAGAGGCGTCAGTTATTAACAAAAACTGACACCTAAAACCTACAACGTCGGCTAATTACAAAGACCAACATCTATATTTGAAGAACGGCCAGACACGGGTATCGCTTTTTATTTAGCGTCGGTTTCCTATAATGAACCGACGCTTAAAATAGCCCGCCAAATCCAATTTTTTGAGTGAAAAAATTACCCCTAAAGTTTCACATACAGCGTAGGTTTTTTGACTGAATAACCGACGCCTAACAACTAAAAAATTACCTCCAAAGGTCGTTGACTTTTGTGTAAAAACCGACGCTGATAAGGTTTTGAGCATCGTCCCCACAAAAATTGTTAGGGTTAAGATTGTCCAATGGACGTCAGTTTTTTCTGGAAACCGACGCTGATGGATGTGTTAATTATTAAGCGTCAGTTTTTTTAATAATCGACACCTAATGTTAATTTAATAGCACCCACGCAAGCCTATCTTCCCCTTTCTCTGTTTCATTGTCTATTCTGTCGATGGTTAGGGTCTCGCAATTCCACTAGTTCCCCTCCCCTACTCCTTGCGCGTCGCCGCCGCTCCCCTGCTCCTTGTGCGCCGCCGCCGCCGTCGGTCCCTAGTCACCGCTCCGGTCCTTGGTCTCCACTGCTCCGGCCGCCACTCTGGTCCCCTGGTCACCGCTCCCGTGTGGTTGTCGCCGCTCCCCTGGCTGTCGCCTACTTGCTGCTCCGGCGACCGTCACCTACCTCCAACCCAACCTAGTCACCGCCTGCTTCACTGGTCACTGCTTTCTTCACTCCTGGTCTCGTCGGAAAGGGAACCCCTACACCATTTAAGCTCTTCACAGGTACAATCACCTACATCCAACCCAACCTTGTTGTCTGCTTTTCGTTCCATTGTTAAACTGTCTGCCCACTGCCTTTGTGTCAGTTGTTGCATGCTAATTCTGTCGACACTACTAACTCCTCCATCACCACCACTACTTCCCATGTTGCATCAATTATGCTCCTCTCTCTTTGTGATTTTTTCCCTTCTCTCCTATCCTAATTGTCAAATGATGCTTGATGCTTGCAACATTTTTATATTTTGGTTGATGATAATCAATTCATAATGATAGATTAATGTGATTGATGATAAATTGATAATATAATATTTCAGTTTTAAGTATTTCAAATTATATGTTGGAGTTATACTTCCTAATTGGAAATGTGGAGAAATCCAGATAGGGTTTGTATGCTAAATTATCTTTAATGTGTATTTGACTATTTATGTAACCTATTTCATAGGTATGTAACTTAAATTAAATATGTATTTGATTATGTGCTTTGAACCTTGAAACATGCATGTTAAAGATACATTGATGTCTAAAAATTAACTCACATGTGGGTCTTTTATTATTTACTTACAAGCATGATTAAATGAATGTACACAAAACTTAAGATATGAATGTTGAAACTAGGATTGTAGGTATAAGAATGACAACACATGTATTTGTTGGCCTAGAAACCCATCTAAGATTTACTCATTAGGAGTAAATCTTGGATAGTCCCCGGTTTGGGACTATTCTTGAACACCTAATCTCACTTAGGATGTAAGTGTATAATGTGTATTGGGTTTTCAAGAAAATTTCGACAGCATTTCCCCGTTTGTTCTCTAAGTACATATGTAATTAGAGAACACCGGGGAAATAATGTCGAAATTTTCTTGAAAACCAAATACACATTATACACTAACTAGTGAGATTAGGTGTTCAAGAATGGGATAGGTGCTACACATTTATTATATATAAGAATGACAACATATGTATTTGTTGGCCTATAAACCCGTCCAAGATTTACTCATTAGGAGTAAATCTTGGATAGTCCCCGGTTTGGGACTATTTTTTAACACCTAATCTCACTTAGGATGTTTTAACCATTAATTATATATAAGACCTTAAACCCTAAAGTTTTAACCATAAACCCTAATCTTTTAACCCTAGACTCTAATCTTGTTCTAATATTTACTTGTTTTCTCTTTGATCATAGAATGGATAGATCATGGATGTCCATTCCAAATCGCTACACCCCCGAGTTTATTTCCGATCTTGACCAGTTTATTAGATTTGCTGAGGAACATAGAAAACAACCTGGAGATAGGTTCTACTGTCCATGTAGGCATTGCGGTAACAACTTCAAAGTCAGCACTGGTGACGAAATCAAAAGTCATGTCATGTGCAACGGGATTGTACAAGGCTATACAGAATGGCACTGGCATGGAGAGATTTCAAACCTAAAATCAGTGGATGTCGATAGCAGTGCTTGTGTGGAAGAAGAAATTGCCTTCGACGACGTAGATGTGAACGAACCAGTTCCAGTAGACATCGTTGATGTGATGCTGGATAGTTGTGGGGTAGAGCACACTGATCCACCTCCCATGTTTAGAAACATTGTGCATGATGTTGAGATACCGTTATACACAGGTTGTAAGTTTACGAAGCTTAGCGTTGTGTTGAGATTGTATAAACTGAAAGCTAACAATCAATGGAGCGATAAAACCTTCACATCATTGTTGTCTTTGTTGAAAGAAATGCTTCCTAAAGGAAACGAGCTTCCAATCTCAACATACCGATTAAAGAAATTGTTGTACCCAATGGGAATGGAGGCCAAGAAGATACATGCATGCCCGAATGATTGTGTATTATTTCAAAAGGACTATGTGGATTTGAAAGATTGTCTGAAATGTGGTGCGTCAAGGTATAAATTGACGACTTCGGGGGAGTCCAAAATTGGTTCTCCTACCAAGGTGATGTGGTATCTACCAATGATACCACGGTTTCAATGCTTGTTTTCCAATCCTATAGATGCGAAGAATTTGAGGTGGCATGCAGATGTTAAGAAAAATAATGATGGGATCCTACGACATGCGTCTGATTCCCCCATAGTGGAAGAAGATTGATTTATTGTACCCTGAATTTGGTGAATAAAATGGGAATCTAAGACTTGGGCTTTGTACAGATGGGATGAATTTATACGGGGCATGAGCATCCAACATAGCACTTGGCCAGTTATGCTTGTTATAAACAATCTTCCTCCCTAGTTGTGTATGAAAAATACGTACGTTATGTTGTCATCTTTGATATCGGGCCCTAAACAACCTGGAAATGATATTGACGTTTATCTTGAACCTATGATTGATGACTTGAAGGAGCTATGGGGTGAAGGTGTGATGACCTATTATGCTTCACAAAGAGAGACATTTCATTTGCACGCTATGTTGTGTTGCACTGTGAATGACTTTCCAGCGTATGGGAAGTTGTTTGGATATAGTGTCAAAGGATCTAAAGTGTGTCCTATATGTAAAGAGAACATTGACTCAATATGACTAAAACATGGCGACAAGACTGTATATCTTGGTCATCAAAGGTTTCTTCCAAAATTTCATCTGTATCGTAGGTTGCGCAAAGCATTCAATGGACGGAATGAGGAACAGAGTGCACCTAAACCTATATCAGGGGAGGATGTTTATGAAAGAGTAAAAGACATCGCCAATGAATTTGGTAAGAGATCACAATGTATGATGGCCACACAGAGTGACAAGTCTTTATTCAAGAAGAAGTCAATATTTTGGGATCTTCCTTATTGGAGTTCTTTAACAGTCAGGCATTGTTTTGATATCATGCACGTTGAGAAAAATGTATGTGATAGCATCATCAGTACTCTGATGAATATACCAGGTAAGACTAAAGATGGGATAAAATCTAGAATGGACCTACGTGAAATGGGAATAAGGATAGAATTAACAGAAGTAGTTAGTAGCGATTGGATAACATACTTACCTCCCGCTTGTTACACATTGTCTAGAAAGGAGAAGAAAGCTTTTTGTGAATGCTTGCTAATATTAAGGTGCCACAGGGTTACTCATCCAACATCCATACATTGGTATCAATGAAAGACCTCAAGTGGATAGGTCTTAAGTCTCATGATTGTCACACTCTAATGCAGCAAATATTGCCCGTGGCAATTCGATCTATATTGTCGAAGCATGTACGGTTTGCAATCACCAGACTTTGTTTCTTTTTCAACAGTCTGGGCAGCAAAGTTATTGACCCTGATACTCTCGATAAATTGCAAAGAGAAGTGGTTGTTACCCAATGTCAGCTTGAGATGTATTTTCCTCCTTCGTTCTTTGATATCATGGTACATCTTGTTGTCCACTTGACTAGGGAAGTGAAAATATTGGGACCAGTTTTCTTACATTGGATGTATCCCTTTGAATGATACATGAGCATTTTTAAAGGTGATGTTCGAAACCGTTATCGGCCTGAAGGGAGTATTATTGAGGTTATGTGGTGAGGGAGGTTATGGATTTTTCAATGAATTTCTGAGTGTTAATGACGCTCCTGTGAATGACAAGAATATTGAGGAGCATTTTGGAAAAGGAATTTTGGGATCACAGGTGAAAGTAATCAACCGTGATCAGTTGGAGCAAGGTCACTTGTATATTTTACACAACATCGATGAAGTGAGTGTTTATATCGAGGAACATACCAATTTCATCAAGAGACAATATCCTCGATCCAATTCAATGTGGCTTTCTAGAGAGCATAACAAGACATCTATTAAGTGGTTTGAAGATAAAGTCTTACATCAACTATCTCAAACACTAGATAATCTTAATGAAACCATCAAATGCCTCACCTTTAAACCGAAATTGAATGTTATGTCTTATGAAGGGTTTGACATAAATGGATTTTCGTAGTACACAAATCGTCAAGATGATAAGAGTGTCGTCCAAAATAGTGGGGTCACCCTTCAAGCATCTTCATTGTTTTTTGCAAGTGCAAAGGTTAAGAGTCCACGTGAAGCTAAAATGTCATATTATAGTGTCATTGAAGACATATGGGAGTTTGACTATGTAGATTTCAGAATTCTGCTCTTTAAATGTAATCGGGTTGACAACAACAAAGGAGTTATAGTGTATGAATTGGGTTTCACGTTAGTGAACTTTGAAAAGATTGGCGAGAAGGGTGAACCATTCATATTGGCATCACAGGAAAAACAAGTCTTTTATATCGATGATCCTGCAAATGATAAATGGTTGGTTGTTCTTCATGGTAAAAGATCGTTCATTGAACATCCTATAGATGAAGAAGAGTACTATGATAAGTATGATGACTCCAGTCCATTCTCAGTTGGGTTTCCAACACCACCAAACATTGAAGTTGGGGATCACAATGACTTATATGTTCGTGGGGATCACAATGAAGGATTGTTAATTGATAAAAGATCACAATATTAGAGGCATGAATGTTTATATTTTTTATATGTTTTATTTTTTTGAATGTGAACTTTACAATGTGAATGTGGACTTTACAATGTGAATTACTTTACAATGTGAATGTCAACTTTACAATGTGAAATTTATAATTTGAATATGAACTTTCAAATGGCTGAGCATTCCCATGATGACCATGCTGATGATCACCGTGAGGGTGAGGATGTGCTTGCGCTGCTTGACAATGTAAGTTTTAAGAATATATCCCTGAGGTTTCTATCTATATGTTCATTTATAATTATATCATGTAAGTGTGTTTTTATCAAATTTTAGGTTGGTGATGTACCCCCTGAAGAAATTACAGCACTTGATGAGTAGCAAAAGAAAATTGAGAAAGTGAGGGGCATCACAATGATGAACAAGTTAATACAGCAAAGGGGCAATGGACCCAAATTGGTTGTGGATTTTGATCATGCAGGAAATCCATATGGAGTGAATCGTAACTCATTTGTATCATATCTTGGGGTTCTTACTCACATCCATTGCAGTCCTATCCTAGAATCCTGGCATAAAGTTCCTAAGGGGAAGAAAGACCACATATGGAAGGAACTATGCGTGAGTTATTATTATTTGTAATTCTATTTGTGTATATTACTAATTTTTAGGATATTAGTTAATAGCAATTCTATTTAATTTGTAGAGCATATTTGATCTGGATGAAAAGTTGCATCTATGTGTGATGCAATGTTGTGGGAGGGTCCTAAGGAACTATAGGACCAATCTCACCCGAGATTACATACACGATGCTGATAAGAGGTTCTTGATTGATTTCCAATTCTAGACATTGATCACTATTTCACTAACTCCACACTAATAATTTTTGTTTGTATTCTCTTTAAAAAATAAATTTAGGCAGAAGGAACCCACAAAGCAATGGAACTACCTGGACCCCAAAGACTGGGAGACATTTGTTACCCAAAGAACAACAGATGAATTCAAGGTATTAAGCGCCACTCCCAATTTAATTGATATATGTTTTTATGTATTCACCTATTCAAGATTAACCTTTAGGTATTAAGCGATGCTCAACGAGCAAGGCGTGCACTGAATGTGCACGACCACACAATGGGTCCAAGAGGATATGTAGGCGTTTGCCAAAGACTGCTGCAGGATGAGTCTGCTCAGCCTACTGCTACTCAAGAGACTGTAAAGTCCTCTACTACTGCCCCCGCACCTCTGCATCACCATGCTATGTGGATAGCTGGGAGGTAAAACAAGAAGGGAGACATACTGAAGCCCGCAACTGCTGAGGCGGCTGCAAAAATGGTAAAAATCAACGCTTAGAGAAATCGATCGATATTGATTATTGTTATGTTTAATTACTTACTAATTTTTTTAATGGTGATTAGCGAGATCTGCACGAGCAGAGGAAGGATGGAAAGTTCATCCCTCAGGGCACAAGGAATGAACTGACAGTTGCTCTGGGTAACCCAGAGCATCCTGGGTGTGTTAGGGCTGCAGGCACTGGTGTGGGCATCAAAGCATTCTTTGGGCCATCCCAGCACAAACCTGTCCCAAAAGTGGAACTTTCACAAGCTGAGGTAACATATTCTCTTATTTTAGAATGTTATTGCAAAAGGGAATTCAATAATCAAAAGCTAGCGTTTCTTTTATCCATGTATAGGTAGATTCGTTAATTAATAGGAAAGTCGAGGAAGTACTTGATCAGAGACTCCATGAAGCAATTAGCAAGTGGTAGGCGTCTCAGAGTGCCACTCAGACAGTACCTATGACGGGCCACTCTTCTCCTACTGCTCGTACTACAGAGGTTGGGACTAATCCTATAGACCAACCACCTAGCATGTCCTCTGTAAGTATTTGTATGACATAATAGCTAGTCTGTTCAAGATGATATGTTTGTGTATATATGCATATAACATTCTTTACGTAAATTTGTAGGGGTTGAAGCCATGTCGACTAAAAAGTCAAGAATATATCGTTGTAGAGGCGTCGGCTTACCCACCCCTTAAAGGGTGCATGTTTCATGGGTATCCAGTACCAGATGGTGTGGTATGTGTGAGTCCAATACATGTACTCCCCGACTAGATGGATCTTACACTGCCTCATGCACACCCAAATGTTGAAACACTTGGTGAAGTAGTAGGCGGAGTGATACTGTGGCCCGAAGCGGATGTCCTCTATACTGATATTATATGATAAATTTCCATTACTTTAATTTGTTAGTGTGTATATATGAGTCAATTGATCTAAAATTATATATACAGGTCAAAAATACGAGACCCGCTACATCGGCCTCCACCTCCTCGACTACCAAGTTGGCTTCCAAGAGACCTACACGCCTCGATAGGTCCTAATTGTAGGGGTGTGGCAGTATGGATAGGCGAATATGATACAAATTGCCCTATAATTGTTACTATTTCGGAGGATGCTGTAGGTAAATCATACGATAATAGTCTATTTATACACGTTTAGCATACGTATTAATGCATATGTAATACAAGTTCTGCATATGTACATATTAATGCATAGGTATTAATGCAGGTCAATCATACGAAAACAAGATATTTATACAATATATTTTGGAGTTGTTTAGTTATGAATAGTTGAACACATCTATGATAGAGCTGTGGATATGGTGAGATCTTGTTTATACATCCATATACCTTGTTTTATATACGGTGATCTGGTTTCTTATATATTAATGCATACATAATACATGTTTTGCAGCCACTTACACAAGATATGTACAGATTTTGGGTTTTCCCATGTGGGATTTTTGGTTCCATCTTTGATTAGTCTTGTAGATGCAGACCCATATTCAGTTACTTCATACTACTGTGATGCTTTTCAATATTTTGGTAAAAATAATAAGACGGTGATAATAGCTCCATTCAATGAGTAAGTTTACTTTGCTTATAATTTGGACTTAAGCAAATTACATTTTTATTGTGGATTTTGAGTTATTAATTTTCTACTTTCTTACCTGTAGTGGTAAGCATTGGGAGTTACTAGTTATTGTCCCCAAGACGTTCACTATTTATTCTCTTGATCATGTGGGGAATGAGTTGGATACATTATATGGACATGCTATTAAAAGGCCATTATTCTCATGAGAAATATTTCATGTTTTTATATCTATTAACATTTGTTACTACATTACTATTTAATTATGCAATTTAATGGGTTACATTAACATATGTAGGGCTTTACAAGAGTACAAAAAATCTGGAGGAAAGGTCCCCAGGAAAAGGATCTGTCACTAATTTGGGAGAATGTGAAAGTAATTTCCTGACTCCAATGTATATATTATTTATGTGAATTATGCTTATTTGTATTTTTGAATATTTTGTATGTTTCAATTTATAGTGTGCTACACAAGACAATAGCTGGGCATGTTCCTACTATGTGATGCTATTATGGACATAATCATCAAACATGTCATAATGGAAATTGATAAGATACAACAGGTATTAGACATAGTCTCATTAGATAATATGAAATTTATTAATATTATTATATATTATTAATTATATATACGTCATTCTCTTTACATGTCTTTAAAAGTGTTGACTTCAGCACAGGTGGAAAGCATTTCGATGTACATGCTCCCTATATGAGAGATGAATTAGATGTTGTAAGAGAAGAATGGGAAAAAGCCCTACAAAGAGTGGGAATTTTTAGATATAATTATATTGACAATGATGAATAAAGAATAAGTTTGTTCTCATAATTATTTTTGTGTGAATGTGAATGAATCTTTATGAATTGTCATATGTGTATGAATATGATCAATACATAAATGTTTCTACATGTGTTTGAATGTGAAAAGAGATGAAATGAATGGAACTGCAGGTTGCTATTGGTTTCTACATGTGTGTGATGAAAAAATAATATGAATTAAATGTGCTTATACATGTGTGTGAATTACATATATATAATATTGTCCATCTTGTTAATTTTGTAGGTTTGTGGCCTGTTGTTGGCTGATATCAATGGATGTCATAAACCTACAGTTCAGAACTGAACTGTAGGTTCTCATCCTACTGACCAGGCATACAGCAGGCCTGCAAACTGATAAAAAAAATCATAACATAGGCGTCGGTTATTTGAACAAAACCGACACCAAAGACATACGGTGGCGGTTTTTGATAAAAACCGACGTCTATGTGGCCAGGAACCACGATCGTGATGGTAGGCAAGGGATATGCCAGCACGGTCGTGGTGGCAGGCAGGGGATATGATGTTGGTTATTAGCACAAAACCGACGTCGGTTCAGATGATATGGCCAGGAACCATAGCCGTGTTGGGAAGCACGACCGTGGTGGCAGGGGAGATGGCGTCGGTTATCTTGCAAAACTGACGCCTATATGCCCTTTGCTGGAACGTTTTCGGTGGCGGGAAGCGTTGTGACGTCGGTTCTTTTAATAACCGACGTCTGTAACCATTCTATAGTGTCGGTTTTCTTAAAAAACTGACGCCTATAGTCCCTTTACTGGCGCGTTTTCGGTGGCGGGAAGCTTTTCGAAGGGACACCTTTAGCAGCGCCCACTTGGGTGTCACTTGGAAATTGATACTAAAGCCCTTAATTAACCGATTCTAAAGGCTTGTTCTGTAGTAGTTCATCTAGAAAGATTCCAGACATCAATTGGATAGAAGGCCAGATGACCGTCACTAGAGGCCCAACCGACCTTTTGGAAGGAGTCCAAACATCGGTTGGATAGGAGGACCAACCGACCTGCCAAAAGGTGAGACGACCAATTCAAGGGTTGAACTGATTTACCCAGATTGGCGAGAACAAATCTACATCAACTGCAGGGTCATACGTGTGATGTGATGATTGATGTAAGTGGTAGTAATTCCTTATGGCTCCAAAGAATTACAGGTAGTCAATGTCATATCCATCACTTTTTATTTTATATTGCATGTTTACATTATGGGGTATACCATGTATATGATATGTACTATATATGTGGTGATTGGATACAGTATATGTATATGTATATGTATATATATATATATATATATATATATATATAATCCCTTAATCAGACATATTAAGTCTAAGATGCTTTCCAATAGCAATACACATGAAAAACTTGATCGACCAAGCGTAGATTTGCACAAAGCATGGTACGCTGTCTATCTCATGGAAGTGTGATGTAGATTTTCACAAAGCATGGTGTGTATCTATCGTATTGGCTATTGGGTCAGGCTTAACTAGTGACTTGGAGAGCCCAAGCCCAGAAGCATGCAGATGATTATGGCAAGGAGTTGTGCATATCATCTATCCTAGAGTTGCATATGATGTAATTGGCAACAGTTTCCTATCTTGATGATTAATTGTGTATAGCGGTGTTGATCGAGACATACTTGAATTATCTTGGATCTGACTCATTAGAAAATTGTTCACTACAATTTCCCAAATTGATACATGAGGGTTATCAATTTGAACAAAATAATGAGAATGATAATTAGTTAAAGACCTAATGATTATCGCCCAAATTTTAATCCAATCAAATCAAATTAAAAATGAGTTTTGACCAAATTGTAAATTCTTTTATAGAACTAAATGGCAACAACAAACAATCACTTTTATCTACGATTGGTCCTTAAGAAGGACAAACTTACTGGGAACAACTTCCATGACTGGTTCAGGATGTTGAGAATTTTTCTCACACAGGAGCGCAAGCTCTATGTCCTGGAAACGCCAGAACTAGAGGAACCAGCTCAAAATGCTTCACGGGCTGACAAGGATGATTATAATAAGCATACAAGTACATCGTGCATGTCAAGTGTCTGATGCTATGTTCCATGAACCATGTGTTACAAAGGCAGCATGAGAACATGGGGGTGTCATTGAGATGGTCACACATCTCAAGAATATGGATCAAGATCAGGCAAGACAAGAGAGATATGATGTCTCCAAGGCTTTGTTCAAATGTACCATGGCAAAAGGTGACCCAGTAGGTCCTCATGTGCTCAAGATGATTGGGTATGTGGAGAACCTAGCTAGACTGGGATTCTCCTTAGGCTAAGAGTTGGCCACTAACAAGTTTCTATAGTCCTTACCAGAGTCATATAGTCAATTTGTCGTGAACTACAACATGAATGACATTGACAAGCGGTTGACAAATTTTTTGGTCATGTTGAGAATAGTTGAGACAAAATGAAGAAAGACAAGCCCAATTTTGTGTTGATGATCAGCAAGACAAAGGGGAAGTCTAAAGGCAAAGGTAAAGCTAAGAAGAGTTCTAAAGCTAGCCAGAAGTCCAAGTCTTCATATCTCATGGAAAAAGGTGGAGTAAATAAACAAAGAGGTGATTGTCACCATTGTCACCAGCCTAGACATTAGAAGAGAAATCGCCCACTCTGGTTAGAGGAACTAAAGAAGAAGGATGGAACTGAGGCCTCCACTTCAGGTATAAACAACATAAGATAAGTTTGATTACTTCTTCATTTTGGTATGTGATACCATACAGAGATCTGACATACTGATGTGTAGGATCTGACAGGAAGTAAAGGCCTTCATGGAAGGACAAATGTGGACAAGGCATAGCAAGTGTTGTGGAAGCCATATTATAAATTTATCTTAGCCCAATGGGCATGTAATAGAGTTATTCGAATTGTTATTTCATTATTCCATTAGAATAGAAACATTTTCTTTATTCATCTTGTATGGACAAGGATGATTATCAATAAATAATTAGTAGTGCTTCTATTTTAAAGATATGATCTTGCTTGGCATTGGCCCTAAAACATCTTGTGATATTTATGCAAAATGATCGAAAGATGAATGTTTATAATGTTTATACCAGAGGTTTATAATCTATAACTCAAGACCATCACTAGCATTAGTCATCTTTTACGAATATGAGAAGTACATGCCTAGAATGCCAAGCTTATTAGTTGTTGATTTAGATTCCCTTAGTAATTGAACCTAAGAAAACATGCAAGTCTTATTCACGCACAATATGACATGACGTCCTTCACTAAACGTAGTGGGAGGATAAAGCTTTCATTATACCTCATACATATGATGCATAAAGATCTTATGAATGAATGATATACATGATTACTTATACCTCATATTCATTTACTGATAATATGATGATATGTACTCAATAAAATGTTAATATCTTGAAAGTGTTCAAGGAGATTGTAAATGAGTGTGACATTGATGAATGTATTAAGAGACTTTGATGAGATCAAATGTTGAAATACTTTATCTTGATACCTTGATTACCTTCAGGAAAGAATTGTGACAGTCTATCACAAGACAAATCCATCTGAACATGGTGATGTGTCAAAATGAAGGAATTATTTCATGATGAGTCATGAAATAATTATCAATTAATCTTATCTTTTATATCCTCATAATTATATACTTAACACTAAATCAAGTACCATCTGAGTGGTTTATGAGACATCATATATGATATGATTTGGGAGTGTCCCAGTATGTCTAAGGGATTGAAACATACATTGAGAAAGTAGTTTCTTGAGAAAGTTTATCCAAAGCCATAATTGTTGAATATTACTATTAGTCCCAATCTAGTAACAAAATCATTTTGTTAATAGGATAACTGAATTCCTAAAGAATCAGTTGGAGTAAAAGTAGAACTCAAAGTGTTTGTAGTGAACAATAAGGGTACAATGAGATGAGAATCACAAGTTGTTGTAGAATCTCAGGTTCATCATGTAATACATAACAAAATATTCTAATAGAACACATGTGACATTGGAGGATTGTGAATCCAGCAATTCAGATGGGTTGGTCATATAGGTGAGCCAACTAGTCAACTAAAAGCTTTTTCTGAGCTATATGGAATTCATGTAAGCTAACAAGGTAGGACCTTGATAGTTCCACCTAAAGGGGTAACGCCTAAATGGTACAATAGGGTCTTATAATCAAGACCTACATGGATAACATAAAAGGATAGATTGGTTGAATAAATCAAGTTCAAGATGTTGAACATTATAGAAATTCCTTCACCAATTGTCATGCTTGTTGTTGTAGTTAAAATAGATTATGAGATTTAGCATATGAAGATAGAAATTGGATTCCTTAAAGGGAATACATTAGATGATGTATACGTGACACAGCCTAAAGAGTTTTAGAACTTCAAGAATGTAAATAAAGTCTATAAACTACAAAGTTCAATCTGGGATTGAAACAAGCACCTCAGGGATGGGATCTTATGACTTGATAAGACAGACAAGAGTTTGACTTGAATCAAGACAAAAGATAAAATATGTGTTTTCAAAATATTTAGTAGGAGCATGTATGAATATTCCACATATGATGAGGAATAACATCTCAATATTGTGAATGTTGAGAACAAGCATGAAAATACCTTCATCTATGAAGGATGTGGTAAAACATCTTATGAGATAAGGATCAAGACCTATGGGATAGTTCTTGAAGGTTTCACAATGGAAGTTTTAAGCACATGCAATAGCAAAGTGTTGAAGGAGTTCACAATAGGAAAGATTCACTGAGAGAGAATCTATATTAGTCTCTCATAAACCTTATATTCCTATTCTTTTGAAGAATGGAAATATCATGAATAAGATTCCATGGGCCATCCCAACAGTGAATCTATCATGAGTGTAATAAATGTGTTTATCCCATACAATCTTATATGTATGGACATGATAAGATGTCACAATATATGTACATTAATTGATGGAGGAGGCATTAATTCTACTTCTTCTCAAAACCCTAACTTGAGATGAGGAGGGAAGTACTTTTTGTTGGTAAGGTATGCATGTAGAGCCAATCGTATGATGATTGGCATGGCATAATTACCTAATAGGATTTGATTAATAATGGCATATATAAAGGCAAGCTTCCCATTCATCTGTTTCACTCAGTTATGAGATAATGAGGATACAGAGTGAATGTCTAGAGAATTATATAACTCAATGATGTATGTTCTCAAGTTGCTAACCTTGTGGATGAGATCATATGGATATTAAGAGTACATATACATATTCTCATTATGTTCGATCGGTTGTTATTGTGGAAGGTTTGTAGACAACAATAACACATAAGATCAGAGTGTGAGTTGGTTGATGACAAAATCTCATTAATCATGATATGGCACTATCAAACCAAGAACACAGATACATGTTAGGGAACAGTGTATCAGACAGACCCACCTTGAGAGTGACACATGGTTTTGTGGTCACAGTCATCCCTCATAGTGAAGGTGGTGATTGTGATTCTTAGACCTGAAATTATTGTACTAGTCATATGTCACCAGGTACACTTTGACGTCATCAAATGCAGCTGTGAAACATGGGTTGTTATAAAGGTGATTCTTGGGTGACTTTGACACATGGGGATAGACTGTGAGTCATAGATATGAGATTTTTCTCTCCTATTGGATCATGATATCCTGGCCATTTGATAAGTGAGACTGAGAAATTCATGTGCATGCACATGTGAATCAATATATGATATTGAAGTCACATTATCTCAGACATTCTACTCTTGGTTCAAGGAAAATGGATTGAACATTGATAGGATGACCATCCATGCCTCGAGTTCATCACATATAAAGGAATTATATAATCACTGCAACACCTTACACAGATTGTAGGTTGAAGTTGTTCTCCAACTTTCCATTTCACTTGGTTAGCACTGATGTGCGACTAGGCACCATTCTTTGCTTGTGATGTCATAAGATATTTATGGACACTCATTGCCAATGTGATATGGGACCTATAGGGTCACACACATAGGAACTCTTCTAGAAGAGGATTTTTTTATCTTGCATGACAATTGAATTTATTACTAAAGTGTTTAGATATTCAATTCATGCAACTGATCACTCGGTTGGCTGACCAGGTCTACCAAATGACCATCTCACTGAGTGAGACGATTGTTTGGGAAGCCAGACAGGTGTCTCTATTATTGAGATGGTCGTTTGGGCAATTAGACAGATCAACGATCAAATTGGCTTAGTTCTTCTCTTGAATCGACCAGTTCAACATGATTGAACTGACCGGCTCATCTCCACTCACTAGACGATCGTCTCTCTTGGGTGAGACGGCCCGATTGAGGCCAAATGAAAGTTCGGGATGTTTCCCAAATAGTTTCTATTGAATATACTTAGAGAGCAAGTAAAATTAATAAGTATATTAACTGGAATCGAATTGCCAAATTCGTGTGTGATTGGGAAACTGTCAAATAGCCATTTGGCAGTGTGAGATGATTGTCTTGTACGCCATATGACTGTCTGGGAGTGTGAAATGATCATTTCAGCTATCATAGGTTGTGAAAGTTCAAGTTCTTCCAGTCCTTTCCACTCCCACACAATCCCGTACAGATTGGGAATCCTGACCCTAACCTTGCCAATAAAAGGAGGGGTGTTGGGGGATTCCTAAGACAACACAGAAAACTGAGAATTAGTTCCTCTGACATTTGTTATCCTCTCTAGTTGTGGTAACCAAGAGATCCCAGGAAAGTTCTACCTGATAGGGAGGGATAGCCAAAGGGAGAAAACAACTGATAGTTGTCGTTGTGGGAGAGCAGGTTGGTGACTAGTACACCAACAGGAGGGACAACTCCTTCCTATCTATTTTTGGTGAACGATAGGAGTTCAAGTTGGTTTGTGTAGACTGCTCTAGATGCAGGAATCCTTTGGCTTCTTCTTAGAGAGTAAAGTCAACATGTTATGACCCCACCTTCCGGTAACCCCCAATTAAGGGAGACCGAGAGGTCGAAGCCACACACATAATTTCTGGATCAAAGGTTCGGCAATTAACCAAGAACAATTATTAAATTTTAACAGACTAAACTGGAAAGCTGTAAGAAAATAAACTTTTGCATACCTTTTGAAAACTTGGATCTCTAAACTTCTATCCACATATGAATTCTACTCTAACTAATCCTCCTTGTATTTTAATTCATGTATTTCACAATATGACGATTTACTGTTTGTCCTTTTGGCTTTGTACCTAAAATGCCGACAAAGAAAATGTCAGTCAGCATAAAGCTGGTATGTGGGGGAACCAATAAGCGTGCAATTATTCATAACAATGTATTGTAGCCAATTACCTTTTAACAAACAATTTACATTTTAAATATAACTGTACGATCCATGCATTCCTTATCCTCTGCGTTGTCCCTGTAGTGGACTTGGATACTACTTTCCTTATAGTAGCTTCCCATTAAACCCCTCATGGTCCCACCTATAGGTGAACCAGTTTCTAGGGTTGAGTCACATGGCACTACCCATAAGTAGCCCACTCCTTAACTCATGGCATGCTAAAGGGTCTCATGGCACTACACTTGGTAGCCCAATTTCTAACCCACGATAACCTAGACCTTACTCTAGGTTACCCCTTTTTAGCCTTTACAAGCCACAGAGGTGGATTCGGATCTAAGCCAGTTATATATATATATATATATATATATATATATATATATATATATATATATATATATATATATATATATATATATATATATATATATATATATATATATATATATATATATATATATATATATATATTCAGGGTGATAATAATAGTCACTTTATAGTTGCATGAAATAAACGGCATCCAATAGTTATTTTCAAGCAACCGATAAGCACGTTCGGAAATCGCTGTGAAACTAAAGTGATTATTCATAAGCGTAACCACATACATGTTTAGCAGATTTCTCAAGCTAATATCAATTCCAACCAAGAAAGCAATCCAAGCAAGTAATTCAACCACATAATCAAGAATCCTGAAAAACACATGTACTCTATTTACTACACACTTTATCAAGATTCTTTCTATTCAACTTGAAAATGCTTCCCAAGGATTCTGTATCCATTTTAGGGTTTCATTTTGCATTTAGGGTTTCACTTCATTTACTATTTTAAACCCTATTTCTATTTAATTACTTGCAAACCCTAATTTTGGATTAAAGGTGCACTTAAACATTAATTAAACCCATTATGCCTCTTTTATGTTAAAACTACCATTTTTATCCTTTTAATCCATGGCAAGATCATTATACTCATTTATCATCAATTCATAGTTCATTATGGCCTAATTCACAAATGAACTCTATATATCATTAAATCCACCTTTTATTCATTAGAAAATCCTAATTACTATGTTAAGGGTATTTACCCATAATTAGGAATCTTTGTACCCAAAATATATTAGAACCATCATATATCAGCTTTGTACATGAATTTGACCAATTAAAATCATTAAGGATCATAATTACCACAGTTAGGGTTCAAGGTTCATTAAATCATATGGAACTCTAAATTAATCAAATTATGCATGAAGATCATCCTTTTAGATCTAATATGCCCTTTTCTTAACAATAGGTTAATATCTATTTTAAACACTCACATAACCCCTTTCTAATACATTAATCATCAAAGGTTAGGGTTTTTCATCGATTAAACTATTAAAGATAGAATCTTGATATATTTCTTGAATAAACAGCGGAATTAGGCTTCAAAAATAATTTCTTTGTGTTCCTCTCATTCTGAGGATCAATTTTCATATATTACTTGTCCTAATCGGAGTTACCAATATTTAATTACGAATTTGGCAAGATTTCACTTACTTGGGTCAATAGGGAGGTGCCACGTAGCTCCTTGCATGCAACGTTGCCCATCGTTTTGGAAAACATGACGAAATGTCTATCATGCCCTTCCTTAAGTCGATCAACATTGTAGCCCGTGGAGGGCAGTTTCGTCGAAGGCCACCCGACCTTCTTCAACCTCGCGGCTCCTGGTTCCTGCCGCCCTAGCTGCGGATGGGGTGGCTTCTCCTTCCTTCCTTGACCCCCAACGACCCCTAGGGAGGGGTTCTTTGCCTCCGCCGCTCCCTACTGAGTCTGGAGAAGACTCAAGGTGGGGCCAAGGTGGCTAGGATGGGTTGCGCGGACCTGCACTTGCATCCGCCAAGTGCAGCCATGCGGCTACTACGGAGCGTCGTTTGGGGCACGGCAATGCTGGCTAGGTCATGCTCTGTCATCGGCGCATATCCAGTTTCCAACACAACCCCTCCTGGGCTCCTCTCTACACCAGGGTCACATTGCTTTCCCGCTGCTAGGGTTTTTGGATGGAAACGATGAAGAAGGTGAAGAAGAGAGAAAGATATCTGCGTGGGATCTCTCTGGTCTTCGTCAATGGGTTTGACCCTTTATATAGGGAGGACATTCGCGCCCTAACATACTTGCCCATGAGAAAAGAAAGGCTTCTCCTCATTAGGAAACCATCTTTCCATAGTTGAGAATAAATTCTCTCTCTTTATATTAATTCTTTGTTTCCCCTTGATCCTTAGTCCTTAAGAATTCGAAATTCTTTTCTCTTATTTCCTTTATGTTTGCTTTTTAATCCATAAGCATGAATTTCTATTTTCTTTTAGTAGAAACTATTTTCCTTAATATCATAAAATTCATCACATTATCCTTTTATTTTGCAATTTTGGTATTTTCTCTATCTTTCTTATTTATTGGGACTCCTTGGATCCCAAGACTCTATTATTTCGAAATTCCTTTTCAAGGATACTTATTATCCTTCTAGATGCATCTATATGCATTATTTCTCATTATCATGTTTATTAAAATATCTCTTTTTGAGGATTTCTCTTTATTTCTCTTTTATTTTCCTCATTGGCATTCCTTTTATCATTAGGAATCCTTGGGATACAAAATTCTACCAAGGATAACTCCATTATGCTTCTTTCCACTTATTTTCCACATTTTATCATCGTTTTCAATTTCTTTCTTAATAAAGAAATACTTAATTGATCTTTTTTTATTATTGCACTCTCTATCCAACTTTGGACTCCTTGGAACCCAAGGAACCCAAGATGCATGAAATCCCTCTTTGGATTTGCCTTCTAGAGGTTTCCACATTTTTCTTTTCTCAAATATTCAATTATTCATTTACTAATTGAATTTTCTTGTTATTTGGGCCCAATCGCTAATAAAGCCCACAACAAATCATCAAGGCTATTGTAAACGAAATCCATTTATTCCAAACAAATTATATCATTATTTGTTCAAATATTTTTAAGATGAGAAATTACATTCCTCACCAAAAGAACCCAAAGATTGGGGTTGTATCATCCTTCCCCTCTTATAGGAACTTTGTCCTCAAAATTCTATCAAGCAAATAAACAATTTAGGATAAGACTTTTCCATGTCCATCATTGGCCCCTATGTGGCTTCACCTTACTCATAGTGCTTCCAAAGAACCTTTATCATCACATATTCTTTTCTTTGAGTTCTTTTATCCTCGCGTCTATAAACTGCATAGGTGACTCAGGCCATTTCAGCCTCCCTTGGGGCTCACTAGGTTCATTGCTTAGCACATGGTCAGTGTACCTCACATAGTGCTCTAAATTGGACACCTGGAACTCATCACACATTTCTTTATCATGAGGGGTAAGATCAAACTTAACCTTCTCCACCAAACCGTGACAAAAGAACCCATGCATCGGGGCTCATCTCTCTTAGCTATAACTTAGAGGGGTCGGATTTTCATGTCACATATTCTCCCATAGTGAAATGCATGTCAGTCTACTTTGCATCCGCTCACGAATCTCGTCATCTCTAGGCTCCTTTCAGCCATTGCACGATCAAAGAGACTTCATCTACACGCATTGTGGTCCTTTTCTATCCATCACATGGTCCTTTCACCAACATCACCTTACTGAAGTGGTGACCAACACAACCTCCCTACAGAGCTTCTTTAAAACCCGATACTGGCTATGGTGGTTATCATCACGTCTTACAAAGGACAAGAACTATCTCTATGTATCACCCTGAATGAGCACACATTCTCTCATCAGACCCTCTAGTCTGGATCATACTAACCATTTGTTAGGGGTGATAAACTATACTATCATTGAGTTCTGCATGTACCTACTTCCTTTTGGAAGGGAACCTTTAGGTCAAACTCAAGAACTTTTGAACTCACATCATGGTGTAGTTGAACCATCTCTCTCATGGGTAGTTCAACCAGATCTGTCCTTGACATAACTCTTCCTTTCTCATGTCATCTAGGTAAGGTGACCAACCATAACCCTTATTGTATCTTGACCTTCCTTGGTCTAGGGGAGACTTACCACAACATCCCTAGTGATGAACTCCCATTCTCTCTCAGGGACTCTATATCGATACACTAGGTTACTGGTGTTCGTCCTTCACCTCTTGTCATGCATGGCAACATACCACATGCAACTTCATCTTAGACATCTAAAAATACTACTGTCACTGATAATCTTGGTAGTACCGCAGTACATGGTGATCTTAAATCATGATTTTATGTATGTCATGATTCCTCAAGATTGATTCCTCAGAAACCTTAAACCACTCTAGTCGGGGTTTCATCACCCTCCTTTCCAAAGAAGTGCATTTGAGGCTCTACAACCATCCTTTCATTGCATCAAGGCCTAGGCTGGCTAACCAAACAACCATTAACTTGTTCAACAGATCTCATTACATCTGAGTATTAGCCAAACATATCTCCTTTCCAAACTTAGGGTTAGCCTAACAACCTCTTCTAGCTTCTAGCCAAACTAGTCAGATACATCTCAACCGGAGCATCCATTACCACTTCACATCCTTAGGTATTAGGTAACATTGAAGACAAACACTTCCATGTATTTCACTTATCCTCTCAAACTTGAACTCTAAGTCTATCTTCATCAAGAAAACTTTGAGCTCATTCCTTTGGTTTTCGAACTCAACCTTGTATAACTCATAGCTCATGCTAAAAACATCCTTATAAGGTGACTACCTCATTCCTATTAGTGTTTGCAAACCATCCATGTATCATTCACTTTACCAGGGTATGTTATCTTCTCTGTCCCCATATCTCGTGGCAACGTTCCAACCCACATCATCTTTATCCTTGGTGTATGGCATGCGTATTGTCCTATCTCTCACTCCCATAACAAGAGGAAATAAGCATTTAGCTGCAGTCCAAATACAGAGTTCTTCCTATTCCAAGAGTAGAGATGGTACATCCCACCTTGTCAGTACACCTTTAAATCTAACTTGAAACATGTCATTTATGCCTCTATATTACAATCATCTTGCTATCAAAGTTACCTCCATGGAAAACTGGTTTCGAACCTACTTGGGTCACCACACAATCCTTGGTCATTTCTCTAGGTCTATAGGGTGTCGGCACTTTTAGGGTCATCCCTCTTGCCTTATGCATCCAGAGAGTGTCCTACTCATCTGCCCTTTGGGACCAATGAGTTCATGTAGGTGATCAATCTCCTAACCCATGGCCCTCAGACAATGATAGTTGTTACCTCCCGACCCTATGGTCATGTGCAACTAGGGAATTAGGCAACTCCTACTTCCATCGGTCTTATCCCTACCTGATCCTAGCATAGACTTAGGATTCTCTTATAGTACATGTTTAACTTAGAACCTTACCCAAGCCTTCATCACCTCTCTCTCTGCATTCATGGGATAACTTTCATCCTTTCATAGGGGTCATGGTGACCTGCCTGCCTTGTTCAAGCCCCATACCGGTTACCTCCATGGTAACACATCCACATGCACTTAGATATGGATATATATGGGTCCACAGGTTCAATTTCATACCATGTACTTTTCACTTAGATTCTCAAGATCCTATGAGACCTCTTTAGGTTACCTTAAACCAACAAGACTGGTATACACCCTATAAAAGGGTCCCTCTCCCAGGATGGGAGGAAACTACACCTTGATAACTAAGGTCACAATCGTCCTTAGGTCTAGCATGCTTAACCCTAGCAAGCCACTAAGGTACAAGCAGACCACCTACTCAACCATGCTAGGTTATACTTGTTCTCATCCTCCATCATTGCATCAAGATCATACCTTCCCATATCATCCACTTAGCTATGAGGGGTTTCCCTTTTTCTCTATACATGATGAGTACCATGCTAGAGACTATAGCAACTTAATTCTCGTCATGAGCATTAGGTACACCACTTCCCCTCTTAGGCCTAGGAACCCTAGGTTCATTTTTTGATGACCAACTGCATGCTCAATCTATTAACCACAAATCATGCATGTATAAGGTATAACACGCACTTCCTTAACCCTTTTATACGAGTAACACATCGAAGTTGAGTCCTCCTCACGGTCATCCAACAAGGTACAAGGCCTCACAACCTGCTTACTAAACCTCTCTAGATGTAAGGAACTCTTCTCCCTATCTCAGGAGGTAAACACATATACCCTAGGCATCGAGGTACCAGCTGACTCATCCTCTCTCTAGAGTTTGGTTCCTCTCGTGGCAACTAAGATATCCTCAGCCTTCATGGATCAAGCATGAGGCAACCACTATCGTCCACTTAGGTCGCATCATCCTCAACTCCCCACTATTCCTCATATCTCGGAATCTAAGCTTCCAACCTTCTTACATGGGTCCTACTCTCTCTCTCTAGAGCTAACTCCACAACTGGACTTATACTAAAGGTCCTCTCTTCATGAAGATGGATCAAGCTCACAAGCATACCTCTACATAGTGAAGCCTATGTTCAAACTTATGTTTGCTCAAGGTTATCCCTAGCCCTTTATGCTTATCTCATCGGCTTTCCAACATACTCCCTTGGTCAGGGTTTAAGCACGACTTACGTACTACTGACGTACTATGGGTGTCTACTATGCCATGTTCATATAAGCTCATGGGGTTTCCATGGGTTCTTCTTTATCCTCATCAAGGAAGGAGCTATCCTTAGCTCTAGCCTACACGACCCTTCCCAGGGTTGGGTTGCCGAAGGTACTCAGTCATCCAACCTCTCATGGATCATATGGCATCCAAGGCATGCGCACACACCTGGTCCATCAAGACATCTAACTCTTCGTGTCATTTCTCACTCCCTCTAACCTTCACTTAGGGTTAGGGTTAACATCATCCTTAGAGGATGTGTCAGGTCTCTACCTATAATGGAAGTCTCTACCTCCAAGACTAACTCTCTCTACTTATCCTCCTGATAAGAAGGTTTAGCCTCAGGTCTCTACTGAGGGCAAAGACAACTCATGTCTTATGACCTAAGCATGTATCTATTCTTTAGTTTATGCTTACTCTATTAAGCTTAAGTCCATGACATCTTATTTACATACTTTTCATTAATTTGGTGGAGTATTCCTTAGACCCCATCAACCTTACCCGTACCTCAAGAGGGTGAGGAAAAGAGAGAAAAACCCTAATCCTTAAGGTCCTTAACAGAATTTGTGATGAGAAGGGATGAATAAAATGAGAAAGTCCTAAAGGTATCTTATTTTGATTCATACCCTAAGACTTTGGCCAGGCAGTCACACGGATCCAGGAGTCCTCGTATTCCGACTAGCGGTGCGGAGGAAAATATTTCCAGCCCCCAGTCATGATCCTTTTCTAGACACATCTGTCCTTCAGATAATCCTCTAATAGCTCCCTTGGTTTCTATGGAGTTTGTAAAATTTAATAATTATTAATGGTTAAGTGAGGAACCTACGCTCTGATACCAAATTTTATGACCCCACCTTCCGATAACCCCCAATTAAGGGAGACTGAGAGGTCAAAGCCACACACATAATTTCCGGATCAAAGGTTCGGAAATTAACCAAGAACAATTATTAAATTTTAACAGACTAAACTGGAAAGTTGTAAGAAAATAAACTTTTGCATACCTTTTGGAAACTTGGATCTCTAAACTTCTATCCACTTATGAATTCTACTCTAACTAATCCTCCTTGTATTTTAATTCATGTATTTCACAATATGACGATTTACTGTTTGTCCTTTTGGCTTTGTACCTAAAATGCCAACAAACAAAACGTCGGTCAGCATAAAGCTGGTATGCGGGGGAACCAATAATCGTGCAATTATTCATAACAATGTATTGCAGCCAATTATCTTTTAACAAACAATTTTACATTTTAAATATAACGGCGTGATCCATGCATTCCCTATCCTCTGTGATGTCCCTGTAGTGGACGTGGATACTACTTTCCTTATAGTATCTCCCCATTAAACCCATCATGGTCCCACCTATAGGTGAACCAATTTCTACGGTTGATTCACATGGCACTACCCGTAAGTAGCCCACTCCTTAACTCGTGGCATGCTAAAGGGTCTCATGGCACTACACTTGGTAGCCCAATTTCTAACCCACGATAACCTAGACCTTACTCTAGGTTACCCCTTTTTAGCCTTTACAAGCCACAGAGGTGGATTCGGATCTAAGCCAGATATATATATATATATATATATATATATATATATATATATATATATATATATATATATATATATATATATATATATGTATGTATATATATATTCATGGTGATAATCATAGTCACTTTATAGTTTCATGAAATAAAAGCCATCCAATAGTTATTTTCAAGAAACCGATAAACACGTTTGGAAATCGCCGTGAAACTAAAGTGATTATTCATAAGCGTAACCACATACATGTTCAGTAGATTTCTCAAGCTAATATCAATTCCAACCAAGAAAGAAATCCAAGCAAGTAATTTAACCACATAATCAAGAATCCTAAAAAACACATGTACTCTATTTACTACACACTTTATCAAGATTCTTTCTATTCAACTTGAAAACTCTTCCCAAGGTTTCCGTATCCATTTTAGGGTTTCATTTTGCATTTAGGGTTTCACTTCGTTTACTATTTAAACCCTATTTCTATTCAATTACTTACAAACCCTAATTTCAGATTAAAGGCACACTTAAACATTAATTAAGCCCATTATGCCTCTTTTATGTTAAAACTACCATTTTATCCTTTTAATCCATGGCAAGATCATTATACTCATTTATCATCAATTCATAGTTCATTATGACCTAATACACAAATGAACTCTATATATCATTAAATCCACCTTTTATTCATTAGAAAACCCTAATTACTATAATAAGGGTATTTACCCATAATTAGGAATCTTCGTACTTGAAATAGATTAGAACCATCATATCTCAGCTTTGTACATGAATTTGACCAATTAAAATCATTAAGGATCATAATTACCACAGTTAGGGTTCAAGGTTCATTAAATCATATGGAAACCTAAATTAATCAAATTATGCATGAAGATCATCCTTTTAGATCTAATATGCCCTTTTTATTAACAACATGTTAATATCTATTTTAAACACTCACATAACCCCTTTCTAATACATTAATCATCAAAGGTTAGGGTTTTTCATCGATTAAACTATTAAAGATAGCACCTTGATATATTTCTTGAATCAACAGAAGAATTAGGCTTCAAAAATAATTTCTTTGTGTTCCTCTTATTCTGAGGATCAATTTTCATATATTACTTGTCCTAATCAGAGTTACCAATATTTAATTACGAATTTAGCAAGATTTCACTTACTTGGGCCAATAGGGAGGCGCCACGTAACTCCTTGCATGCAACGTTGCCCATCGTTTTGGAAAACATGACGAAATGTTTGTTCTTCCCTTCCTTAAGTCGATCAACACTGTAGCCCATGGAGGGCAATTTCGTCCAAGGCCACCTGGCCTTCTTCAACCTCGCGGCTCCTGGTTCCTGCCGCCCTAGCCGTGGCTAGGGTGGCTTCTCCTTCCTTCCCTGACCCTCGACGACCCCTAGGGAGGGTGTCTTTGCCTCCGCCTCTCCCTACCGAGTCTGGAGAATACTCAAGGTGGGGCCAAGGTGGTCGGGATGGGTTGCGCGGACCTACACTTGCAGCCGCCAAGTGCAGCCATGCGGCTGCTACGGAGCGCCGTTTGGGGCACGACAACACTGGCTCGGTCATGCTCTATCATCGGCGCATATCCAGTTTCCAACGCAACCCCTCCTGGGCTCCTCTCTGTGCCAGGGTCACATTGCTTTCTCGCTTCTAGGGTTTGTGGATGGAAATGATGAAGAAGGTGAAGAAGAGAGAAAGATATCTGCGTGGGATCTCTCTGGTCTTCGTCAATGGGTTCGACCCTTTATATAGGGAGGACATCCACGCCCTAACGTACTTGCCCATGAGAAAAGCAAGGCTTCTCCTCATTAGGAAACCATCTTTCCATAGTTGAGAATAAATTCTCTCTCTTTATATTAATTCTTTGTTTCCCTTTGATCCTTAATCCTTAAGAATTCGAAATTCTTTTCTCTTATTCCCTTTATGTTTGCTTTTTAATCCATAAGCATGAATTTCTATTTTCTTTTAGTAGAAACTATTTTCCTTAATATCACAAAATTCATCACATTATCCTTTTATTTTGCAATTTTGGTATTTTCTCTATCTTTGTTCTTTATTAGGAATCCTTGGATCCCAAGACACTCTATTATTTCGAAATTCCTTTTCAATGATACTTATTATCCTTCTAGATGCATCTATATGCATTATTTCTCATTATCATGTTTATTAAAATATCTCTTTTTGAGGATTTCTCTTTATTTCTCTTTTATTTTCCTCATTAGCATTCCTTTTATCATTAGGAATCCTTGGGATATGAAATTCTACCAAGGATAACTCCATTATGCTTCTTTCCACATATTTTCCACATTTTATAATCGTTTTCAATTTCTTTCTTAATAAAGAAATACTAAATTGATCTTTTTTTTCTTATTGTACTCTCTATCCAACTTTGGACTCCTTGGAACCCAAGAGGCATGAAATCCCTCTTTGGATTTTCCTTCTAGCAGTTTCCACATTTTTCTTTTCTCAAATATTCAATTATTCATTTACTAATTGAATTTTCTTATTATTTGGGTCCAATAGCCAATAAAGCCCACAACACAATCATCAAGGCTATTGTAAACGAAATCCATTTATTCCAAACAAATTATATCATTATTTGTTCAAATATTTTAAAGATGAGAAATTACATTCCTCATCCAAAGAACCCAAAGATTGGGGTTGTAACACAACATGTAGTCTGTGGTGAGGCCACCAGAGTCGTTATAGAGGTTGCACAAATGTTGTTCGTGGTGAAGACCAAGAGCTGCACAGCCACCGTCTAAGAGAAACTTGTCAGTAGTTGAAAAGAAGTAAGTTTTGTGGCTAGACTTGCTCCAGGACCAGGTATAACTCGCTAAAACCATCATTCCTATTTCATAGTAATTGATGTGGTCTTGCTATTATGCGAATACAGATAGACAAAATTTTTGTTTCTACTTCTATACTATGTGCCCATACTTCCCAACACCTTTTAGGCTTTATTTTGTAAGAGGATGAGAAGTGGATGAAATTAGACATGAGGAGACTTAGAGGAAACATCACTTCACACAAACCATAGGTTCTGGCCAGATCATGATCACATTGGCTAAGGGAGTCCTTGTATACCAACTTAATGGTGTAGAGGAAAATATTTCCAGCCCCCAAAACCATTATCCATTCTAGACACCATTACCATCGGGTTATGCCTCAATAATTTTCCTAATGTTTCTACATATTACTTGAAATTATAAACTTGTTGTTTGAAAATTTTGGGGCTCTGACCAAATGTAACAACCTCACTTTTCAGCATGCCCCAATTAAGGAAGAACCCAAAAAGCTGAGAGACATTACATAGAATTCCCAAGGATCCAAATTTAACCAAATAACACATTATAGAAAATAATTTCCATTAACTCTAATGAGTTACATGAATTTCTATCATCAGAACTGTACATATGAGAAGAAGCAACTATGTAATCCCCTTTTACTTAGCTTTAATGCCTTCATGTAGATTTCATTTGATTCATCATGTCTCAATATCTTCATATATTGCATCTACCTAAAATGGCATGAAACAAAGCACAAATCATTATATCATAAGATATTGTGTATGTGAGGTGCATGGAAAAGTGTGTAGGTAATATAACAACATATAATCACTCAATTATTTGCAAATAAGAACTAGAATTTTCTTCACATATTCTCATATTTATGTGATACTCGTAGTGGCATTATAGTTGAATAGAATGTAAATAAAAACCAATAGTTTACTTGAACAATCTTTGATAAACACTTGGCAAACCTCAACAATTGATATTGTAGGTAGTCATAATTGTAACCATGTACCTTTTGTAGAACCATGCAAATATCATGCAGTATATACCTCAAGTATATTCAATTGATCCAATCAAAAGATCTAGGCAATCAACATTTTAATCTGCGTGTATGTAAATCCTAAAGTTTCACCATCACATTATTTAAATTAAACCCTACCCGGGTCCTAGTATGGGATTTAGCCTCATGTTCGCATTTAGGTGAGGAATAAGAGTACAAATGCTAATTCCTTCACATATTGAGCATTAGGTGAAGCCTAAATTATCATATCCTTTTATGTTAAATTCCCATTATGTACAAAATAGCAAGATTTTATCTCAATAAACATATTTAAAATTATTAACAACATATTCATCAAAAGTAGGGGTTTTATGTTTTAGTCACCACTTTAATACATATTAGCATTTTTGGAATCAGAATTGGGTGTCAATTATATTTTATTTGTGTTCCTCTAGTTTTCTTGATCAATTTTAATATATAACTTGTCAAGATCGGAGCTACTAATAACTAGTTATAATTTTTACACTACAAACACCAATATGAGAAATAGTATATCGACACGTCAGAATTATGCCATATCATATGTACAAGTCTAGTCATCTGCGGTATTGAGCCTATCAGCTCATGTCACCTTGGCACCTTACGCACGCATGAATGGGATAAAGAGAAGAGGCAACCGAACAGTAGTGTCCTTACCTTATTGTGTTGAACTCGAGGTCACTCTATCGATCTTCATATGCTTCCTCCATTATCTCAATTCTCATGAACTAGTCCTACTAGTGGCCAACTAGGAAGCTGACCCCCCTTCTTAAGATCACGGTTGGGGTGTGTGATGCCCCCTATGGATCTACCCTTCTCCGACCCACCTAACCGGTACCTCGGACCTTCTAAGATGGTCACAGTATGATCTCGCAGTCAAGGCTTCATGGAGTACCAGGCCATGAAGTTGTTGACTTCCCTGTTGTAACAAAGACATTAGCCTAAGGAGGGGAAGGTACATAGTTTTGAAATCCTCTAGGGTTAGATCATGTCTTCCACAACATTTATTCTGCCCCAACTGAATCATCTCCCACAAGCGAAAGCTTGTCTCACTCACCTAGATGATCGTCTGGTGAGATGAGTCGAGCCGATCGATTCATCACAATGAACCGGTCAGTTCATGTCTCAATTTGGGTAGAAGTTAACCAATTCAAATTTTGATTATCCTGACACCCCAAACGGCCATCTCAACACTTGAGACGCCCATCAGGCATGTCCAAACGGCTATCTCACCCTGTGAGATGGTCATTTGAAAGTGTAGTCAGCCAATCTATTGTGTGAATTGAGTACCTAAACACTTTAGTAATCAATCCAATTAATTTTCAAGATTAAACTCCTCTTCTAGATGAGTTCCTACATGTGTGACCCTATAGGTCCCATATCACATTGGCAGTGAATGTCCATAACTAACTTATGACATCACAAGTAGAGTGTGGTGCCTAGTCACACATCAATGCTACCCCAGTGAATGGAAAGTTGGAGAACAACTTCAACCTACAATTTGTGCAAGGTGTTGCAGTGATCATATAATTCCTTTGTCACTGATATCTAGGATGAAGTTGAGGCATGGAATCATCATCCTCTCGATGTTAAATCCATGTTCCTTGAACCAAGAGCAAACTTTCTGAGTTAATGTGACCTCAACACCATATATTGATTCACATGTGCATGTGTTTCTCAATTTTGCTTATCAAGTGGCCAGGATATCATACTTCAGTAGGAGGGACAAATCCCATGCCTATCACACACAGTCTATACCCATGTGTCAAAGTCACTCAATCATCACTGTTATAACAACCCATTTTTTAGGGCTGCATTTGATGATGTCAAAGCATACCCAACAATATGTGATGAGTGTAGTGATTTTAGGTCTAAGAATCACAATCACCACATTCACTATGACATGTGACTATGACCACCAATAATGGTTTCCATGTGTCATTCTCAAGGCGAGTATGTCTGATACACTGTTCTCCAACATGTATATGTGTGCTTGATTTGATATTGCCATATCATGACTAATTAGATCTATCATCAACCAACCCACACTCTAGTCTTATGTGTTACTGGTGTCTATCTACCTTCCACAGTAATAATTGACTAGAGACATAATAATAATGTACATACTCTTAACATTAGTATGATCTCATCCCCCAAGTCTTAAACTTGAAGACATACATCATTGAGTATTGTCATTCTTAAGACATTCATAATATTTCTTCATTATCTCATAATTGAGTGTGACATAATGAAATGGAAGCTTGCTTTTATAAGTATTAATCAAATCCTTTATGGTATATGCAATTTCAATCATCACATGATTTTCTCTATGGGCATACCTTACCAATAGGTTCCTGATTACATTGGTAGTGATGTTAAAATAAACACAAAAAGAGATTGGTGTCTAGAAACACATCACTACCACCCAAGTAATACAGATGAGTTAGAGAAAACTACAACATGTAAAGTGAACAATGTTACCATGATTGTACAATCCCTTTGTAATTGATATCCAGACTCAAGGAATGGAATGTCATCCTCTTAACATCAAATATATGTTCCTTGAACTAGAGCACACAGTTAAAGATAGTGAGAGCTCAATATAATATATTGACCTACATGAGAATGGCCATGCATTTCATAGTCTCACTTATCAAGTGGACGTGGATATCACTACAAAGGAGGGGGGAATCCATCTAGATCACTCATAGCATTCCCCATGTGCCACAGTGTACCCAATCACCACCATTTTGATAACTTATATCTTAGAGCATGTTGGACTACTCTCAAAGTACATAGAACAACATGTGTTACTATGTGGCTTTAGGTCTACGGATCACATTCACCACTCCCACATTGAGATATGACTCTAACATGTCATTGAATGACTTCCATAATTCAATCTCAAGGTGGGGAGTCTAGTACAACTTTTTTTCTAACAAGTGCACATGCATCCTAGTTGATATTTAAAATATCATGACTAAAGAGACATATCTATCAGTCACAGTACATGCTAATCTTGTGTATTATTTTTGTCCTATACTATCCAAAATATCAATAATAACTGACTAAGGGAACAACAAGAATGAATACTCTTATTATACATATGATCTCAAGTTTAGGTCCTTAACCTAAAACATATGCTATCTAGCTAAACATTCTTAAGACATTAATATGTTTATTCATTATCTTAACACTAAATAGATATTATTAGTGGAGTTTCCTTCTAATAATAATCAAATGAAGTACAGACTATCCCTTCGACAATCATCACATGATGGCTCCCAGGGCATATAACCAATAGTCTCCCACTTGCAATACAGCCAATAATTGATGAACCAAAGTCTAATAGATCTATCTCAACTAATGTTTCTACTATGAAAGTGCTTTTGTTAGAGAATCATCAACACTACTTTAAGTTGGCACTCTACAAGGTATTATATCTCATTAATGTATGATCTCACATTTGAGATTGTAACACTTGAGTATGTTCATGGAACACAGTTGCAATCTAGGTTCCTTGATTTGTGCAATAGCTCCATTGTTGTCTCAGTAAAGCTCTACTATGTCTTCAGTGGTTGGAACAACCCAAGTTCACTAATGAACTTCGTGATCCATAGTGCTTCCTTCGTTGCACTAGGGTAAGCAATGCACTCAGCCTCTGTTGTAGAATCGGCCATGGTCTCCTTATTGTAACTTTTCCATCTAACAATGCCACCATTTTGGAAAAATATGAATCTGTATTGTGATCTATGGTTGTCCTTATCAGTTTGAAAGCTTGCATCAGTGTAACTTTTCTCAACTAACTCTTCCTCATCACCATAAACTAGGAAATGGTCCTTAGTTCTTCTCAAGTACTTAAGGATGTTCTTTACATCTATCAAGTGACCATCAATCATATGTGACTGGTACCTACTCATGCTCAAAGCATACAAGACATTTGGGCATGAACATATCATTTCATACCCAATACATCCAATTGTCAAGGCACATGGAACCTTACTCGTGTGTATGCACTCTTCCAAAGAGCTGGGACATTGAGTTCTATAGACAAGTATTCTATTAGACATGGGTAAGTTTTCTCTCTTAGAATTATGCATGCTAAACCTCTTTAGCAATTTATCAATGGATGTACTTAGTTTTAGTTAAAGAAGCCTTCTAGATCTATCTCTTTAGATCTTGAATCCTAGAATGTAGGATGATTCACCTAAGTCCTTCACTAAGAAGGTATTGCCCAACCATGTTATAAAAGTTGTAGAGTACGCCATTTCCCATAAATATTATGTCATATACATACAATATGAAAAATACAATAATTCTCCCACTTGTTGTCGCACAAGGTTATCTTCATTTTGAATAAAGGAAAATTGTTTGACTATTTCATAAAAACAAAGATTCCGACTCTAAGATGCTTGCTTCGTTCCATAGATTTAACTGTGTAGCTTACATACTTTATTTTCTTCATTTGTAGTGATAAAACCTTCAAGATTTTTTATATGCACATCCTCTAGAATATTTCCTGTAAGGAGAGAAACTTTTACTATCCATATGCCAAATCTCATAGTCATGATAAGCTACATTGGCAACCACAATATTTATGGATTTAACCATGACAACTGATGAAAACTTTTCATCATAGTCAAGTCCTTGAAGTTGTTTCAAACCTTTTGCAACCAATCTACCTTTGTAGGTTTGTACATTACCATCCATGGCAGTCTCCTTTTTGAATACCCATTTGCACTGTATGGCTTTCACCCCTTTAGGTGGATCCACCGAAGTCCATACTTTGTTGGTATACATGGAGTCCATCTTGTTTTCATTGCTTCAAGCTATTTTTCACACTTTTTGTCCCTCGATAGCCTCATTGTAGGTATTTTGTTCATCATTTTCAACGATCAACATATTGTGTTCTTGACTCATGAGAAATCCACATCTCTCTGGCTTAAGAAGTTCCCTACTAGACCTTCAAGGGGTGCGCCTCAACACGTCCCCAAGTGAATTACAGTGGACGTCAGCCCAGATGACGAGATGCGGAAGAGTAAGATGACGACGCTGGAATGGGCGGTGGAGATCTTCTGGCCTTGTGACTTGCAGTGGACGGAGCTTTGTCAATTCTTCCGATGGTGCTGGCCGAGTGCAGCAGACTTATACAGATGCGTGGATAGAAAGGCGGTGGCCTTCTTCTCCTGTGAACAGGAGGCTAAGGAGGTGGTGGAGAAAGGGGTTCCAGATTTTCATGGCCAGAAGATACATCTAATGCACATGAGAGGGGGTGAAAGACATCAAAGAAAGGAAGATTTTTGGTTTTGGGTTGCAGATATTCCAATCACCTGTAGAGATGATGATACCCTAGCGAAGATTATCCGGCCTTTCGATAAACTGGTTTATGTCTCAGATTGGCAGAGGGAGAAGGATGACCTATCTGGTCTGCTCGTGCTGGTGGAAGCATTCAGTGAAGATATTCCTCAGTTTATCTCTCTCACATATGGGCAGAGGCGGACGTCGGTGCAATTTTTTATGGTGGCGAGGGAACCTGTGGGCTCGAGCAACACACAGTTGACTGAAGTCGGGAAGGATACAGGGATTCCAAGAGAGGCTCTAGTGGTGCAAGAGAAGGGTACAGTATTGAATGCTTTGGTGATGGCAACAGTTATACCTCCGAAATCGAGGGAAAGACCACAGGAGAGGAGTATATCCCCAGAAAGGCAGTATAGGTGGCCACCAAGGTGTATGGTGGTGGATAGAGAAGGCACAAAAAGAGCTCTGGAGAACAGAAGGCTAGAAGATTTCATGTTTCTTGAGGAAGAAGAGAGGATCGATCACAGGAGAAGGACTGGGAGGAGCCAGTATAGAGATAGAAGGAGTGGTGCTAACAATAGAATCTATAGAAGATATCAATCAAGAAGACGACATTCGGATTGCGCGGGAAGTTATTTTGATGGATGTTGGTCAGATATAGATGGGGGTTATAGCCCCTGATCGAACCTGCGCATGCTGGTGGGTGGAGTTATATATGTTTAATGGATTGTACCTCCATATTATGGAATATTAGAGGCGCCTCTAATAACCCTACGAGGAGAGTTTTGAGCAGGATTTGTGGGCGATTTAAACCAGGGATCGTTTGCTTGTTCGAGCCCTTTCTTCATGCTAAGTAGGCAGATGAGCTTTTGGACATCGTGAGGCTAGATTGGGCAGCTGAGAACCAGGAGATGAATGGGAAGATATGGTTTTATGCTGATAAGGATATGAAACCTAGTATTTTTAGAAGGCACAGGAAACATATAATAGTGGGGTTTGAGTCCAGCGTCGGAGCAAGCTTCTTTGTTACAGCAGTATATGCAAGTTGCAATAACGTTGAAAGGAGGGAGTTGTGGAAAGAAATTATGATAATGACGGAGCTCATTGGGGAAGAGAAGTGGATTATTGCAAGGGATTTCAACGTAGTGCGTCATCCGAGGGAGAGAAGAGGCGGAAACCCTCCAGCATTCTAGGATTCACTTGACTTCAATTCCTTTATAGAGGATGCATATTTGGATGAGATTCCATTTGATGGTAGCCAATACACTTGGGTGAACAAACAGATCTTAACTCCTACGATGTGGCAAAGAATTGATAGAGTACTAGTGAATGGAGCTTGGCTATCGGAGCGCCCTGCAACCAGCTCAATTCATTTGACCAGAGATAGGGTTTCTGATCATTGCCCTATTGTTACAATTATAGGTGCACAGGCGATTGCCAGAAAGAAGGGACACTTTGCATTTATGAAGGCATGGCTTGATCATGAAGAGTGTCTAAAGGTGATAGAACATGCCTGGGATGATCCTGTAATAGGGCTCCCCTCCTTCGTTTTCTGCCAGAAGCTCAAGAGGGTTAGGGTGGCACTACGTAGGTGGAGCAAGGATACCTTTGGGGATAATAAACAACGTATTAAGGACTTCGAAGATGTGATCTTCACCACACAGGCTGCCTTTGATGGGAACCCGACTGATACTAATGAAAATAATCTGAGATCGGCGGAGAGGGAATTACAGGGTCTACTGGATGAGGAGGAGGCGAGGTGGAAGGAGAAGTCAAGGATTAGTTGGCTCCAAGATGGGGAGCGGAATACAAGGTTTTATCACGCCACCGTCAAAGCTAGAAGGAAACATAGAAGGCTGAATAAGGTGGTCTTGCAGGATGGCACATGTATCTCGGATACAAAGGATATGGCAGAGGTAGCAGCTGACCATTTTCAACATTTCTTTAACAAAGTGGTAGATACGGGTGATGGTGAATTGGAGGAATTCTTGCATGGTATTCCGGATACGATGTCCATGGATGACAACGACTTACTTATTGCTGGTCCCCAGAAAGAGGAGGTTATGAAGACCATGATGAACATGGATGATACGACGGCGCCGGGTCCGGATGGGTTCACTTTATCCTTTTTCCGGGCTGCATGGTCGATAATAGGAGGCGATTTTATGAAATTGGTGGATGTGTTCTACAAAGGACAACCTTGTTTTAGGGGGCTGTTCTGCTTCCGGATTCTTCTTATCCCGAAGATTGATAGCCCTAAAAGGTTGTCGGAAGACTTCAGACCTATCTCGATTGAGAATGTCACCCTTCGTATATTGGCAAGGATTCTTAGTGATCGCATGGCGCCTATGATGGCGAGGATGATATCGAAGATACAAGGGGGCTTTATTAAAGGAGGATACATCACTCATCATGTCCGGCTTGCCAAGGAGCTAATGCATGATATAAATAAAGGCAAGGATACACCTAATGTCATTCTGAAGTATGACATGTCACGAGCATATGATAGAATGGATTGGAATGTGATGGGGAAAGTGTTGGGAAGATTTGGCTTCACAACAGAAGTGGTGAATCTATGCTTGAGTTTCTATCAAAATACATGGGCCACGGTTACAGTAGGGGAGGAAACTGCGGGTTTCTTTCTGGTTAGTAGAGGCCTTAAGAAGGGATGTGCGCTATCTCCATTCTTATTCATTTTGTTTGAAGAGATTCTATGCAGAAAGTTCCTTAAGTTAGAGATGGATGGGCTCATATCGAGGTTTCAGATCCAGGGGGATGCAACTCCTCCGACCATACTATTATATGCGGATGATATTGCTATTTTCTTTAATGCAGACCAGCGATCAAGGGAGATAGTTAAATCTACCTTTGAGGCATATGAGTTGGCTACTGGACAACGGGTCAATAAGGCTAAATCCACATGCGTGGTAGGAGGGAAAAATATAGAGTTGATTGATAGAGTGGCTGAAGAACTCAATGCAGGAGCTGCTATGGAGTTGTTTACCTATTTGGGCATACCAATCATTAAAGGAAGGATGAGACTCAATGATTACGACTTCCTGATGAAGAAAATAAATATGAAGGTCACGGCTTGGAGGTCTAAAATTCTATCTTTTGCAGGGAGAAGGCTGTTGATTGCTCATATTCTTAATTCCATTCCGGTGTACACGGCGGCAGCCATAGGTATTCCCTCGGGGATCGCAGATCAGATAGAAAGGAAATTCTCTAATTTCTTGTGGTCAGACAGGAATGATCATCAAAGAAAGGAGTGGCTTAGCTGGAAAAGAATTGCAATTCCTTTTCACCAAGGTGGTTTGGGGATTCCATCGCTGCATCTAATTAATGAAGCTTTCATAGCTAAGGCATGATGGGAGGTGTTGACTATAGATTCTATCTGGGCTACTTTCTGCAGAGATAAATACGACAACATGAATGGTGGGCGAGATAATGTTTACCCTGGGTGCTTGAAATTGGGATCGCCACCGTCACCATTATGGAGGAGGATATGGGATGTATTCCCGCGTATCTTCCCGTTATGCAGATGGATTGTAGGGAGGGGTGAGATCTCCTTTTGGGATTCGAGGTGGTGTGACCATCGGCTGGCTGAACATGCTATTTACTCCAGCGATAGAAGGCATCCATTCCAGGTGAAAGATTTCTGGATAGACGGGCTGGGTGGGATTGGGCCTCGTTGGGGGTGATACTTGACGATGATGGGATATAGATGATCCGTGATAAGAATATATGGCTTGCGGAAGAGGATGATAAGCTGATTTGGAGTCCGGAGAGGAGAGGGTGCTTCTCCTTGAGATCGGCAAAGATGATTCTGGCTCGCGACAGGGTGGAAGGTCCACAGGGGTTTGACGTGGTATGGAAGTCTGCATTCCCTAAGGTTGCGGCCTTTATCTAGAAGTTGACGAGAGGAGCTGTTCCTACTGATGAAAATGTTAGAGGTAGGTGTTGTATATCAATTGTGTCGCAGTGTAACTGCTGCATGGAACCTAAGGAGGAAAACCTTGGTCATCTTTTGTTCCAAGGTCAGATGGTCGGTTTCTTTTGGGGGAAATTCGTGGAGTTAACAGAATTGCCACCACCTAGTAACATTAGAACATTGGTTGATTATTGCATGATGGGGAAGAGAAAAAGATTAGTAGATTGGTTGGCAGGGAACCTTGCGATTGTGATTCCTTACAGTATATGGCGTCTGAGATGTCAAGCAAGGTATGAGGGTAAACATAGGCCTTTTTTCTATGAGTGGGATTATGTTATTCTGAGTATGAACTTTAACATGATGAAGAGATCTTTTCCGATTGATAGAGACAGTGGTGTGTATACACGTTTGAGGGAGGTAGGGTTGGAGGAGCCTAGAGTAATGCTGAGAAAAATAAAGCATATGTGGTGGCAGACGCCGGACTTGCATAACCTGAAGATCAACATCACGGTTGGGAGGAGTAGGGGTTGTCATGGCAGGCTGAGAAGATGGGTGGCGGGGATTGTCCGGAATCATCAAGCCAATGTGTGCCTTGTTTTCAGAGCTTGGCTTAGGAGTATGGAATACACTCTCGCTTATTTGCAAGCACGCGTCATAGGAATGAAGATTGCACGTGATCACGGGCTGATCATATCCTGTATAGAGGTTGATGATTCATACATCCATGAGATTATTTGGCGCGATAAGAAAGAACCATGGAGGGTGACCCACTTTGTCAGGGAGCTGCGGGAGGAGGTGGTCTCGGCTATGATATATGGATCCTTGGTTCACAAGGTCATCAACTCCATACCTCGTGAGTTGGGGAGATGGGGCAGTAGTATGGAGGAGTTGTTTGTTTCATCCGATTCTATGAACATTCTGTCCAGGATAAGGGGTATGGCTGCGTTGGAGAAGAGAAGGGTTCCATATGTTGTGGTAAAGAAATCAGATGCATAGGGGGATGGATGCTACGGTTTGAGGTTGTTTCGATGTCAGGGGGTGATGAGTGTAATACCTGATGATTATGTACACTGGGTTATGCTTCACACCTGCGGTTTAATATAAGCAGGAGCTGTAATTTTTATGATGATTTAGCCCACAAGAGGGGTGTGGGATGAATAAAAGCGACCCCTGGCTTAATTAAAAAAAAACAAAACTAGACATTCAAGGTTATTGTGCTACAAGGGACTTGAGGGTCCATAATGGTTTGTGGTTCCTATTGTTCCTTATCTACCTCCATAAGCCCAATGTCATCTTGTTGGTCTGGGATTTCTCCAAGTTCTATTTTCCTCCCACTTGTTCCTATAGAAAAATATTCCCTTTTTAGGAAGACAACATCTTTGGAAAAAAATGCTTTGTTGTCATATGGAGCATAGATATAGTAACCCTTAGTTTCCTTATTGTATCCAAAAAAGATACATTTACTCAATTTTGATCCAAGATTTTCATAAAATTGATTGTTGACATAAGCTTCACATCCCCAAATTTTCATGAAAGACAAATGGAGACGTTCCCCATTTCATATATCATATGGTGTAATTTCATTGGATTCAGAAGGTAACCAGTTAAGTATAAATGTGATAGTTTCAAGAGCATGTCCCCAAATGGAAATTGGAAGATCACCTAAACTCATCATTGATCGCACGATGTCTAACAAGGTATGATACCTTCTTTCTGATACTCTATTATGTTGTGGTGTTCCAAGCAGAGTCCATTAGAACACAATACCACAATCCTCCTTCAGAAGGACCTCTAACTCATAGCTAATATATTCACCACATCGATCTATAAAAGTTCTTTAATTCTTTTGCCAAGTGGGTTTTGTACTTAATTCATGAATTCCTTGAATTTTCAAAGGATTCTGATTTGTGTTTCATAAGATATGCATATCCCAATATAATGAAGTCATTAGTAAAAGTGAGAAAGTACTTATAACCATTTCCAGAACTTGTGAAAAAAGGTCCACACATCAATATGTATGAGTCCTAATAAGTTCACTAGCTCTCTCATTATTACTAGAAAAGGTGCTTTTGTCATCTTTCTCAATAAATAATATTTTCATGTCTCTAATAATTCAAAATTAGAAGAGTCTAGATAATGATTTTTATGAAGTCTAGAAATGCACTTCTCATTTATGTTCCCTAGACAACAGCGCAAGAGATATGCTTTGTTTAAGTCATTGAGTTTTAACTTTTTGGTATTTATGTTATATACATTTGTCTCAAGTTCTAATAAATAAAGATCATAAGATATAGGAAAAAGTGTTGGTAAGGTATGCCCAGAGGGCTAATCATGTGATATTGACACGGCATAAACCATAAAGGATTTGATCAAAACATATAAGGGCAAGCTTCCAATTCATTTTGTTTCACTCTGTTATGAGATAATGAGGAAATATTATGAATGTCTAAAGAATGATAATACTCAATGGTGTATATCTTCAAGTACGTGACTTAGAAGGATGAGATCATATGAATGCTAAGAGTATGTATATACTTATTATGTCCCAACTGTTACTGTGGAAGGTAGATAGACACTAGTAACACTAAAGACTAGAGTGTCGGATGGTTGATGACAGAATCTCATTTGTCGTGATATGGAAATATTAAACCAAACAAATAGATACATGTTAGGGAATAGTGTATTAGACAGACCCAACCGTGAGAGTGACACTTGGAAACCATCATTGGTGGTCATAGTCACATCTCATGGTTAAGGTGATGATTGTGATTCTTAGACCTAAAATCATTGCACTAGTCACATGTCATTGGGTACGCTTTGACATCATCAAATGTATCCCTGAAACATGGGTTGTTATAAAGTTGATGATTGGGTGACTTTAACACATGGGGATAGACTGTGAGTGATATATATGGGATTTTCCCCTCCTAATAGAGTATGATATCCTGGACATTTGATAAGCAAAACTGATAAATGCATGTGCATGCACATGTGAATCAATATATGATATTGAAGTCACATTATCTCAGATTGTCCACTCTTGGTTCAAGGAACATGGATTGAACATTGACATGATTACCATCCATGCCTCGAATTCATCCTGGATATCAGATACAAAGGAATTATACAATCGTTGCAACACCTTACACAAATTGTAGGTTGAAGTTGTTCCCCAACTTTCCATTCACTTGGGTAGCATTGATGTATGACTAGGCACCACTCCTTGCTTGTAATGTTGTAAGCTAGTTAGGGACATTCACTGCCAATGTGATATGGGACCTATAGGGTCACACACAAAGGAACCCATATAGAAGAGGAGTTTATCTTGAATGATGATTAGATTGATTACTAAAAGTGTTTAGGTATTCAATTCATGAAACAGATCGATTGATTGGCTATCTACACTCTCAAATGACCATCTCACTGAATGAGATGTCTGTTTAGGCAGCCATATGGGCGTCTCAAGTGTTGAGATGGCCGTTTGGGTTGTCAGGATGATCAGAGTTCAAATTGGCTAAGTTATATCCTTGAACTGACCAGTTTAATATGATTGAACCAACTGGCTCATCTCGGACTCACTAGATGACCATCTGGGTGATTGAGACCGGCGTCGCTCCTGGGTGAGATGTCTTGGTTGGGCCAAATGAATATTCTAGATGTTTCCCTAATAGTTTTGATTGGACATTACTTGGGGTGCAAGGAACTAATATGTGATTTTAATCGGAATCAAAATTGCCAATTTCATATGCATTTGGGAACTACCAAATGGCCATTTGGCAGTCCGAGATGACCGTCTCGTGTGACTATATCACCGTCTGGGTCACTAGACCACTGTCTCGTGGTTTGTAGGTTGTGAAAATTCAAGATCTTTTGGTCAGTTCCACTCTCGCACTATCCCCGTACATACTGGGAACCCTGATTCTAACCCCTCCTATAAAAGGAGGGGTACTAGGGGATTCCCAGAACACAACAAAGATAACTAAGAATCAATTCCTCTGACTTAGAAAAGAATAAGAAAATCAAAGGTAGCTAATGGCCTGCTCAAGTATCATATATATTCTCATCTCTAATTTTGGTACGAGAGAGCCCAAGCAAGTCCTACCCTATAAGGGAGGGATAGCTACAGGAGAGAAAAACTAAGAGTTGTCATTGTGAGAGAGAAAGTTGGTGACTAGTACACCAATGGGAGGGACAACTCCTTCTTGTCTATTTTTGTTGGATGACAGGAGTTCTAATTGGTCTGTGTGGACTACTCTAGAGGCAAGAGTCCATTGGTTGCTACTAGGAAGACAATTGTAGCCTGCAGTCCGTGGTGAGACCAAAGAGGCTCTACAGAAGTTGTCTTGTTTGTTGTTTGTCGTGAAGACCAAGATGTGCACAGCTACCGTCAAAGAGAAACTAGTTCACAATTGCATTAAAGTGAGTTTTTTTGCTGGACTTACTCCAAGACAAGGTATAACTCGCTAAACCATTCTTCCTAGTTCATATTAATTGATGCGATCTTGTTGTTATTGGAATACAGACAGATAAAAAAACATGTTGCTATACTTTGTTCTCGTATTTTTCAATAGTGGTATCAGAGCCACACCAATTTATTATGATTTGGGATAATTGATATGATCAAACTTTGTTTTAATCGTTCATTTATTGCATACGATGTGAATATTTAAACTTCTCTCATATGTGTATCCAATCAAAGACCACATAATCACAAACTAATATATATATATATATATATATATATATATATATATATATATGTGTGTGTGTGTGTGTGTGTGTGTGTGTGTGTGTGTGTGTGTGTGCAATTTACATGCATCTCCCTAAAATCGGTTTTGATGGTAGATGTGTAGCATGATTATGGTTTAAATCCAATATATATGTGTTGTTGGATGGATTGGTTTTTGTTCCTATTTATTTCAGTCTACATACTGAGCCTCTACTTCCCTCCTCCTAATGTAAAGTTTCTTCCTACCTTTCCTCCCCCTCGAATATAACTTGAGGTTTCTCTTTATTAATGTAATAAAGTAGAAATAGGATAATTTCTTTTTTTGCAATGACGAGGAAGATGATCATCGTCAAATGAGATGACTAGTTTGTGAGACGAGTCAACCATCTAGAGGACCATGGAGGATAGAACGATAGAATTAGACGATCACTTGGTGGGCCCAACCAACTGTTTGGAAGGAGTCCAAACATCAGTTGGACATGAGGAAAGATGAACGTCCATGATGACCAACCAACCGGCCAGGAGGTGAGACGACCAATTCAAGTGTTGAACCGATCTACCCAAATTGACAAGTACAGATCTACACCAACGATAGGTTCATATATGTGATGTGATGATTGAACTAGGTAGTAGTAATTCTTTGTGGCTCCAAGGAATTACAAGTAGACGTGACCATAATCGTCTCTTTTTGTTTTATATTGCATGTTTACATGTAGCATATAGCATTTATATGATACATACTATATATGTGGTGTTTGGATACATCATATGTATATATATGATATATATAGAATCCCTCAATCAAACGTATTAAGTCTAAAATGCTTTACAATAGTAATACACATGAAAAACTTGATCAACAAAGTGTAGATTTGTGCAAAACATGGTGTGATGTCTATCTAGAAGAAGTGTGATGGTAGACATGTAGATTTGCACAAAGCATAGTGTGTATCTATCATATTGGCTATTGAGTCATCATTAACTAGTGAGTTGGAGAGCCCAAGCCCAGAAGCATGCAAATGATAATTGCAAGGAGTTTCTCATATCACCTATCTAAGAGTTGCATATGTTACAATTGGCATGATGGTCTACCTAAATAATAAAGTTGTGGGCGATCACCAAAAGTCGACTCATGATTTGACAAAATATGGATCTTGGCTCATTAGAAAATGGTTCACTATAATTTTCTGAATTGATACTTGAGGGTTGTCAATTTGAACAAAATAATGAGAATGAAAATTAATTAAAGACCTAATTATTATCGCCCAAATTTTATCAAATCAAATCAAAAATGAGTCTTGACGAAATGACAAATTCTTTTATTGAATCAAATGGAAACAAACAACAATCACTTTTCTCTTTGATTGGTCCTTGAGAAGGATGAACTTACTGGGAACAACTTCTACGAATCGCTCAGGACGTTGAGAATTGTTCTCACATGGGAGCGCAAGCTCTATGTCCTACAAATCCCACAACCAGAGGAACCACCTCAAAATGCACCAAGGGCTGACAAGGATGCTTATAAGAAGCATACTTGAAGACATCTTGGATGTCAAATGTCTGATGCTATGATGCATGAACTATGAGTTGTAGAAGCATCATGAGAACATGAATATGACAGAGATGGTCACACATCTCACAAACATGTTCCAATATTAGGCAAGATAGGAGAGATATGATGTCTCCAAGGCATTGTTCAAGTGTAGCATGGCAGAAGAAGATCGAGAAGGTCCGCATGTACTCAAGCTGATTGGGTATGTCAAGAACCTAACTAGACTGGAATTCCCCTTGGGTTAAGAGTTGGCCACTAACATGATTATGTAGTCCCTTCCAGAACCTAACTAGACGTGATCAGGAAAGACAAGAGAGATATGATATCTCCAAGGCATTGTTCAAGTGTAGCATGGCAGAAGAAGATCGAGAAGGTCCTCATGTACTCAAGATGATTGGGTATGTTGAGAACCTAACTAGACTGAGATTCCCCTTAGGTGAAGAGTTGGCCACTGACGTGATTATGTAGTCCATGCAGAAGTCATACAGTCAGTTTGTCTTGAACTACAACATGAATGACTTTGACAAACTGTTGACAGAGTTATTAGGCATGTTGAGAACAGTTGAGACACAAATGAAGAAAGACAAACCCAAGTTTGTGATGATGATCACCAAGACTAAGGGGAAGTCTAAAGGCAAAGGTAAAGCTAAGAAAGGTTCTAAAGTTGTCCAGAAGCCAAAGTCTTTAGATCTTAAAGAAAAAGGTGGACTAAAGAATGTAAGAGGTGATTGTTACTATTGTCACTAGCCTAGACATTTGAAAAGAAATTGCCCACTCTGGTTAGAGGAACTAAAGAAGAAGGAAGGCACTGAGGTCTCCACTTTAGGTATAAATGTTATAAGATAAATTTGACTACTTCTTCATTTTGGTGTGTGATACCAAATAAAGATATGACATACTTGATGTGTAGGATCTGACAAGAAGTAAAGGCCTTTATGGAAGGACAAAGATGGACAAGGTGGAGAAAGAGTTGTGGAAGCCATAGTCTGCATTTCAATTTATCTAAGCTGAATGGGCATGTAATAGAGTTAGTAGAACTGCTATTTCGTAATGCCAATAAATAGAAACATTTATTTTAAAGCATCTTGTATGACAAGGATGATATATCAATAAAGTAAGTTTTAATGTTTCAAAACATATGATTTTGCATGGTAGTACTCAATCATCTAAATGGATGTTTATAATGTTAATAAAAAAGAATATAATTAATAACTCAAGATTATCATTGGGAATAATCACTTTGCATGTACACATATGAGATGCAAGTCTAGAATACATATTGATGTAGATCTAGAGTCCCTTGGTTATTTAACCTAAGGTAACATGCAAAGACTTATTTACATACAGAGTAACATGTCATCCTTCACTAGATGTGGTGGGAGGATAAGACTTCCATCAGACCTCATACATGTGATGCATGAAGATCTTGTGGAAACAATGCTATAGAAAATTACCTATACTTCATTTCATTTACTAGTAATATGATGATATGTGTCAAGTAAAATAGAATAATTACTCTCTTGAAGTGTTCAAGGAGGTTATAAATGAAGTATGACTTTGATCAAAGCATTAAGAAACCTTAATGAGATCAAGTGTTAAAATATTTTACATCAATAACTTGAGTAACCTTCAAAGAAAGGACTGTGATAATATATCATGAGTCAAATCCATCTGAACATGATGATGTGTCAGAATGAAGGAATTATATCATGATGAGTCATGAAATAATTATCAATTAATCTAATCTATTTATACCCTTAAAAATATATGCCTATCACTAAATAATTTACCATATGAATGGTTTATAAAGACATCATATATGGGAATGTCCCAATGCATATAAAGGGATTGAAACCTTCATTAAGAAGTAGTTTCTTGAGAAGGTTTATCCATAAACCATGATTGTTTAATGTTACTATTAATCCCAATCCAATAAGAAAAGTGTTTTGTTGATAGGATAATTGAGTTCCTAAAGAATCAGTGGGAGTAAAAGTAAAACTCAAAATGTTCGAGATCAAAAAAGGTACAATGAGGACTGTGAGAATCACAAGTTATTGTGGAATCTCATGTTCATCATGTAACAACAGAATAAAATAGTTCTAGTAGAACACATTTGAGATTGGAGGATTGTGAGTCCAACAATTCACATGGGTGGGTCATACAGGATGAGCCAACTAGTCAACGAGAAGCTATTTCTGAGTAACATGGAATCCATGTAAGATAACAAGGTAGGACATTGATAGCACCACCTACAGAGTAATATATAAAGGGTGCAATAGGGTATTTTAGCAAAGACCTACATGGATAACATAAAAGGACAAATTGGTTGAAAAGATTTTACAAATATGTTCAAGTTGTTGAACATGATAGTAATTTCTTTACAAATTGTCACGCTTGTTGTAGTAGTTATAATAGACTATGAGACTTGGCATATGAAGATGGAAATCGGATTCCTTAAAAGGAATACATGAGAGAATGTGTACGTGACACAACCTAAAAGGTTTCATAAATTCAAGAATGGAAATTAAGTCTATAAACTACAAAATTTCTATCTAGGATTTGCATCTCAGAGATGGAATCTAATGACTTGATAAGAGAATCAAAGAAGTTTGAATTGAATCAAGAAAAAAGATGAAATATGTGTTTATAAAAGATTTAGTGGGAGCATATAGGAATGTTCTACATATGATGAGGAATGAAAACTCAATATTGTGAATATTGAGATAAGGAATGAAAAACCACTTCAAAATAATGAAGGACAAAGTGAAACGTCTTATGAGATAAGGACCAAGACCTATGGGATAGATCTTAAAAGTTTCACAATGGAAGTTTGAGCACAAACTATAGTGATATGTTGAAAGAGTTCAACATGGAAGGATCCAATGAGAGAGAATCTAGATTAGTCTCTCATGAACCAAATATTACAATTCTTGTGAAGAATTGAAGTAACATGATTTAGATTCTATAAGCTGATACAACAGTGGATCTATCATGAATGCTATAAACGTGCTTATCCCATGTAATCTTGTATGTGTTGGATATGACAAGATGATATTAAAATACAATAAGGGTTATTGGAATGTCATTAAGGATATCCATTAGTACTTGTGAAGTACTTAAGGATAGATTGGTAGCCTATCATGATGGCAATAAAAAGGAAGAGTTGAGTGTAAACGGTTACACTGATGCAAGCTTCCAGATGACCGAAAATGATCGCAATAAAAATATATTTGAATATAAAGAAAAGGAAAAGTGATATTAGTTGGAAGGGTTCCAAACTAATATCCATTAAGTCTATTCTACAATAGAAGTTTAGTATACTTGTGTTGTGAACACAGAGTGATACTATATGGGTTTAAAAGTTCATATGATGAACTTATAGATATTCCAACCATTAATGACTCAATAGTGATACTATGACAACAATGTATCTACTTGTTAGGAAAGAAATATTAGATACCATATTATGATGGTTTCTTATAGTGAAGAGATAAGAAACATGCAACATATCGACTAAATAGCAAAGTGTTGTTAACTCGCCCGATCAACACTAGCGCAGTAGAAACATGGTGGACATGTTTGGATCATTTAAGAATGGGATTCTTAGGTGAATGGTTCTAAGTGAAAGTGGGAGTCTATTGGTAACGTATGACCAGAGAGTCAATCATGTGATGATTGAAATGGCACAAACCATAAAGGATTTGATTTATACATATAAAGGCAAGCTTCCAATCCATTCTGTTTCACTCAGTTATAAGGTAATGAGGAGATATTATGAATGTCTAAAGAATGACAATACTCAATGGTGTATGTCTTCAAGTATGTGACTTGGAAGGATGAGATCCTACGAATGCTAAGAGTATGTACATTCTTATTATGTCCCTAGTCAGTTGTTACTGTGGAAGGTAGATAGACACCAGTAACACTAAAGACTAGAGTGTGGGTTGGTTGATGACAAAATTCAGTAGTCACGATATGGCAATATCAAACCAAGAAAATAGATACATGTTAGGGAACAGTGTATCAGACAGACCCACCTTGAGAGTGACACATGGAATCCATATTTGGTGGTCATAGTCACATCTTATAGTGAAGGTGGTGATTCTGATTCTTAGACCTGAAATCACTGCACTTGTCACATGTCGTTGGGTATGCTTTGACATCATCAAACGCTACCCTGAAATATGGATTGTTATAATGGTGATGATTGGGTGACTTTGACACATGGGGATAGATTGTGAGTGATACATATGGAATTTTTCCCTCCTACTGGAGTATGATATCCTATCCACTTCATAAGAGAGATTGAGATATGCATGCGCATGCACATGCGAATCAATATATGATATTGAAGTCACATTATCTCAGACAGTTTGCTCTTGGTTCAAGGAACATGGATTGAATGTTGACAGGATGACCATCCATGCCTCAAGTTCATCCTGGATATTAGAGACAAAGGAATTATACAATCATTGCAATACCTTACACAGATTGTAGGTTGAAGTTATTCTCCAACTTTCCAATCACTTGGATAGTACTTATGTGCAACTAGGCACCACTTTTTGCATGTGATGTCATAAGCTAGTTAGGGACATTCACTACAAACAAGATATGGGACCTATGGGGTCACACACAAATGAAATCATCTAGAAGAGGAGTTTATCTTGAATGATGATTGGATTGATTACTAAAAGTGTTTAGGTATTCAATTTACACAACAAATCAATGGATTGGTTGTCTGCACTTCCAGACGACCATCTCACTGAGTGAGATGGCCGTTTGGGAAGCCAGATGGGCATCTCAAGTATTGATATGGCCGTTTGGGTTGTTAGGCTTATCATAGTTTGAATTGGCTAAGTTCTCCCTTGGACCGACAAGTTCAATATGATTGAACTAATCGACTCATCCTAAACTCACCATACGACTATCTTGGTGAGTGGAACAGGAATCTCACCTGGGTGAGATGGCTCGATTGGTCCAAACAAATATTTTGGATGTTTCCAGAATAGTTTTGGTTGCACATTACTTGGGGTGCAAGGAATTAGTATGTAATATTAATTGGAATCGAAATTGCCAATTTCGTATGTGATTGGAAAACTGCCAAATGGTCATTGGGTAGTCCAAGACGACTGTCTCATGTGACCATATGACCATTTGGATCACCAAATGATCGTCTCATGGTTCACAGGTTGTGAAAATTCAAGATCTTTAGTTCCTTCCACTCCCGCACAATCTTGTATAGACTGGGAACCCTGACCCTAACCCCACCTATAAAAGGAGGGGTACTGGAAGCTTCTCAGAACATAACATAGACAATTGAGTATCAGTTCCTATGAAAACTACTATCCTCTCTGTTTGTGGTAATCGATAGAGCCCAAGAAAGTCCTACCTATAAGGGAGGGATAGCTACGAGAGAGAACAATTGAGAGTTGTCGTTGTGGGAGAGTAAGTTGGTGACTAGTGCACCAACTGGAGGGACAACTCTTTCATGTTTGTTCTTGTTGGATGATAGGAATTCTAGTAGGTATGTGTGGACTACTCTAGAGTTAAGAGTCCTTTGGCTACTGCTAGGAGGACAATTGTAGCTTGTAGTCTATGATGAGACCACAGAGGTGCTACAGAAGCTGTTGTGTTCATTGTTTGTGGTGAAGACTAGGAGCTGCACAACCATCGTTCAAGAGCAACTAGTTCATAGTTGCATTAAAGTGAGTTTTGTCGTTGGACTTGCTCCAGGACCAGGAATAACTCACTAAACTATCCTTCCTATTTCATAGTAGTTGACGTGATCTTGATTTTATGGAAATATGTATAGATAAAAAAAATCTACTGCTATACTCTGTGCCCGTATTTCCCAACAAAAAGTCTCAATTTTAGAAATGATAACACAACCATTCTTTATTAGAAACTCAAAACCGTTCTTGTCCACAAAAGATACATAAATAATGTTTCTATTTATGGCATGCACATAATACCAAATCTCTAACTCTACTACAAGCCCATTGGGTAGAGATAAACAATAGTTTCATACTATAGTGGCAATAACTCTTGCTCCATTTGGAACATATAGTTCTACCTCACCTGTTTTAGAGGTCTAATACTTTTCAAATTCTACATATTTGAGCATATGTGAGATCCACATCAGTTATCTAATACACATGATAAAGAATTAGATAAGTTTAATTTCAATAATATATATACCTGAAGTGGATATCTCTATCCCCTTCTTCTTGTCTTATGTTCCTTAAGGCAGAGAGGACAATTTCTCCTTCAATGTATAACCTAGTGACAATGGTGACAATTGCATCCCTTAACCATCATTTTTTTTCTTTAAGTGCAGAAGACTTTGTCTAGCTTTAGAACATTTCTTATTTTTTCCTTTGGCCTTTCTTTTCCCTTCATTGACCATCAACATAGAATGGGGTTTGTCTTTCATCTTCATTTCAACATATCTCAACATGCCAAGTGGCTCAGTTATGGCTTATCAAAATTGTTCATGTTGTAATTCATTACAATTTTCTTGTATGAATCCAGTAACAATTGTAGGACTACATTTGTGGCCAACTGTTGAACTAAAGGACATGCTAGTCTTGTAAGACTTTCTACATACCCAATTATACATGGGGTCCAAATGGATCACCTTCTTCCATTTTGCAATTAAACAGAGCCTTGGAGACATCATGCCTCTCGTTCCATGCTTGTTCTTGATACATGTACCTGAGATGTTATCATCTCAATAACATCCATGTTCTCATGTTTCTTCTAAAGATCATGATTCATGGAGAAAAGAATAAAATATTTGATGTCCATAGAGTCATTATAATGCTTCTTTTAAGCATTCTTTTTTTCTAGGCACATTTGGAGTTGGTTCGCTAGGTATTGGTGTGTCTAGGACATAGAGATTATGCTCAAGAGTGAGAAAATTCTAAACATCATGAAACTGTCACTCGAGTTATTCTTGTTAAGTTTCTCTTTCTCAAGGATGGATTGTAGTGAAAATGGATTATAGGTTGTGTACTCCATTTATCTACATAGAAGATATTTTTCATGAATCAATTCATTTGCAAAAAGGTTGAAGGACAAAATTATTTTGGACTTTGGTTAATTATGCTCCCACTATTTTATTCAAATTGTTGGCCCTCACTACTAATTCAAAATATTAAAATGAGTAATTTGCTAATCATCCAAGATCTAAAACAATCAAGTCATTGCTCTTCCAATGCCAAAATCCATAACTCAATTATTAAGGTAGGTAATAATTACCAATATCAACATATGCAATTCTTAGATATATGGTTGCACAAATATGTGTCGAAAATTCATCATGTGAATTATATTCCATCTTTATGACTTTATATTCTTAATCCCATTATGGTTGCTTAGTCAAGTCCAACCCAAGGCTAGCATAATAAATATACACCCCACTTGACATGCCCACATACTTATTATCACACTTCCCCGAGGTAGATGGTGCACAAAAGTTGGTGTGCCCAAAATTAGTCGGACAAGGTTTTCATGTGTACCACAATTGGAAGGTATCTTCAACATTCATATTAGTTGATGGATTTATATATATCCATATGTATCTAGTGACTGTTACATATACATTATTATAAGTATCATATACTATAACAAAAACCACATCTGATAAAATTGGATACAAAAAATCGTACAACAACTTTAAGCAAAAAGAGTTGTAGAAAAACATCTAAGAGATTCACTTCTATATGTAAGCATAATGTTGCTTTTTCTGGCTTCCTGGTCACTTGATCATGCATGCTGATCGGTTGATCATAAGTCCCTAATTTGGGCAAATGTTGTATTTTGGTTAATCCAACATCTCATTTTGATCAGAAATATCCAAGGATCATCCTCTTTGGTGTGTGATTTTGATTGTCTCCTCCTCTCCACCATGTACCAGCGGTGATGTTTTCCATCATCATGTTCTGAGTGTATATTAAAAATTATATGGGGAATGAATAGAGAGAGGCATGGCATGCAATCCATATGCATGTTACGTGATGTATGATCAAAATAAAAATGTCAACATTACATGTTTCATATCACACGACAAAAATCTAATTTCCATATCCACATTTGCTAAACAAATTTGATTTTGGGGCTCCGCATGGATTTATGTAATATATCTCATATCATATATTATATTAGATGATTATCATGGATACAAGTTTACACAATTTTTGTTCAAAATATTGTTTGTGGTTCAAAACCCACTGGTTTTAGAAGTGTATGACATCGTCTCTCATAACACTATTGGGTTTTAAAGAAGGGGCACAATAGAATAACAAAAAATTCTTCTTATTCTACCCAAACCATTGGATATGTCATAGCTATAAAATGTTGGTGAATAAAAGACATAAGAGGGTGTAAAGGTGATACCTATGTGCACACTACTTGACTAACAAGTAGATGTGTCTTATGTCAGTGAATAACTTGATCCTTTAGATCTATATTCCCAACTGCCATCAAAACTTTCATATTGATAAGTAGAAAAAGATGTAGATTGGGCACCAAGTAGCAAGTTCTTGTCGTCTTTCAGAATGTATTCTCCAAGCCTCTACATGTAAGCCTCAACCTTCAGTCCAACCACTTGGATGAGGGAGAATGTGGTGCACCACCTTGGTCACCAAGTCAAAGAGGAAAAGGAGTTGTTGATGTGCTAAGATTCCCATAACTCCATTTCTTCTCCTATCTTGGGAAATAGTCCTTAGGGTGACTTCCTCTCTAAGGGAGAGAAGTTTAATGGCCATCTTGTCTCACAAGTGTCATAAAAGAGTTGTCTCAACCTTCAGGATGTGCTTTATTTATAAATTAGAGTCACAGGATTGGAAAAACCTAAACCCATTCTTAATCACAATCTCAATAATAGTTTAATGCTAAAAATTTGAACTGGATTTGAGATTGTTGAATCTCATAGGCAGATCACTCGATCTCACTCACCATTCACCCAATTTTAGAATCGGATAGCCTAATCAGAATGGTTAAGATGTTGATATGAAATGTAAGACTTCCCTTATTAAACTGTGACCTCCCGACCTCAGAAGTAGATTGCCTGATCTTAGAGGTCTAGTGAAAAACTTAGTCGGTCTATTGACAAGAAATTGATTCTTTGACCCAATCATCTGATCAACCGATTAGACATTTTGATTGCCTGATCTAAGAGTTAATCATCATGTTTGTGATTCAAAACCATTCTAATCACATGTTTGATTGCAAACTTCAATTGCCTTATGCATCCTTATGTGTGTGACCCGGTAAGTTCATAATAATGTTGGTCATGATGTTAAAAACAGCACAAGCAAATAATGGTGTCTAGTGACACATCATTGCCACCCAAGTAACAAGAATAGGTTGGACAAAAATTACAACCTATAAAGTAAACAATGTTATCTTGACTGTGTAATCCCTTTGTTACTGATATCTAGATTGAAGACAAGCCATGCAATGTCATCCTTTTAGCATTCAACCTATGTTTCATGATGTACAACAGACTATTTGAGATATTGTAATCTCAATATTATATATTAATCACATGAGAATGCCCATGTATTTCATAGTATTTCTTATCAAGTAGTCGGGGATATCACTCTAAAGGAGGGAAAAACTCCATCTAGATCACTCACAACATGCCCCATATGAAATAGTCTACCCAATCACCAACTTTTTGGCAATTTGTATATGACGGTAGGTCAGGCTAATGTCAAAGTATACAATACAATGTGTGATACTACATCGAGTTTAAGTCCAAGGATCACAATCACCATTGTCACATTCGGATATGACTCTATCATGTCACTACTTGACTTCCATGTGTCAAGCTTAAGGTATTATGTCCAGTAAAACTTGTTCTCTAACAATTATATATGCATGCATATGAGTGGATATTTAGTATTATGACTAAAGGGGCATAGTCATCACTTACCTTACATGCTAGTCTTATGTACTATTGTTGTCTTATACTATCCACAATAGTAATTGACTAGGTACATAATGAGAATGAATACTCTTATTGTACATATGATCTCAAGTTAGGTCCTTATCATAAACCATATGTCATTGAGTCAAACATAATTAGGAAAATATTAGTTTATTCATTATCTCAATACTAAACAAACATAATAAGTGTAATTGCCTTTTATTAATAATCAAATCAAGTACAAAATAATCAAAAGATGGATCTCTATTTTAACTTAAGAGTTATACATTTCCCATATTTTGATAATGACTTAACCATTCCATTCCTATGTATCTAATATGCTTGTTCAAGATTGATTTCAGCCTTTAGTGTACATGAAAAGGAGCAAATTACACAAGCCCTAGCTTGTTCAAGTTTAAATCAAAAGCAATACAAGCGCGCATTTTAAGAAATCACTCCAATTGACTTTACATTAATTTTGTAATCACTACTCTTGATGATATGACTTGTAACTAAGATGAGAAAAAATTAGGGACACTTCATTCCAACATTTGTCACTCAATAGTCAATTTAGAAAATTTGTCACAGGCTGTTTATCGGTCGAGTTGGAAACTCGATCGATCTAATGATGGATTTTCTGAAGATGACTAATCAGTCGAGTTGCACACTCACAGAACTCAAACGATCGATCAACTAAGCAAAACTATTTTTGACTCATCGGTCGAGTTTCCTAGAACAAACGAATGGAGAAGGATTGGCTTGATATCAGTCGAGAAGTAGAACTGATAACTAGATTCAATGTACTAGGAAAATAAATGGATCTTTTTGCAACTCAAAAAGGAGATTTGTCCGGCCCTTACAAGAGAGATCCCTCTCCTTTATACATAAAAAAATGGACATGACTCTAGAGACTTCCAGACCTGACTAGACTTGACTAGACTAGAGTAGACTAGACTCTATATGGGCCTACATGTTCTGGACCATGTATGATATGCCTTATATTTCTAAAAATATCTATAGGAAAATGCTTAAACTCCAATTGTTACAAAAACTTTGGATACCTATTCAACAATCAACTAATATAGAAATTTACAAACAAGTCCTTGTTATCATACTCAGATCCTAAAATTGAAACAATTACATAATTAATCTTAAAACACAAAAGATAATAATAAAAGAACTAATTAAGCCTAATCGGATGTATTATCATACTTTTGGATTTGTAAGGGGGACTTGTTTTGCATTAGTCTGATCTTTTGTGAATGGTCTCATTTAGAGTTTAAAACTAGAAGTTAATGATGTAAGCTAATGCCATATCCTATGTGCAAAAAGTCTTGTTATACAAACATCATGCTTTTGCTACAAACTATCAAGCCAATGAATGCCTTCAAGTTGGAGCTTGTACTAGAAGTGATGGAAGAATGTGTTAGAAATAAAAGTTGTGAGAAATAATAAAATGAATGTATTGAATTGATTCGATGAATAAAAGACGTACAACTCTGTCCTATATATAGGAGCAAGGGAGAAACCCTGAAACTTGGGACACAAGTAATCTAAATGGGCCGAGACACTAAAGGCCCACTAACTAATTAACCTATTAACAAAATAAGCTAATATATACTCTCTAACAAAAATCATATAAGAGGAGGTGGACATGATTCTAGAGACCTCCAGATCTGACTAGACTTGACTAGACTAGACTCTATATGGGCCTACAGACTCTGACCCATATATGATATGACTTATATTTCTAACCAAATGAATCACAAAACATTTTGCTTTAGATACATCATCGACATCTCCAACATTGTTGATGGTTGGTTGCAGATTAGGGTGTTGCATGACACTCGAGTGTAGCTACATCATTTTTGATGCGGTCAAAGGAGAAATGGGATGCAAAATGTATGGTCCCCAACTATGCTTGTCGGGGATAGTGGTAGGATATGGAAGCATGCTCAAAGAGTGGACCAAAAATCATCGCATACAACACTACAAGTTCCATTAAACCACATAGCTGCAAGGCACATCATAGATCTCTTACAATTTAAACCAAAACTCAACACCACATGCATCTAAAATTGTGTTGTGATTGTTATCGTTGTTCATGTTGGTATAAGCTCAATTACGCACCATCGTGTTTGTTTGTGAAGTTTGGGAAAATTCCAACATATTAGAATTTGGGCCCACAGATGCACTCATTTCACGGCGACCAATGCACGATATAAAACAACAACAAAACTGTATCCAACTTTACGTTTTGTGGATGATGCTCATGTATGGAAGAGTATGCCTCCAAAATATTATGGGATTAAATCCCCATGTTGTAGTTCCTACTATAGTAACTAAGGCCCTATGGATAATAGGAGGCTAGCTCCTACTGTCACACCTAACCTCTGTTTGCTATGGGGCAAGTTTTGGAGGGTAGGGACCAAGATGCCCTTTAGGAAGTACGTCTTGAGACCCAAAAATGCCTTGATGGCAGTTTGAAGCTGTGGGTTAGGGATGAAAATTTTGTTGCAAGTGCAGCGGGAAAAGGAGAAGGCCTAGGGCCCACCAAAAACCTAGAAGTGATGGATGCCTACTTTGGTCGAGCACTGAGGTCTCATAGAAGATGGAAAAGGGCTTGGGGATGTCGTTGGGATAGCATGTGTTGCTTGTGGTTGTTCCCATGACTGTAATGTTGTAGGAATGCAATGTAGCACATTCTGATAAGTGAAAAAAATAAGGATCGTTAGTAGACTTGTCAAACTGGGTCAAAATCTGTGGGCACCCACAGGTCGACTCGTTTAAGTTGGGTTTGGGTGATGAAATTTTCCACCCATTGAAAATCACCCAAACCCATACCCAATTGTTTATATAGCAGGTTTCACAGGTGACCTAATTAACTGAAGTCAATATATTTATATACATATTATACATATATTTAAGATGTTAATTTTGCACAAGTAAAATCCTTAACTTCAACTACAACAATTGTGTTCTATTTATTTTGTATTTACAATAGACCAGAAGTACTTTTAATATCAAGAATGTATAATTTTAAATAAAAAAAGTGTGTTGCTTTCTATAATATTTTATGTATGAGAACTACATGAATTTTTCCTATCTACATTGAAGCACAACATCTAGCTACTATTTTTCTTCTTTTAATTTTGTATGAAACATAAGACAACATGTAACATACCAGATATACAACCCTACCCTAGAGCTTTGGCCTTTTGAGTTTGACCAAACAATGTTAAGGTTACAGTGATCCTAATAATCTAATGCATGAATAATGTAATCTAATATGTGATATAATTCATATGGAAATAATTAGATGATAAATAACTTAATTACATGTATAATATGGCTAATGGGCCTATAATGGGCCTAATGGCATAATCCATGTAATAAAGCCTCAAATTAAATAATAGACTTCAAATTCGTAATCTACACATTAAAATAAGCCTACATGTCAATTTGCATTTAATTTGAACTACCTTGAAATAATATGATAAGTTAAGAGAGAGAAATTGCCTAAAAGGTGTAATTAATTAATAAAATATTTAATGACTTCAAAAGAAGAAAATAATCTTAGATTCGTAATATACATAATAGATATAGCCTTTGGGTAAATTTTTATCCAATTTGGAGAAAGTTTGCTTAAAAGGTAAAATCGGGAGAGAGAAAGTATGTAGAACCTTCAAAATATTAATTAAATACTCAAACAACTCCAATATGTAAAATTGATGGAAAATTCGTATCCAACACATTAATTATAACTTGTGGGTCAAGTTTCATCAAATTTGGATAATCCTAATGCCATTAATGTAGGAGGAAAGAGAAAACAGAAATTAATTTATTTGACACATTAAAATTCGCCAAAAGGAAAATCTAATTTTATAATCGAAATCTACATGCCTAATTTAGCCTCTGTGCAAAATTCCATCTAAATTGGAGTTGGTTTGTACCCTCTTATGAGGAGAGAGAAAATAGGAAATTAATTACATCCCTTTTTTAATCGGATTTTGGTTTGTATAAGATTTCTGTTATTTTCCTTGTCATGCGGGTTATCTTTACACGACTTCTTTCAACCGTCTGATTCCATATCTAACGGCAACAGAGTCATCTCCTACCTTGAGTAGGAGACTGACTCGTGATGCACAGTAAACCCGAATTTGTCGCCGGCTTTTCTCGCTGCTCAGAACACGATTCTTTGAGATTTTAATTTCTTCATTTTCCTTGCCCTTTTCTGCGCTGGACAAGCCCTTATATATTGGGGTTTGTTGCTCCAATATCTGGGTTGGCTAGGAGGGTCTCGTTGCTCCCCTGTTTTCCTATCTTCTCCACTTTTTCTCGCCTCTTCAGTCTTTTGGAATCAACCTGTGCTCTCGGTGATCTCGTGCGGGACTTTACCTACCTTCTCGCGGTCCCTGTTCATTGGCTTTATCTTCGGAGGGTGTTTCCCCATGGCCAACCGGAGTCCGGTGAGTCCCTGGGCTCGGGATGGCGTGTCGGGTCTTCCCAGTGCCCTCGGGCGATTGCTAAACTATCTCTGAGTCGCCTTTGTGGTGTGTGACCCTCCAATTAGTTTGGCTACGCAGGTATGCTATTTTCCCTCTTTTTCACCTTCTCCGCAGGGCTTTTCGACATTAACATGGTGATGGTCATTTCCTCTGCAAGTTTTGGTTCTTCAAGTTCGTTGGGGCGAGGAGGACGATGACAACCCCCATTACCTTCATTTCTTTGCGAGTTGTCGTGTTGATTCTCACCCTGAGCTGCTGCTACTTTTGTCGTTGTTTCTGTAAAATGAAGAAGATGACATGTGCTACTTTGTCTAACTTACCCTCATTTCTTCCTCGTTTTTGTTTTTCTCTTTAGGGATAAAATCGTCTTTGTGCCTCATGTTTCCTTTGTTATGAGGCGAGTCAAAATGAGCCTTTGACCCGCTGAATTGGCCAGTCATGATTGGGCCATGTCAGCTGGGCCCGATATCTTTTCCCTCTCGCCTCTGATTTGCTGAGTTGGCTTTCTTGATTCTTCCTATTCGCTGATTTTCAAAAATCGATAACTAATTCATGGATGATCAGAAAATCATGGAAAAATATTCGTTGGATTCAGAAAAATAATACCTATCTAATGGTATAGGTTTTGATAACTCAATCTAAAGATTATTAACATGTATTTTTAATGGATCTAATTAATAATGAATTAACTTGTATAATTCATAACTAATAATTTATAAGTCATAAAAATATAATAAAATATGTTTTGAACTCAGGAAAATATAATCTAAAATATGAAATCATTTTGGAAACCTAATTCATATATTAATAAAAAGGTGTTTTTAGGGTTTATGAAATCAATATAAAACCTAACCCTAATTTCACATATATGCATCATAGGTGCTTTGGAAGCCTAGGCTTGGACCTAGAAGTATCTTTGGACGTTTGAATATGATGTTGAGGTATGTTGTATCCCCTATTACTCAATGTTGAGCAATTCTTCTCTCTTATGTATGATTGCATCTCCTATTATTTCTATATCGAGCAATTCTTGTCTCTTAATGTATGTTTGCATCTTTGATTATTCTTGTTGAGCAATTATCCTATTTTTGTCTTACTTTTGGTCCTTTGGACATTAGCCTACACATTATCTTGTTCTTTTGAAATCATGCTTCATGTGAAGTATCTTATTTTATTATTGATCCTGTGATCATGGATATTCTCTTGGAATCTTATCTTGTTGCCTTGGTGCAAGTTGGACTTTTGATATTATATGCCCACTGTGATGTGGATTTTACTTGTTGATATATACCCACTATGAGGTGGATTTTACTTGGTGATATATGCCCACTTTGAAGTGGATTTGTTTATATGTGTGTGTTGTCCATTGTGTGATGGCAACCTTTGTATCATCTTCTGACTATACCTTTCTACTTGCCTCTATATTAAACATGCTATGTGATTCAGTAGCACTAGAGTAGTGTAATTACATTGGTTTTGGGGTTATGTGCCCTTTATACTTTTGGGATGGAGTTTATGTGCCCCATACTCGGGGGTTATGTGCCCTTTATACTTTTAGGATGGAGGTTATGTGCCCCATACCCGGGTTTCAACTTTATGGGGGTTGGCCCAAATTCATATATATTGGGAGTTTGGTTATGTGCCATTCTCTATCAGGCTTCAGCTTTATGGGGGTTGGCTGCCATTGTTATTTATATTGTTCTAGGGCTATGCTTATCTCACATGCATGCAGGTTGATGATGATATGTGCTTTGTTTCCCACCATGGTAGTGGATGTCTATAGTAATAGCACATTCTTATTATTTGTTGCTTATGGCAAGTATCATTCTTATTGTGATTTTATTCTCTTGATACCTGTTTGGGTGGTACTTATCTCTTGCATGGGAAGCCTTTACACTTGATGTCCTTTATTTCCTTATATTGCTTAAATTTGCTTTTTAGTATGCACATACCAGCCTTTGCTGATGTCTCCTTTTGTTTCTCTTTTGCTGGGGTATGTTTCCAACCCTAGGTGGAGGACTCGGATGACAAGGTTTGATGACCTGGACTTAGTTTGTGATGATGAAGCTTGGAGACAATCTTGAGGTGGTTTAGGTTCCCTCTACATGGATCCTTGTGATGTAAGTTTAAGATTGTAACCCTTTGTTTTATAATTGAATAGTCAAATATTTTCTTCCGCTGCTATACATTGGTCTTTTGATTGATATAAAGATTTGAAAATTTTACACCCACTCCATCATGCCTTATGAGTATGTTTGGACTGGAGGTTTTATTGTTCAAATTTTTAATAAGGAGGTGTTTTCACTTCTTTACAGCATGGTATCAGAGCCCATGGTAGTTGGAATCGACTATTTCAATTTTGTCTCCCTTTAGAACCTTTGACTTTAGTTAGTTACCTTTAAGTGAGATGTTGACCCTAGATTTGATCAAATGATGATCTTTTATGCAATAAGGTTTGGTTTGAGGATAAGAATAAGTTATAAGGAAGTATCATATGGAAATATTGTGACTTGGTTTCTCGCTTTGATTTTGGGCCCTAAATTTCAGTTTTTGATCGCAAAAGTTTTTTCACAACAAATTATTTTCCATATACTACTACATGTACAAAAGAAAATGTTTTCCCTGATTTATCGATGTTTTCTTGAACTAAGTCACAATGAAGAGAAACTCTAGTTTGAGTAGAATCTAACCCTAGTGTGTGACTATGATTGATCTAATGGTGTAGTCGACCTACCCTATGACTTTTGGATGATCATGTAGGGTTGATAGGTTAGAGATACAAGGACCTAAAATCTCAACCCTAGATGATGACTTATAGTTGGATACATGAGAAACATAAATCTCTAAACTTTTCATAACTAAGAGATGTGGGTAGATCTAAAAAGTTGTTTAGTTTGACTTGTTAGGTTGAACCCTTTAAGGGGTGGAGAGTATTTAGTGATTGATGTTTGAATCTATAGATTTCAAGGACGAAATCCTTTTTAAGGGGTGGAGTGTTGTAACATACCAGATATAGAACCCTATCCTAGAGCTTTGGCCTTTTGAGTTTGACCAAACAATGTTAAGGTTATAGTGATCCTAATAATCTAATGCATGAATAATGTAATCTAATATGTGATATAATTCATATGAAAATAATTAGATGATAAATAACTTAATTACATGTATAATATGGCTAATGGGCCTATAATGGGCCTAATGGCATAATCCATGTAATAAAGCCTCAAATTAAATAATAGACTTCAAATTTGTAATCTACACATTAAAATAAGCCTACATGTCAATTTGCATTTAATTTGAACGACCTTGAAATAATATGATAAGTTAAGAGAGAGAAATTGCCTAAAAGGTGTAATTAATAAATAAAATATTTAATGACTCCAAAAGAGGAAAATAATCTTAGATTCGTAATATACATAATAGATATAGCCTTTGGGTACATTCTTATCCAATTTGGAAAAAGTTTTCTTAAAAGGTAAAATCGGGAGAGAGAAAGTATGTAGAACCTTCAAAATATTAATTAAATACTCAAACAACTCCAATATGTAAAATTGATGGAAAATTCGTATCCAACACATTAATTATAACTTGTGGGTCAAGTTTCATCAAATTTGGATAATCCTAATGACATTAATGTAGGAGGAAAGAGAAAACAGAAATTAATTTATTTGACACATTAAAAGTCGCCAAAAGGAAAATCTAATTTTATAATCGAAATCTACATGCCTAATTTAGCCTCTGTGCAAAATTCCATCTAAATTGGAGTTGGTTTGTACCCTCTTATGAGGAGAGATAAAATAGGAAATTAATTACATCCCTTTTTTAATCGGATTTTGGTTTGTATAAGATTTCTGTTATTTTCCTTGTCACGCGGGTTATCTTTACACGACTTCTTTCGACCGTCTAATTCCATATCTAACGGCAACAGAGTCATCTCCTACCTTGAGTAGGAGACTGACTCGTGATGCACAGTAAACCTGAATTTGTCGTCGGCTTTTCTCGCTGCTCAGAACACGATTCTTTGAGATTTTAATTTCTTCATTTTCCTTGCCCTTTTCCACACTGGACAAGCCCTTATATATTGGGGTTTGTTTCTCCAATCTCTGGGTCGGCTAGGAGGGTCTCGTCGCTCCCCTGTTTTCCTATCTTCTCCACTTTTTCTCGCCTCTTCAATCTTTTGGATTCAACCTGTGCTCTCGGTAATCTCGTGCGGGACTTTACCTACCTTCTCGCGGTCCCTGTTCGCTGGCTTTATCTTCGTAGGGTGTTTCCCCATGGCCAACCGGAGTCCGGCGAGTCCCTGGGCTCGGGATGGCATTTCGGGTCTTCCCAGTGCCCTCGGGCGATTGCTAAACTATCTCTGAGTCGCCTTTGTGGTGTGTGACCTTCTAATTAGTTTGGCTACGCAGGTATGTTGTTTTCCCTCTTTTTCACCTTCTCCGCAGGGCTTTCCGACATTAACATGGTGATGGTCATTTCCTCTGCAAGTTTTGGTTCTTCGAGTTCGTTGGGGCGAGGAGGACGATGACAACCCCCATTACCTTCATTTCTTTGCGAGTTGTCGTGTTGATTCTCGCCCTGAGCTGCTGCTTTTGTCATTGTTTCTGTAAAACGGAGAAGATGACCTGTGCTACTTTGTCTAACTTACCCTCATTTCTTCCTTGTTTTTGTTTTTCTCTTTAGGGGTAAAATTGTCTTTGTGCCTCATGTTTCCTTTGTTATGAGGTGAGTCAAAACGAGCCTTTGACCCGCTGAACTGGCCAGTCATGATTGGGCCATGTTAGCTGGGCCCGATATCTTTTCCCTCTCGCCTCTGATTTGCTGAGTTGGCTTTCCTGATTCTTCCTATTGGCTGATTTTCGAAAATCGATAATTAATTCATGGATGATCAGAAAATCATGGAAAAATATTCGTTGGATTCAGAAAAATAATACCTATCTAATGGTACAGGTTTTGATAACTCAATCTAAAGATTATTAACAGGTGTTTTTAATGGATCTAATTAATAATGAATTAACTTGTATAATTCATAACTAATAATTTATAAGTCATAAAAATATAATAAAATATGTTTTGAACTCAGGAAAATATAATCTAAAATATGAAATCGTTTTGGAAACCTAATTCATATATTAATAAAAAGGTGTTTTTAGGGTTTATGAAATCAATATAAAACCTAACCCTAATTTCACATATATGCATCATAGGTGCTTTGGAAGCCTAGGCTTGGACCTAGAAGTATCTTTGGATGTTTGAATCTGATGTTGAGGTATGTTGTATCCCCTATTACTCAATGTTGAGCAATTCTTCTCTCTTATGTATGATTACATCTCCTATTATTTCTATATCGAGCAATTCTTGTCTCTTAATGTATGTTTGCATCTTTGATTATTCTTGTTGAGCAATTATCCTATTTTTGTCTTACTTTTGGTCCTTTGGACATTAGCCTACACATTATCTTGTTCTTTTGAAATCATGCTTCATGTGAAGTATCTTATTTTATTATTGATCTTGTGATCATGGATATTCTCTTGGAATCTTATCTTGTTGCCTTGGTGCAAGTTGGACTTTTGATATTATATGCCCACTGTGATGTGGATTTTACTTGTTGATATATACCCACTGTGAGGTGGATTTTACTTGGTGATATATGCCCACTTTGAAGTGGATTTGTTTATATGTTTGTGTTTTCCATTGTGTGATGGCAACCTTTGTATCATCTTCTGACTATACCTTTCTACTTGCCTCTACATTAAACATGCTATGTGATTCAGTAGCACTAGAGTAGTGTAATTACATTAGTTTTGGGGTTATGTGCCCTTTATACTTTTGGGATGGAGGTTATGTGCCCCATACCCGGGGGTTATGTGCCCTTTATACTTTTGGGATGGAGGTTATGTGCCCCATACCCGGGTTTCAGCTTTATGGGGGTTGGCCCAAATTCATATATATTGGGAGTTTGGTTATGTTCCATTCTCTATCAGGCTTCAGCTTTATGGGGGTTGGCCGCCATTGTTATTTATATTGTTCTAGGGCTATGCTTATCTCACATGCATGCAGGTTGATGATGATATGTGCTTTGTTTCCCACCATGGTAGTGGATGTTTATAGTAATAGCACATTCTTATTATTTGTTGCTTATGGCAAGTATCATTCTTATTGTGATTCTATTCTCTTGATACCTATTTGGGTGGTACTTATCTCTTGCATGGGAAGCCTTTACACTTGATGTCCTTTATTTCCTTATATTGCTTAAATTTGCTTTTTAGTATGCACATACCAGCCTTTGTTGATGTCTCCTTTTGTTTCTCTTTTGCTGGGGTATGCTTCCAATCCTAGGTGGAGGACTCGGATGACAAGGTTTGATGACTTGGACTTAGTTTGTGATGATGAAGCTTGGAGACAATCTTGAGGTGGTTTAGGTTCCCTCTACATGGATCATTGTGATGTAAGTTTAAGATTGTAACCCTTTGTTTTATAATTGAATAGTCAAATATTTTCTTCTTCTACTATACATTGGTCTTTTGATTGCCATGATATAAAGATTTGAAAATTTTACACCCACTCCATCATGCCTTCTGAGTATGTTTGGACTGGAGGTTTTATTGTTCAAATTTTTAGTAAGGAGGTGTTTTCACTTCTTTACACAACATGTAATCAATTGGTTTGTCGTCAAATATAGTAGTTGGTTGGTTTTTGCACTATATTTGACATCAAAAGCATAGTTATGACATGTGTTCTAATTATCGTTTATAATGTTAAGGGAAGTAACTAGAAACTTACTATTGATTTGACACATTTTAAATGGGCATCCGTGGATCAACCCACAACCCGTTGGGTCGGGTTTGGGCTTGCTTTTCTTTCACCCATTTGAATTGTATCTTTTTTACTCACACCTGCCAGGCCCTCAACCGCAACGAACCAACCTAAACCCGACCCACCCACCCACCCACCCGTTTGACAGGTCTAATTGTTAGAATGTAGTATAGGCCTATTTAGCTAATAGTTTAATTAGTTAATGGGCTTAAGTGTCTCGGCTCATATAGCCTTACTTGAGTCCCAAGCCTATAATGTCTCCACCCTTTCTCCTATATAGGGCAGGGGTGTACCTTCTAATATAACACAACACAAGTGAGTTTTCCCCTCATACTTAAAGCACTCACCCTAACCCTAAAGAGAAAAGAGAGAGAGCCTCTGCCTGGCGGGTGGCCGGTGACTACCGTCTCTTCATGGCTTAGGCCAGCCGCCCACCAGGCATCCTGTTGACCTCCATGGTTGTTTCTCTTCTTCTTTCACATAGATCTGCATCTATTCATCGACACTTTCCCAAGTCTCTAGATGACACTAATTCCCATCCAGATGTGTTTGTTGTCTCTTCCCCAAGGTTGTCTTCTCGATCATCTGTAGACAATGTTCATCCCAACCATCATCAAATGTCGTTTTCCAATCTCCAACGTCTATTGAATCCCAAATTGTCATTGCCACTAGTCTATCAAGGTTTGGGCATCATCTCAAACATCTTTTGTGCCGTCGCAACAACAAAGGAAGACATAAGTAAGGGAGTCGTCGTCATCCCTCGATCCTCGTCCGCTGGACGACACTAATTCTTATCCAGATTTGTTCATGGTCTTGTAAAGGGTTGTTGTTGCCTCAGATCTACACAAGCTATTGTTACAGGTGATGGTGCTAATTCTCATCACCCCCTAGTGCGTCTTTTGGGGTTTGTGTTCTCCTTGACGATGCTAGTTTCCATCCAGATCGTGCATCAGCCGCCGTTGACACAACTTTTTTCCCAACTAACACGCAGTCTAAAAATTGTCTAGCGGTGTAGGGTTTTCATTTAGATAGCAAGTCGCAAGCATGTCCAATCTTAACACGGCGTATTGACAGAAGCTTGTTTGATGCCTACACGGCGTGTCAAAATTCCAACACAACATGATGGAAATCTATTTCACACCTCTGACATCCTACACGACATGTTTCTGTGAGCCTGTCATCTTTGACCCAAAAAATTAGACGGCGTGTCAGGACTTCACATGGCGTGTCAAAAGTAGTATGTCTACTTCCAGTTCAAGTTATGACATCCTATAAAGGTCTTCATCTCCTCCAATAACTAATGATAATTGAATCATATTTTTTGATGTACTCCAAAATTTTTGGCCTAAGAGCCGAAGAAATCTTTTTTCAGGTCAAGAAAAGATCCATTTACTTTTTATTCGGATCTTATAATCTGGTTGTTTTGCATATTGACTCCAGTTATTGGTTTCTCTTCTCTACATACTACACCTCTCATTTTACATTTTCTTGCCCTCCCACCCATCATGTGCTCTTTCCACGTAGGGGGGTCATATGTGTCTTTTCTAGACCACCTATTCATTCTCTTCATATTTGGAGTGCATGGGGGTATAGAGGAGAGAGTATGCAGAGAGTAGAAGAGAGAAGATAGGAAAGAGATGAGAGTGATATATTCCAGGCTATCTTCATGGAGTTCATCTTCTTCAGCACATCTACTCTTTTGATGTCTTTGTGGCTCGTCATTCCCACTATTACATGTGACTTGTCTATCTGTGTGAATTCCAAATGGCCACTGCTTTCTGACGACATTGAAGGATCTTAACTGCATGATTGACACCAATATTTTTGTGTTCATACCTCATTATGAACGTTAGGACAAATGATTGTTGTGCTAATTTCAACCTCTTTTTTCCTCTGGTGTAAATGGTGTTTCAGTTGATCATTCTTGCTGCATTCCCATGAGACAGATGGTTGCTTCTTCACATCAAATGCTCTTCAATTTTTATCTTGGCATTCGTTATATGCAAGGACTCATACAGATTTGTCTTCATCACTACTTTCATTACATCGTCTGAATGGAAATTGTTGACATGACTCTTTTGTGGATCTTCTTGGGTTTCTCCTTGATGGTGCCATTCATTCTTATCAAGTCCCCAAGTTCATATATTATATTTTTAGAGTCAATATGGAAGTCATCAACACCTCGTCTAGCTCATGTTCGTGCCACGTTATGCATGTTTGTGGTATTCTATGCTAATTCTAGGTGGCTCAGAAGATTTGAAGATACCTCTATTGCCACATCAACATTGTGCCTCCGCATTCATGCCACATTGTGTACGTGGGATGTGTGTACTATGTGCTTATACCACTCACACATTCCTCTCCAAAGCTTGAGTGTCTCCAACCTACAAAACACAACTCAAAAGAGGTGCCATCATATGTTTTTAGTTAGGAATTATTGTTTAAGGGGGAGTAATAATTTTTGTATGAGTAATATTTTTATCCTCTAATCAAGTCTTGTAAGTCCAAGCTAGGATATGAGTTTCATCCATGCTCCATCTTGGGGGGGGGAGTGTTAGAAAGTATTATATGCCTATTTAATTAATAGGTTAATTAGTTAATGGGCTTAAGCATCTTGGCCCATATAGCCTTACTTAGTCCCAAGTCTGCAATGTCTCCACCCTTTCTCCAGTGAAGATGACGTAGTCGGGTGCTTTTTATCATTTGCTCCATTTCATTGTGGTGAGATTTCATTATGGTGTTTATATTCCATTTATTAGATCTTCTTCATTTCCAGATGCACTTCAAAAGGCCTTCTCCAAAGCTATAGTTAGAAATTATTGTTTAAGGGGGAGTAACATTTTTTGTATGAGGAGTGGCATTTTTATCCTCTAATCGAGGAGTCCTCTATTATTATATGGCTATTTAATTAATAGGTTAATTAGTTAATGATCTTAGCATCTCGGCCCATATAGTCTTACTTGAGTCCCAAGTCTGCAATGTCTCCACCCTTTGTCCTATACATAGGACAAGGGTGTGCCTTCTAATATGACAAAGCACAAGTGAGTTTTCCCCTCACACTTTTCAACAAGGATAATGTAAATGTAGAGATCTGTGTGGTGCATGAATAGATGGAGGATTAATGGGGAGAAGAAGATTTAGAGGAAGAAGAAGATCATGAAGAATAGGAGTAGCAACATACTGTTCAGGAAACCTACATGTCTTTCATATGATTGAATCTGACCTAGGGTTCAAATTCAATGAAGGGTGGAGGTAGTTGCTAGACCTAGAGTTTAGGAGAGAAATGGTGGATAGGGTGGGTTATTCAAGACCTCGTCCTAGGGTTTAGGATTTCTACTTTGTTACTAATTGATGGGGAACCATTTCCCTAACTTGAATTCATAATCAAACAGTTTGTTTGCATGCGACCTGAGGCTGGTATCTATAAGAAAAGACTGAAACCTAATTGTCACAACAATTATAACTAGAAACCTAATGATCAACCAAATCAAATAATAAAAGTTCGAACTTATAAACAAGTCCTCGACATTGCAATTAGATCCTAAACTCATAAAGTTACATAATCAATCCTAAAACACGATAAAAATTAAGACAAGCTAATAAAAAGCCTAACCGAATGCAATGTCATGCTTATGGATTTAGGAGTGGTATTGTATAGCATCACACCCCTAACCCCAAGTTTGCAGGTTAACAATTTTCTCAAAGCCTTGATTCTGATTATCCTAGAATTAATCATCATAAGGTTGGATGAAATGGGCATTGACCCTATTGGGGGGATCTTGATTGATAATGTAAGCACAAATGGATAAGTAAATATCTAGTTATTAATAATTAGTTGTGGAGATAGAAAATGGATTATGTAGAAACGTATTATAAGTTAGCTGGAATTGAAACATGTATATCTAGGATTGAATCTCAATGCGATTGAAACATAATCCACAATGTAGGCGATAAAAATGGATGTCATAAAATGGTATTTTCCTAGATGACAAGACTCACAATTATTAAATTTCCAAACTTGATAACTTAGGGACCAACACAAAAGTTTAACCAAAGATGATTGTGAACATGCATAGGAGATACTAATAGCTCTGCACATGCCTTGGGAGGCTCGTCAAGATAGTAAAGGCCAACATACACATACCCACTACCATTATCTTTGTATATCTTATTGAATGACTTGACATATATTGACACTCTACAAAAAGAAAGTTTTGGGATATCCAAGTTCAAACTAAGAGAAATGATTTGTAAGAGCTTGGTTACCAATGTTCCACAATTTCAAAATAATTACCGACCTTTTTCAAAAAGGTGCGCTGAAACATATATTTTTTCCTCAGCTGCATATGGTGGTTGTATAACTCGCATTTCTTGAATGATACATTTTATTCATGTATCATTCATGAATTACCTTTTCTCCCATTTTATACTTTTTCCAACTTTTTTCCGTTTTTTGTTTAAGACTATGACTTAGTCGTATATATATGTTTTTATATATGAATTAAACATATATATTTATATGTATGTATATATATGTATGTATGTATATATATATATATATAGAGAGAGAGATAGGTTAGAATACACTCAAGTGTATCGATCGCATTATACACTCAAGTGGTATTTACCTGTTGAGAGTTATTTAGGTATTGTTTTTATTATTCGTTTGTTATATGGGCACAAGTGTCTTGGCCCATTAGGGTTAATCTTATATCTGTACGCTTCCCTATCCTCCTATATATAGGAGCATGGTTTCTCTTATCTAATTTAACAAACAATCATCTTTTACTTTTTAAGATGATATCAGAGCAGAGATCCCAAAACCCTACGTGAGAGAGAAAGAAAAGGAGGAGTGTCCCCTTGTGGGCGGTCACCGCCCTTAGCGGTGCTTGACTGCCTGGAGGGAATTCCTAGTCTTATTCCCTACCTCTTTCCGCCATTGAACCATGCTCCCCACGCCATGCTGCTACCACCTGTTGTTGCTCTCTACTTGTAATCGTGTCGCCACCATCACCCCTTTGTTGATGTGCTACTTCTAGCCACCGCACAACCCACTAACACGGTCCATACTTTGCCTCATGTCCAACGTCGCCACCCCATTGTTGCTCGTCATTGTTGCCATCTTGCTCCTGCAACCGCTACCTGACCGTCGCCACTGGCTCTTATTGCTGCTTGACTGGGCCCGCTTTGTTGTTGCTACCCTGTGCTCCTATGCCACCGTTGGCTGCTACTGAACTGCTATTGAGCACATCTGCCGATTGTCCCTTGCTGCTACTGTGCCCCCCCAGGGGGTCCTGATTCATTGTGCAACCCATGTTTCTGCGCGGCCATCATCTTCTGTCGTGCCCACCAGCCTTGTGCCTCACACATTTCCAGCTTCCTGCTGTTGCAACCTCTACATGTCCTTGCCAGTGTGCCATGGACAACACCTCAAAATATTTTCTATTTCCCCCCTCATATATCCTATACATTTTGTGCTAATCGGATCCCATTTTTTCTTAATCAGGCCAAACAAATCCCCTTTTTGGGTCAAAAAAGATCCATTTATTTTTCTATCTGGATCTGCCTATTCGGGTCATTTTCTACCTTGAATCATGTTATCGGTTAACTCCTCTACATATTTGCCTACACAAACCTTGCCTCTACCATTGTTTTGACTCTCCACGCCAACCACTCTTTGACTCCTTTCGTGCTTGGTGTGAGGGGGAGAATAGAGGATGAAAAGTAGAGGGAAGAGATGAGATGGAGGAGAAATGGAGAGAAGAAGAAGAATTTTATTCTGCTGTTTAATTGGACTTCATGCCACATTTACTATTGATATATGATTTCTTCTGCTGCTATGTGATGCTTGCTATAGCTATTATTGCTTATTCATCATCTACCTCGACTACTGCTATGAAATTACATATTTGGACGTCATTCTTACTACTTGTACTATGATTGGCACATTCTGTTTGCTACTTTGTGCTTTTGCACTTTCTGCAGTCGTGCTTTATTTACACGTTGACTTTCTTCTATGGACCAACACTCTCTAGACTCTGTGGACCAGCACTATCTAGACTTTGATGTCTGCTACCATGATGGATACTTTATGAAGAGGGAAGATGATGAAGACATTTGTTGCTGACTTTACATCAAGCTTCGTCTACTGGAATTATTTATTTGCTTGCTACTCTGCCTACCAGTCTTCTAACTGCCTATGTCGTCGACTTTTGCTGTTGTGCACCAACACTCTCTGGCATGTTCGTGCCTTGTTTGCACATCGACTCTCTACTTCTGTGTGCCACAGCATTCTCTGGCCCGTTTGAGCTCTGTTTTGCACGTTGACCTGTTCGTACTTTATTTGTATGTTGACTACTACTGCTACTGTGATCCAACACTCTATGGGCCTGCTACTCTGCCACTGTGACCCAACACTCTCTGGCTACTATGACGATGACTTTGATGAAGACCTTGGTGCTTATCAGCTATTTTATCTTTTGTTCCAGATGATTATGTTGTTGCTTATTTCTACTTTAGATGATCGAGAAGCTTCTCTGACCTGCTTTCCTGCTTGCTTGGAGTATCTATTTGAGGGGGAGTGTATGTGTGTCTGAGTGTATGAGTGCTTTAATTGCAAAATTGAGGGGGGAGACATTTCTTATATGGGCTTGATTTATCTTTTTTTTGTTTCTTTGTTTTCTAGTCGGACTCTCTGTTTGCAAGATGATTTGGGATTCTCTCAACTTCAGCTTGAGGGGGAGTGTTGAGAGTTATTTAGGTATTGTTTTTATTATTATTTTGTTATATGGGCCCAAGGGTCTTGGCCCATTAGGGTTAGTCTTATGTCTATACGCTTCCTTGTTCTCCTATATATAGGAGCAGGGTTTCTCTTATCTAATACAATGAACAGCCATCTTTTACTTTTTTAGATTACCTACCAAGACCAATTTTTTAGTAAAATTGTCGATACTCATTGTTATAAAGAATATGGGCTACTTACAAAATTTGAGCTCATTTGGTGACCATAAGTCATTCATCCAAGGACAACAATATTGACATACATAACTAATTTTACATGCATCATTTTATTTTCTTTAGGCATGACTATATATGTTCACATGAGCTCAAATTTATACATAGGTTGTTCTTAAGATATTTAAGAAGACCAATGATTTAAATTTTCAAAATTAGGGTTTCATTTTGGAAAATGACGAGTGCATTTTAGTTTCCGGTACACTTGAGTGTATCCTAACATGACTCTCTCTCTCTCTCTCTTATATATATATATATATATATATATATATATATATATATTGTAACATACTGAATTTTGATGCCAATTTTAATATTGATCTATAATTTCTAATCCTCCAAAATTGAATGTTTATTTTCTTAAATATGCATTTATTTTGCACACCATTTAGAATACCTTGAAATCCTATCATATAAATACATATTGCTCTCGTTGGGTCTAGTCGTCTCATTTGAAATTTAATTGGATAATTGAAACCTTATTGATTCTTGGCTTTGAAATTATCATTATTAAGCTTAATGCTTAAGTAATCACGACATTAATAATGTTGGACCACTTGGGAATCATGAATAAGAGATTTGACCTTGATGAGGAATAACCATTAGAATTATATTAAAAATTGTAAAGGAAACGGACATGTGGATTGGAGGATAAGCTACTAAAGCAATAAATATATTAAGGGGTTTATTTCCACGTTAATTAGACTATGGGCCTTGTTTTGCTCGGCCCCTCTAGCAGTTGGTCACGCTGCGTTTTCTCCCGCGGAGTGCGGTCTCCTCTCCGTAGAGTGCGCTTTTAATTCCTGTTGCCGGTCCCCAGTGCAGCGATGACCACGCCTCGCCCCTACGACGCCCGTTAGCCACGACTGCAGGGACCCTCCACCATCGACTCCCTAACGCGGAACAAAAGGTAACGGCGCTGGCCATTAAAGACCAGAGGAGCAAACAGATGAAACGGCCATTCAGCCCAGCCGCGCTGCTTCGGCTAGCATCGACGCTACCTTACTCATAGACGCTAACCCTAGCTAGGATCATTATAAAATGCCTCCCCATCTTCGACACATCCACAGCAGCTTCAGACCCCGCCATCGAGTGCTCCTCCTGCACCTATCAGTCACAGCGCCACCACCTCCTTCCTTCACTCGTCAGCAACTTTTGGGCGCCAGCAGCGCCAACACCTGGGCGCCCTGGCTTGGGCGAGCGCCGCTCCAATCTCGGCTGCCCTCAAGTGCAGCACCGCTGGGTTGGGCAAGCTGCAGATAGGTGACCTTCACCACGACAACCACCAGCACCCGTAGCCTCCACCTTCGTATGCAATCCCGCCGACCTACATCTGTGTGGCACAACATTCCGACACATCGCTGACTGCAATCTGCTGCTCGGCAGCACCACGCCGCCGCTAGAGCACACCGTAGAACTGACGAACTTCGGGAAATCAGGTCAACCACCACCACCACTCAGGGGCTAGGGAAGAGCAGTGATCAGCAGACTAGAGCAGCGATCTTCAGAACAGAAGCCGCCATTAGATCCCTCCTAGCTCCCTGAGCAAGCCGCCGATATATATCACCAACGACGAGAGGTACCTGACTCCCCACTCTTTTCGGTTTAATTCAATGATATGGGTAACGAGGTCAGTACAAAACATGTACACTAATTAGTAAATCTTTAGCCATAACCCTTAATTGCTGGATATGTTAATGGATTGAATACGTATATGCCTGATGTGATAATCAATATAAATATAGACCATGAGTCACGCATGCACATGATGATGTCCACGTAAAGTATTCTTATAAAGTACATAGGTCCTAGGTAATATAAATGACTAGATGTAAAGGAAATGAAGTAAAAGATAAACATTCATGCATGACGCTGTTGGGTACGATGCAAATCAGAATTATATAATCATGAGATGACCTTCATGTACATATTTGTCTTATTTAATCCATATATACATGTCTATGGATACAATACAAATCACAAGTGATATAAACATCCAATGACCTCCACGTATATATTTTTTCTAACTTAATCCATATATGTATGTTCCTACAATCGATATAATACAAATTACATCAAGGTATACACGTGATGACCAAGTATGAGGAAGTATAAAGGATTAATTAAACTCCCACGGATTTCATTATAGAAATTACCCTTATCACACCATATTGGATGGTAAAAAGCATAGGTATGGGGAAAATCCAATGAGGAAAACCATAACTTGGATTACCCTAAGTTTTATACCAATCATATAAATTATTTTGTTCTAAAACTATATGTAAGAATGTAGACATAAGTAGTATTCGGTAATATATATATCTGATCTACTGTTAATGATGAGTAACAAGCCCCATAATACTTGTACCCAAAGAGATAACTATAATAATAGGAAGCAATTCATTAACCTCATGATAATAAAATATAATCACAAAAGATGAAGAGGGGTAAAATAGTAATTTCACCTAATAAGAATCTAAGAGATAAATTTCAAAGCTAAGGATTGCCCAATGACCTGGGTGATTTCCCCTTTTTCTAGGAACTAAAACTTCAGCGCCTGTTGAACCTTAGTCGTGGAAATTGTTGATTTTTGGCTTGGATTTGAAGGTACTGGATTCTCTATTTTCGTATCAAGTTATTTGCTCCCTCTTGGATTCTATGCTTTGTTTGGATGGTGAACCATAAACTTGTTATAAGCCTTTCCTGCAATTGAAGTCACCATCCCCTTTAAAATGGTTGGATTTTGGTAAATATTATGATAAGCACTTGACTTGATCTATTTGTAGTTTTGACTCCCTGGACATTGGTCCCTTTGGGCTTTTGCCCCTTAGAGCTTTGGCTCACTTGAGGTAGGGTACATCCCGCCGCCCTATGCACAGGTGTAATGGATTAGTTGTCCCCCAGTCGACTGGTTAACATAGTAATTAGGCTCAATGTTGTTCCTTCATAGATGATCGAACATGAGCCATTGTTGCCCTTGAAAGAAAGGATAGTAAAGTGCTAACATCTTAATATTGAATAGTGGCTTTTGCAACATTTTGATGAATTGATATCTTGAAACATTTTTCTTGAACTATTGATAAATTACATCTTGAAATGCACATCTTGAAGTATTATTTTCCTTACTTGATTAACATAGTCCACCAAATATTTCTTGCCTAGTTTGATATTTCCTTGAATTATATCTTGTACCCATATTTTCAAATACCTTGATAAAAGAATGTAGTACCAGCAATTGTTGACCCATTATTCTCTTGGTCCATGTCGTGGATTTATTATCCCATTGGGATATTACATGGATAGAAAGACCTGCTCACCGAGAGACATCTGTTGTGGAGTACTGAGGAGAAGCAAGGAGCATGGAAAGGTGCCCTTTGTGTGGCATAGTACTTTTATCCTTATTAACATTTTGATGTAGTCCCTTATGTGGACAATAATGTTTTGTTCTAAATTCTTATGTATGCCGAGGAAACAAACATTATGTTCCTTATTGTTGATGTTATTGAAAACTTTGATTATCATATTATGTTATGCATGGTTTGGAACTATGTCGTCACATGAAATGGTATCAGAGCCTCTCAACAATCGGCATCTTCCTTGCTCCACCCTAGAATTACACTCAGGACTCTATATTGACATCTGTCTCTCTTTACTACCCTATAGGAAACATCGATTGTTCGTTTCCGAGGATGAATACGAGACCTCTAAGAAGAAGGGATCGTCATCCCACAAGAAGTACATGACCCCTTCCCCTGAATGCTTTGAAGGCCCCCTACTCCCAAAGATGATCCTACTAGTCAACTAGCCCAACTGCAATCTATCCTGGGGACAACCATGAAGGGCCTTATTGACAAGAACACTGGCCCCAGGGAACCCCCCATTGCGGACTTCATCAAGTTGAATCCATCTGAGTTTATGGGTGAGAGTGAAAAGGAAATAGTCGAGAAGGCTGAGAACTAGATCCTAGCCACCCAAGACATTCTGGAGGACATGAGTTGTCCCAAGCATCTATGGGTGAAGTATGCAACCTTTGTTCTGAAGGGTTCTGCAAAGGTATGGTGGCAAAACATGACACATACCCAACCTGAGAAGACCTCCTCAATGTCATGGGAGGAATTTCTGAAGTTGTTTCGTCAACAATACATCTCACAGTCGGTATTGATTAAGAAGGAGTTGGAGTTTAACTCGGTGCGTCAAGGCGGAGACTCGGTAGCTGAATTCCTGCATCGCTTCACCCTCCTAGAGAGATATGCTACAGGTGTTACCGAGCAGAGGAAGATACAAGTATTCATGCAAGGTCTTAATAAATATCTCAGCGATATCTTAGCCCCACAATTCCCACTCACATTCGAACAACTGGTGGCCAAGGCTCAATTTACTGAGATGCATCGTCAGGAGACGGGTTATGTTGCACCCTTAAGAAACAACAATTTGAACCATGGAGGGCATCAACTTCATTCCAACAATTAGGGTCAGCAACGCAACAACCACCACCGTGGAAACCAAAATGGCAATCGGAACAAGCCTCCCTATATTGCCCTTCGTACCACTCAAGGGGCCCATCTCTTCTGTCGCAACTGTGGCAAGAAACATTCTGGACAATGTTATCATCCCACCCCTCTCTGCTACAACTGCTTCAAGCCTAGACATCGTCATATTTAATGCACTGAACCTCGAAGGTCAAACAATACTCCACCTCGTCAGGGTAACCCTCCTAAAAACTCTCTCTCGAGGAACAACTGAGCAACGTAGTGGGAGATTATTTGCCATGACTACTGAAGAAGCCACAAACAACAATGATGTCATTGAAGGTATGGTTTCTATTATGGGCCAACCTGTGAAGGCTCTTTTTGATTCTGGATCTACTCATTCCTTCATCTCTATATCACTAGTGAAAGTTTTGAAATTAGAGACAACTTATATGGACTATATTCTGAATATCAACACCCCTAGTGGACGTGTAAAAACCATGTGTCGTAAAATCCTTCCGATAGACATCTCTATTGTTGGGAAAGATTTTCCTGTTAACCTTCTCTTACTCGACATGGTCGATTTTGACATTATCATGGGAATGGACTGGTTGTCCATTCATCAAGCTCAACTTTTATGCGGGAAGAAACAAGTTGTTCTTATCCATCCTGACGGCGAGCAGTTAGTAGTCACGGGACGCCAAAAATACAATAACATCCTTATTTCAGAAATGAAGGCCCAAAAGCTAATGGACTCTGGATGTAGAGCTTTCCTCGCTGCAGTAGTAACTGAAAAGGAACCTTTACGTGTTGAAGATATAGATATCGTAAGAGAATACCCCGATGTCTTCCCTGAAGAACTCCCTGGGATCCCTCTAGAAAGAGAAGTGGAGTTCAGCATCGAACTTCTTCCTGGAACAGCCCCCATCTCAAAAGCCCCATATCGCATGGCATCGACGGAACTGGTAGAACTAAAGAAGCAATTACAAGAACTCTTAGATTTGGGTTTTATTAGACCCAGTGTGTCACCTTGGGGTGCACCTGTGCTATTCGTCAAGAAGAAAGATGGATCCATGTGAATGTGCATCGACTATCGCATGTTGAACCATGTCACAGTCAAAAATCGGTACCCCCTACCGAGAATCGACGACCTTTTTGATCAATTAAAGTCAGCCACCATCTTTTCAAAAATTGATCTCCGTAGCGGCTACCATCAAATGAAGATCAAGGAAACAGACATCCCAAAAACTACTTTCCGCACTCGGTATGGGCACTATGAGTATCTTGTTATGCCTTTCGGATTGACTAATGCCCCTGCTGCTTTCATAGACCTTATGAATAGGGTCTTCAAACCTCACTTAGATTCTTTTGTTGTGGTTTTCATCGATGATTTCCTCATATACTCTAAGACACCTGAGCAACATTGGGAACATCTGAGGATCATTTTGAATACACTTAGGGAACATCAACTATATGCAAAATTCTCTAAGTGTGAATTCTACCTCTCTGAAGTAATGTTTTTGGGGCATGTTATTTCTGCGGGTCATATAGCCGTGGACCCTAAAAAAGTGGAAGCTATTCAAAAATGGCAAACACCTCGCAATCCTTCTGAGATTCGAAGCTTCCTAGGTCTGGCGGGCTACTATTGAAGATTCATTCTAAACTTCTGTACAATTTCCCTCCCTATGACCAAGCTGACTAGAAACGACGCAAAATTTGTATGGACACCAGAGTGTGAAGAAAGTTTCCAAAAGCTAAAGCAGTGCCTCACCTCCGCTTCAGTCTTGACCTTACCCATTGAAGGTAAGAATTATGAAGTCTTCATTGATGCCTCCCGACATGGTCTAGGTTGTGTCCTTATGCAAGATAAACATGGGATAGCATATTGTTCACGTCAACTGAAGCCAAACGAGGCAAACTACCCCACCCACGACCTTGAACTCACAGCTATTGTGTATGCTTTAAAAATTTGGAGGCATTATCTCTATGGAAAACAATTTATAATTTTCTCTGATCACAAGAGCCTCAAGTACCTACTCACACAAAAAGATTTAAATCTTCGACAACGTCGATGGGTAGAATACCTGAACGACTATGATTTTACAATTTGTTATCACCCTGGGAAGGCCAACGTAGTCACATATGCCTTAAGTAGGAAGAAAGCTGCAACTTGTGCGGCCATGAGGTTGACTGAGTGGAAAAATCTAAACACACTTGTAGAATGGAAACCTGAGAGAATCTCAAAAATACAAGTCAAAATGGATAGTCTCTCAATCACTCCTAGTTGGATGACTGAAATCATAGAAGCCCAAAAGATCAGTCCTGAGTTAGAAGAGGTCATGAAACTAGTAGAGAAGCCTCAGACAGAGATGTAGATTGGCTTAGATGGAGCTATTCATTTTCACCAACGACTTTGGGTCCCAAATGTTGCTGACTTAAGAGAGAAGGTTCTGAAAGAAGCCCACTATTCCAAATATACCATTCACCCTGGAACGAAAAAGATGTATAAGAACCTTCAGCGTTCATTCTGGTGGGAAAACATGAAAAATGAAATAGCTGAATTTGTGTCAAGATGTCTGACGTGCCAACAGGTAAAGATAGAGCATCAAAGACCTGGAGGTCTTCTACAGCCCCTGGAAATTCCTGAATGGAAGTGGGATAAGGTCACAATGGACTTCGTCATTGGATTTCCTAAGACCAAAGAAGGCTATGATGCAGTATGGGTCATCATTGACCGACTCACAAAGTCATCTCATTTCTTACCCTTCAAGACTACAATGAATGTATCTTCTATGGCTGAGTTATATATTCGAGAGATAGTTCGCTTGCATGGAATTCCGAAGATGATTGTTTCTGATCGGGATCCAAAATTCACTTCTATACTCTGGAAACAGATTCATGATGAATTGGGTACTCGATTGGCCTTTAGTACTGCTTATCATCCTCAGACGGATGGATAATCTGAGTGTACAGTCCAAATCTTAGAGGACTTACTCCGTTCTTGTGCCATGGATTGGAGTGGCTCTTGGGATAAGTACCTTCCCTTGGTTGAATTTGCGTACAATAATAGTTATTAGGCTAGCATTGGGATGCCTCCATATGAAGCTTTATATGGTAGGCCATGTAGATCACCCCTACATTGGGATGATGTGGGCGAAAGGTCCTTGCTGAAATCTGAAGAACTACAGTTCTATGTTGAGAAAGTTGACTTGATTAAGAAAAGAATGAAGGCCGCTCAAGATAGACAGAAAATGTATGCTGACTAACATAGAATGGATAAAAGTTTTCTTGTGGGAGAATCAGTCTTTCTGAAAGTAAAACCCTTGAAGTCTATTGCAAGATCAAAAATCAAGGGCAAGTTGAGTCCTAGATATGTAGGACCTTTTGAGATCCTTCAACGAGTTGGGGAATGTGCATATCGACTAGCTTTGCCTCCATCCTATGAGAAAATGCACGATGTGTTTCATGTCTCCGTCCTAAAGAAATATGTCAAGGACCCATCTCATGTTTTGACCATCGAACCTCTGGATATCCGGGAAGATTTGACCTATGAAGAATACCCGGTGAAGATCCTTGACGCAAGAGTCAAGCAACTGAAGAATAAGGATATCCAATTAGTGAAGGTCCTTTGGAAGCACCATGGCCTCGAGGAAGCAACATGGGAACTACAATCTGAAATGGTGAAGGCTTATCCTCAACTTTTCACTTAATCACGGATTTTGGGACAAAATCTCCCTCAACGGGAGGTGAGTTGTAACATACTGAATTTTGATGCCAATTTTAATATTGATCTATAATTTCTAATCCTCCAAAATTGAATGTTTATTTTCTTAAATCTGCATTTATTTTGCACACCATTTAGAATACCTTGAAATCCTATCATAGAAATACATATTGCTCTTGTTGGGTCTAGTCGTCTCATTTGAAATTTAATTGGATAATTGAAACCTTATTGATTCTTGGCTTTGAAATTATCATTATTAAGCTTAATGCTTAAGTAATCACGACATTAATAATGTTGGACCACTTGGGAATCATGAATAAGAGATTTGACCTTGATGAGGAATAACCATTAGAATTATATTAAAAATTGTAAAGGAAATGGACATGTGGATGGGTGGATAAGCTACTAAAGAAATAAATATATTAAGGGATTTATTTCCATGTTAATTAGACTATGGGCCTTGTTTTGCTCAGCCCCTCTAGCAGCTGGTCACGCTGTGTTTTCTCCCGTGGAGTGTGCTTTTAATTCCTGTTGCCGATCCCTAGTGTAACGATGACCACGCCTCGCCCCTACGACGCCCTTTAGCCACGACTGCAGGGCCCCTCCACCATCGACTCCCTAACGCAGAACAAAAGGTAACGGCGCTGGCCATTAAAGACCAGAGGAGCGAACAGATGAAACGACCATTCAGCCCAGCCGCGCCGCTTCGGCTAGAATCGACGCTACCTTACTCATAGACACTAACCCTAGCTAGGATCATTATAAAATGCCTCCCCATCTTCGACACATCCACAGCAGCTTCAGACCCCACCCTCGAGCTCTCCTCCTGCACCTATCGGTCACAACGCCGCCGCCTTTTTCCTTCACTCGTCAGCAACTTTTGGGCGCCAGCAGCTCCAACACCTGGGCACCCTGGCTTGGGCGAGCGCCGCTCCAATATCGGCCGCCCTCAAGTGCAGCACTGCCGGGTTGGGCAAGCTGCAGATAGGCGACCTTCACCACGACAACCACCAGCACCCATAGCCTCCACCTCCGTCTACAATCCCACTAACCTGCATCTGTGTGGCACAACATTCCGACGCATCGCTGACTGCAATCTGCTGCTCGGTAGCACCACGCCGCCGCTAGAGCACACCGTAGAACTGACGAACTTCGGGAAATCAGGTCGACCACCACCACCACTCGGGGGATAGGGAAGAGCAGTGATCAGCATACTGGAGCAGCGATCTTCATAACAGAAGCCACCATTAGATCCCTCCTAGATCCCTGAGCAAGCCGCCGATATATATCACCAACGACGAGAGGTACCTGACTCCCCACTCTTTTTGGTTTAATTCAATGATATGGGTAACGAGGTCAGTACAAAACATGTACACTAATTAGCAAATCTTTAGCCGTAACCCTTAATCGGTGGATCTATTAATGGATTGAATACGTATATGCCTGATGTGATAATCAATATAAATATAAACCATGAGTCACGCATGCACATGATGATCTCCACGTAAAGTATTCTTATAAAGTACATAGGTCCTAGGTAATATAAATGACTAGATGTAAAGGAAATGAAGTAAAAGATAAGCATTCATGCATGACGTTGTTGGGTACGATGCAAATCAGAATTATATAATCATGCGATGACCTTCATGTACGTATTTGTCTTATTTAATCCATATATACATGTCTATGGATACAATACAAATTGCAAGTGATATAAACATCCAATGACCTCCACGTATATATTTTTTCTAACTTAATCCATATATGTATGTTCCTACAATCGATATAATACAAATTACATCAAGGTATACACGTGATGACCAAGTATGAGGAAGTATAAAGGATTAATTAAACTCCCACGGATTTCATTATAGAAAATACCCTTATCACACCATATTGGATGGTAAAAAGCATAGGTATGGGGAAAATCAAATGAGAAAAACCATAACTCGGATTACCCTAAGTTTTATACCAATCATATAAATTATTTTGTTCTAAAACTATATGTAAGAATGTAGACATAAGTAGTATTCGGTAATATATAAATCTGATCTAATGTTAATGATGAGTAACAAGCCCCATAATACTTGTACCCAAAGAGATAACTATAATAATAGGAAGCAATTCAATGACCTCATGATAATAAATATAATCACGAAAGATGAAGAGGGGTAAAATAGTAATTTCACCTAATAAGAATCTAAGAGATAAATTTCAAAGCTAAGGATTGCCCAATGACCTGGGTTATTTCCCCTTTTTCTAGGAACTGAAACTTCAGCGCCTGTTGAACCTTAGTCGTGGAAATTGTTGATTTTTGGCTTGGATTTGAAGGTACTAGATTCTCTATTTCTTATCAAGTTATTTGCTCCCTCTTGGATTCTATGCTTTGTTTGGATGGTGAACCATAAACTTGTTATAAGCCTTTCCTACAATTGAAGTCACCATCCCCTTTAAAATTGTTGGATTTTGGTAAATATTATGATACGCACTTGACTTGATCTATTTGGAGTTTTGACTCCCTAGACATTGGTCCCTTTGGGCTTTGGCTCACTTGAGGTAGGGTACATCCCGCCACCCTGTGCACATGTGTAATGGATTAGGTGTCCCCCAATCGACTGGTTAACATAGTAATTAGGCTCAATGTTGTTCCTTCATAGATGATCGAACATGAGCCATTGTTGCCCTTGAAAGAAAGGATAGTAAAGTGCTAACATCTTAATATTGAATAGTGGCTTTTGCAACATTTTGATGAATTGATATCTTGAAACATTTTTCTTGAACTATTGAGAATTACATCTTGAAATGCACATCTTGAAGTATTATTTTCCTTACTTGATAAACATAGTCCACCAAATATTACTTGCCTAGTTTGATATTTCCTTGAATTATATCTTGTACCCATACTTTCAAATACCTTGATAAAAGAATGTAGTACCAGAAATTGCTGACCCATTATTCTCTTGGTCCATGTCGTGGATTTATTATCCCATTGGGATATTACATGGACAGAAGGACCTACTCACCCAGAGACATCTGCTGCGGAGTACTGAGGAGAAGCAAGGAGCATGGAAAGGTGCCCTTTGTGTGGCATAGTACTTTTATCCTTATTAACATTTTGATGTAGTCCCTTATGTGGACAATAATGTTTTGTTCTAAATTCTTATGTATGCCGAGGAAACAAACATTATGTTCCTTATTGTTGATGTTATTGAAAACTTTGATTATAATATTATGTTACGCATGGTTTGGAACTATGTCGTCATATATATATATATATATATATATATATATATATATATATATATATATATATATATATATATATATCCTATATGTATGTGTGAAGTATAGATGTAATTATGTCTACAATAGTGTTTATGTCCAAGATATATGTGTGTGTGTGTGTTTGGATAAATGCATGTGTGCTATATATGTAGATATGTACATATGTGTGTATGTGTACATATATGAATTTGCATATATCATACATGTATATCCTTCACATTTTTCAGGAGTCTTTGTCTCAATACCTTGACTTTTATGATACTTTGACCTTTTTTATCTTTTTTTTGGTGTAACTAGCTTGCCACTCTTTATAAATGCTAATGTAAAAAATACAATGCAGGAAAAAAGAAACAAAGTACATCTGAGAGCTGTACACAAAGAAAAACAGCTATCTATACATGCTCTCCGAATCATGGAGAACAGTATCCCAAATATCACGGATCTCCTTTCTATTACCAAGGAAGATCCTCCTATTTCTTTCCTGCCAAATGCTATAGAAAGCAAACCCGACAACTGTTTTGGCTTTACCATCCAGCTGTATTATCATACACATGTTCTTAGGCCAATCAACCTTGAACTTCTCGGCAAACAAGCTTCTAATAGGTGCAGAAAAAGAGCAACAGAAAAAAAAAGGTGATCAACACCATCTTCACCATTCATGCACATAGTACAACAAGAAGCTAGGGAGAAACCAAAGATCTTAAAAACCTCCATAGTCCCCAACCTATCCAGAAATAATTTCCACAGAATTAAAGATATTCTTCTTGGAAAACTAGCAGCCCAAGTCCATTTCCCCCAATACACCTTCGGGTACTTTACTCTAGACAAGTCCCAGAAACTTTGAGGAGAAGCTGCAGCAGATTCAATTAAAACAATAGTGTCCTGGGAATCCGAGAAAATAGCAGGAAGAGGACTGATGCAATTAAGCAAACCAGCAACCCCTCTAAACTCAGGAAAGTTCCATTTGTAATCCACAATGTAGCAATTAAGCTTGCAGTAAAGACCACACCCCAATCTAGCAACAAATTGAGGATCCACCATATCAATCAGAGGCTTACCTCTGCACCAAGGGTCCAACCACAGAAGAAAATTATTACCACTACCAATATTGAAACGAACAAAGGACAACAACATATTCCTATGTTTCAGCAGCCTATTCCACATCCAAGAACTATTGTTGTTAGTTTTGACAGACCACACTGACCCATCTCCAATATAACGTTCATGAATCCATTTAACCCATAAACAATCTTTAGAGTTAGCAATATCCCAGAGATTATAAAGCATACTAGCTACATACCATTCCGAGATACTCCTTACCCCTAAGCCACCTTCATCTTTTGGTCTACAAATAGATTCCCAAGAAACAGAGTGAAGCTTCCTTTTATTTTCAGAATCTCCCCAAATGAAGTCCCTGATGATCTTTTCCATCAAGTAAATGACAGATTTTGGGATAGGAAATGCTGAGGTCCAAAAGATATAGAAAGAAGACAAAGTCGAAATAGACAATTCGACCCTACCAGCCATAGAGAGAAGATTACATTTCCAGGAGTCTAATTTACGTTTCAATTTATCTATCAAAGGAGCACAAAGGTCCTTAGTAAGCCTGTCCGTGAAAAGAGGAAGACCAAGGTATTTAACAGGAAGCTCGGCAATAGAAATCTCAAGTTGATCACCCATAAAACTAGGATCCATGTCTCTGCTCAGGAAGATCTGACTTTTATCATTATTCAATATAAGACCAGAAATCTTACCAAACACCCCAAGTGCATCCATGATGCCACTAATATTTTTAGCATCAGCTTTAGAGAAAACCAGTAAATCATCAGCAAAAATAATATGTGAGACCATGGTACATTTCCTTTTAGAAGCATACAAAGGGTCGATCCTACCCTCCCTCACATACCATTCCAGGATAGAAGATAAACCCTGCATAGCCAGAACAAAAAGAAGAGGGGACAATGGGTCACCCTGTCTGACCCCTTTGGTTGCTTGAAGAGAGATAGAGGGTGTGCCATTAATAAGAACTTGATAAGAAGCAGTGTCAAAACACTCTTCAATCCAATTAATCCAGTAGGTTGGAAAATTCATCTTGGCAAGAATAAAAAGAATGTAACTTCTGCTAACCGAATCAAAAGCTTTAGATAAGTCTGCTTTAAGGCAAAGATTTCCATTACCATGCCTATTAAAAGAGCTCAAGATTTCATTTGCAAGCAAAATCACATCACCTATTTTCCTCCCCCTAACAAAAGCCACTTGATTAAGACTAATAATCTCAGGAAGAATAAGTTTGAGCCTGTTTGCCAAAATCTTCATAATTATCTTATTGATGGTATTACAGAGAGAGATAGGCCGAAAATCTCTAATAGTAGAAGCATATTTATTCTTGGGAATAAGCACAATGAAGGATCGATTACACTCTTTCAACATCCTTCCACTTTTAAAGAAGTTATGAACAGCAGATAGCACATCCTTACTGACAATCTCCCAACAGTTATTAAAAAAGAAAGAGTTAAAACCATCTGGCCCTGGGGCCTTGTCCTCCTTTAAACTCCTCACAGCATCTATAATCTCCTCATTAGTCACCCACCTTCTCAGGTCATTAAAATGTCTCTCCGAGAGCTGAGGAAGGCACCAATCATTAGACCAATCAAAAGAAGAACAGTCATTCAAAGGGGTTCTAAAAACCTTGTCAAAGTAAGAGGTGATATGATTCGAAATAATGTCTGGAGCAGAGCAAAAATCTCCATCAATCTGCAATTTGTAAATACCATTGGTCAACCTTCTGTTAAGAAGAGAAGCATAAAAAAAACGTGTATTCCTGTCACCACTCTTCAGCCATTGAACTCTCGATTTCTGTTGTACAAAACTTTCCTCTTCAATAATAGCTTTGGTAGCCTCATCTCTCGCAGTATTAGCAAAAATCTGATAGCCAACATTTAGAGGATTCTCATCCGCCAAGATTCGCCAAGCCAATGCTCTCTCTTCCAACACTTTAGCATTAGACGTGAAATTCTTAACATGCTCCTTATTCCAAGTACACAAAGCAGACTTAACAGCATATAGCTTCCTATACAGCCTATACATAGGAGAACCAGAAATATTACAGCTCCACACTTTCAGAACAATGTCTTTAAAACCATGTTGATTAGTCCAACAGTTGATAAACCTGAAGGGAGTGATCTTCCTACTGCCCTTGACAAGATGAATCAGAATAGATTTATGATCACTGACCAAGTTAGAAGTGGCCTCACACCAAGCATTAGGAAAGCTCTTCATGAAATCAATATTGCAGAAGACTCTATCAATCTTCGAAAAAATACTACGCCCATCCTTGCTTCTACTATCCCAAGTAAAAAAGGAGCCTTTAACAGGCATTTCAAGCAAATCCACCTCACATAATGCATTATTAAAAGCATTCATACTAGTATCTGAAGGAGGTTTTTTTCCTAATCTCTCCCCAACCAGTCTTACAGCATTAAAGTCACCTACAAGACACCAGTTATTCATAGCTTGAGAAGAGAAATCCACAATACCCTTCCAGAGGCGGTTTCTATCATTATCTCCATTAGCACCATAGATGGCAGCTAAATGCATGTGGAAATCACCAAAAACTACCTCACAGTGAATAAATTGATCACCCTCAGAGATTTTACTAATATGAATATCAGGATTCTCCCAAAGAACAATAATCCGAGTGTAAGAATGAAAGGCTGAGTTATCAACAAAATGTGCATTCCTCCAAATAGAGTTCACACAGCCAGGAACATTAGTTCTATTAACTCTAGACTCAATAAGAATGAAGATATCAGGATGAGCCTTCACCAACTCCTTCCGAATTCCAGGGATTTTATTATGTGCTCCCCTGACATTCCAAGACATAATAGATAAAGGTCTATCCATTTGGGAAACAAGAGGGCATAACCACATCTCCAACCTCAAAACCTTCCAAATCAGTAGTGTGAAAATTTTTCCGGAGCCACCTGGTTCAAAAGAGAGAATCTATTTGGCGAAAATACCAAATCCAGGACATTTGCAGCATCCTTCTGGTGATAATTCTTCACATAGCATCTAGGGGGACTTTTAGAATTACCCACTTTCTGCCAGATGCCTTCTTCATCTTGAGATAGAGTAATATCCATCATCTCAACCCTCACAGGGGTAACAGCACTGTCACCACCAGCATTGATGTTAGCATGAGAAGCTACCTCAGGAACTATCACAACTTCTCCCACCATTTCTGTAACCAGCCCAGCATTTGTTATATTCTTCGGTTTCCAGACTTTATTTGTAGGTTGAGTTTTCCTCTTTACTACCTCCTTTTCTTTCTGAACATGAGTAGAACATTGGATAGTTTCATGTCCAAAGTTACCACAATCCAAACATCTTTCTGGCTCCCATTCATACTCTATATTAATAGTATCAAGAATCCCATCATCACTGATAATTTCAAGCTGTTTTGGAAAATTGAAATCCACTGAAACCAAAACCTGTAATCTAGCATATTCCAACCTATTAAAAGACTGAGTGAGCTGATTTGTTCTAACAGGTTTACCAAGAAACGAACCTATATATGAGAACATCTCCTCATCCCATAAATCCAAAGGTAGGTTGTGAATTTTCATCCATATCAGAATCTCAGTAAGTCTTAACTGTTCCATCTGGTCGCCCCTCTCCCATTTCTTAATTATCAAAGGCTTTCCGGCTACAAACCAGGGGCCACCCTCCAGAGCACCTTTCATGTCCTCATCATTAGAAAATAGAACAAGGAAGAAGCCTTTCCCTCTCGACTTAACCTCCAAAGAAACCTTAACTTTCCAAATCTGCGCAAGATGCACAACCAGAGTTTGCCAATGAGGTTTTAACCCAACTACATATCCCATAGCAGTTCTGCTCCATCTTCCCTTGTTCCTTTCAGCAATGACTTTAGGATACATCAATTTCCCATCCCTAACCTCCGTCTGTACCTTCTTTAGACAACAGAAGTCATCCGCCTTGCCAGGTTTAAGGATCTCCGCCCATGATTTAGCTTTTTGCATTGTTGCTGTCTGAGGTAAGGAAGAAGACATAGTACCTACAGCTCCCACATCCCCTACATTGTTACAATGAAGCACCTGCATATTTGTAACCTGAGAGGAAGAAGAATAAGAATTTCCCGCCACCCTTGCATTATTACTGTTACATTGCAAAACCTACTTCACCCGATCCTGAGGTAAGGAGGATTCATGAGCTATCGCCACCGACCCCCTAGAATGATCCAACTGCGTCCGAGAAAGAGAATATTGAATACTCATGGTCACTGGATCAGTATTACTGCTGCCTTGAACAACCTGCGTTGTCGTTGCTTGAGGTATAGAGGTACAGGGGGGAACAACCAACAGATCACTATTTCTACTAATATGAACCAAATCGGACCTCCTCCTTTCATCAGATTCCACATTCGAAACCCTAGGCATCTCAAGAAAAGCATGATCCAGGGGAACAGGAGGGAAATCAGGAGTGGAATCAATACAGTCAGCCAGAACCTGCAAGGGATCGCCATTACAGTTCCGAGAACCTACTGACCTTGCTCCCGTCTGGAACATCTCCGCTCCCACGAGTGCCCCGGCCACACCAATCCCAATTGCCTGAGGGGACGATCCATTCTCCCTGAGATGAAGCAAAGGAGATCCTGACGCATCCGATCTAGGCCTTCCTGAGCCTCTATGAGAGAAGATGAGGGGAGAGGGAATGATGACGGCGACGTTTTCACCCAGCGTCTCCGGCGGCCTGCTCGATGCATGCGCCCTGCCGATCGCCCTTGTGGTCTCCGCTCTCACTCTCCCGCGCGCCATCTCCTCCTTTTTGACCTTTTTTATCTCTCTCTCATAATTTCCGTATTCTAAAATTTTCAGGTCGGTCAAGCCCAAATACTGCATTTGTGGCTATGATGTCCAGGACATCAAATGTCGAACCTTTAGGAAGAGAATGCTGGGTAAAGGACTCTTGGTTGTATGAATGTGTATCAAATTAAGTTTACTGGTGATGTTATGCATGACACCTGAATTAGGAACAAGAATGGCATTGCTTCTATGGAGGTGTGAGAACACTAGCTTCAAAAATGAGGAGGCAGTTATTGAGGAAGCAGAATTGTATCAACTTAATGCATTCTTCATTTATGACAAAGACTTGTTGTAGAGTGTGTTTTATGTAGGACAAGCTCTGCCTTTACGCACTTATGAGCACATGTGTCATCATGTCATTAGTTAGGCTTTTTTTTCTAGCTTGCGTTATATTATTATGACTTTTCTTTAGTTTGGCCTTTTGTAAAGTCACGTGGTTTAGTCCCACATTGACTACTGTCCTTTTAGTCTTTCTTTTAGAAGCCTAAATAAAGGCTATATTGTGTCTTTGATGAAACGCAGTTGATGAATGAGAATTATTGCCTTTTAGTCTATAGACATATTTCTACTTTAATTCCATAAATAGACATTAATTGGTATCAGAGCCTAACCCTAACCCCCTTAGGGTTGTACTCCTACTCTCTGCCCTCTAACCCTAGCCGCCACCCTCTCTAGAAAAACCTTGTCGCCGCTCTTCCTTGCCTGATCCAGCCGTTGCCATCCATCACAATCTTCTTCCAGTCGCCACCTATAGCAACAATAGTCTTCACTATCACCGTCGTCTGCTGCATACCCCCCCGGTCTGCTGCATGTCTGTTGTCCACTGATACCCACCCTCCGTCCTCCAAATCGCTACCGCCTGATCAATGCCGCCAACACACCTCTCTCTTCTATCGGCCTCTAGATCAATAATGCCAACACACTTCTCTCTTTTGTCGACTGCCAGATCAATGCCTCTAGCACACCTCTCTCTTCCGCCGGCTGTCAAATCACTAGTTGGATCCGCGTAGAGTCAAGGGGCAGATATCTTGATTCCTCTCAAGATAATTCTCTCCATACATTTTAAAGTCTAGGAAGCAACGATTGTCATCACTTTGGGTAAGATCTTTTCATTGTTTACTATGATTTTGCTTATCTTGTGCAATTTTAGTACATTTGCAAATGGGTCCATAGGGTTTTAATTCCTCCACTGAAAATTTGCCAAGTCCTAATTTTGGAAAGGTTTTCCCTTATTCGGTGCACTACTTTTCTATCATATATCTATCTGCATTGTTTCCTTAAATTGTTTGTGTTGTCCATTATAGAACTAAGTTTTCATTTGGCGCAATAATTTTTTGGCTATGTCGTTACAAATCATTATGTCAGATTGTAGGTCTACTAGCTTGGTTTAGAACCCACGTGGAAGAAGCCCCTATGTCTTCACAACCCCTGTTTACCCTTGAGACATTGGGTCAGTCAATCAATTGCACCATGGTGGAGCTTCACACTATTTTCCAAACCCATACACTACATGCCAATCAAAACTCGACACCTTTTATGGGGTATGGTATGCCACCAAATCCTAGAAATGCACCACAAAGCCCCCCTTAACCCTACTCCTTTGCAATTCTTCCCACCACAACTCCATGAGCTCCTGCCTACCACCTATGAAGAAGTTGATCCTTCTACTGAACCTGATCCTTATTCACAACCCCCATATGTGGAACCACACCCTTATCAACCACCCTACCATCACACACCCTAAACTGCTACCCTACAAGCACACTATGCACCACTGCCACATCCCCCTCCATGTGCTCATCGTGCTTCTGCACCTCATCACCAACCATGGGCTCCGCCGCAAGGCCCACATCCTCCCATGGTATCTCATCCTCGAGCCCCTGGCCATGATGTTTTTTAGTTGTTGTCGCTACTGCGAACTTTGCTGACTCTACCCAGGTTGTTGAGTCTCTTCTTCGTCTTTTATATGGCAATACCACTTATTATGCCCCACCTATCCACACTTGAAGTAGGTTTGTCCCTCGTACCATGGCCTAGATAGCCCTGTCACAGATACTGACATTGCACTCTGAGCTCCTATAGGTGGCAAACTATGGTCTCTGCCTCTATTTTGTGTCCACTGTGAGTGAGTCAGCGACCTTTGCAGAGACCGTGGTGTTGAGGAATTGGGCTTCTTGAAGCCTCCAGAAGATTGCCCTTAGTACTGAATAGGCCTATTCTTGGCCTTTGATTCACATTTATCTATCATGGATCTTTCTACTCTCCTAACTAACTCCATAAAAGTTGCAAACCTTTCTGTCTTCTAAGAATGACACTAGGGTTGATACCTCAGTACTCAATCCTTTCTAAAAGCATCTGATCCTCTCCTTGTCTATTGTTTTCATATGCGTACAAAACCTAAGAAGCTCCATAAACTTAGCTTCATAAGCAGTAATTGACATGGTTTCTTGTCAGATGTTCTCAAATTGTATAATCTTTTCATCTAAGTAAGTCTCCTGAAAATACAGATTTACAAACTCCTATTGGAATTCTTCCCAAGTAATCACGACACCCGGCCTTTTTCTCTTCTTTAATGGTCCACCAGTGACTAGTACTTCCTTTCAAAAGATACACAGCATGTTTCACCTTATCTTCCTTGGGGATGTTGAGAATCTTAAAGGCATTTTCCAACTCAATGAGCCACATATATGCATCAGTTGGGTCAGATGTACCCACATACTCCAACACTCCTACACATTGAAGTTTCTCAAAAGTTTTTCCAGAACTTTGAGCCCTAGGTTGGTTTATGGGCTCCTATACACTATGTGTGTCATAGTGGCCATAAATTTCCCAAACACATCCCTTAAAGCAAGATTAGCTACATCAGTTGGGTTGACTTGAGTCATCTCAGGTACAGCTTTAGTCCTTTCTTGCCTCCTTGCACCACCTCCTGGTGCAGCAACACGGCTTTCCACAACATGCTCTTTATGTTCTCCATACATATTTTCTTCTCTTCTTCTTCTTCTTCTGCATAAGTAGGAGTGACTATAAGACATATTGGAGGACACTAGAACAGACACAACATATGTCCTTGTAGACTCAAGAAACATGTAGCTCTGATACCACTAAATTGTGACGACCAACGCCACAATAATCGAGATTACTGAAAACAAATTGTGGAATTATCACTAACCACAAAATTATTGTAAATTAGGGTAAATTAAAACCAATTGCAATTTAATATCTCAAGTGGAAGTTCATCACCTCAAGCCTTCAACACAGGCCACCTGTATTCATTATATGCCAAAGAATATACATATCAAGTTCAAGAATATCAATCTATAGTTGTACATATTACAGTCTATTTATATATTCATGCAATTTATATACAAACATGGCACATGCCAAAATCTATGTGTTGGTATATAAAACACAAAATCTTCCCAAAGACCAGAGAGTACAGGGATGACACATAGGACTACCATCACAAGATTCTAACTAGCAGCATTCCACACCTCTAGCAGTTATTGTTCTCCTTGCCGCTCTATACATGAACCACGTCCTTGACCACCTCATCCACGACCACCTACAAAAGTTGTGGAACCCACAGAGTGAGACCAAATATCCCAGCTAGAGTTATAACTCTTCATCAACGTCTATTATAAGCATCGCAATATAAATGAACAGTAAATAGAGTAGGTATAACTATTTGAGCAACTTAAGCAAATACAACTGAACACTAGAATATTATATACTTTTAAAAGGAATATGAAGAACATGTATAAAAGATGATTTCTCTTATTGCTTTATAATTCAAGAGATCAGTATAAAGCTAAGGCATGGGGTCATCTAATGTGATTCATATTTGACCCTAAGCAATATACTACACGGTTGTTTAACCAACTTTATGCCCTGAGGATTTGAGGCGTACCACTCAAATCCAACTGACCACTGCTAAATCAAAATCAGTACCATACAAGATCAATGGAAGAGCCATATTCCATGATCATCACAAGCGCTACTTGGTCAGTTCAAGTCTGCAATGCAGTGACATATAGTCATACTACTAAAAGACAGCAACTTGTAGGGATAGCTACAGTCCTATAGAGACAGCAACTCATAATCAAGCTTTGGTCATGTAAACAACTAGTCCGCCTTGGTACATGGCACAAACTAGAGAATTGGCTCACACTTGGCCGTTCAATAATAAACAATATATCACTATATCTACAATTTAAGGACATAAGGAAATATATCACTTGAACCCCACATATTCAACAATATATGCTCTGAGTTTTCCTGTAGGATTTACTCGTTTCACCATCCAACTAGATATTGATGTTGTAGATGGATCAAAGGTACAAGGAAACTACATGATTAGGGTTTTACTTGTTTATACATGCCAATTAGGTATCTTTTAATGCATCAATCAAGTTACAATGTATTAATCCTAAACAAAATCTACAAAATTGAGGGAGGATGCAACTTTAGAAGATATAAAATGTATTAAGAGAAAATTTGTCACGGCTTCACATGGCACTAGTATACTGGCATTCTTGAAGTCATCATTAACAACACATCACTATGGGATGTATATCCCTCATTTATGCACAAAGCACTTACTAGGTCATTAGACCAATTTATATGCTCTTGCATATTCAATATCATAGTAGAGCCTTAGCATTAATCATAATCACCACTCTATATTGTATAGGTCTCACTATAACATTCACTTAGCTATGCCATTCATTTCACCTGTAATTCAGTGTTGCACAAGTTGGAGAGAGAAAATATTATCCATGAATAACAATTATTCAAATATAGTGAACCCACTTATCTTATTATCATCATATTAGGGTTAGGGTTCATATGTACTCGATTAGGTTTTAGTAGCACCATACCACCTCTGTAATGACCCCGCCTCTCGGTAACCCCTAATTAAGGGAGACCAAGAAGTCAGATGTGTTATCCTAAAATAGGATCAGTGGTTTTACAAATAATCAATAATAATTAATAAATTAAACTACAACTAAGCTTTAAAATGGAATAAAATTTTTCTTTTCTCATACCTTGCAAAATATAGGAGGTGAGGGACTTTACCCCATATAACATCTATCTATCTAAAATCCTCCAATATTTATTAAGCTTTATTCCATCATTGTCACCTTAAAGGAATATCCATTTTCTTGACAAACCTAAAACACCGACAACAAAATAGCGGTCAGTATAACAAATTATACTGGTATGTGGGGGAACCAATAATCTTGCATTTAATTGTAACAACATATTGCAAGCAATTATGATTTAACAAAACAAACTTTACACTTTAAATGTGACTACTCAATCCTTACATACCCTAGCCTTTGTGTTGTCCTTGCAGTGGACATGGATACTACCTCCCATATGGTAGATATCAACTAACCCCCATGATCCTACCTTATAGGTAGATCAATACATAGGGTCGTGGAGTCGTATGGTCCTACCCAAGGGTAGACCAACACATCAACTTATGATAACCTGATGATCCTACCTTGGGGGTAGACCGTGTAGTAGGTCATCCGATAACCTGATGATCCTACCTCACAAGTAGATCATGTAATAGGCCATCCTTCTCATCATTAAAAAAGCTACAGAGGAGGACCAGGATCTGATCTAGTCATGCACGTATAGTTAAGGTGATATTCATAGTCACTTTATAGTTGCATGAAATAAATTTCAGCCAAACAGTTAATTTCAAGCAACCGGTAAAACCTCAAAAATCATCGTGAAACTAAAGTGATTTTACCATAAGCGTAACCACATACCTGATTTGGAGTCTCAAATAAGCAATATATCTAAATCCAACTAGATGTCCAATCAAGAAAGCCAATCAATCAAGCAAGCAAAAATTGATCCTGAAAACATGTATAACACCTAGTTGTTACCATGACATCCAAACAACTCTTTATTGACTTGGGACACCTTTCTAAGGTTTCTAAGCCTCATTAGTATTCATTAGGATTTCTTAGATCAATTTCTCAAACTTTATCCTTTTTAGGTCAACAAACCCTAAATCTTCTTTTCTACTAAAAAACCCTAATTACACAAATTGTCCACATTAAGGATCTTTTATACTCAAATTGGCTTAGGATCATCATATCTCTATTTTATTCATGGATTTTCACAATTAAAACCATTAAAAGTCATAATTACCAAAATTAGGGTTTCTAGGCCCATTAAAGCATAATCATGTACATGGAACCCCAAATTGAGTCACTTATGTATAAAAATCATTCTTTTATATCTAAATCATCCCATTCTTGAAAATAAGATAATTTCCACTTTAAACATACATATAACCCTTCCCAAAACATAAGCATCAAAATCTAGGGTTTTTCATTAATTACAATATTAAAGGTCACAACTTTAAGCACTTTTTGAATTTCAATCAGAATTAGGCTTCAATTACATTTTTCATGGATTCCTTGAATTTTTCTGATTAAATTTCATATACAATTTGTCACGATCAGAGCTAGAAATAATTAATTACAATTTTTGCAAGGTTAATTACCTTTGGGCCAATCTTTGGCCACCACGTCAGCCAATCGAACCCTTTTTCTTTTTCACATGGGTTGGGCCCAAGAAACGTAGGAAAGACACTCCTGCCCTTTTGCTTCTTTATTAGATTCGGGGGCAGAGGGGTCTTTTCCCCCTTTCTCTTCTTCTTCCTCGCGATCTTGTCCTTAACACGGAGCAGCTCATCCAGCAGTCAATCCGCTCATTGACTTTTCCGATCTGCACCCCTACGCCAAAGGTAAGGGCGCGGTTCCCTTTGCCTTACCATGCCGAACTTGGTTGTGGTCTTTAATCGGCGGGAGGAGGCGAGGAACTCGGAGTCCTAAGACCCGCTCCATGGCTGAACACAAGAAGGAACATAGAGGTCAGTAGCACCTATGCTACAGAATTAAGGGCAAACAGATGTTCTGGGAGTCCCGTAGAGCAATAGAGATGAGGTTACGATCTCAATGGGGGTTGCTACCCCCCCCCCCTTTTATAGGTTGGGCTCCATAGAGTTGGGCGCCGACCTACTTTCAGATTGGGGAAAGTCTTGGTAGCCTTCCAGAGTGGGTAAAACCAGGGTAGGTTGGATTTGATTTCACACCTCGATCCCCTAGGAACAACTTCCTAATGTCATTGTAAATCAGATCAAGGAAAAGTGGCCCAAAAAGGACATAACTCCCTGTTGGGTGAGTTTCCTGTTTGGTCCGGAGCTAGGAGATGATCTACAGACCATTGATCAGCGATCCGACGGTCCTGATTATCCATGTCATTTCTTATCTGAAAATATATCCTGGATTATCCATTCACTTTAGGAATTATTACAAAAATCATATCTCCCAAAGTACATGTCCAATTAATCCCAAATTTTAGAGTAAATTCCATAAGCACTTAAATTACTTGTGTGCTTGAAATTCTAAAGGATGATATTGCAAAGGGAATCCATCTAATACATATAATTCATACAAATTCGCATAATCATACATTTATTGGGGAAATTACATTTCCAACCATATGAACCCAAAAATTGGGGTTGTAACATCCTTCCCCTCTTATAAGAATTTTTTCCTCAAAATTCCATCAAGCATACAAACAATTCAAGATAAGACCTTTCCATGTCCATTATTGGCTCTCATGTGGCTTCATCCTCTCCATGGTGCTTCCAAAGAACCTTTATTGTCTTCTATTTTTTACTCTTGAGCTCTCTCTCACCTCAGTATCTTGTACCCTCATAGGTGACTCAGGGTAAGTTAGCCTCCCTTGGAGTTCAATAGGTTCAATGCTCACACATGGCTCGGGTACCTCACATAGTGCTCTAGATTGGACAAATGGAACACATCATACATCATATTATCCTGAGGGGTAAGGCTAATCATAAGTAACTCCACCAATCCATCTCAAATGGACCCATGTATTGGGGACTCAGGTTTCTCATCTATAGCTCAGAGGGGTCGGGTTTTCATATCACATGTTCACCCACTGTGAATTGCATGTCAGTCTTCTTGGCATCAGCTCATGACTCATGTCAATCCTGGGCTTTCTCAGCCATTTCTCAATAAAAGCAACTTCATCTGCATACACTGTGGTCTCTCTGACCTTCATAAGGTCCTCTCACCAACATCATTCTAAGTGAAGCAGTGATCGACATAGCCTACCTTACAAAGCTTCATGCATCCTGATACTGGATATGGTGGCTATCATGACTAGCAAACTCTGCTAGGGGCAGGTACTGCTCCCACAAATCACCCCAAATGAGCACACCTGCTCTCATCAGATCCTCTAAAGTCTGGATCCTACTCTCTTGACTGTTCATCAGTCGGGGTGATATGTTGTACTCAACTTCAATCTAGCATTGAGTCCTTCATGTACCTACTTCCACCACATGGAAGTGAACTTGAGGTCATGCTTAAGATACTGAACTCGGATCATGGTGTAGTTGAACTATCTCTCTCTCATATATATAGCTCAACCAAGATTGTCATACTGACAGTTCTCTCTCTTAAGCAAGAGATTAGGTCAACTTGGTAAGGTGATCTTCCATAACCCATATTGCATCATGACCACTTTTAGTCCATGGGAGACCCACCACAATGTCCATGGTACTCTACTCCCATTCCCTCTTGGGGACTCTTCATTATCTGTAGCAACTCACTGGGTTACTGGTGTTTAGCCTTCAACCACTAGCATGCATGGAAACTGGCCACATGCAACTCTATATACTTTCTTCTAGGTACCACCACAAACCTTAACCACTTTGTTAGTACCATGATGTACGGTGTACATAAAATCATGAACTTATGCATGTCATGATTCCTCGAGGTTGACTCCTCAGAAACCCTAAAACACTATAGTAGTGTGTTTCACCACCTTCCTTTTCCTTAGAGGTGTATCTGAGGTTCTTATAACAGTCCTTTTATCTCAACAAGCTCTGGGCTAGCTAACTGGGTAACCACCAAATTGACCAATGGGTCTAGTTGTATCTGGGTGTTAACCACATAGGTCTAATCCTCTAATGGTCGTAGGGTCCACTTGGAAACCTCTTTCAGTTCTTTCCATTGGCTAGACAAGACAATTGTACACCTGAGTTGTATCTCAACAAAGAGTATCAGTTACCACATCAATTTCCTTATGTGCTAGGTTATGTTGAAAACATAAACCTTCATATACTCCACTCATCACCCTCATCTCGGGTTTAAGCCTAACTGAGTCAAGAAAACTTCAATCTCATCATCTCGATTACCATACCTCAGATGCAACTCTTAGGATCCAAACTACTCTTGACAAGAACGTCCTCATATGATGATTATCTTTGTTCTCTTCATGTTTCCAAACCACGTACTCTCAAAATGTGTGGTACTTTCTCAAACATAGTAGAAAGGTTTCAACTCATATCACCTTTATCCTCAGTATGGCATGCATTTTGGCATGTCTCTCAAACCCATAACAAGATGAAATAAGGATTTGGCTACAGTCCAAATATAGAGTTCAACCTGTTCCAAGAGTAGAGATGGTGCATCACACATCGCCATCACACTTTCCAATCTAAGTTGAAACATACATCACATGTCTCCAGACCATGAACATCTCCATTATGGGTCTACACCCATGGAAAGAATGTTCCCATCATCTCTGGATCTTAACATATCTATTATGTACAATCCTTAGTCATTACCCCCAGGTCTCTAGGGTGCTGACACTTTTGGAGTGATATGACCCTTATGCATCTAGGGAGTGCCTCTCACATTTACCCTTTAGGTCCCATGAACTCATGAAGGTGGTCAACCTCATAACCCATGGTCCTTGGGAAAAGGTAGTTATTACCTCCCGACCCTATGGTCTTGTGCATTCAGGGAATTGACAACTCCTACTCCCATCGGTCTTATCTCCTCCTGACCCTAGTATTGACTTAGGATTCCATCATAGCACATCTCATCCTTGAATCCTCACCCGAATCTCCATCCTCTCTCTAGGCATACAGGGCTAACTTTGTATCCCTCATAGGAAACATGGCGACCTACCTAACTCGGTGTGGCCCCATACAAGTTACCTCTATGGCAGCTCATCAATCTCTTATAGGTGTCCTCTTAAGGTTACTTCAAACCTAAACAAGAGTTGGTGCTCACCCTACATAAAGGGTTCCTTCCCAGGATGGGAGAAAACCATCTCTTGATAACAACAAAGGTCACAAATGTCCTTACTTCCAAGGTTTACATCATCATGTGTATGCTTATCTCCTAACATGATACTTATGCATGTATTTAGTAAGAAGGAAACCAACTAAACCATGCTACGTTCCTTGGTATGTCATACGTATTCATCATTCCTTATGGTTGGACCATTATCATATGTCATCAAGCATGATAGTGATTCAATAAACATATATCTTTTTTCATGTGGGGTTTCCTTTTACACTAAAGCATGAGGGGTGCCATAATAAAATACCATGAACTCAAATAGTCTCGTAAGCATCATGTGCACTAGATACTACTACTTCCCCTCTTTGGTCTAGAAACCCCATGTTCACCTCTTATGCATCAACTAGCTAATTACATGCTTAGCAGTTCAACCATGAACCGAACCTATACCAAGTATAGCATGCACATCATAGCACTCTTGTACATGAACAACCTTTAGAGTCAACTAGGTACGAGGCTCACAACTTGTTATCATACCTTCTCAGGGTCTAAGGAACTCTTCTTTACGCTCCTAAAAGGTAGGCACTCTTCACCTCTTTCTCATTCTAGGGTTTGGTTCCTCTAAAGGCATCCAAGGTACGACAAGCCTACAAGGATCATGAATGAGGCAACCACATACATCTACTCAGGGTCGTCCATTCCAGGTCTTATATACCCAACTTCTCATGATTCCTCATGTCTCAGAGTCAAGGTCTCCAACATCCTTCATCAGGTCTCACCTTTCCTCTAGAGCTACCCCTACAACTGGTCCTTCCACTGGAGGTTCTCTCCCAGAAGGTGGTTCAAGCTCTCAAGGTTACATGTCTACACCTACCTAGGTGAAGAGCATGATCCAAAATCTCTGTCCGACCAAGATTATCCAAAGCTATGCATGCTCATCTCATGAACATCAAGCATAACCCTTCGGATCTAGGTCTAAAACATTCTGTGAGCCTTGCTTATGTTCTATTTATGTAAGTGCATGCCTCTCCTTTACTCATATACAACTATTAGGGTTCATAGTAACCACTAACCTCCTCAATGAGGGTGCTATCCCTCACCCTAACAGACACGACCCTCCCAAGGTTGGGTCGCCACAAGGCACTAGGGTCAAACTACACATGGTTCATGTTTCTCATGGATACTTAAAACCTCTACACAACATGCATGTCTAACCGACGTACGTGCATGCATGGTCAACTATGATATCCAACTCATCGTGTCTTCTCTTTCTCTATCCACCACTTAGGGTTTGGGTTAGCATCATCCTTAAAGGATGCATCAAGTCTCTTCCTCTTCTTGGAGGCTTCTTCCTCTAAGGTGAACTCTCTCTCCTTATCCTCCTAAAAGAAGGTCTAACTTTAGAGCTCTCCTGAGGGCATGGAAACACATGCCATGCAACCTAAGTATGTAACTAATCTTTAGTTTACGCTTAAACTATTAAACTTATGTCCATGACATCTTGTTTACATTCTTTTCATTATTTGGTGGAGGATTCCTTAATCCTTATTACTCTTATCCCAAACACATGAGGGTGGTGGAGAGAGAGAATACCCTAAGCACTTAATGTTTTCCAGAAATAAGAGGTAAAGAAGGGACGAAATTAGATGAGAAGACCTAGAGGTATCTTATTTCGAGTCAAATCCTTAGATTTTGGCCAGGCAGTCACATAGAATCTGAGAGTCCTCATAGACCGACTAGTGGGGTGGAGGAAAATATTGCCAGCCCCCGGATCATGATCCTTTTCTAAACACCTCCATCATCAGAAAATCCTCTAATAACTCCCTTGGGCTCTAAAGCGTTTGTAAAATTTAACAATTATTAAAGATTAAATGGAAAACCATGGCTCTGATACCAATTGTAATGACCCCGCCTCTCAGTAACCCCCAATTAAGAGAGACCAAGAAGTCAGAGGCATTATCCCAAAATAGGATCAGTAGTTTTGCAAATAATCAACAATAATTAATAAATTCTACAACAACTAAGCTTTAAAATGGAATAAAATTTCACTTTTCTTGTACCTTGAAAAATATAGGACTTGAGGGACTTTACCCCATATAACATCTATCTATCTAAAATACTCCAATCCTTATTAAGCTTTATTCCATCATTGTCACCTTAAAGGAATATCCATTATTTTGACAAACCTAAAATGTCGAGAAACAAAACGCCAGTCAGTATAACGAATTATACTGGAATGTGGGGGAACCAATAATCTTGCATTTAATTGGCATTTAATTGTAACAACATATTGCGAGCAATTATGAATTAACAAAACAAACTTTACACTTTAAGCATGACTACTCAATCCTTACATACCCTAGCCTCTGTGTTGTCCCTACAGTGGACATGGATACTACCTCCCATATGGTAGATCTCAGCTAACCCCCATGATCCTACCTTACAGGTAGATCAATACATAGGGTCGTGGAGTCATATGGTCCTACCCAAGGGTAGACCAACACATCGACTCATGATAACCTGATGATCCTACCTCGTGGGTAGACCATGTACTAGATCATCCAATAATTTGATGATCCTACCTCGTAGGGAGATCAAGTACTAGGTCATCCTTCTCATAATTAACAAAGCTATAGAGGGGGACCAGGATCTGAGCTAGTCATGCATGCATAGTTATGGTGATAGTCATAGTCACTTTATAGTTGCATGAAATAAATGTCAACCAATCAGTTAATTTCAAGCAACTGGTAAAACCATGAAAATCGTCATGAAACTAAAGCGATTTAACCATAAGCATAACCACATACCTGATTTTGAGTCTCAAAGAAGCAATATATCCAAATCCAACTAGATGTCCAATCAAGCAAGTCAATCAATCAATCAAGAAAAAATTGATCCTGAAAACATGTATAACACCTAGTTGTTACCATGACAGCCAAACAACTCTTTATTGACTTGGGACACCTTTCTAAGGTTTCTAAGCCTCATTAGTATTCATTAGGGTTTCTTAGATCAATTTCTCAAACTTTATCATTTTAGGTCAACAAACCCTAAAATTGCTTTTCTACTTAAAAAAACTAATTACACAAATTATCCACATTAAGGATCTTTTATACTCAAATCAGCTTAGGATCATCATATCTCTATTTTATTCATGGATTTTCACAATTAAAACCATTAAAAGTCATAATTACCAAAATTAGGGTTTCTAGGCCCATTAAAGCATAATCATGTACATGGAACCCCAAATTGAGCCACTTAAGTATAAAGATCATTCTTTTATATCTAAATCATCCCATTCTTGACAACAAGTTAATTTCCACTTTAAACGTCCATATAACCCTTCCCAAAACATTAATCATCAAAATCTAGGGTTTTTCATTAATAACAATATTAAAGGTGACAACTTTAAGCACTTTTTTAATTGCTAGCAGAATTAGGTTTCAATTACATTTTAATGGATTCCTTGAATTTTTCTGATCAATTTTCATATACAATTTGTCACGATCAGAGCTAGAAATAATTAATTACGATTTTTGCAAGGTTAATTACCTTTAGGCCAATCGTTCGTCGCCACGTCAGCCAATCGAACCCTTTTTCTTTTTCACGTGGGTTGGGCCCAAGAAACGTAGGAAAGACACTCTTGCCCTTTTGCTTCTTTATTAGATTTGGGGACATAGGGGTCTTTTCCCCCTTTCTCTTCTTCTTCTTCCTCGTGATCTTGTCCTTAACGCGGAGCAGCTCATCCAGTGGTCAATCCGCTCATTGACTTTGCCGATCTGCACCCCTACGCCAAAGGTAAGGGTGAGGTTCCCTTTTCCTTACCATGCCGAACTTGGTTGTGGTCTTTAATCGGCGGGAGGAGGCGAGGAACTCGGAGTCCTAAGACCCGCTCCACGGCTGAACACAGGAAGGAATAGAGAGGCGAGTAGCACCTATGCTACAGAATTAAGGGAAAACAGATGTTCTGGGAGTCCCTTAGAGCAATAGAGATGAGGTTACAATCTCAATGGGGGTTGCTACCCCCCCCCCTTTATAGGTTGGGCTCCATAGAGTTGGGCGCTGACCTGCTTTTAGATTGGGGAAAGTCTTGGTAGCCTTCCAGAGTGGGTAAAACCAGGGTTGGTTGGATTCGATTTCACACCACGATCCCATAGGAACAACTTCCTAATGTCGTTGTTAATTAGATCAAGAGAAAGTGGCCCGAAAAGGGCATAACTCCTTGTTGGGTGAGTTTCCTGTTTGGTCCAGAGCTAGGAGGTGATCTGCGGACCATTCATCAGCGATAAGACGGTCCTCATTATCCGTGTCATTTCTTATCTGAAAATATATCCTGGATTATCCATTCACTTTAGGAATTATTACAAAAATCATATCTCCCAAACTACATGTCCAATTAATCCCAAATTTTAGAGGAAATTCCATAAGGACTTAAATTACTTGTGTGCTTGAAATTCTAAAGGATGATATTGCAAAGGGAATCCATCTAATACATATAATTCATAGAAATTCCCATAATCATACATTTATTGGGGAAATTACATTTCCAACCATATGAACCCAAAAATTGGGGTTGTAACATCCTTCCCCTCTTATAAGAATTTTGCCCTCAAAATTCCATCAAGCATACAAACAATTCAAGATAAGACCTTTCCATGTCCATTATTGGCTCTCATGTGGCTTCATCCTCTCCATGGTGCTTCCAAAGAACCTTTATTGTCTTCTATTCTTTACTCTTGAGCTCTCTCTCACCTTAGTATCTTGTACCCTCATAGGTGACTCAGGGTAAGTTAGTCTCCCTTGGAGTTCAATAGGTTCAATGCTCACACATGGCTCGGGTACCTCACATGGTGCTCTAGATTGGACACATGGAACACATCATACATCATATTATCCTGATGGGTAAGGCTAATAATAAGTAACTCCACCAATCCATCTCAAATGGACCCATGTATTGGGGACTCAGCTTTCTCATCTATAGCTCGAAGGGGTCGGGTTTTCATATCACATGTTCACCCACTGTGAATTGCATGTCAGTCTGCTTGGCATCAGCTCATGACTCATGTCAATCCTGGGCTTTCTCAGCCATTTCTCAATCAAAGTGACTTCATCTACATACATTGTGGTCTCTCTGACCTTCATAAGGTCCTCTCACCGACATCATTCTAAGTGAAGTGGTGATCGACACAGCCTCCCTTACAAAGCTTCATGCATCCCGATACTAGATATGGTGACTATCATGACAAGCAAACTCTACTAGGGGCAGGTACTGCTCCCACAAATCACCCTAAATGAGCACACCTGCTCTCATCAGATCCTCTAAAGTCTGGATCCTACTCTCTTGATTGTTCATCAGTTGGGTGATATGTTGTACTCAACTTCAATCTAGCATCGAGTCCTTCATGTACCTACTTCCACCACATGGAAGTGAACCTGAGGTCATGCTTAAGATATTGAACTCGGATCATGGTGTAGTTGAACTATCTCTCTCTCATATATATATCTCAACCAAGACTTTCATACTCACAGTTCTCTCTCTTAAGCAAGAGATTAGGTCAACTTGGTAAGGCGATCTTCCATAACCCATATTGCATCATGACCACTCTTAGTCCTTGGGAGACCCACCACAATGTCCATGGTACTCTACTCCCATTCCCTCTTGGGGACTCTTCATTATCTGTAGCAACTCACTGGGTTACTGGTGTTTAGCCTTCAACCACTAGCATGCATGGAAACTGGCCACATGCAACTCTATATACTTTCTTCCAGGTACCACCACAAACCATAACCACTTTGGTAGTACCATGATGTACGGTGTACATAAAATCATGAACTTATGCATGTCATGATTCCTCGAGGTTGACTCCTCAGAAACCCTAAAACACTATAGTAGTGGGTTTCACCACCTTCCTTTTCCTTAGAGGTGTATTTGAGGTTCTTATAATAGTCCTTTTATCTCAACAAGCTCTGGGCTAGCTAACTGGGTAACCACCAAATTGACCAATGGGTCTGGTTGTATCTGGGTGTTAACCACATAGGTCTAATCCTCTAATGGTCGTAGGGTCCACCTGGCAACCTCTTTGTGTTCTTTCCATTAGCTAGACAAGACAATTGTACACCTGAGTTGTATCTCAACAAAGAGTATCAGTTACCACATCAATTTCCTTATGTGCTAGGTGATGGTGAAAACATAAACCTTCATATACTCCACTCATCACCCTCATCTCGGGTTTAAGCCTAACTGAGTCAAGAAAACTTCAATCTCATCATCTCGATTACCATACCTAAGATGCAACTCTTAGGATCCCAACTACTCTTGACAAGAACGTCCTCATATGATGATTATCTTTATTCTCTTCATGTTTCCAAACCACGTACTCTCAAAATGTGTGGTACTTTCTCAAACATAGTAGAAAGGTTTCAACTCATATCACCTTTATCCTCAGTATGGCATGCATTTTGTCATGTCTCTCAAACCCATAACAAGATGAAATAAGCATTTGGCTACAGTCCAATTATAGAGTTCAACATGTTCCAAGAGTAGAGATGGTGCATCACACATTGCCATCACACTTTCCAATCTAAGTTGAAACATACATCACATGTCTCCACATCGTGAACATCTCCATTATGGGTCTACACCCATGGAAAGAATGTTCCCATCATCTCTGGATCTTTACATGTCTATAATGTACAATCCTTAGTCATTACCTCCAGGTCTCTAGGGTGGTGAAACTTTTGGAGTGATCTGACCCTTATGCATCTAGGGAGTGCCTCTCACATTTACCCTTTAGGTCCCATGAACTCATGAAGGTGGTCAACCTCATAACCCATGGTCCTTGGGCAAAGGTAGTTATTACCTCCCAACCCTATGGTCTTGTGCATTCACGGAATTGACAACTCCTACTCCCATCGGTCTTATCCCCTCCTGACCCTAGTATTGACTTAGGATTCCATCATAGCACATATCATCCTTGAATCCTCACCTGAATCTCCATCCTCTCTCTAGACATATAGGGCTAACTTTGTATCCCTCATAGGAAACATGGCGACCTACCTAACTCGGTGTGGCCCCATACAAGTTATCTCTATGGTAGCTCATCAAGCTCTTATAGGTGTCCTCTTAAGGTTACTTCAAATCTAAACAAGAGTTGGTTCTCACCCTACATAAAGGGTTCCTTCCCAGGATGGGAGAAAACCATCTCTTGATAATACAAAGGTCACAAACGTCCTTACTTTCAAGGTTTACATCATCATGTGTATGCTTAGCTCCTAACATGATACTTATGCATGTATTTAGTAAGAAGGAAACCAACTAAACCATGCTACGTTCCTTGGTATGTCATACATATTCATCATTCATTATGGTTGGACCATTATCATATGTCATCAAGCATGATAGTGGTTCAATAAACATATATATTTGTTCATGTGGGGTTTTCTTTTGCACTAAAGCATGAGGGGGTGCCATAATAAAATACCATGAACTCAAATAGTCTCGTAAGCATCATGTGCACTAGATACTACTACTTCCCCTCTTTGGTCTAGGAACCCCATCTTCACCTCTTATGCATCAACTAGCTAACTGCATGCTTAGCAGTTCAACCATGAACCGAACCTATACCAAGTATAGCATGCACATCATAACACTCTTGTACATGAACAACCTTTAGAGTCAACTGGGTATGAGGCTCACAACTTGTTATCATACATTCTCAGGGTCTAAGGAACTCTTCTTTACACTCCTAAAAGGTAGGCACTCTTCACCTCTTTCTCATTCTAGGGTTTGGTTCCTCTAAAGGCATCCAAGGTACGACAAGCCTACAAGGATCATGAATGAGGCAACCACATACATCTACTCAGGGTCGTCCATTCCAGGTCTTATATACCCAACTTCTCATGATTCCTCATGTCTCAGAGTCAAGGTCTCCAACCTCCTTCATCGGGTCTCACCTTTCCTCTAGAGCTACCCCTACAACTGGTCCTTCCAGTGGAGGTTCTCTCCCAGAAGGTGGTTCAAGCTCTCAAGGTTACATGTCTACACCTACCTGGGTGAAGAGCATGATCCAAAATCTATGTTCGACCAAGATTATCCAAAGCTATGCATGCTCATCTCATGAACATCAAGCATAAACCTTTGGATCTAGGTCTAAAACATTCTGTGAGCCTTGCTTATGTTCTATTTATGTAAGTGCATGCCTCTCCTTTACTCATATACAACTATTAGGGTTCCTATATGGTTACCACTAACCTCCTCAATGAGGGTGCTATCCCTCACCCTAACAGGCACGACCCTCCCAAGGTCGGGTCGCCACAAGGCACTAGGGTCAAACTACACATGGTTCATGTTTCTCATGGATACTTAAAACCTCTGCACAACATGCATGTCTAACCCACGTACGTGCATGCATGGTCAACTATGATATCCAACTCATCGTGTCTTCTCTTTCTCTATCTACCGCTTAGGGTTTGGGTTAGCATCATCCTTAGAGGATGCATCAAGTCTCTTCCTCTTCTTGGAGGCTTCTTCCCCCAAGGCAAACTCTCTCTCCTTATCCTCCTACAAGAAGGTCTAACTTCAGAGCTCTCCTGAGGGCATGGAAACACATGCCATGCAACCTAAGTATGTAACTAATCTTTAGTTTACGCTTAAACTATTAAACTTATGTCCATGACATCTTGTTTACATGATTTTCATTATTTGGTGGAGGATTCCTTAATCCTTATTACTCTTATCCCAAACACATGAGGGTGGTGGAGAGAGAGAATACCCTAAGCACTTAATGTTTTCCAGAAATAAGAGGTAAAGAAGGGACAAAATTAGATGAGAAGACCTAGAGGTATCTTATTTCGAGTCAAATCCTTTGATTTTGGCCAGGCAGTCACATAGAATCTGAGAGTCCTCATAGACCGACTAGCGGGGTGGAAGAAAATCTTGCCAACCCCCAGATCATGATCCTTTTCTAGACACCTCCATCATCAGAAAATTCTCTAATAACTCCCTTGGGCTCTAAAGAGTTTGTAAAATTTAACAATTATTAAAGATTAAATGGAAAACCACGGCTCTAATACCAATTGTAAGGACCCCGCCTCTCAGTAACCCCCAATTAAGAGAGACCAAGAAGTCAGAGGCGTTATCCCAAAATAGGATCAGTAATTTTGTAAATAATCAACAATAATTAATAAATTCTACAACAACTAAGCTTTAAAATGGAATAAAATTTTACTTTTCTTGTACCTTGCAAAATATAGGACTTGAGGAACTTTACCCCATATCACATCTATCTATCTAAAATACTCCAATCCTTATTAAGCTTTATTCCATCATTGTCACCTTAAAGGAATATCCATTATTTTGACAAACCTAAAACGCCGAGAAACAAAACGCCGATCAGTATAACGAATTATACTGGTATGTGGGGGAACCAATAATCTTGCATTTAATTGGCATTTAATTGTAACAACATATTGCGAGCAATTATGAATTAACAAAACAAACTTTATACTTTAAGTGTGACTACTCAATCCTTACATACCCTAGCCTCTGTGTTGTCCCTATAGTGGACATGGATACTACCTCCCATATGGTAGATCTCAACTAACCCCCATGATCCTACCTTATAGGTAGATCAATACATAGGGTCGTGGAGTCATATGGTCCTACCCAAGGGTAGACCAACACATCGACTCATGATAACCTGATGATCCTACCTCGCGGGTAGACCATGTACTAGGTCATCCGATAACCTGATGATCCTACCTCGTAGGGAGATCATGTTCTAGGTCATCCTTCTCATCATTAACAAAGCTACAGAGGGGGATCAGGATCTGAGCTAGTCATGCATGTATAGTTATGGTGATAGTCATAGTCACTTTATAGTTGCATGAAATAAATGTCAACCAATCAGTTAATTTCAAGAAATTGGTAAAACCACGAAAATCGTCATGAAACTAAAGCGATTTAACCATAAGCATAACCACATACCTGATTTTGAGTCTCAAAGAAGCAATATATCCAAATCCAACTAGATGTCCAATCAAGCAAGTCAATCAATCAATCAAGAAAAAATTGATCATGAAAACATGTATAACACCTAGTTGTTACCATGACAGCCAAACAACTCTTTATTGACTTGGGACACCTTTCTAAGGTTTCTAAGCCTCATTAGTATTCGTTAAGGTTTCTTAGATCAATTTCTCAAACTTTATCCTTTTAGGTCAACAAACCCTAAAATTGCTTTTCTACTTAAAAAAAACTAATTACACAAATTATCCACATTAAGGATCTTTTATAATCAAATCAGCTTAGGATCATCATATCTCTATTTTATTCATGAATTTTCACAATTAAAACCATGAAAAGTCATAATTACCAAAATTAGGGTTTCTAGGCCCATTAAAGCATAATCATGTACATGGAACCCCAAATTGAGCCACTTAAGTATAAAGATCATTCTTTTATATCTAAATCATCCCATTCTTGACAACAAATTAATTTCCACTTTAAAAGTCCATATAACCCTTCCCAAAACATTAATCATCAAAATCTAGGGTTTTTCATTAATAACAATATTAAAGGTGACAACTTTAAGCACTTTTTGAATTGCAAGAAGAATTAGGCTTCAATTACATTTTAATGGATTCCTTGAATTTTTTTGATCAATTTTCATATACAATTTGTCACGATCAGAGCTAGAAATAATTTGGTTTTTGCTAGGTTAATTACCTTGGGGCCAATCTTTGGCCGCCACATCAGCCAATCAAACCCTTTTTCTTTTTCACGCGGGTTGGGCCCAAGAAACACAGGAAAGACACTCCTACAATTTTATTCTTTACTGCAGTCGGGGGAAGAGGGGTCTTTTCCCCCTTTCTCTTCTACTTCCTCGCGATCATGTCCTTAACGTGGAGCAGCTCATCCAGCGGTGAATCTACTCATTGACTTTGTCGATCTGCACCCCTAAGCTAAAGATAACGGCATGGTTCTCTCCGCCTGACCATGCCGAACTTGGTTGTGGTCTTTGATCAGTGGGAGGAGGTGAGGAACTCAGAGTCCTAAGCCCCACTCTGTGGCTGAACACAGGAAGGAACAGAGAGGCGAGTAGCACCTATGCTATGGAATTAAGGGCAAACAGATGTTCTGGGAGTCCCGTAGAGCAATAGAGATGAGGTTACAATCTCAATGGGGGTTGCTATCCCACCCTTTATAGGTC